>CM062816.1:230969351-231584684 GCA_031772625.1 Pinus tabuliformis | reverse complement strand
TAGAGCACACAAAGCAGATGGAAATAGACGGTGCAACATTTCCATCACCTCTACCACCATACATTCGAGCAAGGAAACCAAATGATAAACCAGTCAAAGAATCAAAGGATGTGAAGTTTGGCACCTTCATACCCCTATTGCTAAAGGAAGTACCATTCACTGGGGAATTCTTGGGAAAATACTACAGCGAAAGTTAACTTCTTACGACTTCAATGACAGGAAGAAATACCCACAATTCGCACCAAACTGCTATTTGAAACAAGTAAACTACCTAGAGAGCGGAGTGACGAGGTTAGAGCCGCAACAATGGGAAAATGGATTGGCGCAGTGTTGAAGCCCTGAAAATCAGGTCTACAACAAGGGGGATACCTGCCCGGTTCCGGACCTGGGTTAGCAGTCCTTTTCCATTTGGTATAGTGGGTCCGCTGGGGTATTGGGACCAGTTTCTCAATTTATGTGTGTGTGTGTTGAGATTTGATATTTCCTTTCTAAGTTCCTGAGTGAAATGCTTTTACTTTAACTTAATCTAATGATATGCATTGTATTCTAATAAACAAAAATATCTAATTCTACACTAACCCGGGGTGTAATATTTTCGTTATGCGACTAAAATGATTCCAAAATAACAATTGGTAATAAAGATCATTCAACTGTTATAAGAAGAGAATTCAATAGAGATAACCACTTTGTATATAAAAAGTTAGACGAAATAGTTGTGAAAAAACATATCGCATAATAAGCTACTCATACATTAAGCATAAATAAATAGCTATCACCGTACAGAAGTGCCAAATGAATAACTCATGCATTCACGCATCAATATTTAAACATATAAACATAAATATCACTTTAACACAAAGGCAGAAAGAGTTAAGAGATGGAAGTACCATTTATAGCTAGTTCTACTCATGAGCTTCAAGCGATAATGATTTATCTCTTCTTAATCCAACATCCACTAAGAGTACAGAAGTGAAAATCTGTAGTAGATATTAAATGTAGATATCAATAAATCCTGTTCCATTCATTCATCAAAACTCTCCGAGGGGTGCAAAATTTCATGTTCTAAGGACATGTTTTTGACAAATTTCAGGACCCTTCTCTAAATGCATGAGAAGGGTTTAAATACTACTAACTAAATATAAAAATAACTTATTACAAAAATGTAGGATATGGTTTAAATGACCGTCGTCTCATTTCAGGAAAAAATAAAGCAAAATTAATACTAACATTGAATCTAAAATTAAAACTAACAACTAACTATTTTTGTATCTGTTCCTTGAAATTGCAAGCATTCAGCATTTGTTTGAAAAGAGTTGGCTGGCCGACTTCCGACTTTAACTATCCTGTGAAAATGGCATCGGCAGGAGCTAGCGCCATCTTCTCGGCAGAATTGATGATACATTTGAGAGTTATGCACTAGCTGTGTGGTTTTACCAAATGTGCCCAGTAAGAATCCCAATTCAACTTAATTAATCTTTTGATTGATTCTGCCTTTTCTTGAGCTTTCTGTCTCCAGCCTGTCTACAGTTGCTGTGCATATATACACACCATTTTGAAGATATTTCTGACAAATACCATTGGTTTTAGGATTCAAGTTTTACTTTTTTACCTCTAGCATTGCTTTCTTACAAATTTCTGGGCTTACAGGTGACTTGAGCAATTAGAGGCTTTCCCTTTCAAGAGGTTTTGCTCAGCGATGCACTATTTGCGCTAGGGCTAATCGCGCATCACTGAGCAAAACCTCTTGCACATCGGAAACTGCCTCCATTTCTTGATCTGGGCTTCCCTGGTGCAATTTTTTGCCTCTTGCGCGCTTTTTGTTAGCAGATATAAAGCTTAAATTTTGTAAAATAACGATTCCGTAAGTTACTGACACTGAATCTTAAATTGTCTGTTTGTGATGTCAGCGCTATCCAGTACGCGCGAAGAAGGATGTCGCAGGAGCATGGCACATGTTTCCGTATTTAGTCGCAGAGGAAGATATTATGAGGGTCATTGGAAAATGGCTGAGCGATTGGCTCACCCCATCTAGCGAAGCTGCAGGAACAAGTAAGGTCGCAGAAGTAGAAATAGGGAAAAAAACAACTGCAACAAAGGCCATGAAAGCCAAGAAGAAAGAAGCACAAAAGGCTTCTAAGAAAGAGAAAGAAGCCCAAAAGGAAAAGGCTTCTATAATAGAGAAGGCAACACAGAAGTAAAAGTCTTCTACGACAAAGAAGGTGGCGCAGAAGGAAAAGGCTACGCAAGCAGCAACATCACAGGTCACCATTGACCTTGAAGAACCTGAGACAGAGCACATAGATGTTGAGGTTGAAACTGTAGATGAAGAAGAAGAGGGTGCAGACCCCTATCTCGGACCAGAGGACTTAGAATCCCCCTTCAGGATCTGGAAGAGGTAGAAGCGAAGTTCGACGGGACCTCGCAAGAAGCAGAAGTCTGATATGTTTGCAAGTACTACACCATTGGTCCTCACGGAGGGGTACCTTGATGATATAGGTGATTTTGTCTGCTCGCCACTTAAAACATATGGGGACATATCGAGGACCAATACCACCAGGTATTGGAGAAAGTACACTAGGTTCTGAAGGAAATGCAGGTCAAGATAGGAGTGATCCAAGCGAGCGTGGCAAAAGTGAGTGTGGGTCAAGCGAGCGCGAGTCTAGCGAGTGCGAGTCCAGCGAGTGCGAGTCCGGCGAGTGCGAGTCCGATGAGTGGGACATCCAAGGCAGAACTCACTTCAGACCTCTGTGTAGTGATGCTGTCGGAGGGTTCCTTGCATGTTGAAATAGCTAAGGATCAGTCCAAGATGCTGCATATGACCAACATGAGTATCAACCTTACAGCATTGCCTATCCAAACCTTGCACAAGTTGCACCAAGGAGTTTCAGATGAGCTCCATGTCTGGGAGAAACAAGATCAGTTGATTATCGACAAGGTAAAAACTAACAATCAACATATTTTTGCAGAGAAAGTCCAAGCCTTGTAGGCCCGCAACGAGGTGGTGCAGTGCAATCAGTATCTAGAGGCAGCCCTTACCCAAGTATGCAGCAAGCTCCTTGAGCTCCAAATTCCAGCAGAGGTGGCCTTAGTAGAGAAAATTCGCTAGTTAGCTACTGCATTGAAGGAATCCAAGGAAGAAACTAGAAAGGTACAATTTGAGCTACAGTTGCAGATTTTAGAGCTTCAAATTGAAGCTGCAGCCAACAACACCTCTAGAGGTCAGAGAGCAGTGTAAAACTGCCATTAAAGCTGATATGACAACTATGGTTGCTGCAATCAAGGACTGAAGCCAATTATTTGAGCAGACTATGTAAATGTGGAGCTCGTTGCAGGAGGACCCACACTTGCAGATGATCAAGGAAGACATCAACAGAAAACAACTGTAGTTTGATGAGATCAGGGCGACAACGTGAACCTTAGCACCTTTGCAGAGGTTCACCAGACTCCAAGAAGGGAAATTCATACAGATCTAGACTGATGAGCTACGTTGGAAGGCCTCTATTATTTCCTAAAGGATGCAACCATGGGCCGAAGAGGCAAGCCAACTATCACAGACTGTCCAGAGAAAGTTAAAAGCCCTTCAGTAGACACATAGAACCATGGATCTTGTGTTCGAAGGTCCAACAATGGAGAAATTGGTCGAAGAAGTTTGTCAGGCCACCGCGCAGGGAACAACAGATCTTCAAGCATTGAAGATAGAATTCAGCATCCTGTAAGCAAAGTTTTAGGCAACACCACCAGAGTGACTCGAGACGAGTCACAACTTTGTGTTGGGGGCATGTTGGGACGGGGTCCCCTGGGTCAAATTTTGTTAAGTTTTGTTAAATTTATTGTAAAGTCTCCACATTTTGAGAAGCGAAGTGCACTTAGCGCAGGTCAATAGGATTCAAAGGAGATTTAAGAAGGTTGAATCCCCTTATTTTGTTAAATTCAAGTTGTTTTGAGACCCTCCCATGGTTTGCGGACTATGGTATTGTAATGAAGAAGAATATAAAAGGAATTCATAGAAGAGTCATGGGAGAGGAAAGTAGAGAAGTACACAAGTTGAGTCAGATTTTTATCTGTTCTATACTTGGGTGAAGGGAATGCTCCTGCAGTTGTGTGCACGGAGACCTTGGTAAGTCCGCAGTTGAGTGCGTGGGACCCTGCAGTTGTGTCCGCAGAGTTGGGAAGAGTTGTATCTGAAGATTTGAAGCATAGTGAAAGGCTTATTTTGAAGAACTATTTGTGTATCTATGGATTACTGTTTTATCTCTGAATTTACTATATTTACAATCTATTGAATGCATTTAATCAGGAAAAGTACTGAATAGATTAACGAATACATGGATTTGTTTATTTATATGATATTAGTCAGTTTAGCGCAATTGACAAAGGACATAAGTATATTTACTCTTATTTATTGTAAGTTTTGGGTTTCAAAGGTTAGAGTTCGCAAAGGTAAAGATAAAGCCCTAGATCTGCAGAAAACACATCACATAGCCCTATGGATGTAGAAACCTGGTTTAGCATCCACTGTAGCCTGCGCTACACAGTTTGTTACCGAAAGGGTCATTAGTGTAGGGTTTTGTTGGTTAGCGTAGCTAACTCTAAACCTGGGTCCAAGCCCCCTTAAGCAAACAGTGTGGTGGGACTCGGTCATGAATTGACTCGATGTGTTTACTGCATAGCATATGTCTAGACGGGTGTTTACAAAGAACATCAGAGCCCCAATCAGTTGTCTATACTTGGATGAATTTTCCAAGGCTAGTCCTGCAGCATCTCCACATAACTTATTGAAGTTAATTTCCATTGGTCTAACCATGGATTTGCATTCAGTCATTTCAAGTCTTTCCAACAGATTCACAACGTATTTTCCTTGTGAAAGGAAAATCTCACCAGGCCTTTGCCACACCTCAAGGCATAAAAAGTAGTGCACGATACCAAGGTCTTTCAACTCAAATTCTGAGGCTAGCTTCCTCTTACACTCAATCATCAGAGGGTCACTACCTGTCAAGAATAGATCATCAACATATAAAACCAAAATAAATGGCATACCTTGGACTACCTTGAATTATAGGTTGGGATGGGCATTGCTTCTTTTGAATCCCACCTTCACTAAGTAACTGTTAATGCATGCATACCAATCTCGGGGAGCTTGCTTCAAACCATACAATTTCTTCTTCAACCTGGAAACATGTGTTCTTTGATCTTCCACTTCAAATACCTGTGGTTGTTCAACATATACTTCTTCCTATAACATGCCATGAAGGAATGTGGTCTTTACATCCATCTGATGAAGAGTCCATCTTTGACTCACAGCAAGGGAAATTGTAGAACGGATGGTTGTATATCGAGCCACAAAAGAAATTGTGTCATCATAATCTTCTCCCTCTTTATGAGAGAATCCTCGAGTTATGAACCTTGCTTTGTATTTCTCAATGTTTCCATCAATTCCATGTTTGATCTTGAATATCCATTTTGAAGTCACAACATACTTCCCTTTCGGTCTAGGTACAACATCCCACACATCATTTTTCACAATCGATTCATATTCCTTAGCCATAGCATCCTTCCAAAATTTTTATTTTACCACTTCTTCGAATGAGGACGGTTTGGCTTGAATCATAGTGCTCATAGCTGAAACATATCCCTAATACTTGCATGGTTGTTTCCTTTCTCTGAATGATCTATGAATGGGGAAATTTCGTTTAGTATCCTGTAAAGTATCACGGAGCCAAAGTGGTATTTTCCTAGTAGGAGGATCTAACGAATCCATAGGCTCCATGGGACCATCAACCATATTGGACTCGAGCATGGATGAACCATATAGAATATCCCAGTCATCATTCTCTTCCTTGGGAGGAAGAGGTGGAGGAAGATCTCTTTCTTTTCCAAGAGCTGCATCTTCATCAAATGTTACGTCCTTTCTAATTTCAACCTTCCTCTGACTAGGAATATATATTCTATATGCTTTAGAATTTTCATAATAACCTATAAATGTACCTATTCTTCCTACTTTCCAATTTGTTCCTTTTATCTTTCTTCACATGAAAATATACGGGGCATCCAAATACACGAAGATGGCTAATATCAAGCTTGATACTTGTGAATATTTCTTCAGGGGTCTTGTTTTCTAACGCTTGATCAAGAACCCTGTTTTGAACATACACTGCAGTAGATGTAGCTTTGGCCCAAAGGAACTTTGGCACCTTTTTATCATGGAGAATAGCACAGGAAACTTCTAATATAGACTTGTTCTTACTTTCGGCTAGACCATTTTGTTCAGGAGTATATGGCACAATTGTTTCTTTCTTGATCCCTTCTTTCTTGCAAAATGCTATGAATTATTTTGACATGTATTCCCCTCCATTGTTGGATCTGAAGACTTTGATTTTCTTTCCTGATTAATTTTCCATCAAGGCTTTGAACTCCTTGAATATTTCAAAGGCTTCATCCTTGTGCTTAAGATAGTATATCCATGTATTTCTTAAGAAGTCGTCAATAAAGGTGATGTAGTAGAGATGACCACCAACAAAATGTACAGGCATCAGACCACATATATCAGAATGAATGAGATGGATGATGTCATTTGTCTTGTTCTTTCTAAAGGGAAATGGCCCCCTTGTTTTCTTTCCACTCACACAACCTTGACAAACTCCATCATGATGAGCTTGAACATCGAGAATACCTGAGACCAATTTCTTCAACTTTGAAAGTGCATCATAGTGTAGATGAGTCAGTCTGCGGTGCCATAACTCACTTAGATGATTAATATTATGAACCAATGTTAGAAGAGGTCTTCCAGTGACTCTATAGAGTCCTTGAAATCTTGATCCTAATGTGAATGCATCTCTCATAGGTGAATCAACAAGCCAAGTCAAAATTTTACTTTTGATGAAGGAAACCCTCATCCCATTATCTTCCAATGTAAATATAGACACCAGATTCTTCATTAATCCAGGTACATGCATAACATCATGCAGTAGAACTGATTCCCCATAATTCAACTAAAATTTGATGGACCCAAAGCCTTTCACAAGATGAGTGGAGTTGTCTCCAAGTATGATTTTCAGCTTAGTCTCCCTCTCTACCAGATTAGAGAGGACTTCCTTGTATCTAGAGAAATGATGAGTGGCCCCACTATCAACCAACCAACTATCCCATGAATCTGGTGGAGAAGAACTAGTAAGAGCAGAAATAAGAATGTATTCAAATTTATTTACAACATTACTTTCATACCTAGGAGCACTTGACTTCTTTTGAGGAGGATGATTTTCTTCACGATCGCTTGAGGAGTCTATTATTCTTCTTTCATATCTTTTATCATAGTTATTTCTTTGATATTATTTTTTTCTTTTGTTATTGTAGTTGCCTCTAAGGTTCTAACGTGGTCTTTTTCTCCTCTTGGGACAGTCATGAGCATAATGACTTGTCTTGTGGCAATTAAAGTACTCAATATGAGATAATGATTTTTCATTCCTTCCTTTTGTATTTTGAGAAGGAGGCTTCCTTGATGGACCCCATTTTTCCTTCTTCCTTTTGTCATGAGTGATATATGCAGCAAGCTCTCCCTCTTCATGCTTTTGAATCCTTCCTCTTGCTATCATCCTCAATTATTCTTGAGTGAGATTCCCAAGAATTTCATCAAATGTCGGAAGGACATTGTTGTTGCTAATTGTAGTAATGAAGGTTTCCCAAATAGGAGGGAGAACTCTAAGAGTCACAACTACTAGCTCCATGTCACACACATTTTCTCCAACTCTCTGTAATTGATCTCTAAGGTGAGAGATCCTCATAATGTAGGATTGAACAACTTCTCCTTTGTTCATCTTAGTTTCCTTGAGTTTATCTTTCAAGGTGATGATCTCATTCAAGTTGTTTATTTCATACATGTCGGCTATCTTGTCATACATATCTTTATACTTTCTTAAATTCCCAACATATGCAAGTAAATGATCTTGTAAACCATCAACTATAATTTGCTTTGCTTTGGACTCACCTTTCTTGTACCTATTCTTGAGGGAAGCGGAAGCATTTTCTGGAGGCTCGGTCATCCTTCCTTGGATGTATTCCAGCACATCATTGTTGTTAGCTAGACCTCCAATCTGACTTTCCATGCAGCAAATTTTAATGCATCACCCAACTTTTCATGCGCCTTGAAGGTATAGGATGACAACTTGACCTTAACTAGGCAATATGCTTTCTGAAGGAGAGGGCTTCAATGCTTGTCCTTCACCTCAGCTCTGATACCGTGTCAAATTTTCTAATTGTTCTATGTTATATCAATTACTTTAGCCCAATTTACTTTTTCATTAATAATGCATCCAATTATTAGCAGTATAATCAATCATAAATATAACTAAAGAAAGTACAATATATGCAGTGACAAAGAAGACAACACACAACCATAAGAGACAGTGGATTGGTCCAAGACTAGGGGAAAACCCCAGAAGGGGGAAACTGACCCGAATGGAAAATGGCATCCACCCATGGTATTCATCCACTCATGGAATTTACCCATGGTATTGTAAGTGTCATCCACCCATGGAATTTACCCATGATATTGTAAGTGGCATCCACCCATGGTAATCATTCACCCATGGTATTTTCCAATGGTATTATAAGTGGCATCAACCCTTGGTATTCATCCTCCCATGGTATTTATACACTCATGGAATTTACCCATGGTATTGTAAGTGACATCCACCCATGGTATTCATTCACCCATGGTATTTACTCACCCATGGAATTTACCTATGGTATTGTAACCAAAAAACAATGGGGACCATTTCTTCTTAAGGAGGGATGAATGATCCGAATGGAAAATGGCATCCACCCATGGTATTCATCCACCCATGGTATTGTAAGTGGCATCCACCCATGGAATTTACCCATGATATTGTAAGTGGTATCCACCCATGGTATTTTCCCATGGTATTGTAAGTGGCATCGACCCTTGCTGTTCATCCTCCCATGGTATTTATCTACTCATGGAATTTACCCATGGTATTGTAAGTGGCATCTACCCATGGTATTCATTCACCCATGTTATTTACCCACCCATGGAATTTAGGTCCAGTATTGTAACCAAAAAAGCCTATAAGTAACAAGTCTCATTTTGTAAAAGGACAAATTGTCCACCACAATGTAGCCTTTATATTTATTATTTGTTTTAATAAAAAATGTTTCTTTCTGGTTTTGTTTATTGTGTGTTCTCCTCTTTTTCTTCTGGAAATTCAATTTTTCAGATCTTGGAGGCCCCCCACCCCCTCGCCAAGATCCATTTCAATTTTTTAGATCTTGGGGACCTCCCCACAAGATTTGGATCAGAAACCATTTCAAATCTTCTTCTTTAATATATCATCATAAAAAGATTCCAGATGAGAGTATAATGAGCTTAATACATATGTTTGCAACAAATACTAATAAATCAGATATGTAGATCTGTACAATAGTTTAGGGAAAGCCAGATCCACTAGATGACTGAAGTCAACTGAATCCAAGATGTCAAATCCTAAATCTGAACCCTAGACACTCTCATAAAAATTGTCTGTGTCTCCGGAACTCCTTGGATGCTCTCTCGGACATTGTGTGAGGGCATATGCAACTGCTCGAATGCTCTCAAGAAGACTCTGTGCATGCATCCTGGATAAAATACACCAAAAACCCTTGGATGCTCCCTTACATTTGTTATGTGTGCGTCCTGTTGTAGCTCCCAGAGACAGTCTCGAGTTGCTTACAAGACCAGTTCTTGGGCACACCTAAATTTTGAGTGTCTCAAATGATTCACAGTAAAGGGAGACCTCCCTTATATTCCATATGTATATATAATGAGTTGGTTCATTCCTCTAAAGGAGTAAAACATGGATTTCTTGGTACTTCTTCCCATATACAAATCTCAGAAATATGTATAAAACAATGGAGGCCGAGTAGTCCAAGGACTTACAGTTCAATATACTTTTGCAGGGAAATGATAGAGGATGAGGAGGAGTAACTCATCATATGGAGCTTACAACATCAAGAATTCTATGCATAACACATAGAGCTTTCTGCTTTAAGAATTCCTATACTTATCTGAGTCCGAAGTAGATATAATGGGAAGAAGAGAGGTTGTGTGCTATGATTCATGAAGAGCAACTTGTTAAAGATATAATTTCAATAATCTATTCAGGCACTAGCATTAACAATGTCAATACAAATGAATCTGTGAGGAACTTACAGGCACATGCATAACATATTAATACCAGTGAATCTGTAAGAAAATCTTGAAATATTTCTAACATTAGTAATTACATGAATTTAGAGAAGGAACATGAACAAAAAAGGGTTTTAACAGAGAGAGAACATACTGTAATACTGGAGGGGGAATCACCACCATTTCTCTTCATATTCTAGAAAATTTGTATTGTAAAGCCATACATACTTAAAATAACATGTAGTGATTCTTTAGAATTTCTGAACCCTTTTTTAAGTCTTGTTTCCTCCTACTTATTAGAAGAGGAGGAGCTTGGACATTCATTACATCAAAAATATCTTCAGCAAAGTCCCAGTTGTCAAGTTGACTAGCTGTCTCGGTTAGGGATGGCTCTGTGGCCCAAACATATTACAGAATTAATGACCATATTAAAAGAAGGCATGTTACAGGACAAAAATAAGTAAACAACTAGATAGAAAAGTAAATGAATAGTCTTTATGACCATCCTGTGATCACCTCTGCCTCAGGCTGTAATTTCCTCACGGTATGGCCTCCTGTGTTGCTCAATTGACCCTGTCACTTCTTCCTTTACTGTTCGAATGCCTTTTTCTGTGGAGTATAGAGTGGGTCAATTGTAAGTGCCTGTTTCAGTGGTCCTTTGTTGTGTGGATGAGTGAGGCTCCATGATGAGCCATTAAATCTTACTAAGCCACCCATACTATCTTCAACACTCAGCGTCATACTTACTTTAATGCCACAGCTTCTGACCCATCCGCCTTAAGAGCCATGTACCATTCTATCATGGTTGTAAGGCAGTGGGACTTTTACTTTTGAAAGCACTATAGAACGGCAGGCTTTGATGCTCCTTGAACCCCTTTGGTTTAGCCCCTTATACTGTTGTTTTCTTCATAGGACCAGGGGCTGTGACCAGGGGATTAGACTTCAGGCATTGAGACATTCAGAACTATGTTAGGGGCCTTTTTCCTTTGTAACACAAAATCCCACACTTCGGTGCTTTCCGAGGATTGCCACTAATATTTTCCTTTGAACCCTGCAATCGTCGATCTACGGGGTCGGGTCCACTAGAGGTATCACAATCACATTGCGGGTGGGGAAAGACCCTTTACCTCTTCTCCATAGTGCGGGCCAACCTGTCCGGACGCAAAATCCTCATCAGGTAGAACAAATAAAACATCACATCTGGGAGGATTTCTCACATATCGCAATCGCGGGGTGGGAGAGACTGGGGTGCAAGAGTGCCTTAGCCTATTTGATCGTCGATCGCTGACTGCGGAGGGTGATGTCATTACTGCCACGTGTCACCCTGTGAGTGGTGACACGTGTCGCCCGGCCTATAGGACCCCTGAAAATGCTGAAACTAAGTGACACGTGTCCCTCGTATGGCCACTTCACCTTCCGTATTGCCACGTGGAGGAGAGAGAAAGGTTCGCCCTACCTTGGTTTTTCCATGAAATTCCTTTGTAAACTGATTTTGGCCTCCCTCGGTGCTTTTACACTAGATCGTAAAATCGGCACTTCGTAGGGTTTTTAAAGTGGTAGCCCCTTTGCTTCGCTGATTATTGATGTTGAGGAACTACAGGAATTCGAGAATGCGAGATGTGGGACTGTGGGAATGCTGGATGCGGGACTGTGGGAATGCAGGAATGTGGGATGCTGGATTTTGGGAATGCAAGAATGTGAGATGCGGGACTGCAGGATGCCTGATATGTGGGAGTGTGATCCAGGTGGATTTTGGTGGCCACCCACCTATCCCATTTGGACCCCCACAACTGTTTCTTTCAGTTTTTTAGTTTCCTTAATTATAGCACAGTTTACTATTTTTAACAGTTTTTTGGGTCCTAAAATTTCAGAGCCATTTTGAGGCCCTAAACGACATTTTTTGGGAAATCTACCACCAACAATTTTTTTATCAAAAAATCATCTTTTCCGTCGTAGTCCTCGGAGAGATCTTTCTAACGGGCTATCATGCACGTCAAACGGAGATAATACGACCAATTCGCGACCCCGGGAAGTTGATGTACCAACTTACCCAAAAACGGGGCCCACAATTTGGCGTTTCATCTTCTAGGGTTAGGTTTTGGGATGTGAAGGGTTTTCCATTGTTTCTCAATAACAAGTAGGCCCTTGAGCCTCATTGTAACACAGTTCAGAACATTTCAGAGGCATGTAGCCACCACATCTCTTCTCAGAGATAAGCTACCATCGCCCTAGCTAGTTATTTCCATTCCTGTTTGTGAGCATATTTCAGTATTTTACATTAATGAAATGAAGTATTATTTCCGCTGCATCTCTGTGTTTAGGGTTATCTCTATAATTTGTTGCGTTCCTATTTAAGTCTGGATCAGAGTGCGATGTTTACCATATTCCGTTACATGGAGGAGAGAGAAGGGGGCGGCCCGGCCTTGGTTTTTCCATGCATTTCCTTTGTTAATCCTTTTCGGCCTCCCCCGACAATATTACATTATATCACTGAATTGAACACCACGAGGTTTATAAGTTAGAACCTCACTGAACATGCCAATAGTCGATCTCATAACCCCGTCAATACTTCTTGCCTATTGGACTCCACCGATAGCCTATTTGTGATTGCGATAAGCTCTGGGTCCCTGATATGCGATTTGCCTTTACACTTGGTCATTTTCTTTGTTCTCCAGGCTTTCCAAGGGTAACTTCAATAGGCCATATATTATGATCCAGAAGTCCATTTTCAGACTTCCATATACCATTGGAAAGATATTTTCGGGCACTATGCAATGGGGAGGGTATGATTTAGCTTTGAGATCTTTTGTGGCCTGGGAATTTGACTTCAAACTTAACTGCTCTTGGGAAACTTTGACCAACTAAAACCCACAATGCAGTTAGTGATGACAAGGGATCCAACTGGGGATAGTGCCTTGCTGGCAAGGTACTAAAAACTTGCAGACCAATATATTTCCTTCCATTAGGCATGGAGTCATTTCTAAAAACTGAAAAATTAACTGAACGACTGCAAACTGACTAAATGATTGTAAGATTCACTAACTGACTAGCTTACATAGCATAAAACTTTTAAGAAAAATAAAAAATTTAGACAATGCATCACCAAAGTCTTAGGGCCTTCTCCTCTGGCTTCAAACTTGAATGAAATTTGTACATACCTACTGAAAATATAATTACTAGGTGATCTCTTCTCTCCAATGTAGCCAGTTAAGCAATTGGCTACTTGACTGAGTTCTGCTGATACCTATTATGAGTAGGTAGAAGAAGAAAGGGAGTGGAAACTCAAGATTCCACTTATTCTAAAAACCAAAATTCCAATGATACCATCTCCACATCAGGGCATTGGACCTCATTCCATTTTTCTCTAGAAATTCAGCAATTAAAACCAGCATGTACCTCATAAAATTCCCGGACAAGAACTTTAATGTGTTCCCAACTTAGTAATTGATTCTCAACTCTTTTTTATCTCCTCCATGAACCTTCTAATCGAGTTACTGAGCTCCTTACCTTCTTCTATAAATCGTCTGATCTGCTTAATAATTAGCTCGGAGCCTCCAAGCACAGCCAAGCATTCAACATTCACATTCCTTGTTGTCTGTAGCCCAAGGAGCATTGCTTCATGTTCTTCCACGTTGTTGGTTGCCTCAAGCTCTGGCTTGGATGATCTGTCAAAGTATAATTTACACACTTGATTTTCATCTGTATGTTGGTGGTCTAACTACCTTGTTAGGTGTACTGATGCTTTCTCTAATATGACCTCATATTCTTCTAGGAATAGGCAGGAGAGGTTGCTTTCTTTTCCATGAGTTAGGGAGTTTTCTGAGCCTTTAGCTGGGGTCACAGTTTTCACAAACCTAGATTCTCTATATAGCCTCCTTTGCTCACCTCCAAAAGTGGGAATTGTGGAATAAGTCAGATCTAGCTTGATAGATCCCCCCACCATGGAACCCCAAGATCTTGATAAGAGCATTTTGAACCAAGGAGGAATATTGGCCACCACTATGTCAATTATCACACTCTTCACCGGGATCTGAGCTAGGTTCATGACCAAGTTCTTTATCATCCCTAAGCACTTGACTCTCTTGGAGTCAAAAGAGTACATGTCCTTGTATGGTCTGGTGATCTCCAAGCCCAGCTGTTCCATTACCGCTAGTGGCATGAGGTTGTGTGAAGCTCCAGAGTCCAACATGCAATTGTGTAATAAAATATCATGGATCACCAAAGTCACATAGAAAGGTGCAGTAGAAGGATCAGGTCTTATACATGCAGCCCAAAAACAACCATTGGTCTCTCCTCTTGGAGGTTTAAACTATCATGGGTTGGTGCTGAGGTAGAGGAATGCATGAATTGAGAGACTTGAGCTTTACAATTAGGCTGCTTTAAAAGCTCAATTAAAGGGACATGAATCTTTACCTTTTCAAGCTCCTTTTAGAGATTGAATGTAGGTTGGGATTTTTCCATACCTTCGGGCTATGTTCCTTATTCGTTGCCACTATCATTTTTCAGCGGAGCAGGTGCCTCCTTGTCAATGTGTCCATCTACACTACTGCTGACCTTATTTTCAGAGACTTTCATCTTGGAAGGTTAGGATTTATCTTGGCTTTCCCTTTGTCTAGTACTCGAGGAATAACTCGGGGAGTAGTTTCCTCATGTAGCTTTGGTTCTCTTGACATCTTCTTTGAAGATCTTAGATTATATTTACGTTGTGGTTGTGCTTGCATGAACTCTGTAAACTATTTTCAATAATAATCTATATCTTCCTCATCTACTTCTTCACCATCATGACTGACCTCCTGGTGAACCATATTCTCTTGTTCTTCTTCAGGGAAAGTGGAATATAAGTTTCCCTGCATCTCCTACGTATCCAACAATTTCTCATCGGGACCCTCTTCTAAGTATAAAGGATGAGGGATCTAGCCGACCTGCTTCTTTCTCTCCCTTGGAAGTATTTTCAATAGAGGTCTTCTATACTGCAGGTTGTAACCCCAATTTTTGACTTGAGCATTTTTTTTGGAGAGGCTCTTGTTATCAATCTCAAGCTTTCCACCCTTCTGTGATAAACTCCTGATGAGTTTTCTAGTTCATCCATCTTCAGGTCTAGTGATTCTCTATCTCCACCAGAGGAAGATGCCTCTTCTTTCCGTCTTTTGTTCTTAGTAGTTTCTTGCTTTCCTCTTGACTTTCCTGCTAAGGTAAAATTTTCCTCCACCTCAAGGGCATCGATTTGGAGTTGATCTAGAGTGATAAACCTCCTTTTCTTTAGAGTAAAGCCAAATTCAGACTCAAATTCTCCCAAGAAGGGTACTCATGCAATAGATGGAGGAGGTTTTATCTCAGCTAGCAGGTTATTATATTTCTTGTTGAACCTCTTTATAAATTCTGAGATGTCCTCTTTTGGCTTCTTCTATATGGCATTAAACTCTGTGAGGAGGTACTCATGATTTCGCTTTTCACCCCATTTCTATGTGAAGGAGTTTTCAAGTTCCTCCCAGGTAGTGATGGAGGCATTGGGTAGGGATTTAAACCACTTTCTAGCCTCTCCATCGAGGGATTGTACAAAAAGTCTCATGACCACATTCAGTTGTTCCACATTTATGTTCCCAGCAAAAGCACTAAAGGTTTCAATGTGACTCTGTGTTGTGTTGTCATCTTCTCCATTGAACCTAGGTAGTTGCTTTAGGTAGTCCCAGGGAATTGCACTCAGGGGATGAGGTAAATTTAGAGGTGCATATTTATTTAGCAAAAAACTTGGAAGATCCATCTAGATAAATGGATGGGGATTGAGGTTTTCCTGAGGAACTTGGCCCAAAAGCACAGTGGTGGGAGTGGCTAGACTGAATGTGGGTTAAGTCAGGGCCTTAGGAATAACTCTTGAGTAGTGATTAACAGTGGGTTGAGAGCTGGATGAGGAAGCTTCAAAGGTTGGTGAGATGGTAGTATCAGCAGGGGGTTTTCTCTTTCCATACTTTCCTAAAAATTAATTTTTCTGGGTTAGATACGAATGGGGATTTCTGTTGAGATGTATCTGAGTGACTGTGAGGTCTTTTAAAAGCCAGGATGATAATTGATAATGGGGGGTTGTGGAGTGGCCAAGGTGATGTGAATGCAATCAGAATAGACTTCGCTCACCTACACACAGAGTGCTTAATTTGTCATATCCTAGGGGGGAAATCCTTCAATAAGTTCCTACACAGGAAAATGACCTCCTCATCATCTCAGAGGAGAAGGGTAAGATGACTGAAAGATTGACCAAGTTCACAAGCCTATTTTCCAATCTAACACTTTCCAGGAACTAGCAAGGTTCTTTATAAAGCTTCCTAGTCATACATAAGGTGTGATTAGTCCCTAGGGTAACTCTCTGTGTTGCCTTGGGGGGTGCATTAGTCAACTTTAGTGATTTTTTGGAGATCAAAGAAGGGGGTTGAGCGAATAATATCCTTATATTCACTCATATGTCAGCTCATAAAGTAGGGAAACATCCAAATTCAACCTGTTTGAGGAATTTATATTCCTAATGGAGTCTACAAATAGGGAAAGAGTGATAAAGCATGGAAACATATCTGCTTTTGCCCAAAAGAACTCATGAAATATTTGGTAAGGCTTATCCTCTCATGCTATATATTTGAGGCTAGGGCCATTGTGAAAGAGGTCGAAAGTATTGAAAGGATTGCCTATTGACTGTCGAAGCTTGTATTAGACATTAGCTCTTCAAGAGGTTAAGAAGAGAGAGAGAGAGAGAGAGAGAGAGAGAGAGAGAGGATATGGAGGAGTAAGGGAAGCTTGATGCAACTAATGGTTGTAATCACTCTTTCCTATCATTAATATAGACTTGCAGTTGTGTTTTCCACTCCATGGCATTGGTATTGTGATTTATTTACATGTTTATGCAACACTAATGATTATGAGTAGCTTAGATGTATGCAGTTAGATATCCCTATGTATTATTGTATTGATGATTGAAGTTATATGATGTGATATTACGCCTCGTCTTATTTATGTGCAAATATTGATCTAGGAGCTAGTTGAGGGTCTTCCACTCCGCTAATTTGTGTTCTCCAGCAACGCCATGCCAAGATCTGAGGTAACAATCCTTCTTTTTACTTTGATTATCATTTCACTAATACAGATATGTTCATGTATCTCTGGGCTAGCTGCAGCTAATTTGACGATCTGCCAAGGATCTCGAGAAGATCCTTGAGGGTGTCACCACCACAATCACCCGTGCATTAATACCTATAGCAGAATTGGTGACTCCATTGGGGACTACACTTAGTTCCCAGCTTTCTCCTAGAAATTTCCCATATCTCTATTTCTTCGAGGCCTTATTATACTTCTTGATCCCCTTTCTGACCACTTAGGACTATATAGCACCCTTCTCTCAGCGCTCAGCCTTAGATATAATCCCCATAACCTTGTTTTAGAGTCTATTCCTCACTAATGTACCCTACTAGTGAAAACAATGCTTTATAAAGCACTGTGGCCTTGCAAACAGAGCGTTAGTGCAGCCACTAACTCTCTGTGTCCTTCGTTACAGTGCTTAGCCAGCCAAGTCTTGATAAGCAACCAGTTCTGTGAACTCATGGGTTGGGAAAAGTTTCTTGTAGGTTGATCAGGGATCTGCAACTATGCATGTTAGATTGATAAATTTTCTTGAAAAGTTTTTCTTTTTAGGAAAATAGTTTTACAGCTTAAGTTCTTCATAAAAAAATACAAAATTTTTACAATTTTCTGCCTAGTTGGTTAGATCTGCATTTATTTGTCTTTAAAAGTTGTTAGAGAGCATTGTATTTCTGTTGGTTGTGCTTGTGTTTTACTGTACTGGATGCATTGTATATATTGATGTATAAATGACTCCTTCCTTGTAGAAGCAACTCATTCATCGAAGTGAAATTTAAAGCATTTTTTCTGCATGGTTTGAGTCAGAGTCCCACATAACTTCATACGTCAACACCCCCACCGAAGACATTAACAAAGTACATTTAAAATTTTGCATCATAATAAAATCAATTAGCAACTCTTTTTTGAGTAAACACATATTAGTTTAGGCTAGGATCTTGGGTTAGGCAGTTGTGAGTTAACTGCCCAAGATCATACACCGAAACTAGTGTCATTAACAAGGGAAATCCTTCTGCACTCATACTATCTGGGACTAATCCAGTCAAAGCAGAGATAAATGCGATAAAACATTGGACTGTAGACGAAGTTAGCTTGCCTTCGTCTACATCTCCTTTGGGTATTGTATGTATCGTGATCCCTTCAGGGATATCGAAGCTGAGTTGGGGACTCAGGTATCCTACCCACATAGCGTATTTTCTACGACCATGTCCCCCTTGGTAGTGTCCGTGATTTGAGGTAACCATAGTGGTCATGCTTTTTAGGGATGAACACAAGGTGATTGGGGTGGGCTACCCTAGTACCTAAACAGATGAACCTACTCTGTCTTCGGTTTTTGGGAGGATGCTCGTCTTCACGAAAGTACTTGGCCCCTTAATTTGAGATCGGGTGAAGCTGAAGAGTAATCATAATTTTACATTTGGCCAAATCTCTCTTTTATCCATTGTGATACTGGGTTTCATCTCCAGCAAACAGTGGTTATTAGACAGGGTCATACCCTCTTCTTGCTGATTGACTTATTTAGAGTATTTTTTATTTTTTAGGTTCCAGTTTGTTATCACCGAGACATTAATACATATCACAATAAAATCTTTTGATAAAACTTAGCAGTCACCTTGGCTACATATGGCCCTTGTCATCAATCTCGACAGCTACAAGGTCTTCCCCCACTAACTGTGGAGGATCTGCCGAGCCCTAGTGAATCGGATTACCCATCTTTGGGTAATTAGTCTCCAAGATCTAACACTTGAATCAGTCTGGACATCCCACGACTCAAGTTTACTGGAAGATTTCTTTACTGAAGGTTTCATTCCTCCTTATAATCCTCCAATCATGAATCCTTTGGGACCGTTATTAATTCCAGTTGCACTTGTACCTCCTATGCCTTCCGCTAAATGTATACCCACCATCCCATCGACAACTAATGGATCATGGGCTTTTGTGCACACTTTTGGTCCACCTCCACTTCCCCAATCAACAGTCAGTACCACATCACTGATGGAAAACCCAGTTATCCCAACTATGCTTGGTCTGAGTACCATAGTTACACCAAAAATGAGTGGAACCCAGTACATATCGGTTTCCACTCCTTTTGTGTCAACTCTTGGACCATCGACAAGCGCTCCATATAGCGTGGTTAGCACAGGTCCCTTAAAAAACCCTTTTGGTTGGAATCCATTGTTTAGTTCCAACCCCTAGGTTCAAATTCCTGGGGGAACTATTCCCAATATGCATTTACCAGCCAGAAAAAATGGTCAGTCATTGATTGACATGAATCCTCCATATGTCAGTCAAGGGCCTATGGCTAATTATGTGGCTAGCGGGATCCCTCAATAAGGTCTCGCTTAATCCATATGGGTACCCCATTCTCAACCTCAAATAAGTCAAGGGGGCACTCCTTACCATGGGGGCACTTATCTCCCACAGCCTAACAACCCCTATGGACAGCCACAATATACGACTGTTCTTGAAGGAAACTATTATTCCATGCATCCTGTGTATAATGTTGGGAACAATATGATGGGAGGACCCTCAAGTCATTTTTCATCACCTTGGTCTAAATCAGGGGCATCAAATACCTTTCCTTTCTTGCAAATTCTTGGCATCCCCCATTTGAACAAACTTACCAATGACCCCATTTTTCACAACTTACTTTGGCCTCTAATCCTGCACAAAATTCCCATCGACATCTCAAAGTTCAAAGGGAAACAAGGGGAGGATCCGGGTACGCACATCACCACCTATCATTTATGGTGTGTTTCTAACTCCCTGGTGGATGATAGTATCTGACTTTGGCTCTTTCCCTGCACCCTTACTGGCAATGTAGCCAAGTGGTACATTGAGTTACCACATGCGTCAGTCAATACCTTTGGCACTTTAGCAATGGAATTTTTAAAGCACTTTCAGCTACCCATCCACTATGAAACTGGGACAGAACTCCTTACTTCTTTACGCCAAGACACTGCCACCCACATCTCCGATCACATCCATGAATGGAGACGTAGGCAGAGGCTAGTCAAAGCACCCCTCCCAGATTATCTATTATCGGATTGGTTTTACAAATGTTTTCTCCCTCAAATCTCTAAGGATGTCACCTTAGTGGTGTGGTCACGGAAGACCAATCCATTTGTCGTGCCCAACACTTATATTGAATTTATTCACAGTCTGGCACACTATACGATGTCATTCCCAATTCCCCTAGAATTTCCAATGCTCCCACTAATCAGCAACCCGGTGTGTACGCTGATGGTATTATCAGCGCTACCTCCAGGGCTACTATAAAACAACTTAGTGGTCACATTGCCCAGTTGTTAACTGACCTGCTACCTAATCGACTGCTCTTCCTACCGCCGCGATAAACTCTATGTAGTCTACACAAAAACTTGGTGGTAAGAATAAGATGAACAAGAAAAAGAAGCTCCTTCTAAATAGTACTCAGCCAAGCAGTCCAACCCAAAGCAGAAAGTTGTTGCGCCTCTTGATAGTGGAAAGGACAAAGCTATCAAGTTCCCTTGCAAGATCTATGCGGAAGACCATATGAGACATCGTTGTTTGCGCCTCCACGAATGCACAGATATCCTTGCTCAAAAGGACACTGGTTGGACCCCCATGGTCCTAAACAACCCTTTCCCTACTTAGTAGTAGCATCATCTTATTGCGAACCAGCCTCAACCCCCACAAGGGGGCAATGGTGGTTCACATCATCCTTCAGCTGGTGAAGGACCATCCAACGTTTACGCCTTTGAAATGGTCAATCTTCAAACCAGATCCAAAACTCATGGAGCTCTAGTCGCTAATGCTGAGGAAGCTTCTACAAATCTAAACCCATCACCGCCCAACGATATCATATCGAACAGCCGATTGCTGATCTTGTGATTCGCCTCCCAAAAGGGGCACTTTATCTCAAAACACATAATACATCTACATGTGCTGCCCAGAACTATATTATTGTAGAAGATTTGGTGCAAGCACTGTCAGCTATGTTGATGCTCAAAGTATTGCAAACTTGTCTAGCACAAAGGAAAGCTCTGATTTCGGAAATTGGTGGGGTCAACCCTCTAGATTCCATGCTAGCAATATTCAACATGGACAAATGTAAACCTCCCCTTTCACACCAGCTTGCATTTCAAGTATAAATATTTTCAAAAGGATGACGGGTACATAGAACTATCATTGACAAAGGTGCTTCAACCTACGTCATGTCAACTTCATGTTGGCTCACCTTGGGTTCTCCAACCCTCTCACTGCCATCAAATTCCCTCAAATATTTCGATGGCCACACTTTCATCCCAAAAGGTTTCCTTTCCAACTACCCCGTCACTTTGAGTGGGAAAGCAGTAACGGTGGATATCGAAGTCGTGGATAGAAAACTTAACTATAATTTGTTGTTGGGTCGCAGTTGGACATATGTCATAACTGCCATTGTGTTTATTGTCTTTCGTATCATCCTATTTCCATTAGATGGAAGGATAGTCATAGTGTACCAGTTGTCCTATTGCACCCCAGATTACTCTCTGTTACCTAGTGGCTCTGTACCTTTAGTGGGTGGTATACCTGGCTCTTATGTTAGTATCGGTACCGGTCTTTTGAAGGGTTCTTCCTTGATGGGTTATTTTCCTCTCCCACTGCCGCGGTTCTACAGACGGTCTCTATGTTCTCATCTATTCCTCATGAACCGATCGATCCTTGGATCCTCCTAGCCCCTTCAAACATTGACTCTTACGGAGAACAAATGTCGTTGTCACCAGTTGAATTGGCCTACCAAGCCATTCAATCTGCATCTGAGTCTATGGTCACTTTGGTCACGACCAATGGTACTGCCTCCTCTCCCATAACTGCTCCCTCTAATGATCTCCTCAATCAAGTCCTACCTTCAGATGAAGATATTCGAGAGATCATGTGTTTAGAGGAGAGACCTTGGGAGGATTCTCACCATCGCATTTCAATATCTGATTTGGACGCAATACCTATACAAATCATATCCTTTGAAACACCTGAGATTGTTCCCTCACTTTACACGACCATCCAAACTTTGGATTCGGAAGGGAACATGGGAAATTTTTCAAATACATTGCTCATCGATATTTCAGTCAAGACAGGCATCATGAAAAACATCCAAAATGGAGCTGATTGCACTCCTGAGGAAATTGCAAGCTTCACCTGCCTTTTTAAGGAATTTCAAGATGTATTTTCTTGGTCTTACGAGGAAATTCCCGACATAGATCCATTTATTGTCGAGAATGATATCAAGGTTTATGACAATTCCAAGCCTATCGCCAAAGGCTTCAACCAATCCAACCCCGCAAAACTATAGCCATCGAGACTAAGGTGGAAAAATTGTTACGTGCTGGTTTCATTTACCCCATTCCCCTAATGGAATGGGTTTCCAATATAGTTCATGTAGATAAGAAACAGGGTACCATCCATGTCTATGTTGACTACCAGGACTTGAACACTGCATGTCCAAAAGATAATTATCTGACACCATTCATCGACCAAATAATTGACGATTGCGCCAGTTGTGAATCCTTCTCATTTATGGATGGTTTCTCATGCTATAACTAGATCGCCATAAATCCCGTAGACTAGAACAAAACCACCTTCATTTTCTCTTGGGGAATATTTGCATATGGAAAACTCCCATTCGGTTTAAAGAATGCTGGAGCAACATTTCAATGGGCCATGGACTACGCATTCCATGATATCAGACATATTTTTCAAGCTTACTTGGATGACCTTCTAGCCCATTCCAAGAAATGAACTCAACACCTAGTTCATTTAGAGCAATTTTTCTTAGATGCAGGTTCTATAACATATGTCTAAATCTGCACAAATGTTTTTTCCTTGTTCGAGTCTGGACACCTACTTGGTTTCATTGTCTCCAAACATGAGATGAGGGTTGATCCTGATAAGATAAAGGCAATTACTCAATTTCCCGAACCACGATCCATTTTGTAGCTCCAACATTTATAAGGGAAAGAAAACTTCTTACGAAGATTTATTGTAAATTATGCCGAGCTTACGAAAGGCTTTATGCACCTACTACAGAAAGGGAGTACCATACTTGTGGGATGATAAAGCCCAATGATCATTTGATGCCTTAAAACAGACACTTATATCAGCCCCACTGCGTAGTGCTCCCAATTGTGGGTGTGACTTTCTCCTCTATCTGGCAGCCTCGTCATCCTCTAATTGAATGGTGTTGGTCCAAACTCATAATGATCTGAGTGAGCATGTGATCTATTATCTATCGAAAGGTGTGACTGGGCCCGAACTCACATATTCAAATGTGGAAAAGTTGTCCTTGGAAATTGTCTTTGATGTTAATCGTTTCTGACACTATATACTGCTGTGACAAACTTCGTCATCGCTTTGGAGAATCCCATGAGACACATTTTTGTCTCGTCAAGTCATTGGAGGAAAATATTCCAAATGGATAGTTATCCTCCAACAATTTGATTTGGTTTTCGCACTACCAAGGTGAAAAAATCCTCAGTCTTTGCAGAACTATTGTCGGATCTTCCCATTGTTGATCGAAATGAGATAGCTCACGATCCTCTCCCAGATGAATTTGTCTATCTGATCGACTCTACTGACCCTTGGTATGGTGACATTCTTGTCTACCTCCAAGCGCAATGTTTCCTCCCTGAACTATCGTCAGGTGACCATTGTCACATCTGTCACCAAGCTCAGCACTATTTAGTGTTGAATGACACTTTATATCGTCATGGCGTCGATACAGTTCTTCAACATTGCCTCACTCATGAAGAGCCGAAACATGTTTTAAATTATTTCCATGCTGGGGATGTGGCGGTCCTCTTTCTGGCATATCTATTGCCTGGAAAATTTTACGCGCAAGATACTACTGGCCAACCTTGTTCAAAGATTGTATCAAGGTAATCCAATAGTGTCACCCTTGTCAAGAATTTACAAATAAAATGTGCACTCCTTCGCCCCCCTATACCTGGTTATCTCTATCGGCCCCTTTTCCAAATGGGGTATTTACTTCGTCACATGCAACCCCACTTCCTCTAATGGACACAACTACATTATTGTTGTTGTCGACTACTTTACGAATGGGCCAAATCCATTCCCACTTTCTGGGATGATGGAGAAAATGTTGTGTTATTACTGCTTAATCAGGTTATCTGTCATTTCGGTGTGTCCCACACGATCATTATAGACCATGGGTCTCATTTCCATAATCACATGATGTCTGACTTAACATCGTTTCTCAGTTTTCGCCAGTATCAATCATCCTCCTACTACCCCCAGGCTAATGGCCAAGTAGAAGCCATTAATGGCATCTTAAAAACCATGATTCGCAGGTTAGTAGGTAATCACAAAACCCACTGGCACCGCATGTTATATCCTGTGTTGTGGGCATATTGAACTTCAATCAAAACCACTATAGGCTTTACACCATTCCAACTCGCTTATGGCTGGAAGTGGTACTACCTATCAAGTGTCAAATTCCTTCCCTAAAACTTGATGTTAAACTCTTTCTCGTCACCATTGTCGAAGAAGATTGCTTGCTATATCTCAATCAACTGGAAGAAACCCGTTGAGATGCCGAATTGGCACTCAAAGCCCACAAGTGCCAAGTCAAAGCCTAGTATGACAAAACGGTCAAGTCTCGTTCTTACCAAGAAGGCAATCTTGTTTTGCTCTATGATAAAAAACATGACCTCTTGGGGGCAAGAACGTTTCAACTCTTATGGATCGGTCCATATGTCGTCACCAAGGCCCTCTCAAAAGGGGCCTATGAACTTCAGGACTATGATGGAGTCCCGCTCATGGAGCCCCGAAATGGGCTCTATATGAAAAAAGCATTATGCCTAGTATTTCACTAGGCATGTGCTTTGTAATTATATGTATTTATAAGTTTTTCTTATTTTTTATGTGACTAGATATTTTTGGAATTTTTTTAGTATTTGTATCATATGTGTTTCTCATTTCACAGATTTCTTCATTACCCTTACCATACATAGGATATGTGAATGGTGCTAGTCATCAAACACAACACATTGCATCAGCTGCTTAGGTCATTTACACACCTGAGTTGGAACTACTTTGTTCTAGGGGAGTCTTTCTTGGTACTGCCACCAACAATATTGCTGATTATATGTCTGTAATTTCACTTCTCACTGAAGCGTCATCTCAGGACATCTCCAATCTAGTGGTCATGTTAGACTCTCAGCTTGTTGTTATGCAATTGACAAATCATTATCACATTCACAATCCAATCTTGTTATGTCATTATTTAAGGGTACAACTCTTGGAACGTCAATTTGAGTTTATTACATATAAACACATTCCTCGAGAATTTAATGCAGTTGCTGATTCATTGGCAAACTATGTATTAGATTGGCATCTGCCTCATTTATTATATATACATGCATGAAAGTAAAGATTTACACAGTTGAAAATTTACAAAAACATTAAAAAACATTTATATCATAAAAATGCCAAAATATTTGTATATATATATATATATTGAATCCAGTCTTTTACATCAGAAAATTCCCAAAACTTCGGTGTTTTAAGTACAAAATGTCTACTAAGCCTCGCTATAAACATCTAATGGCTATACCATGCACCTGCTAAAAGAGCCTACTGCTCATGAAAGCTCATAACAACTCTAGCTATCCTTCAAAGAGGAACCTGAAACCTCTCAGGCACACCAATGGTGTGTTTCTGCATATGAGAAGGAATCTCCCTCATGGGAAGTGGAGGAACTCCCATTCTTAAGCCTTCGAGGTTCCTCAAAACCTCGCACAGACTTTGTGCATCATCTCCATCTTCGGTAGCTTCTACTCCCATGCCAGCTCTAGGTAGTCGGCTCCCTCGCCTCGCTTGGTGGGGCATGCCTGCAGGTCATACTGGTGCCACATCTGTGTCAAGAAAACGCTTCATGTCAGTACTTGTTCACCCATAACAACAAAAACATTACATAAATATTCAAAAGCTAAAAAATACTTTAAGGTACTCTCAAAAAACCTTCTTACCTTGAGGCCCCCAATGTGTACCAGGTGGCAGTATCAAGTCTAGATCTCCAGTAAAGTCCATGCCTTCATAGGCATAGTCATCAATCATCAAGATCTAACTACTGAGCCACTCGAAGAAGTCTTCTTTGAAGAAATGTTGGATCGGTCCCCCTCCAGTACGAGGATTGAGAGATGCCCATCGCCCTTGCCTAGGCTCCCTCAGATCAAGCAGACCCACACTCATCCGTGGTCTCATGATGGGCACCCTCTCAAGTATAAAGAACATGATGAGAGTACCATACCAAAAAGTCATTTGGGGATGAGTCTTACATGTTGTCAACTCCACCTTCAGCTAACAAAGAACTGCCTCACACCAGTTAAATATCTAAGCCTAGACACAATCAATAGCGAGCAATATTTTGGCCTTCGTGGCAACATGAGGACTCTTGGACCTCGCTAAGCGTACGATCATCCACACTGTGGCCCTCATGGACCTAGACCTGAATCGCTCGATAGGGACCATGTTGCTTACTAAACCACTCTCAGGTATGGAGTAAGTTTGGATCAACTCTAGGGTGGACCATGGATTTGTCCTATCCCCGGTCAAGTTTGCTCATGCACCTCTGCACGAAAAACCAGTCAGAAAATAGATATCATCTCTATCAATTGAGAGCTCATGACCCCCGATCCAGAACACCCCTTGGTGTTCATCCCAACGTTGGATTATCCAACTTAGAATTTCTTCCTGACCCTTCATCAGGTCAAGCCTTGCATACTTCATTAAGCCACATATATGCAGTGCAAGTATTCATGCTTGATCATTCCACTTCCATAGTTCCTCATGATCATGAGCTCTTTCTCTCCATAAACTCATGATCATGGATCAAAACCTGCACAAATCAACCCAAAAATCAGTAAAAATTATGAAGAAATTCTTGCAAAATCACTTGTTGGGGTTTGGAAGTTCGCTCATATGCACTGACGCCCTCTTCTAGGTCATGAAGGGTGTTTAACGCCCCTCTAGACCTATAGGGGAGCATTAGTCATATTATATGAGCTAGGGCCTCCCAAAATAAAAAATTATACCCCTAATGTTGTTGAATAAGGTTAAAGAATGCAGGATAAGACTTTTTCCATCTACCTGGAACAAACGGCAAGTCGAATGGTCGCCTGGATTGCTCACAATCACCCAAGGAAGATTTGTTCCTCTTTCACTCCAGAACACTCTCACAACACTCAAATTATGCAAATGGTGAAAATGGAGGCTCAAAAAACCTCCTTATAGTGACTCTGGAGGTATGACTCATCTAAAATAAGTCATTGAAATAGAAGTAGTTCATTTCCTATGATATTTATCATGCACCATGTCGATATATTGTCAATATTATTCATGCTTTGATGAAGGGATTTTCAAGGCTGAATCGCAAAAATGACCATGTTTGATTCACTATGAGCACTTTATTTTATGGGATCTTTTCTCACTCTTAAATTGAAAAATCCCCGAGTTTTCGTCATCTGGCTCGTAAAACTCGTACAATGATGGTATGAGTCTTTCTCTTTTTCCTCGCTCATTAAACTGAAAAAGATACCTTGAGTTTTCTTCATTTGACTCGTTAAAATTTGATGAAGATCTATTGAGTTTTTTGTCGTGTGACTCATCAAAATTTCATGAAGAATATCGAGTTTACTCTGTCCCCTCGTACTCGTAACAAAATGAGGAAAACATCTATTGAGCATAGGTTTATTGCTTTATCCAGACTTAGTAGACTAACTTACGAAAGATAAACCTTTTTGGGTATACTATTAAACCTTTGTCCCACTCGGTTAACAACTATGACAAAGGGACCACCCTAGAGTCACTCTTTACGATATTTTTAGACTCTTGAAATATGAAAAGACCACCGAGTTTACCTGTCTAGACTCATTAATTAATCATATGAGGACTGGAGTCGCTCTTTATGATCTTTTCATACTCTTGAAATATGAAAAGACCACCGAGTTTACTCATCTAGGCTCATTAAATTAATCAGATGGAAAATTGGACATTACAATTGTTTTATGTCATTATTTTGGAAAGAGTTTATTGGCAGCAATCATTCCCTTGAACATGGCACTCCCTCAGCAAAACCTTCTTTGTGACGGCCTCTCAAAATGAACCTTACCATCCTATGAGTTTAGCTTATATACCTCGATGTTCTTGCATCTTTGTATCCTAACACTCTTTGGTGTTCATGAGTCTAGTGTTGCATGGTTAAACCCTTTGTGTCGTGCCTTCTATTGTTCAAGGGATACCCTTTATCTTCTGTTTCCTCCATCAAACCATCAAACATATTCTTCCATCATTGCCTCTATCGATTTGACCCAATGCTCAAACTATTCTTCAAAAAACAATCATTCTTGTCCTGTTTTGTGTCGATTGATGTAGGACACATCATTTCCTACCTTTCGACATGTCTCTTATTATCGACTTCAAGATTCTATCTAGGAAACAGACCCATAAACACTTCAATGCCTGCAAACTTGCAGACATCAGTGGCAGGTTACCTTGTGTTTGGTCATGGGTTTTCATTATTCGCTCTTCGTTAAACGATTCTATGAGTGCTTGACGATAAAAACATTATTCACACTCACTAGATTGTACTGTGCATCTTAGAGACCATCATCATTATCGGTGACCATCCTCGCGTCTGTTAACAGTCTCCATTATTGACTGGTAATCAGACAATTTTGTACATGTTCGACCTCAACACCTTTATTCACATGTATCAAAATATATTGTTAAGGTGAAACAGAGATCAAGACCTTGGGTAGAGTCTTACATCACTCAACCTTATTTCCTCTCCCAAGCTACGTATATTATTTTTTGGAGACAACTCATCAGAATGATCTTATTATGACACAAGTTCCACATTGTGCTTATCGGTGGACACGATCGTCATATCTCTTTGTTGATAAATCTCTTTGACATAGCTACTGAGCGTGGGAATGCCCGACTTAGGACATGATTTTAGATTTTATATATATATATGTGTGTGTGTGTGTGTTGTATCAGGTTTCTCATAGTCCCGAACCTCCAATCCTCTCTCTCTCTTTTCGAAGAAAATGAAAGTTATAAATTATTTCGGCCATCGTCTCTGCCTCTGATCTCACACTTTAGGGGGCATCTGTTACACAGGAAAATGACCTCCTCATCAGTTCAGAGGAGAAGGGCAAGACGACTGAAAGATTTACCAGTTCATAGGCCTATTTGCCAAGCTAACGCTCTCCAGGAACTAGCAAGGTGCTTTATAAATCTTCCTAGCCATGCATTAGGTGTGTTTTTCCCTAGGGTAACTCTCTATATTGCCTCAGGGGGTGCGTTCCAATTTAGTTAGTTTCTGGAGGTCAAAGGAGCGGGTTGACTGAATAATATCCCTATATTCACTCATATGTCAGCTCATAAAGCAGGGAAACATCCAGATTTGACCTGTTTGAGGAATTTCTATTCCTAACGGAGTCTACAAATAGGGAAAGAGCGATAAAGCATGGAAACATCTCTGCTTTTGCCAAAAAGAACTCATGAAATATTTGGCAAGGCTTATCCTCTCATGCTACATATTTGAGGATAGGGCCAATGTGAAATGGTTCGAAAGTATTGAAAGGATTTCCTATTAATTGTTGAAGCTTGTATTAGACATTGGCTATTCAAGAGGTTAAGAAGAGAGAGAGAGAGAGAGAGAGGAGCTGGAGGAGTAAGGGAATCTTGATGCAACTGATGGTTGAAATCACTCTTTCCTATCATTAATATAGACCTGCAGTTGTGTTGTCCACTCCATGGTGTTGGTATTGTGCCTTATTTACATGTTTGTGCAATGCTAATGATTATGAGTAGCTTAGATGTATGCAATTAGATATCCCTATGTCTTATTGTATTGATTATTGAAGTTATATGTTGTGATATTATGCCTCATCTTGTTTATGTGTAGGTATTGATCTAGGAGCTATTTGAGGGGTCTTCCACTCCGCTACTTTGCCTTCTCCAGCAACACAACACCAAGATCTGAGGTAACAATCCTTCTTCTTACTTTGATTATCATTTCACTAATATGGATATGTGCATGTATCTCTAAGCCAGTTGCAGCTAATTTAACTGTCTGCCAAAGATCTTGGGAAGATTGGCCAATCTTTTAGTCATCTTTCCCTTCTCCTCTGAGTTGATGAGGAGGTCATTTTCCTGTGTAACAGTTCCCCGGTAACAGTACCAAAATATGTTGTAGCTCCCAAAGATAGCCTCAGATTGCTTAGAATACCAGTGCCTAGGCACACCTAAATTTGGAGTGTCTCAAATGATTCACAGTAAAGGGATACCTCCCTTATATTCTATATGTATATATAATGGGTTGGTTTGTTCCTCTAAAGGAGTAAAATATGGATTTCTTGGTACTTCTTCTGATATACAAATCTCAGAAATATGTATAAAACAATGGAGGCCGAGTAGTCCAAGGACTTACAGTTTGATAGAATTTTGCAGGAAATGATAGAGGAGGAGGAGTAGGAGTAACTCATCATATGGAGCTTACAACATCAATAATTCTATGCATAACACATAGAGCTTGTTGCTTTAAGAATTCCTATACTTATCTGAGTCTGAAGTAGATATAATGGGAAGAAGAGAGGTTGTGTGCTATGATTCATGAAGAGAAACTTGTTAAAGATATAATTTCAATAATCCATACAGGAACTAGCATTAACAATGTCGATACAAATGAATCTGTGAGGAACTTACAAGCACATGCATAACATATTAATACCAATGAATCTATGAGGAAGTCTTGAAATATTTCTAACATCAGTAATTACATGAATTCAGAGAAGAAACATGACCAAAAATGGGTTTTAACAGAGGGAGAACATACTGTAATACTTGGAGGGGGAATCACCACCATTTCTCTTGATATTCTGGAAAATATGTATTGTAAATCCATACAGACTAAAAATAACATGTAGTGTTTCTTTAGAATTTCTGAACCCTTTTTTAAGTCTTGCTTCCTCCTATTTATTAGGAGAGGAGGAGCTTGGACATTCATTACATCAAAAATATCTTCAGCAAAGTCCCATATGTCAGGTTGACTAGCTGTCTCGGCTGGGGATGGCTCTGTGGCCCAAACATATTACAGAATTAATGACCATATTGAAGGAAGGCATGTTACAGGACAAAAATAAGTAAATGACTAGACATAAAAGTAAATGAAAATTCTATGTGCCCATCATGTGATCGCCTTTGCCTCAGGTTGTAATTTTCTCATGGTATGGCCTCCTGTGCTGCTCAAATGACCCCGTCGCTTCTACCTTTATTACTTGAATGTCTTGTTCTGTGGAGTATAGAGTGGGTCAATTGTAAGTTCCTCTTTTGGCAGTCCTTTGCTGTGTGGAGGAGTGAGGCTCCATGACGAGCCATTAAATATTACTAAGTCCCCCATACTGTCTTCAACACTCTACATCATACTTACTTTAATGCCATAGCTTCCAACCCATCCGCCTTAAGAGCCATGTACCATGCTGTCATGGTTGTAAGTTAGTGGGACTTTTACTTTTGAAAGTGCTACAAAACAGCGGGCTCTGATGCTCCTTGGCCCCCTTTGGTTTAGCCCCTTATACTGTTGTTTTCTTCATAGGACTAGGGGCTACAACCAGGGTCTTAGCCTTCAGGCGTTGAGACCTTTAGAACTATGTCCAAGGGAATTTTTCCTTTGTAACACAAGATCCTGCACTTTGGCACTTTCTAAGGATTGCCACTAATATTTCCCTTTTAAACCTGCGATCGCCGATCTGTAGGGTCGGGTCCACCTTAGGTATCGCAATTGCACTGCGGGAGGGGAAAGACCCTTTACCTTTTCTCCATATCACGGGCCGACTTTTCTAGACGTGAAATCATCATGAGGTAGAACAAATAAAATATTGCATCCAGTAGGATTTACCGCATATCACAATCGCAGGCCAGGAGAGACTAAGGTGCAATAGTGCCTTAGCCTGTGTGATCGTTGATCACCGATTTGCGCGGGGTGATGTCATTACTACCACGTGTCATCCTTTGATTGGTGACACATGTCACCCTATGAGTGGTGACATGTGTCACCCAGAAATGCCCCTATAGGACCCCTGAAAATGCCGAAATTGAGTGACACATTCCCCCCGTATGGCCACGTCACCTTTTGTACTGCCATGTGGAGGAGAGAGAAAGGGTCCACCCAGCATTGATTTTTCCATGAAATTCCTTTGTAAATTGATTTCGGCCTCTCCCTATGCTTTTACACTGGATCACAAAATCGGCAGTTCGCAGGGTTTTTAAATTGGGTGGCCCTTTACTCCGCCAATTGCCGATGTCGCGAGACTGCGGGAATGCGAGAATGCGAGATGTAGGACTGCAAGATGTTGGACTACGGAATGTGGGATGCAGGAATGAGGGAATGTGAGATGCGAGACTGCGAGAGTGTGGGATTTACCATATTTTTCTATGTGGAGAGAGAAAGGGGCGGCTCGACCTTGGTTTTTCCATGCATTTCCTTTGTTAATCCTTTTCGGCCTCCCCTGACGATGTTACACTATATCACTGAATCACACACCGTGAGGTTTATAAGTTAGAACCTCGCTGATCATGCCGATAGCTGATCTCCTAACCCTGTCGATACTTCTTACCTGCTAGACTCCTCTGATAGCTGATTTGTGATTGCGATAAGCTCTCAGGTCCCCGATATGTGATTTACCTTTACACTTGGCCATTTTCTTTGTTCTCCAGGCCTTCTAAGGGTAACTTCAATATGCCATATCTTATGATCCAGAAGTCCATTTTCAGACTTCCATATACCATTGGAAAGCTCTTTTCAAGCATTATGAAATGGGGAGGGTCTAATTTAGCTCTGAGATATTATGTGTCCTGGGAAGGTGACTTCAAACTTCACTGCTCTTGGGCAACTTTGACCAACTAAAACCCACATTGAAATGAGTCGCAACACATCTAGGACGGCCCAGATGCTATTGGGAACACTCTGTGTGAGAATTTGAGGGCTAATGCAGCTAAATCTGACTTTGAACCCCTGGACACTCTCATAATCCTATCTGCCAGCGTTTAGGGCTCTCTAGACACTGTCTTTTCCACTATGTGCTAGTGTCCATGGACTAAAATCCCTTGTTCCGTGCCAATGTCCAGAACCTAGAAAACCCTAACTCGGAGCATACCTCACGCCTATGATTTCAAACCCTTGTGTGAACTCCTTCCATCGAACCTATGTGAACCAAGACAAAAGAGAAGAATATAAAATGGCTTGATAAATATGATGAAATGAACTTGAGGTGACTTCTATTTATAGGATTTCTTGAGGGTTCACTTGGGGTTAAGGTTGACCCAAGCAATTACACATGTGGTTAGGGCCGACCCATTCCATAATGTATGTATGAATAAAATAATTCAAAACTTAACTTTTGCTTGACCAAATTTGGTGATCTTTAAGTTGATTTTGGTCCTCTCGAAAAGAGGAATTTAATGCAAGAATTATCTTGGTCATTTTATCTCTCCAATGTGGAATTTGACCCTAGTTGTAAAAATTAACAATAAGTGGTGAAAAATCCAATGTAGGGATGGATAGGATCTGAATGTTTTATCCAAGGTAAGTAGTTGTAACAAGTTCTGGAAACTCCTAGAAGAGGAAGCTTACAGAATCCTGACCATTCTCTTGGATTTCTAGAACCAATGCAAGTGCAAAGGGGATCAACCTGTTGGTGACCAACATAGACCAAAGTGGAGCAACCTATTGGTGAACGCACCCCAATAGGCTTACAAGGAGTGTTGGTCCTCAAACTGGCTCAAATGAAGCAGTTTAGGGCTCAAACTCTGGGAAATGAAAGGTACATGCATAGGGCTTTGTGCAAGATGGTGACAAGGGGGAATATGATGTTGATTGATCTCATTAGGAGGCTCACTGATCGAATGTGACAAAATGGCCTATAATAAAATGGGTTAAAAAGATATTCATCTTGTAGATATGATCCCTTGCACATAATATTGAATGCAAGAAAGCAAGTAGGTTTATAAGATTATACTCATGATCCTAATCCTGAAGTAGAAAATTTGGCTAATAGTAACTCTTTGTCTCAGTATGGTCAAAATCCAATTGTTATGTAGGTATTTTAGGAAGCCATGACTGAATTAATCTAAATTGGATCAAGCACTAATGACGGTAATATTCCTCAATCAGTTCAAGAGGTGGGTTAGGTTATTCATCAAATAACAAAGATTGGTGGTGATAGTTCTTAGGTAAATTCATTAAAAATAAAAGTGGATGAAATAAATCCTTATGACAAAGAACACTCATTAAAGACAAAGGAAATTGATGATTATGAAGTCTCCACTCTATAGAGAATTAGTGAAGATCTATCAAAACAAGCACATGATACACTAGAGGAAATAAAACCCAAAGATTTTAGTAATAAAGCACTATCAATCTCAAATAGTGTTACTACTAAGGGGTATATAATGGATAAAGACAAAGAATTGATGAAAACTTCAGAAAAAAATGGGGTCACAGATGAAATTGTAGCAAAGGATATGACCTCCTATACAGGACCTAGATTTTTGTCAATGACTGATGTCATTTAGAATATATGTTCAATATGACCATGGTTCAACCAGATACTCATGAAAAAGCACAACTAATTAGAAACATATATTAGCATTAATTTGACTAAGGTCATTGATTCAGACATAGTTGAATGGCACAAACAAATTGGTGAAGTTGTAGCAAAAAGGTTACTAGAATCCATTCCTAGTAACAAAAAGTTGTGAACCATCCTAACAAAACATAAGGCACAACTGTAAAATGATAATTTTGTTATCAAAATCGAAGTCAACAAGATCAAAGATCTTGAAGAAAAGATAATTATATTTTTGGTTTTGCCCGAGGATGTGTCTGTCACTAAGAAATTGTTGGAAGACAAGGACAAGGAAATAAAAAATCTAAAACTAGTTATGAAAACCTCGAATTATAATGTGACAAGCCTAGTAGAAATGTTTTAGTGGAAGGAGGATGAAAATAAATTCTTACAAGAGATGGAAAGATCATTGATCAAGAAGGAATTCCAATTTAAGGAATTTAAGGACAAATTCAATAAGAAACTCAAAGAATCTAATGAAAAGGAAAAGGGATACATTAACAAAATAAAAGAATATAAAGGTACTATTGACAAGTCCCTCAATTAGGACACATCATGGAACATTGACCCTGATAAAATCAAGCTTTATGAAGTTAATATTTCTACACTTGAAAAGAGAAATAAAGACCAACAACAAGAGAAAGAGCAGTTAAAACTGGGATGGGAAAACTAGATCAAGATAAAAAATACAATAATTGAAGAGCTACAATCCATATCAATAAGAAAGGAGGAAGAAATTCAATCTCTGCAGAAGTGTGTAGCGGAAGCATAATTAGGAAGGGATACTCTGGTTGAAGCTAAGAACAAAATTTGGGAGATGATTAACTAGAAAAATCTTCAAATAAGGCCTTATGTCAATATCTTACATGATTGTGAAAAAGTAATAATAACTAATGTAAATATAAAAATCAAGAATATGAGCCCTTTACTTGAAAAAAGGTGAAAGAGGTCGATCAAATTATTCATTGTCTTAACTCATTAGAGGAAGAAGGAATAAAAGCCCTAAAACTGCCTTGCAAATATGAATGCATTATGTTTGTTTGTTGAGAAGTGTAGCAAGAAAGGCTCAATTTGACTTAGCCTTGGTCAACTAAGAAAATTCGAAATTTCCACATCACCAGACAACTTGGAGGAAGCTAACTAAAGTGACATGGCTCTTGTCACTCAATTAGCTCAGTAAATTTGAGTTAGAGGGCTTGGAGTTCATTTATGCATGTGTGATTGCTAATTTATAACAATCTAGTTTAGTTATTTAGAGTTGTACTCAATTAAACTAGTTCTAACAATTAATAGAACTAGTTAGAGGTTAGTTGAGCAATGGGACAATAGTCTAACTTAGAGATCATCCAGTTAACTGATCAATCAACCAATAAAAGCTCGTGCATGCAAGGAATTCGAATTTCTTAGTTGTGGTGGAGATTCCAAGAAAATGTAACATCAGTTGTAAACTAGTGTTGAGTGTATAGGTGTTACATTGAATCAATGATCAATCCTTGGGAATTGCGCAATCATTTTGAAGGAAATTCCTAAAGAATAGGGGCTAATTTCCTCAATATTTGTGCAAGGAAATAGGAGCTCAGGTGGGGGCATAAATTGACTAAGTTTAGGTCAGAGCTTCTCATTGAGCAGAGAGAACAGTTATTCTATTTTTGCAGGTTGATCTCAGAGTTAGAGCTAGGAATTGTAATAGATTCTCTATTCATCTAATTAATGCAAGGAGGCTTAAAATGTTTTTACTTGTTGGTTTCCCATAGATACATCTGTGTACTTGTGTATATGATTGATTCCTGTTTGTGAATGTTGTTCTATACTTTGAATTAACTTCCATAGGATAGTAGAGTAGAATTTTTCTCTTGATTTAGATTAAATTTCTTAAGCGATTGCAATTCTATCACCATATTTCTACATGGTATCAGAGCAAGATTCATAATAGAACAAGAATTTTTAAGCTGTTCTTCGGGAGGTTCTAATTTTTAGCTTCAGTGTAGTAGGATTTCCTATTGGCTTAGGGGGTCCTGATCCAGATTTAGAGTTACTTGCGCCAAGAAAAACCCTACGCTACTGGCCCTTTCAACATCAATTTGTGGTGCACGCACTAAAGTCTCACCCGAGGAAGTATGGGGGGTGTTGGAACCAAGTTTCCGCACCCTGAGATCAGTGAGATGTCATTTTATGACCTATATCTGCCTTCGCAAAGACCTCTAAGCCCTTAAGGCTTAGTGCTGTAATTTCCCTCAACTGGCCCCTAGACCTCCACAAAGGTCTACGATTGACTTCTGCTGACCTTTAACAACTAGATTATCTACTTAAGTGCATCATAGACTAATCTTAGATCGGAATCCACACAGACTTGCTTCATTGCTTAATAAACTTAATAGAAGGTATTTTATTCTTCGCATAAACACTTAACATGGATTGTGTTCAATTAAAGAGATTCATCCAATAGCTTCGCGCATCAACACATCATTAATTCATAAAGACATTTCTTCACCATAAAATATATCGTAAACATAACAGTAGAAAGAAACAGATAAAACTTATGAATTTCTCCAATAGTCTTCTTTATTGATCTTCAGTGTAAGGTTACAGACTCAAAACTTCCCTACACACTCAGCTACAGGGGTCTGCGCACTCAGCTTCAGACACTACTCTAGGCCTCTGTGCACTCAGCTGCAAAGCCTTTTCCCCCTCTAAGACTTACTTCCCTACGCTAACGTTCTAGACTCCTTCTGTCATACCCATAGACAAAGACATAGATTTGCCTTAGACTCTCTAAGACACACCTATTTATACAATCCCATGGTCCACGGACCATGGGTAGATCTCAAGAACTGACTCAACTTTACATAAATGAGGGTAAAAACCCTTTTTGACTTCTAACTAACTACGCGCTCCGCATCCACAATTCGTGGAGACTTTACATATTTTTATCATACTTTACATCAAAACTTGGGCTTTTGCCCCAAAACTGACCCAGGGGACCCCATCCCAACAGGCCCCCAACACAAAGGTCGTGACTCGCCCTCAAGTCACTCGGCTGGCGCAGTGATCTTGCTGCGAATATCCCCTAGCTCCACCTGCACAATTGCTGCTTCATTCGTGCTCTGTGTGGCTGCCTGCTTCACTTGTTCCACCAACTACTCTATAGCTAGTCCTTTTCCAGCTAGCTTGATCTTCTATTGTGTGAGTTGCAAGTTCGTCAGGTTTTCCTAAATGTTGGTTGAGACTTGGTAGGCTTCTTCCAACCAAGGATCCAACTTGGCCTTAAGCACTGCCTCTTTTCTTTGCACTACTTCCACTTGAGCGAGGAGATGTTTCCCCTCCTGCAACTTGGTGATGTGCTGCACTGTAGCAATGGAGCATGTCGTCACCCTAACCTCATTGTATTGCTTTTGGAGCTCGTAGATCTCTGTACTCAATATCTGCAGGTTGAGATCTTCCTGTAGGATCGTCACCACTTCCATGGCCTGTTCAATCAAAGCTATGTTGTCAACGACCACGACATCCACAATAGTTATCCCTTCCTTGATGGTAGCTCCGCGTTGTTCCCTGACCTCGGGCAGAGTCGAAGGCTGTGACTTGAGTTCTAGCTCCATGATTTTCATATTTAGTTCAAAATTAACTCTTGCCACCTCTTCCTTTGCATCGTGGATGCTCGCAGCTAGCTTTCGATCTTGGCCTCTAGTTGTGCATCCTCAAGTATGGGCAACTTTGGCACTGTTATGCATGCCTCTGCAACTACAACCGCCAACTGGGCGCTCTGCGCCTGGATCGTATCTCTTTCTTTCAGGGCCTACATCTTCTCGGTGAACATTTTCTCATTGTTCACCTGGTACTTGCTTATTAAACTGAGAGTGCGCTGCTCCCGCACTCTCAATTTTGTTGTCACTCATGTCTGCAGCGTGTGAAGAAACTCATTAGGGAGCACTGCAATATTGAGGCCGATGTTCTTCAGGGTGCTAATGATGATCTTATCATCAGCTGATTCCGTGCTTAGGGGCCCTTCTAGCAGCGCAACTATCTTGAGGTCCACTATCCTGACCAGCTCGGCAGCCTGACTTGTCCCCGATGCCAGGCTCATCTATGCGGTGCTCATCTGACCTGCACCCACCTATATTCTACTGGTCTGGATCAGCATTTTGCGCAGATCCTTCTGAACATTACCCAATGACTGCACATACTGTTGCTCGAATTGTTGTGACAATTCGACTGTAGTGTTGTGCACTTTGTCCCCGATCTTGTCGATATCACCCTCTGTCAATGTAATGGGATCCACCTGTGGTTTAGTCACCTTTGTCTTCTTCTGGGACCCCTCTTGTTGTTGTTCTCTATGCTTCCTTACCCGAAATGGGGTGCTCTACCCCTCATCACCTCCATCGCCCTACGCTGACTACTCTTCCTCCTTGGTTTCGGGCGAAGGGGATCTACTTCTTTTCTCAGAGTTGTGTTGTTCCTGTTCATCCTGCTCCTTTGTAGCGCGTTCCTTTTCAGTTCTAGCCTTCTCTTCGGCCTCCTTCTTTCGTTGCGCGGCCAAATTTTGTGTTGCCTGTTTCGCTGCATCCTTTCGCTTCTTCTCTGCTAAGCTCCCCGTGCCTTCGCTGGTACCTACGGCCAAGTCGGACGGAGTACGTCAATTTGTTGGCCAGCACTTGATCACTTCCTGTATGGCATCATCAGTGGTGAGGTACGTCAGATCAAACCACTTTTGTTGCGGGTCCTTCCACGCTCGAATGTAAACGCGGTGGAAGTCTACCTTGAACTCAACATATTTGGACAAATGTTCATAAGGGGTTGGGGACAACCTTGGGTGTAGGTTGATGGCCATGCAGAAGCTTGACTCCATCAATACCCAGAAAATCTTCATTTTTGTGACCCGCGCGAGGTCCTTCATGGCCGAGAGGGAGGCAAACTATGCAACCTCCGGTAATCCTTCCTGCAATGGAGGAAACTGGCTGTCCTCTGGCAGCTTTGAAGCAACCAACACAATGGAGAGCAGTAACCACGCATAGTGGAAGGTATTGCTCTCATCTTGGGCATTGCGAAAATTCGCAAGGAACTCACTACATAAATAGCGCGACCAGTTTAATCGCACGCCCTCCGTGCATTATGCAGCTAACGAGATCACAGGTGTCGGAACCTCGTCCACGCGACACTTCCTCATAACTTTTCCGGCTAGTATCTGGGTAGCAATATTCATAGCAGGATCGTTGATGGATGTGATGGAATAGCCGTGCGGTTTCTTGATAAGCTCGAATTTCTTTTTCATTCTTTCCACCAAGTCTCTCTCGCTTGTCTTTCCGCCAAACTCCTTGGCTGAATTCAAACCCTCATGCGGCAGGTGCATGATCCTGTGGATGAGCATATCCATGATGGGGATAGGCATGCCAAGCCATAAGCACCCATCGTGCACCAGAGTAAGCAGTTGTTGTATACAGGTGGTATTAATGTTAGAGCGGGTAGTGGGGCACCCACAATAGGTTCAACAACCCAGATTGCTCTACTCCGTAGATCCATTCAACTGACTCCAACTTAGTGACACCTGAGTCTTTGTAATACACTTGTCTCATATAATTCTCTGTCGCGAGGTGGGGGAACCTCTCATGGTCAGCCAGGTCCCAATATTCCATCTTTAAAAGGGGAACCTGCATCAGGTGCGGACCTTCGAAGGTTATCTTCTCTGAAAATAGGGGCGTGTGAATGATGAATTTCTCTGAGTCTGGGTCCTTGGTGACCTTTTCCTTCTGTTGACGGTGATGGGCTCGCCAACATGTCAAGGGTATGTCCCCGGTAAGAAGTCTTAATTAGACCTCAAACCGTTTGGTGTAGGAGTCCCAGCAGTGGGTCGTAAGGTAATGCCTTGACCGCGATGTTGCACAGAGGAAAGTAGGATAACTATGTCAGTAGTAAGAGTGTGACTACTATAGTGAGTTAAGGAAGATGTATGAGAGGTTCTAACACAAAAGGGGAGAAAAGGGTGAAGGTGAGTTCCAAGTTGAAAGGGATCACTCCCAACTCGGCTAGGAACACACAACACAAAAGGACATACATAGCTTCCGGTAGAGCAGTCCACTCGGATGCGGTAGTCACAACATACAAGGTAAGATAACACATACAACACTCACGGATCAGTCTGAACGAGTGCAACGGTTGTTACAGCAAGGTTCATGTGAAAGGTTTGTCTGGTGTCTGGCAGAGCAGTCGACACAGACAATGATAGCATTAACAACATATACAACACATTAACAACAAGATTCATATAATTGCATGTGAATCAGTTCATACACAAATACGTAAGTTAAACAACATATATCATTAAGGCAACCGGAGGAGGGAAACTACAATATCAGCATATGCATGAAAATGTGTTGGCTCTTATTATAACATAGTTACCAATCAAACGAGAAAGTAAACTAGTACCCATTTTTTTGAGGTAGAAAAAAATCACCCGATTTTGAAAAGTGGTGATGCCAAAATACACTTTTTTTTAAGCATATTTTGGCACTTTAAATTTTCTTATGTATCAAGTGTGAACATTTTTTTCTCGATGTTAGTGATTTTCATGCTGATTTTGAAAAGTGTTGATGCAACATCAACACATTTTTTTAAATGTTAGTAATTTTCATGCTAATTTTGAAAAGTGTTGATGCAGCATTAACACATTTTTTTAAAGGGCTTATTTTTGATACTTCAAATTTTTTAATGTATCAATTGTGAACATTTCTTTTTTTTTGTTGGTGATTTTCATCTTGATTTTGAAAAGTGTTGATGAGCATCAACCCTTTTTGTTTAGAGGGCTTAATTTTACACTTTAAATTTTCTAATGAATTAAGTGTGGATAATTTTTTTTAAATGTTGGTGATTTTCGTGTTAGTAATAAAACATAAAAAGAAATAATAATAAAAACATGACAAAAAAAATCAAATATAAAAAGATATATAAAAACAAAAAAACAAAAAACCTATAAAAATGTAAAAAAAAAAAACATAAAACATAAAAATAAAACATAAAGTATAACAAAAATAAAAATAATAAAAACATGTTAGTAATAAAACATAAAAATATATAAATAAAAAAAAAAAACATAACAAAAATAAAAAAACATAAAACATGTTAGTAATAAACATAAAAATAAAAATATAAAAAACATGACAAAAAAAAATCAAATACAAAAAATATATATATAAAAAAAAGGAAAAAAACAAAAAAATCTAAATAAAAAAAAAAAAACAAAAACAAAAAAAAAAAACCCAAAATTAACTCGTAAAAATAAAAAAATTGAATAAAAAATTAATGAAAAAAAAACGAAACAAAAAAAAATTAAAAAAAAATTATTTTTTTTCAAAAAATATATATATAATTTAAAGAAAAACAAATTGATACACACAAAAAAATCTAAAAACATTATTTTTAAGTTTAAAAAAATAATAATAATAAAGAAAACTTAAAATAATTACCCAAAAAACATAAAAAATAAAATAAAAAATTAATTAAAAAGAAAAATTAATTAAATAAAAAATATTTAAATTAAATAATTTAAATAAACAAAATAAAAGATAAAAGATAAAATAAAATAAAATTTAAGTATTTTTTTTAATTAAAACTAAAAAAAATTAATAACCAAAAAAACAAAATCTAAAAAAAACCCATTAAAAAAATTCAAAACAATTAAGAAATAATTAACTAATAAAAACAATTAAAAAAAAAGCAAATCTATTTTTCTAAGGACTAGTCTTTCTCTAATCAGGTCAGAGATTGGCCTCTTAAGGAGGGATGTAGACTTGCGTTCTCGCAAACTTCTCTCGCTTCATCTAGATCTGGCTAGCAATATCTCCAATTTTCACTGGGCAGTCAAAGATGGCAATTCTGTAGTAAAAGCACGCCGTACGGAGGAGATTTCGAAGGAGAAGCATACTGCCAAATTCGACAGATTAATGAGGGTTGCTTCTCGTCCTTTGACAGGCTGCCGTCAATCTGCTTATCAGGCTTCCACGACTCCAGGAAGCAACAGAATTAATGAAAATCATAAGGATGCCCTTCGTGCATGGGTGGCCAAGCAAGTATCAAACCAGGCTCTCTCTCACTAGTCCGCAGAGCTAGTCAATTCGGTTACCGCTCAGTCCTGTTCTCGGTCCTGTACCCATCGTTCCCTCTGCAGTCTTGACCCTTAATTCCAGCTTTTCAGGTGTTATTCCTCCCTCAACCTCTCCTGCTGGTCTGATCTCTCCCTTCTGCGTCGACCCCCTATCCCCATTTCTGCAATCCGAGAGTTTTGTTTCATCTACGTCTTCCCCTCTCCTTTTTCCCTCCATCTACGTTTTGGATCGCTCAGTCCCTGTCCAACGTCCATCTGTTTCTTCAAGCTGCCTTGCCGAAGCTGCGTTACACTGCCCATCCTCTCCCGTTCCACCTTTGACCTGCTCATGCTCTCCATTAACCTATTCGGTGGTCTCCAACAGTCCCGCTCTCAATAGCCCCTATATTTCTTTTAATAATGATAACATAATATTAGATATCAATGATAGTAATAAGAACAATGGGCCCAATATTTCTTATGATATTAATAATATAACATTAGATAACACTATTAATAATAATAACAAGAACTATGCTATTAATAATTCAATAATAAATAATAACTCGAATATTAATAAGAATCTTGATAATATTAGTAATAATAGGGATAGTAATAATATTATTTCTGCGCCTAAAAACAGTAATATTAACCATAATGTTTTGAATATTAATAATAATAATAATTGTTGGAATAATAATAATAATAATAACAATAAGATTGGTGATTCGTCTCTTTCTCATTATAAGAATGTTGTCAACCTCTCGAGTTCTAATTTTAGTCCCTCTATCTTTAGTCTCTTGAATAAAGGGCTTAATTTTGCCCTTGCCGCTAAGAAGGTCCCCATATATGACATTATCTGTAAAATAGAATTTGGTATTAGGGACCTTCCAGATAATGTCAAGGAAGCCATCAGGCAAGATTGTGCTATTGTTCTTAGGAAGGCCAAGCCTCCCAAAAGAAACCTTAGCAGAGATGAGCTTCTCGCCCTTAAATCCCTAAGGGAAAACCCTGACATTGTCATCCTAAAAGCTGACAAAGGTGGGGCAGTCGTCATTTTGGATAAATCTGACTATGTCAACAAAATGATTGACCATCTCTCTAATAGTGGTTGTTATGCCAAGCTTAGAAAGAATCCCATTAAGTCTGTCTCTAAAGATGTGGCAACTGCCATTAAGTCTAGTCTGTCTCTTAATCCTCTCTCCAGAAAGCTCATTGAGAGCAATCCCCTCACCCCTAGAATTTATGGTCTTCCCAAGATTCATAAATCTGGGGCCCCCTTGAGACCTATTGTTAACACAATAGGTGGGCCTACTTATCTTCTTGCTAAATTCTTAGCTCTTAAGCTCAAACCTCTTGTGGGTCGAACTGATTCCTATGTTAAGGACTCGACGTCCTTTGTCAAGGAATGGAAAGATGTAAAGTTAGACCCAGGGGATCTGCTTGTTAGCTTTGATGTGGTTTCCCTTTATACCAAAATCCCCATTCAAGAGGCCATTGATGTCATAAGTAAGATCACTAACCAAGACACAGCCAAACTAGTTAGCCTCTGCCTCACTTCGACCTTTTTTAGTTTCCAAGGAGAATTCTATGAGCAAACTTGCAATGTTGCCATGGGTTCCCCTCTTTCCCCATTGTTGCCAACCTGTTTATGGAAGATTTTGAGACCAAGGCCTTAGCCTCAGCTCAATTCTGCCCTAAGAAGTGGAAGAGGTTTGTTGATGACACTTGTGTCATCTGGCCCCATGGTCATGAGAAGTTGGATTTGTTTGTGAACCACCTTAACTCTCAATCTGAATCCATCAAGTTCACAATGGAGGTTGAGGTAGATGGATGCCTTCCTTTCATTGACATTCTCCTCTCTAGAATGGATGCTGGCTCCATTTCTCACCAAATTTTTCGTAAAAAAATTCACACGGAACAATATCTTCATGCTAGTTCTCATCATTTTCCTGCTCAGAAATTTGGTGTTCTCAGCACCCTTGCTACCCGTGCTCTGAGAATCTCTAATGATAACCACCTAGAGCAGGAGAAATCTCATCTACTTTAAGTTTTTAAAAATAATAGATACAACGGAACTCAGAGCCTCAAAGCTTTTCAAAGAGCATGTAAAGATTCTAGAGTGTTATAGACATTTTTGTGCCTTACAGCATGAAGCATGAAATGTCCATAATATAAGGGATCCAAAGTCCCTAAACATGTTGTTCCTACCCCTAGAGGAACAAGGTCAGCAAACCACAGCACTAAATATCAGTTCTCCACCTGAAAACACTCAAAAACAAGCAAATTCTGGATCATGTCAACTGCTCCACTGAGCATCTGCGCTGAATGTCAACTACTCCACTGTCTACCTGTGCTGAATGTCAACTGCAAAGAAGGCTACCTGCGCTGGGCGAGTTGGGACATGTGGCACAGTCATTCCTCAAGGTGACAATGCCCAGGAAGCTTCCAAAATGACACTTGGATCAGGGAATTCGACTGGTGATGAGTAAGAGGGTCTAGATCTCCAAGTGGAAGCAAGAACCTCCAAGTGGACTCAAGAACTGAAGAATAACTAAAGTGGGAGAGGACACTAGTCAGCTTCATGCCAGCCTCAAGCTGACTCATCCTTTCTCCAAAACTCCTATATATAGAGCTCTCTCATGAGGTCTAGGGGGGCGGGAATCTTGTGAATGTAAGGAAGTGCTGTTGGTTTGAGTTTAGAGCTATTGGGTGATTTGCTTTGAAGGAGGTGAAGAGGAGATTTCTTTCTGCTGGGAAGGTGATGCTGGATTGGGCCTCTTATGGTTGTATCACTTCCTGAACTTTACTTCTTCCATTAATAAAGCATTTGAGGTTCTTCTATATGCATGTGTCTCAATGATGTATTGTCATACTTGTGTATTTGATTTATTCTAATCCTTGAATCAATTATGAATGTATGCTTCTTGTAGTTTCCCTCTCTTACCATTTTGCAGGATCTTGGTGTAGCTGGGCCAGTGAAAGAGCAAGGAGCTGGGAGCAAGCAGCAAGGAGAGAAGATTGGATCAACCATTAGCGAAAGACATCGGTTAGTGGATCTCTTTCTCCCCTATTTTACTTTCATAAAGAAGAAATCTTAGATAGCTTTGCTTCGATTGTTGCTGAGGTACTATCACCCTTAGAGTGGGATAGGGTCATTCCGTATTGGATACTTTTCCCAACAACAAATTGGCGACTCCGCTGGGGATCGTATCTTGTTGGTTGTTTGTGTTTTTGCTATTCATTTCCTAAACACAGGGAGTACCGAATCGAACTGCATTTGGATCTTTCAAATGCAAAGTAGAGGGCAGCTACTCTAGCTCAGTTTCTGGGCATGTTTATGATTTGAAGAGCTGATCCAAAAGGACTCTGAACAGCTCTTAGTGATAGCTTTTCATCCTCCTAATTACCCTTTAGTGTGTACTTGATTGATAGCTTTTGATTTGGCCAAAAACTGTGAATTTTTGAGCAATCTGTGACCCGGAAACCAAGAGAAACGAGAGTTTCTCTCTTCATTGCGGGCACTGTGAAGGCAGTTTGCATTTCATCGCAGGTCCCGAAGGGGCTACCTGCGCTGAATGTCAAACTGACAGTGTACTACCTGCGCTGAACCAGTTTTGCCTTGTGCAACTGGGGTTCCCTGCTGTTTATTGCCCTGTTTTCATCCTTGTTTTTGCAGCCTGTTATCAGTCAATGTACCTATCTGAAACCACCTTTCCTTGCCACTATTCCGCCTCGGTTGTATAAAGAAACTGTATTTGTTCTTTGTATTTCTTATATCATTTGCAGTTTCCCATAACGAAAAGTGAACTAGTCTTGCTGTGGCCTCTTAGATCTAGACCTGTGATAAGTGTCGTAGTGATCTTAAGAGTTAGTTTGTTTGCTGTTCATAGCTGATTGAGCTTTTTCTTTCGTCATATGGTTTGAATTTATGTATTTCTAGTGTTGAAACAAGTAAATCTTAAGGTGTCTTTTGATTTTGGACAAAGCTTGTTTGCTTTCACTTGAAATTAAATTCAAAATTATACAACAGCTTTCTTTTTGTAATACATCAACATTAAGAAAGAGAAAAGAAATACCTGCATTGTGCATGTGCATTTTGACAATTTGTATGTTGATTTAGGGAAAAGTGCATTAGTGTGTGCTCTATGATCTGTGTGAAAAGATAATGTCTTTCTTTTCCTTCAGTAGTTAAGATTTTCAAAGTTGAAAGATTGAAAAGCTTGCTTATCATCTTAGACTGCATTTAGGAAGTTGTATTATACATCTCGTGGTGATCCATAAAGGCAAACTGCTAAACAAGATCAACTTAAAATGAATTGAATTTACATAACAACGCTTTGCAACATAACGCTCACAGTAGAGGTCTAGGTAGAGACGTGTTCCGGCGTCGTTAAACGTAGTGACTGTCGATCTCTACGAAGGTGGGTGATTCCTCCTGAGAGACGATAGCACTAATATGGACTTGTGCTCCCACGTACCGTCACGTATATATTGGGAGACCCCTATAGGCATTTATCCTTTATCCTTAGGAAGCCATGTCGGCCGCCCTACTGATCGCAATGCAGTGAACACAGCATTCACGAAGATTGACCACCCGTACCGTAAAACGTATTCTGTGGTTTTGCGAAAAGTTTGGCACACCCTCTGCCTAGATCTCCAGAGCAGTTTGTTTTGGCCTTTTTCAAACTCTATAACTGAAAAAGTCCATCCGAGCATTTGTCACTTCGGGCTTGTTAAAACATCGAAGGAGACTAGAGTCATCTTTAGCTTTTTCTCGACTCTTTAAAAGTGAAAAAGCAAGTTGTGTCTAAGCGTCGTTAAAATTTATTTTAAACGGGATAATCATCACCATTCCCTCGTTGATCTTCGAAGTTAGTCTTTTGGCATCGTAAGTTCTTGTAGAGTCGCTAAGAAATCTTTTGGATAGACTAGATATGTCTGAACAACCGTCGACATCTAGGATTGTGTCGTCCGACACAACAGCAGCAGAGCCTTCTGCTACTACTCCAACGATGTTTGCTGGTATACCATCTGTCCCGACAAATTGTCAACAACAAGCCGGAGTCCAATCAGGGACGACGACATGGTTAGTTCCTATTTCTTCATCCGGATTATCATCTGGTATTTCTTATGTTGAAACTCAACAAATTGATCCAATGTGTCTTCAAAGGCCAATTTACCCTTTAAGTACTGGATTTCCACCATATGGAGGGCAATATGCTCTTTCATTGTTCCCTCCCAGAGAACAACCATATGGGAGTTTACAACAAAGTTCAGGTCAAACTGGAATTACATCCAGCGGTTGGGTACCAATACTGCCTCAACAACCAGGGGTTGTATATTCAATGCAACCAGTACACCCTGTGTCGAATATTCCCACCACACCTGCTATGGTGAATGCGTCGCAAGTACAAGCGCAACCTGTTGTACGTCGACCCCAAGTTTCTCAGGTTGCAATACAATAGCCTCTTGTCTCAACGACTCAATCACAATCTTAGGGTAGTGCCTCCTTATTTGGAGCGACTCAGGCTCAAACAAGTACTATGACTCCTCATCTTGGTCAATCATCCAGTATTGGTCAACAGCAAATGGTCCAACAACCAGAGCTGGTTCAATCTCAACAACCGCCATTCCAGCAATCATATCAAGGACCTGAGCAACAAGTCTTTGTAAGTAATGGGCAACCATGCTATAATGGTTATGCCCATCAACCTTGCCAGCATTATGCTGGTTTGCAAAGACCCATTGCTCAGGCGATCCCATCTTATCCTGGGTATGCTTCGCCGAACCTGAATCAGTAGTTGCCCTTTGTAGCAACTCTAGAATTACCAGATCTAAACCGGCTGACGAATGATCCAATTGCTTATGCCCCTTGGTGGCCAGCGATTCCACATAAACTTCCGTCAGATATTCCTAAATTTAATGGAAATCCGGGTGAAGATCCGTCGAATCATGTGATGACATTCCATCTATGGTGTTCATCAAACACCCTGAATGATGATTCGATAAGACTTCGCCTATTTCAGAGGACGTTAACGGGTCCAGCGGCAAAATGGTACATTGAATTGCCTAGAGCTTCGTTCGACAACTTCAGCACCTTAGCCACAACCTTTTTAACCCATTTTCAATTACCGATAAGGTATGAAATGGGAACAGAACTCCTTACCAACTTCAAACAGACGACCGCCACCCACATATCTGATCATGTACATGAGTGGCGACGTCGTCGTAGGATGGTAAAAACGTACGTTCCCGATCAGCTATTAGCTGAATGGTTTATCAAGTCATTACTTCCTGCCATCACGGAAGATGTGGCAAAGGGAGGAGTCGTAACGAAAGAGCGGGTTATTGCTCATGCGCAATATCTGGACTTGGTCTATACTCAGTCCGGCACGCTCTACGACAAAATACCTGACGCCCCTAGACCGGAATTCTCAATCCCTCCTCCTCCTAAATCAAACAATGACTCTCACGCCGACGATGGTGTGATTGGCAAGCACAAAATTTCTAGTCAAAATGCAAATGAGGAACTTCTTGCCTCAGAAGTAAATGCCATGTCGACCGACAAGGGCAGACAACTGAAGCAACCAGAGGGAAAGAAGAAAAAGAAAGGGAGAAAAAGGAAACCCCCGGCAGGGTGTCATATATGCGATGAGGATCATTGGACGAAAGATTGTCCACATATAGCTGAAGTTAAAAAACTCTTTAAGAGTTCAAAAACGCCAGCAGTATTGACTGATCCGTTTCCAAGCCCGGAAACCAAACTGGTTGCTAATCAAGATACTTCCCGAGCCCAAGTGCTTATGTTGTCTACCTCAAAGCAGCAGAATGATTCTTTGACAAGGAATAAAGATTACGGGAATCCACAGCGGTCGAATAACAAGGCTAATGAACAACCTAGTAGTTCGACGACAACTTTGACCAAAGTTGTGCCACCCATCATTCCTGAACAAATGATAAAGTCGCCAAAGGGAGTAGTACACAAATCGACATTTAATCCTCGTGCAAAAGTAGCACAGAATTATAACATAGTAGAGGACCTGGCCCAATCGCCGTCCGCTATGTCGACAATTGAGGTACCGCAAAATTGCCCCTCCCAAGAGCAAGCTTTATTATCAGCAATAGGTGGGATTGGCCCAATGGATTCCAATCTTGTGGCCTTTGATCATAAAGGATATGACCCTCAGTTACCAGCTCAACTAGCTTTCCTTATTCAAGTGAAAGCCCTCAACAAAACTGTTCATCGAACAATTATTGATGAGGGGGCATCTACATGTCTTATGTCGATGAGTTGCTGGAAAAATTTAGGCTCACCACCCTTGTCGAAATCGTCAACGATGTTAAAAGCATTTGATGGACGACCATACACTCCATACGGGATTTTAAGTAACTTGCAAGTTGAACTGGGGGGCAAAACAGTAGAAGTCGATGTTGAAGTAATCGATGGAAACCTCGATTACAACATCCTACTGGGAAGGCCCTGGATATATGCCATGGCTGCAGTTGTGTCGACCTACTTCAGGAAAATTGCGTTTCCCTTTCAAGGAAGAATTACAGTCGTCGACCAACAAACTTTCCTCCCCGACAGTTCACAAGTTACGGGAAGCATTCCAATGATCCATGGAAGCGATCATTCGCTTCAAAATATTGGGGTAGGCCTCCTAAAAGACCCTGCCTTAATGGGTACTTTCGCCCTACCGCCTCCAAGTAATCTGGCGGGAGTGGCCACGGTGGAAACCTACAAAATGAAATCTTATGTATTTAATGGATTCGGAAGATTCCTAAATATTTTGTCGGCATGGATCATCGCCCTAATAGAAATAATATAAATACAGTGGGCTCCGAGGACGGTTCTTATCTCATGTCAACCTCGTTAAAAAATGAAACAACGAGTCATGAGGATAGTTCTTTTACTATGTCAACCTCATTTAAAAATGAAACAAATCCCCTTTTCAAAGCTCAAAGGTAAACCTTCATTCCAACCACCGAGTTGAATGCAATGAAGCTTGGGGGGCATGTACCTCGATTTGCGTTATTATGCTGGGGGCATGCAAACTGTACGAGCAGTTTTAGCAAAGTTCATGCTCGTTAAAAAATAAACGCACAACCGAGCAGTTTTAGCACATAGTTCATGCTCGTTAAAAAATAAACATAAGATTGAGCAGTGTTTTGGCGCATTCAAGCTCTTCAAAAAATGAACCCAGTACCGGTAAATAACCATTTGAGACCATAAATTCATCAGTCATAAAAGCCTTGGTCGTGTTTGCACTGTCACCTCCACTTTTCATTTGGCCGATCATTCACCTCCACTTGATTGTTTACCTATTTTGAGGAACAGCTGCGAAGAGTGATTTCACCTAGCCATCCTTGTGACACTGCCATGATTGGAAAATTCCAACATGTACCTGGAATCTGCTGCTATCCCTGTTTATCACTCGTTCCTCAAAATACGAGTCTTCTTTGAGCTCTTTTCTTCTGACTCGTAAAATATGAAAAGTTTGCCGAGTTTTGGCCTTCCAGCTCGTTAAAATGACCGGAAGAGCTATCCCTCCTCTAGATTTTAATCTTTTTGGACCTGAGGGATTATTGCACAAAAAGATCGAGCGCTTGTCTGGTTCGGCTCGATAAAACTATCGAACATTCATCCCTTCTGTATTGTTTTATGCTTTTTCGGACTTAAGGGATTAGATGACGAAAAAGGACCTTTGGAGTTAACTTTACGTACCTTTTCAGACTCTCTAAAAATGAAAAGGACCGAGTTTTCCTTGTCATTAGACTCGTTAAAATGATTAAATAGCGACAAACTTGTCTTTAGACGAGAACGAGTTTCCCTATCGCTAGGCTCGTTAAAACATAGCGATGGGCTTGCCCGAAGGGCAGGTTATAGAACAAGCATATGTTATCCTCCTCAAGCTTGACAAAAATAAAGAGGTACTGGTCAGAAATGACTGGGGAAAAATTGGGAGAACCTCAAAGCTTTAATGGTAGCAAGTCGCTCTTGAACATGACACTTTTCCTCCGTACCACATCGGGTTGGGTTGTTTCATTCACCGGTCTCATCACCATGGTCTCGCCAAACCATCCATTTGGGGTAATGCTACCGATCCATCGCATCAGTGTCGTTATATGTTCAAGAGATGTCGTTCAGAAAGAGTCAACCGTGTCCCATCCACTGCCGTACATTATCCTTCATCCATTCATGACCGCCACCCTGAATCATATGTCACAGATTGTTTTCACCTCCACTAAAATCATTAGCTCTGTTCCGTGTCACTGATGTGGGATTCATTAAGGCCCTCCTTTGACGGATCGCTTCTTGTCGACTTCAGCTCATTATCCAAGAAGTTGATCTAGGAACAACCCCCTCAATACTTTGAAGCTTGCATGCCTCAATGGCAAGTTTCTCACTTCCGGCGACAGGTATACATCAATGACCTTCGACCGAAAGATTTTACGTGGTGTTCGACGCCAAGTCCTTTATTCACACCACGTGAATTGTACTGCAGTACCTTGAGGGTCATTATCGTTATCGGTGATTCCTCTCGCGCTTGTTAACGGTTTACATCATTGACCGGTAATCAAGCGATGTCTTTCCATGTTCGACTTCAGCGCAATTCTCACATGGATCGACTTGTACTTAGAGTGAAGATCGAACGAGTTTGAAGACCCCGGATCTAGTTTCATCCATCCGGGCTGCGATATATATTCAGGAAATATAAAGACATTTGACATGTACATCATTGCAGCAGATGATCATCCTACTCAGAGGATGATAATTTCAGCAGAGAATTATCAGTCTACCATCAGACGATCGTCTGTTCTATGTACCAAAATGAATTTATAAAGCTGAGCATGGGAATGCCCGCCTCAGCTAGATCATGAAAGCAGAATGAAAAATAATGTATTGTATTGTATTTTATTACAGGTCACCTCTCAGCGATTGAATGAACTTCGGATCCTCCTGATAAAGCATTTCACCCGATAAACGACCTCATACTTTAGGGGGCAACTGTTATAGACATTTTTGTGCCTTACAGCATGAAGCATGAAATGTCCATAATCTAAGGGATCCAAAGTCCCTAAACATGTTGTTCCTACCCCTAGAGGAACAAGGTCAGCAAACCACAGCACTAAATATCAGTTCTCCACCTGAAAACACTCAAAAACAAGCAAATTCTGGATCATGTCAACTGCTCCACTGAGCATCTGCGCTGAATGTCAACTGCTCCACTGTCTACCTGCGCTGAATGTCAACTGCAAAGAAGGCTACCTGCGCTGGGCGAGTTGGGACATGTGGCACAGTCATTCCTCAAGGTGTCAATGCCCAGGAAGCTTCCAAAATGACACTTGGATCAGGGAATTCGACTGGTGATGAGTAAGAGGGTATAGATCTCCAAGTGGAAGCAAGAACCTCCAAGTGGACTCAAGAACTGAAGAATAACTAAAGTGGGAGAGGACACTAGTCAGCTTCATGCCAGCCTCAAGCTGACTCATCCTTTCTCCAAAACTCCTATATATAGAGCTCTCTCATGAGGTCTAGGGGGGCGGGAATCTTATGAATGTAAGGAAGTGCTGTTGGTTTGAGTTTAGAGCTATTGGGTGATTTTCTTTGAAGGAGGTGAAGAGGAGATTTCTTTCTGCTGGGAAGGTGATGCTGGATTGGGCCTCTTATGGTTGTATCACTTCCTGAACTTTACTTCTTCCATTAATAAAGCATTTGAGGTTCTTCTATATGCATGTGTCTCAATGATGTATTGTCATACTTGTGTATTTGATTTATTCTAATCCTTGAATCAATTATGAATGTATGCTTCTTGTAGTTTCCCTCTCTTTCCATTTTGCAGGATCTTGGTGTAGCTGGGCCAGTGAAAGAGCAAGGAGCTGGGAGCAAGCAGCAAGGAGAGAAGATTGGATCAACCATTAGCGAAAGACATCGGTTAGTGGATCTCTTTCTCCCCTATTTTACTTTCATAAAGAAGAAATCTTAGATAGCTTTGCTTCGATTGTTGCTGAGGTACTATCACCCTTAGAGTGGGATAGGGTCATTCCGTATTGGATACTTTTCCCAACAACATAGATAGAAAACTTCTCGTGTTGATCCTATCTCCAAGGTTCATCTCCTGTTTATTCAAGGGACCTCGGATAAGATTGCTCATATCCTTAGGCGGAATAATGTTTCCTCTGCATTCAAACCTCTTAGAACCATTAGAAATTCTCTTGGTTCTGTTAAATAACCCGTTGACCCGAAGAACGTGAAAGTTGTTTACTTGATTCCATGTTCATGTGGTACTCCATATATTGGGGAAACGAGTCGATCAATCAACCAAGGGATCCATGAACACGCAGCAGACATAAGGCATAATCATTCCCGCTCTTCCCTCTTGCTGAGCATGCCGAGAAGTCCAAGCACCATGTTTGTATAGAGGATTCTAAAGTCATCACTAGGGTTGACCATTTCCACCATAGGAAGCTTAGAAAGGCCATTGAGATTGAAAGGCATGCTAATAATCTCAACAGAGATGATGGTTGAAAATTGAGCAAAAGTTGGATTCCAGCCCTCTCCTTATGAACCTCTTGTCTCCTTTTTCCCCCCTTTTTACATCTTTTACATTTTTATTTTCCTTTCTTTTTATTTATGTATAGCATATTATTTGTATCTTAATTAAAATAAATACTATTAATCCCTCTCTCATAACATATATCCTTACTTTAGTTCCTCATTTTTAACCCTAGTTTTATTATTGGACTCCTAATTACTTTCATAGTATTTACCTTTTTTTCTTTTAATACATGTTATTTTTATCCAAACCTTATGGGTTTTAATTTTTCCTTATAATCACCCTATGAGGGCTCACAACTTTTCCTTACCTCCTTAATAATTAATATGTTTTCTTATCATTATTACTATTTTTATTTATTCCTATCCCCCTTTAGATATTTTTTGGAATCCTTTCTTTACCTTATCATATTCCAATATTTAGTATACTACTATTTTTATTTTATCCCCCCTATAACTTTGTTTTCATTATTCACCAATTTTTAACCCCCTTATTTATTTCCTTAACATCATCTGTGACCCTAACTACTACTTTATTACTAAATTAAGAATATTAAAAATTTATATCAATTTTTTTTTTTTGGGATGTTAGATAATATTAGAAATATTAAAACTCCCCTTTTTAAATTAAAATCATTACATCTAAAAAATTGGGTTTTAAATTATATTAAAATAATATTAAAATATTAAAACTAATTTTTAAATAAATAAAATATTTTATTAACCTGTTTGACTATTCTCCAACGGCTAACCCTCGGCAATGATGCCTCCTTACTATTTATTCTTGAATATTGTACGATTTCTTTCACCTTGTACTGAGGATGAACCATATTGGTTGGTTCGAAACGTCGACCAAATCCTAATGATGTGATTATTCCAAAAAACATTTATCTATAAAAAGCAATTAAAAAAAAAACAATAATTTTTTTTTTTTTAAATTAAAAAAAAAAAAAAAACAATATAAAAAAAACAATTAAAAAAAAATAAAAAATAAACCATTAAAAAAAAACAATTTAAAAATAATTAAATTAAAATTAAAAAAAATAATAAAACACTTCAAAAAAAATTCGGCCCACTCCCTGCTCTCACCCCCCTGCCGACCCCTCCCTCACCCGGCACCCTCCCCACTCCCCATCGTCACCCCTCTCTGTCCCCTTCTGCACCCAACCCCCACTGCACCCCTGACCCTCACCCCCCTCTCGAGCCCTGCCCCACCTAGCCGCCACCCCCCTCCCGAGCCCTCCGCCACCCGACCTACACCCCACTACCCTCCCTCACCGCCTCCCTTCGCTCCCCTCTCCCCTCCCCCACTTGGCCGCCAACCCACCTGCTACCCTGACCCCCCTCCCCTCCCCACACTCAGCCCTCCCCCTTGCCTGCTTACCCCCTCCCATCCCCACCCGGGCCCCCAGGTAGCAGCTAAGAGGCTGCAGGCCGATTCCCTAGAATCGGCCTGCGACCTCTTGGCTGCTAGCTAGGGGCTCGGGTGGGGAGGGGAGGGGAAGGGATAAGGGGGGGAGGGGGACGGTCGAGAGTGGGGAGGGGAGGGGCATGAGGGCAGGGGTTGGGGTGGCAGCGAGGTGGGGGAGGGGAGGGGGCAGCGGAGGGAGGGAGGGGCAAGAGGGGGGTGAGGTTATATTTTGTAATTGTTTTTTTTTATTTATTTAAAAAAAAATTATTTGTTTTTTTTTTTATTTTTTATTTTTTTTATATTGTTTTTTTTTAAATAAATTTTTTAATTGTTTTTTTTATTTTTGTTTTTTTTTTTTAATTTAAGTTTTTTTTGTTTGTTTTGATTTTTTTTTTATAATTTTTAAATTTAAATATTTTTTATTTTAAGTTTTAAATTTAAATATTTTGAATTTTAATTTTTTTTTATAATTTAAATTTAAAAATATAATTTAAAAAAAAATAATTTAAAAATATATATATATTTTTTAATTTAACATTTTTGTAAATGATGTTTTTATTTTTTTATTTATTTTTCTTAACTTAAATGGTCTTTTTTTAATTTTTATTTATATTTTCTTATATTATATATATATTTTTAATTTTCCTTTATTTAATTTTTGTTTTATTTATTTATTTATTTAAACTTTTCATTTTTACAAGTTAATTTTGAATTTTTTTTTACATTTTTATGGTTTTTTTTTATGATTTTTTTTTTTTCGGTCATAAATTGTCCCCTTGCCACCCTTGGCCAATTGGGCCTCGGGGTCACTGGGGATTTTTTTTTTTTTTTTTAAGATTTTCTTTTTTTTTTTAATGTTGTATTTTATTTTTGTAATTTATTTTATTTTTATTTTTTATTTTTTTATTTGGTTTTTATTTTATTTTACTTTTCTTTTTTCTTTTTCTTTATTTTCCATGGTATGGTTAATTTTTTTTTACATTTTCTAGTTTTTTTTATGTCATTACTATATATTTTTTATATTTTATTTTTTTGTCAAGATATTTTTTTATGTTTTATTACTTGTTATTAGTTTTTATTTTTATTTTTTTCAATATTTGAATTTTTGTTTTCTTTCATATATATATATATATATATATATAGATATAGATATATCTATATTTCATTTTTTTTATAAGGTATGTGTCGATGCTTGTCTAGCAACCCGATCCCATTATGTGCAATTTGATAGTTGATTTTTAAATTTTTTTCGCAATGTATCAAGTTGTCTTAGGCTAAGATTTCAAAATCGCTATACATTTAGCATTTTAAAAAAATTACTCTTGGTATAATAACTCTTTCATTCAGGTGTTCATTTTTAAAGTTTTTTTAGTCATAAATTTTTTCCATAATGTCATGCTTAAAATATTTTGAAAATTTAAGATTGTTTTGTAGTCATAATCTTTGGTTTTAATTCCATTGTTGAAAAATTGTCAAGATTTTAATGTTTTTCTAAGTTGTGATATTTTATCTTTAATGTTATGGCTGAAAACAATTATAAATATTTTTTCTTAGCACCATGCTTGAAAATTGTTGGAATTTTAAGGTTTTTCAAAGAAGTGATATTTTAAATTTAATGTCATGCTTAAAAATCGTTGGAATTTTAAGGGTTTTCAAAGACGTGATATTTTATCGTTAATGTCATGCTTGAAAATCATTGGAAATTTAAAGTTTTTCAGAGTCACGATATTTTGTTTTTAACGTCATTACTAAAAAGTGTTGAAAATGTACCCTGAAAAAAAAAATGTTATTCTAGCATCAACACTTTTCAATTTCAAGGTGTTTTTTGCACCAAACAAAATGGCTTTTATTGTTTTTTACTGTTATTTTTAAAAAATATTGAAAATTTACTCTGAAGAGGAAGAAAAAAAAAAACAAAACAAAAAAACAAAAAAAACAAAAAAACAACAACAACAACAACAACAACTTTATTCCAGCATCAACACTTTTCGATTTCAAGGTGTTTTTTCAAGTTTTTTTGGGATTTCTGGGCTCGAGTACCCATTTTGAGGTAATAGTTCCCATTTGATAAGTTCCAATCATACCATATATCCATGTAAACCTGCTAGCCCCATCAGTGAAACGTTACAGCCACATCCGCCTGTTCCAAAAATATGTACTAGCTCCGTACAGTGAAGAAGTCAAGGTGCGTTACAATACTGTCCAAGCCTTCTTCAAGATAGTCTTAGTAGAAGCTTGGCTAACCAAAAGCCTCTACAATGAGTTATGAGGGACTATTTATAGCAAAGGGTGGGGTGACCCTTGACATTCCCCTGTTGAAATATGGCAACAAGAATATTCCAATTTAATTTGTCCTTGAATTAAATTGTGAATTAAAATCAAATTTAGTCTTAGCAGCTACTTGGAAATAATTAATTAATTTATTTTAAATTAATTAGTTGGAGAAATTCAAGTTAGAAGTCTTTCTGAAGTCATGCAAGAGTTATCCCTTAAATTAAGGAGATAAGAATAAGTTATATTTGAGTTGTAATTAGTTAACTCAGTTTACTGAGTTAAGTCCAGTTAAATTAGTTCCAAACTGTTTGAGGAACTAATAGTGAGTTAACATTCAATTGATGCATTAATGCACTCAACTAGTGCTACTCCAGTTAAGTGAAGATTCCCTCATCAGAAACTCATGCATGTCTATTCTGAGAAAGACCCAGTTGAGATTAATGTTCAAGGACATTGTACTATCAGTTGCATGTGTTTTCTCATGGAGAAAATTCATGCATGCAGTCAAGGATTCATCCTTGAGGATTACGCAGTTTTGAAGGCTTGATTTTCCACTTGGTAATAGGCTAATCATCCACAAGGAACAGTGCAAGGAAATAGGAGCTTGGAGGGCAAAGAGGAACGCTGGAGAGAAGCCAAGATTGCCTGTGAGCATCTGTGAGGATTGGACTGAGAGCTGGATAGCTGTGAGAGCTAAGGCTTTGAATAATTCCTATGTATTTCCACCATGTATGATAATACAATAGTGTGGGGTTTTTATCTGAGACTTTCCCCAAAGTATTTTCATGTGTATTATTGCATTGATTCTTCTTCTTCTGGTTATATTGTTCAGCTCGATCTTTAAGCTTCCGCAAATTGATAGTAGAAGTAGGTTATAGTATTCTTCTTTGATTTATATTGCATTATTAGGTTAACCTATCACATATTTTCTACATGGTATCAGAGCTATGAACAATATACTGAGAAGAGAATTTGAAGTTTGAAGTTTGGGGTTGCAGGTGCAAATTGAATTCATATCATACTTCAAGGTTGGCCAATGGTGTTCTATGGCTTGAGACTCGAGTATGCCTTGGAAGGCAGCTCGAATTACATAGCATGGAAAGATAGAATGGAGGTTGTATTAGAAGACAATGGATTGAAGGAATTCATTGATCAAGAAATCCCAAAGCCAGCTTCAACTAATGCACAAGAGTTGGCTGAGTGGAAGAAGTGTGTGGCGAAGGTGAGACAGATCATCCTTGAGGGAGTTCGAGACCATATTGTCTCGAGTCTCCATGGGAAGGATACTCCATTTTCAATGTGGAAGACATTGAAGGACCTCTACCAAAACAGTAGCGACCAGAGGAAATTGGCGCTCAAGGATAAGCTTCGAAGAATCAAGATGGAGAAGGGCGATACTATTTCCACATATCTGAACAAGCTCACCACCTGTAGAGATGAGCTTGGTAGTGTGGGAATAACTACTGCTGATGATGATATGGTGAACCTCGCTCTCCTAGGCCTTCCAAAGAGTTGGAATAGCTACCAAGACTCTGTGAATGGAAGGGAGAAACTGCCGGATTGGGAACAACTATGGTTAGATCTTATGTAGGAGGAGCACACGAGATGGTTCTTCATCCAAGAATGATGATGAAGAAAATCTGGCCTTAGCAAGTAAGGTAAGGAAAGGGAAGGGGAAGGCTTCCCATTTCAAATCGAATTCTTCTAATGGAGGGAAGAAGGGTGACATGTCTAAAGTAAGATGCTTTAATTGTCATAATATGGGACATTATGCGACTAATTTCCCATCGAAGAAGTCCAAGATGGGATCCTTGGAAGGATTGGAAGGTGAGGCATTAGCCTCTTAGTTCGAAATGGACTTTACTCTCATCGCATGCATGGTGTCATCGATGATGGGTTGTGTCTGATATCTTGACAATGGAGCCTCATTCCACATGACCGGTGATAAAAAAATTATTCAGTGCCTTGGAGGAGAAAGACCTCAAGATGCTCATAGATATGGGTGATGATGGAAGGTATAATGTTTCAGGAGTGGGCACGGTTGCTTTTCAGAGGGAGCATGGAGCTCCTCTCACCTTGATAGATGTGATGTATGTGCCTGGACTGAAGAAGAACTTGGTATCAGTCGCGATGTTGTAGGACAAAGGCTATGATGTTGTCTTTAGTAAAGGAAAAGCGTTCCTAAGACACATAGCCATGGGTCAGACCAAGAGGATAGGGATTCGAGTGAAGAATCTCTATAAACTGGAGGTAGATGATTGTGCAGCATTGAGTACGAAAGTAGAATTGGTGCAAAGCCAAGACATTTGTGAGTTGTGGCATAGGTGGTTGGGCCATTTGCATCATGGGGCTTTGAAGATAATGCAACAGATATCTATAAGACTTCCCCAAGAAAAACTTGAGTAAGTTGACACATGCAAAGGTTGTACCTTGGGAAAGTACACCAAGTCTTCCTTTCATGTTCGAGACAGTCGAGCAGAGGCTATCTTAGAGAGAGTTCAAACTAATTTGTGTGGACCATTCTCGACAGCATCCACAACGAAGAAAAGGAATTAAATGAGAGTTGACGGAACCTCATAACCCACAGCAGAATGGGGTGGCCGAGAGGAAGAACATAACTATTGTAGGGGCAACACTAGCAATGTTGCATGACCAAGGCCTACCACTTCACTTGTGGGTTGAGGCATGCAACACAGTGGTCTATTTGCAGAATAGAAGCCCGCATCACATACTTGGGATGAAGACACCAAAGGAAGCTTTCTCCGGTAAGAGACCAGATGTGGGTCACTTCAGGATCTTTGGCTCATCGGTATATTTCCATGTGACAAAGGATGCACAGAAGAAGCACATTAGGAGGGATTTTGGTATAGATGGATAGAGGGAGTGAAGCTACGGGGCCTCACTGATGCAGATTGGGCAGGGAGTCCATCAAATCAGAAGAGCACATCAGGAGGGATTTTCAACCTTGGGTCAATGACAGTTTCTTGGTACAATAGGAAACAAAGGTCAATTGCACTTAGCTCAACAGAGGCAGAATACATGGTTGCAAGTCAAGTAGCATGTGAGGCCATTTGGATGCATAAAATCCTAGTTGGTTTGTTTGATCAGAGGATGGATCCAACTGTGATCTATTGTGATAATCAAAGTTGTATCAAACTCTCTGAGAATCTAGTATTTCATGATAGGTCCAAGCACATCAACATCCAGTATCATCATCTCAGAGACTGTGTGGCAAGGAGGATCATGTTGCTGTAGTATATTTTGACAGAGGAGCAAGATGCTGACATTTTGACAAAGGCATTGTCAAAGTGTAAATTCAAGTTCCATAGAGACAGGATCGAGATGGCAGATAATTCTTTTCTTGTTGAGAGGGAGTGTTGAGATATGGCAACAAGAATATTCCAATTTAATTTTTCCTTGAATTAAATTGTGAATTAAAATTGAATTTAGTCTTAATAGCTACTTGGAAATAATTAATTTATTTATTTTAAAATTAATTAGTTGGAGAAATTCAAGTTAGAAGTATTTCTGAAGTCATGCAAGAGTTATCCCTTAAATTAAGGAGATAAGATTGAGTTATATTTTAGTTGTAATTAGTTAACTCAGTTTACTGAGTTAAGTCTAGTTAAATTAGTTCCAAACTGTTTAAGGAACTAATAGTGATTTAACAGTCATTTGATGCATTAATGCACTCAACTAGTGCTATTCCAATTAACTGAAGATTCACTCATCAGAAACTCATGCATGTCTATTCTGAGAAAGACCCAGTTGAGATTAATGTTCAAGGACAATGTACTATCAGTTGCATGTGTTTTCTCATGGAGAAAACTCATGCATGCAGTCAAGGATTCATCCTTGAGGATTGCACAGTTTTGAAGGCTTTATTTTCAACTTGGTAATAGGCTAATCATCCACAAGGAACAACACAAGGAAATAGGAGCTTGGAGGGCAGAGAGGAAGGCTGGAAAGAAGCCAAGATTGCTTGTGAGCATTTGTGAGGATTGTACTGAGAGATGGCTAGCTGTGAGAGCTAAGGCTTTGTAAAATTACTATGTATTTCCACCATGTATGACAATACAATAGTGTGGGGATTTTATCTGAGACTTTCCCCAAAGTATTTTCATGTGTGTTGTGCCATTGATTCTTCTTTTACTGGTTATATTATTTAGCTCTATCTTTAAGCTTTTGCAAATTGATAGTAGAAGTAGGTTATAGTATTTTGCTTTGATTTATATTGCATTATCGGGTTAACCTATCACAAATTTTCTACATCCCTTTTGTGACAATTCAACTACCCTCATGACTCTTCACCTACTCTATGACTGTTACATCCAACTATTGCCACTTGACTTACACTTGACATGACTCAACATTACAATGCACATGTACTCATGTGAGACAACATGGCTTGAGCAAGCCATGCAAGAAATCACTGACACTTGGTCCACTGTGATGAGACCAACTCTTTGACATGCTTGTGATGGTGAAGGTGGTGAGTTGATGCCAAGCTTGGTCGTCCATGATGGTGTGCATGTGCCTCATGGTGACATCTTGCTGAAGCGAACTCTTACCTCCGTTGCAACCGGTGCATTGGTTTGACTCCTTCATTCAACTCGTCTGCTAACATGTGCATGGTCTTCTTGGGTGTGGCTAAACCAGAAACATACTAATGCATAATATCTGTGTTAATCTTCAAGTGTGTGCTGGTGGTCATGTGCATCAACTTGCCGAAGTACATGTTTAGCTTCAGTTGGACTTGCTTCTTGTCTTCACCTTGGTGAGTGTGTTGAATGGGTTGGATTGCATGCGTGTGCACAATGACATGCATGTTGTTGAATCCCCTGCATGCGATCAACAACATTGCCCACTAATGAGCCTCGGTATTGCAACAAGAATGCTGCAATCCCAAGGATACCGACTTTAAATATCAACCAGGGTTCATACAAACTTAAGAGGCATCGACACTATATGTGCGGCATACAATGTGTCCTTCCTTTATTGTCATGATGTAATGGAGTGCATGTACTGAAGTCAAATCCTAAACTAATTGCAAAGAATGAAATGTTCGAAATGGAACCTTAACCTATTGCAAGAAAGAAAGTACAAGGAAAGAGGCTGAAATCAAATGCTAAAACACACCATTTTCTAACAAACTACTAAGAGGCTTTGCTTCAAAAGAATGCTAAGTTAACATGTATGCAATCCTACTGTCCTAAGCATGCAGATTCAAACCATCAAAACTTCTATTGTTGTGCATGAAAATGAATAAAATAAATATGTTTTTCTTTTTGTCTTTTTTCATATGAGAGAATGAAAGGCAATCTGTTTTGGTGATGTGGCAGGTGGCTTGGAGCTGATCGTGAATGGTGGGAAGGCTTGGGAGACAAGTAGGGACCCTTTGCTAGCTTCCTAGAGGCTTTTTCCTCAATTCGGCCTCAAAACAGGCCACTACAGGAAAACCTACAGGATCCCCTGAAAACCTACAGGATATAGCCGAGAGCAAAAGGATGGATGTTGAAGGTGATGGAAAGCTTAGGGAAGGTGTTTGGTGGATGGAATGAGGCAAGGGAGTGCCTACGACCACTTCAAAACTCAAAACCAAAGTTGGGAGATGGCTGGATTTGCTAAAAAATCTTGGAGAAGTTTCCTTGTGAAATGATGAAATTGGTGAGGGTTTAGTGAAAGAAAGTGAGTGTTGGCTTGTTGGGGCCTAACCCAGGTTTAGAAGTGTTTTAGCCAAACAAATCCCGAAACTACCGGCCCTTTAGGCAATAGTCCGCGGAGCGCGGACTGAGGTCTCACCCGAGGTAGTATGGGAGGGTGCTGGAACTAGGTTTCCGCACCCTAGGGATGTCTTGATGAGGGCTAGGACGTTCGTGAACTGATCCTGCATGCTTGCGCTACTCTGCACAGCCATCTAATCCTCACGTAGCTCGATAAATAGTGTGAAGAGGCATTGCCTAGATCCCTTGTCCTTACTATGTTATTATTATAGATATGACTTAATTTTGTGGGCCCAGTATTCTCATCAATCATCCAACATTCATAACAAGTGCGCGCAATCATAAACTGTAAAGAGATGCATAAAAATATAATAGAAACATAAACACACAGATCTATGAGCAGATGCACAATATTTCATAATCAACTTATCTTTTATTAAACCTTTGTTCAGTTACAATCCAAACTCCGCCTTGCGCACTCAGTTGTAGGGGTCCGCGCCCACAGTTGCGGACTCTACCAGGTCTCTACGCACATAGCTGCAGAGCCTCTCCTTACTACTACAACCCAAGACTCGGACTTACAGACTCAGAAAGAAATCCTTATCCCAAAACCATATTACTTCAGATCCAGACTAAAAACTGCCTTCTACACTTAGAGCGTCGCTCTATTTGTACATTCCCATGGTCTGCGGACCATGGGTAGGCCGACACATTCTATATTAAGTTACAATATTTAAGGGCAGACAACCCTAGACTCTTGTGCTCCACGCCCACATTTCGCGGGGTCTTACATTACTTTCCACCAAAATTTGGGCTACAAGCCCCAAAAATCTGCTATGGGGGGATCCGCTGCCCAACAGGCCCCAAACACAGTCATCGTGACTCACCCTGAGTCACTCGGCTGGTGCGGTGATCTTTGCTCAGAGCCCATCCAGCAACTCCTGCACTTCGCTAATGTCTGCCACACATTCCTCCGTTGTCCGTTGTATCCGTTGTGCATGAATCTCCAATGCATCATTGTCAAAGGCACCTTCTTGCCTTAGCGCATATGTATCTAGCAATTGGGCCAGCTTCCCCTTAATCGTGGCGGTGACTGTGAATGCTTCCTCGAGCCAAGGCTGGATGGGTGCTTTAAGCCCTGCTTCTTTCTGGCATGCCGTGTCCACATGTTCCTTCAAAGCCTAGGCCTCCCTCATCTTGGCCAATTGTTGAGTTAGGGCAACCATCTACGCGGTCCCCCCAGACATTGTCATAGGCCTGCTGCAACTCCCGCGCTTCTGTCTCTAACTGTTGTAGGGGTGGGTCTTCATGCAGTGAAGTGAGCGTGAAGAGGGACTGATCCAACAATCCCATGCAGTCCTATACAACGTGCTCTATTAATCCCAACCCCAATTGAATGGCACGGTGGTGCTGCTCTCTGACTTCCGGGGGTTTAGAGGGCTGTGCCTTCAGTCACAGCTCTGCCATTTGCAAATTCAGCTCCAACTGAACCTTCGCGGCTTCCTCCTGGGTCTTGCAGACTCCAGCTACTAGTTGGTGAATCTTTTCCATGGTGGGGAGTGCCGCCGGCATGGCCAACTTCGGTATGCTGCTATAGGCCTCCTCCATGGCCTGTTCTAATCCCTGGTTTTGTGCGACTAGGTTGTCACGTTGCAGGTTAAGCTGTTCTAAATTTAAATTCTTCTAGCTCAAGACTTGGAGGGCGCAGCCATCCCTGGCGCGAAGCTCAGTAGTTACCCCATCCTGCAGCTGGTATAGGGTTTCTCTGGGAATGGCGGCCAAATTCAACCCCCAGCCCCTCATGTAACCCTCAGATTCTGCTAAGACTATGCCTTCTAGTAACACCAAAGTGTTCGTTGTGCAGGTGCGCAACATCTGCTCAGCTTCGGATGCACCTTCCACAAGGTGCGGTGTCATCATTCCTGGGGGTCACACTTGTAATCCATACAACTGTGCTCTGAGCACCCCCAACACAGTTGTCTGCTCCATCATTAATTCTTCAAGAGCATCGTTATTGACATTGTGAATTGGTTCGCCATTGTCAAGAAGGGCTCCCTCAAAGGTCTTCGTTGCCTTTGTATTTTTCTGTGTAGTTGGATTCTCCTGGATGCGTGGCCTCTTGAGTTGGGTCGATTTTGTTGTAGGATCTATGCATTCCTCTGTCTTAGCCTCCCCCTATATGTCCTGCTCTGTGGACATTTCCCTGCCTTCCTTAGTCTCTTCGATGGGCGCGATTGTGGTTTGTGCTATCTGTGTTGTCACTGCTGCCTCAGCCGCCTTCCACTGCATGGCCGCTTCCTATTCCTAGCGCTTTCTCTCCACCAGCTTCGTGATGCACAGCTTGGTTTCCTTCTTCCGCTACTGTGCTGCGATCTTTTCCAGTTCTGCCAAGTCCAGAGTGCACCACTCCGGAGACCATGCCACCATTTCATCGAAGATTGCATCGTTTGTTGCAATGAACAGAAGGTTCACCCACGTTTGGGTTGGATCCTTTCGTGCCTAGATATATAGATTATGCATATCCACCTTGAATTCTGTCACGCTTTGCAAACTATTATATACTGTCAGGGACAAGTGCGGCCTACGATTGATCCATGTTCAGATGCTCACCTCCATGAACACCCAAAACACCTTGATCTCGCGAACCCTCGTCACGTCTTTCATTGCCTAGAGCAAGGTGTACCTCGTAGCTTCGGGTAGGTTCCTCTCAATGGTGGGAAACTAGTTGTCCTCTAGCAGCTCCCCTGCAACCAACAGGATGGATAAGAGCAACCACACGTAGTGGAAGGTCTTACCCTACTCCTGGGCCTCCCTACAATTTGTCAAAAACTCATCGCAGAGAAACTGCACCCAGTTGAACTGGACCCCCTCTGCACACTGCTCTGCCAACACAATTACAGATGCTGGCACCTCATCTGCGCAGCATTTCCTCATGAGCTTTCCAGCTAGCAGCTGGGTGGCTATGTGCACCCCTTGGTCCTTGATGCTCACTATTACATACCCTCGCTTCCTCTTCTCCAGCTTATATTTGGCCTTCATAGCTTCTGTGAGGGCCAAGTCGCTGCTCTTTCCTGCTATGGCTGCGGGATTGTTTCCTTTGATGGGCAGCCAAGAAATCCAGTGAATTAAATCGGTCGTGATGGGAATCGGCTCCTCCAGCCATAGATACCCATCATGTACTAGACACAGTAGCTATCGGATGACAAAAATTGTGATGGGCGCGCGGTGGTAGTGGGGTATCCACCGCAGATGGAGTAACCCAGCCTTCTCCAGACTGCATAACCATTTCTACTGCAATAATTTCTCTGCGGCCAACTGTGGGAACTTCTTGCTATCTGTGAGGTCCCAGTCTTCGAACTTTATATTAGGTACCCGTCCCAGCGGCAGACCTTCAAACCTTATTTCATCCGGAAGATTCGGGGTCTGGAGCGCACTCTGCATGGCCTCTAGGTCCTTCAGTATCTTGGCTGTCCCTTTCCACGGGGGGATGTAGGGGGTGACTTTATCGCCGAAGGTACTTGGGAAACATTCTCCACCTCATCATCCTGTGCTTCAATTTGGGCGATCAAGGCTTGCAAATCTTCCTCCTCCTCCTCGGTTTCAATGGTGACAGATTTTCCCTTCTCTGCCATTAACAATTTACTAAAACGTGGGTTCCATAGTGATACCTGAACTGGCCCCATTGTCTGCTTGTCTTTCTGTGGTCACGACGTGCGTGGGGACTTTGGAATCTCTAGTGGAGTTGCCACCTCTCCAAGCTCCTCCTGGGTCACACAGGGCTCTAGGGTAACTTCCACGAATCGCACTCTAGTTCTCACAACCGTCATCGTTTCTACACTGGGTCCATTCGGTTGCGTAGTCATGGGTGGAAAGGTATCTTGGTGCTCAATGCTCTGTACTGGCTCAAATCTTAAACAACCAAGTGTTGCCTTGAGGCTAACCTAAGGGATTTTACAGTAACGTTTGAATTTGAATTCGACCATTCCCTTCACTTCTGAGTCATTAATACCTTCTTGGTGGCAGATCGTCTCGAATCTAGCTCTTAATTCCTGTCTTAATTGCCTGCTGCTTGCTCCTCTCTGCCTTAAATTGGACCTCTTGTCATGAACAGTGACATCAACAGTCACCTCCCAGCCTATCCATGCAACAGCGCAACCCCTTATGCGCGACCGTGACCCCTGTGACATACTGATCCTGCACGTAACTTCTTTCCTACGCAGCTCTCCTACAGACTTGTTTATAGTCCCGCACTCTCTTTCAACTGCTTGGAGTGCTGAGACTATGCTTCCTATAGATAGTCAAGTGGTCGCATCCCCAATGCGAGGCTTCCATGTTCTTGCTAGTCTGGGCCGCGGGCACCCTTCAACTATCCCTGCATCCGTTAGTGTGTCACGTTCTTTTTTGTATGGTATGCTTCCCTGTTTAGTAAGGTGCGGTCGTAGCCATGGTAGCAGGGTCAAAACTTCTTCTAATGTAGTTGTAGGGCTATCTAGACTTTGTCCCATTGTGATTAGTTTCTCGGCGCGGCCTACTTGTGCGACTTCGGAGTTCAGTTTTCTGATTTCTTCATCCAATGTCATGCTTTTCTTCCTCAGCTGTGCCCAATCTTCGTTGAGTTCGTGAAGTTTCAAGCTCCTTCACCGAATGGCTTCCTGTAAATGCATAATTCCTTTGCCTAGGTCCTCGCATCCTATCCCAACTACGGGAGCTATGGTTTGGGGATTCTTCTCTACTCTCTTGGTTTCATCTCTTCTTGTCAGTGTTGGGGTCATTTCTGCGCTCTGGTTTTTGCTTATGGTCCTATAGGCCCATTGAATCGTTGGTACATGCAGGTCCCAGTCAGTTCGTCTCGCCTGGTGAACTCTGTTCATGACTCCACATAGCTTTTTGAATGCTCCGTCGCGGAATATTTGTGGAGTGCGTCGCCTTCCCTGCTGCCACATCGGGTTCTAATTTTCGATCCTTAGTCTAGGAGGTGCTTGCATAGCACACGTCTACACCCATCGAAACAAGTGGGCATGCAAACTACTTCGTCTTGGCTTCCCGGCTTGCGTTCAACGCTGGGGACTTCCAAACCGTAAGCACATCCATCTTCTACATTCGTGCCAGTTTCCCATAGTCTTCTGATGTGTATTCCACCATCGTGCAGGTGTCGTGCACAATACCCATTCTAGCACATCGTACTGCTGTTGTTCCGGTACTGTACTTTCAAATTTCTCTAAGAATTCATCCACCATTGTTACCCCATCATATGTTTGCAATTCCCTTGCTTTTGTCGTCACGCACCGTAGTGACCTAATCATCATGTTGCAATTCAGTGTTGTCACTTCGTGTAACTTGTTCTGCCAGCATTCTATTTCTTCATCTGAATCTAAAGTACAGGAACTGTCGCGCTCCCATGAGATCCTCCCATCTGCAGTCGGGTTCACCTGATCCTGGTCTTGTGCCGTTATCTGGTAAATGCAATCTAGCTCATCATCGTTGTCATCGTCACGCATAGGTTCAATGTAGCGTGCTCCTTCGACTGGATCTAGCGGAACTACTACGCGTAGAGACTTTTTCTCAAATATCATCTTCCACTTCTTCAAGTTGATGACCCCATTCATATCAGTGGCCCAGTCTATTCCTAGCAACGTGGGATAAGGATTGCTGTCATCAACAATCTCTATCACTTCAAATTCCATCTGTGTGCTCGCGCCTTCAATATCCACCATTACCCCTTGCAATCTCCCCATGGGAAAAATTTTCTGTTGGTTCGCCATTTGCAATTGAATAGGGGACCACTACAATGCCAGCTTGCCCATGCGTTCCCACGTTTTCTTTGGTAACACATTCACATTCGAACCCAAGTCTAAGATTACCTGATCCATTTCATATTCTCCAATCTGCACCGTTAATCTCATTTCCCTCCCAGTGCGCAATGTATGCTTTCCTAGTTACTGGGCTACGCGCAGTTCACCTGACCCTGTGCACCTAGTTATTAGCTCCTGTAGTCCTTTAACTGCCTTATTATCGCACAGTAGTTTCATGCATGTCTCCAAAAAGGTAGTAAGCATAGAAGGATCCATTCCTAGTTCTCAATGATCCTTACTACCTGAAGTAGAAACCTCCGCGAAGCTCTTCTTAGCTTCCATAAACATCTCCTTTGCACGTTCCAAGTCAAACTTAGGTTCCTTTGTAGGCGCCTTGCTAACCCATGTATCTTCCTCAGGCTGCTTCCCCTTATCTTCCCCTGTAGTCGCGCCACTTCGAAGCACCATATTCACATTTGGGTCTTCTTCGCGCGGTTCACACCTCATCATTTGAATATTCTACGTCGGAGTAGGCTGAGGTACCCCTTTCTTGCGCATCTGCGCGATCAACGTAGGACAATCTACTACTTCATGATAGAATTAAGTACAATATGAACAAGATAGTCTCGTCAGGTTGATACAATCGCGTGTGTAGTACCCTAGTCCTCCGCAATTGGAACAGATCAACTATCCATAGCCCCTTCCTAGCCCCATTCCCCCTCGTCCTCAACCTTGCCCTTGAAATCCACCGCTCTCCATTCTCGTCGCTGGGTCGAGGGCTCGCATTTCTGTCTGCATTCGATAGGCTGGGGTCCAATCCATCATTAACTCATAGCTCTGACAAGTACGCTCATCGTGGTCCACTGATCTACAAAAATTACAAAACAGTTGCTGGGGGGTCTATGTATACTTCTGCAACAAGTGACAGTATCCATCGTGTTCTTTCCTCCTATCTGACAGATCACGCACCATAGCACGGGTGCCACACTTGGCCCTGCCTATGCCTCTGGTCTCAACAGCATTGGCACCCCTCCTGTCAAGTAGTTCGCGAATACTAAACAGTGGTCTTTGTCATGGCCCTGGACTTTGCATTTTATGCACCACACTTCTTCGCGCGCCTCTGGTCGTGGTGCCCTAACCTGCTTCAAGCTCTGCATCTACAAGCATATATTTTGCAGTTGCGTGTGGATCTATTGGACTCCCAATCCTAGATCTTGTATTGGTGTTTCATTCAACCTTATCACCATTTCCAACACTTTGGCCTGGGTTGAAAGCTTCTGCTGTGACAACGTCGTCCTCAGGTGTGGTGTTAGAGACGCCACAAACCATGCGCGGTGCTATGCATACGTTAGCATCATATTAGCCTTGCGGATCATACTCTTCAGCCTATAATCCAGATCCCATGGGGTCTCGCCTGGAAGCATCGCAATCTCTTTAAATCCGATGATTGACTGTGTCTCTGATTTCAGCCAGCTAAATTCTTTGTGCAACGCATTCTAGATCTCCGCTATTCTTGTATTTGGGTGATCATTCGAGTGCTTGATATACCAAGTCAGCACGTGATCCTGCAGCGTGCTCACCAATGTGGCCTTCTTAATGTTGTTATCCGCGACCCCTTGTGCTTCCCACACTGCTCTTACCATGAACCAAAACTGGTTCAGATCCTCATTCCCTACTCCTCTGAATACGGGTAGCTTGATCGTGCTCGCCATGCTGAACTGTGGATTTAGTGGAGGCTGAGTGGGTGAAGATGGAGGTGAAATAGGTGAAGTGGGTGATGGCGTAAGTGGAGGTGATAACTGCGGAATGCATTGTCTTATCAAACTGACCGCACTCCTCGGAGAAACCCGAGTGCACTCTCCCTCACTCTCTCGCGAAGGTGAAATTAGGGGACTGTTTCCTAATCCTTCGATACCTTTGTAGATCTTTCTACTTCACGTTGTTACAAACATTAATGTATTCACATCACTCGTTTTTCATATAGTAGCATCTTAATCTAGGTATTCAGGGATTTAATGTACCTACCTCACGGTCCTTTGAGAAAATGTCGTTCTATTTCGTTATAGCTCACGGTCATGTCTACCACAAACTCAGTGATAAATCCCTTGATTATCTGGTCGACCCAATGGTCCATGGCCTGCGCGATCTTATCTTCTGATGCCTCTAGTCCGTGCACTAACTCCAAAGTCCACACTATTGGTTGATCGAGCTTGTACCTTCCCTGGCTGTCGACTAGCCTCGCGATCCACTTGTTGGGTAGCACAAGCCCCGTGGAACGAGTATCAGGTGCGAATCCCAGAATTTTGGGAAATATTAGGGTAAAAGACTCCTTAGAAAGTGTAGAGCGCGAACTATAGTAGGTTGAGTCAAAGGGCAGTCCACTTGAAAATAATGTAAAGAAATAGTAATACAGCCGGCTCGCGAAGGGATCGCAGGCCAAGGGAAAGTATAAATAGAGCATGACTCTATGAGGGAAAGGTAGTTCTTTCTGAAGATGGAATGTAATGGGTTCTTAAAGGAAATAGTTGAAAAGCGTCTGTAAGTCCGAGTCGAGGGAGTAGGATAGAAGGTCCTAGCTATGTGCGCAGACCCCTGCAGCTGAGTGTGCAGGGTGGATCTAGATGTACTGTTGAGGATTGGTAATAAAGATAAGTTTCTTCTCAATTCTATGTTAATTGCGACTTTACTCTTTTATGATAAATGAACTATTATGATTTTTTCATTTTCTACAGTTGAATACATGTGAACTAGGTTAATCTTGATGCGCGAAGTAACCAAAAGTCATAAATGTTTGCTTAAAGACCACTTTAACTAGATAAAACTAGTAATAAGTGATTCAATCTGTAATAGGCGCGATAAGGGTATTCTGATCTACGCGAATTTGGTGCAACATGAGGCTGCAGAACAACGCGCGAGCCCCCAAACCATATCCAACACATCCCCAGGGTGCGGAAACCTGGTTCTAGCACCCTCCCCTGCTACCTCGGGTGAGACCTTAGTTTGCGCTTCGCGGGTTGTTGTCGAAAGGGCCGGTAGCTACAGGATTTGTTTGGTTAAATAATTCTTCCGAACCTAGGTCAGGCCCTAATAAGCCAATAAATGGTTCCATTGCTGGGACCGGGATCTGCCTAAGGGGTGTCTGGTTTGAAAGGCAGGTACACTAGAGAAAAGAGCGATGAAAGATCAAGACAATAGTAATGGCGAGTGCCATCCAGTTACCAGTATTCAAAGGAGAAGGAAGTGAAGATCCAGAAAAGTTTTGGTTTGTATTGAATTCAGTATGGAATGTGCAGTAGATCACGGATGATAATATCAAGAAAGCCATCTTAGTTAGCACACTGCAGGACCGAGCGCTAACATGGTATATGAAGTATTCAGGCATCAACCCAACAGCGGGGATAGTAGACATCCACACATAATTAAAGAAGGAGTTCAACCGGCCAAAATCGGAATCGCAGTCAGTCGTGGGATTCAAAGAGATCACAATGATGCCTAGTGAGACCTCGTGGGATCTAGATCAAAGGTTAAAAAGCACTATTCGCGAGGCCAACATGACCCTGATGGATGCACATCACCGTGCTTGGTTCATCGCATCACTAACGCCATATCTGAAATCGGCTTTGTCACAGCAGAAGATCTCAACCCAAGCAAAAGCGCTGGAGGCAGCAATGCGGCTGCACGAAACCCTGATACAGGACCCAGGGTTGAGAGTTCAGAAAATCCAAGCGCAGGTCCAAAATTTGTGTTTGGAAATACAGAAGTTAAAAAAAGACTAGGCGCCAGAAGTTCGAGAAGAAGTTTGGTGCATCAAGTGTAGGGGCCAGGGACATGATAAAGACCATTGTCTATTCACGGGGAATCTTATGGTCATGGGTGGACCAACACCATTGCGACTAGAGGCACAGGCAAGGCCGAGTGTGATCGCCTCGCTCTGGTGCACATTCTATCAAGTAGGAGGAAAACAAAACATGGATAATTGCTACCTGTTGCCGAAATATAATCAAACCCCCCAGCAGCTCTTTTGCAACTTTTGTAGATTGATGGGTCACGAGGAAAGGGATTGTCAGATGTTGGTAGATTAGGCATCTACCTATCGAATGCAGATTGACGGGCGAGGTCAAAACCCAAGTGCAACATTTACACGGTGGATTCCAAGGACGAGGTCGAGGACGGGGCAGAATGGGACCAGGAAGGGGTCGAGGAGAGTTAATTTGTTACAATTGTTGAGGACCAGGACATTATGTGCGTGATTGCACAAATCCAACTCGAATATCATGTCCCTATTGTGAGCAATTCGACCAAGAACTGCTAGATTGCCCTATGCTGCTAACACAGATTCATGAAAAAAGGATAGCACCTCCTACGACGACATAGAATGTGCAGATGATAAGGGCCGAACCACGCGATGAAGAATCTAAAGTAAATATGGTACTAAGGGGCAATGCAACCTTAGAAGGGGATCAGTCTGAGCCATATAAAGGTCCCTCGATGTTGACAACTTTTCTAGAAACCTGCATTAAGTTACTTCGCGGTAATAGGGCAGTGAAAGGACTGCAGGAGGTAATTAACAGATATGCAGGATGGGGAGAACCTTGCATAGTCTAACGAATGAGGAGCCATACGTCGCGGACCAGACAAGAAATGCGATTAACAGCACAGATTGGTGACTATGAGATGGATCAGGTCACTCTGGACCTCAATTCAGATTCAAACGTCTTGCCTAAGTAGACATGGGAGTGTATCGACAAGCCCCCACTCCAATGGTCTCCAATCCAATTACGGATGGAAAATCAGCAGAAGATCTTGCCCATGGGTAGGCTGCAAGGAATCACCGTAGACATGGATGGTGTGAGCACTAGAATGGACTTTGAAGTTATTGAGATAGTGGATGAAAAAAGCCCGTACCCCACATTGTTGGGAATAGACTAGGCCATCGACATGAATGGGATTATTAATCTCAAGTAGAGGAAGATGATATTTGAGAAAAAGTCATGCCACATAGTTGTTCTACTAGATCCAACAAGGGGACCCCACTACATGGAACCTGTGCACGACGACGAGCAGAACGAAGCATTGGATTGCATCTACCAAATTGTTGCACAAAGGCCAATAAAGGGTAAGGTAATGGAGGAACAGAAGATTTCACAGGGTTACACGGAACCATACACCGAAGATTCGGAGGAAGAAGATGAGCAATGGCAGAACAGAATGAACAGGGTAACTACTTTAAACTGCAATATGCTGACAAAATCTGTGTACTACGTTAAAGCTCAGGACCGCGAGCTACTAGTGTATGATGGGCTCACAATTGTAAATGAATTCCTGGAAAAGTTTGAGAGTGTAGTACCAGAGTACCAGCAGTTTGATGTGCTCAAATGGGCATTATGTGCGACACCGGTGCGATGGTGGGGTACCCATGAAGGAACCTTCACAGATTGGCAAAGCTATAAGCGCATGATGCAGATATGATTTGGGAAGCCAGCGCTCCAACTAACGGAGAAATATGATGGATGAGAGAATCTGCACATACACCTGAGCAAATGGACCAAAGCCTATGGCGAGGAGCCGCAACCAGAATGGGTGCACCTATTTTATCATACCTTGGATGTCATCCCAAGGAATTGGTATACTAAAACAGAGCTCTGACATGGCACAGGGGAGTGGGATATCTTGCGCAAAAGGTTTCTGTCAACATTTCTTTTTGAGGATCAATGGATGGATACAGTGGACGACGCATTAAAGCTAGTAAAGACCGCAATTTTCAAGATGCTGCTAGAACCAGAAGAAGTTGTGCAACCAGACTGGTCGTGACAGCTGAGTTGGGCCTTGGAGGAAAGGCTCGTACAGCTCGACGAACTGGACGAAGAATGATTTCTGGCGGGATTTCATCAGTAGGTACAAAAACAATGCGAGAAAGCATGGCATGATCACCATATCAAGGTGCACATGTTCGAGAAATTCCCAGGTAAACTCTGCATGCATTGGTTGGGACCTTATGTCATTAAAGAAGTAACTAATGGGGGTGCAGTTCAGTTGGCTAAGCTCAACGGAGACCCCTTCCCAGGAAGAGTGAATGGCAGTCGCTTGAAGCTCTATACGGGCAGGCCGATCGCCTGACTAACCTTCCAAGGAAAGTCTCACCGCTCTGACTAGTTGAAAGAGAGTGAGGGATGATAAAGCAGTCTGGGGGACAGATGCGCAGGTATCAGGGTTCGCGTACAGTTGACCAACAATCAGGGTCATGGTTCCGTGGACAAAGCCATGCGGGTGCGCCGCTCCAAGGAATGATGATCGTTAATAGCACTATTCATGACAAGAGGGCTGCATTATGGAAAAAGGGAGCGGGCGGTGGGAAATTAAGAGCAATAGTACAAGCCAGATATGAAATGATCGGCCACAAATTTCACACGGGAAGGTTACACGAGTTGGAACGAGCAACAATCCAGGAATTTGAAGTTTGCATGGCTTATAAATCACCATGGGGAATCCGCTAGGAAACCTACGCTTTGGAAATACAGATGGAGTGTTCATCATCCCTGCACCAGGCATGTGCACAAAGGTAGTAATCTGGTTGAGGGAGGAGCATGACTCTCTATGGAGTCTAGTATTGATAGCTACGGGTACCCCGCAGGCTGCAGCATCACTAGCAGGGGATGTATTGGAAGAAAGGGAATACGAAGTAGAATTGGTCCAGATGTCATCGCCCCGCCTAGGGGCAGGATGGCGCGCTACAACAGAACAATAGAAGAATGGGGAGTCGACAACCATGGGTGGAGAAGCAGTCAATAAGTTGCCTCTAATGGTTCTCGATGATTGGGATCCTGCGGACAACAGCTAGGGTCTTGCGAAATTTCAACACAGGTTGTAGCGGACGGTGTGAAGATAAGATACGATGGTCAGAAAGGGCTACGGTGGTACTAGGAGGTCCCATAGGTAGCTCCCCCACTCGCGCTAAAATCCTCGGAGGGGGTGTTCTATGTTAACTGATCAGAGAAGAATGAGCATCATCGGTTGCGAGATGGGGTAGAAACACTGAAGCTGGAGACGGATGAAGCGTTGCAGGAGATAAAGCAAGAGCAACCAGGTGACGAGCGCCACTCAACGGGATGCGAACCCTGAAGCCAAGGCAGAGCGTATAGCCACGCCAGCAAGTGACTCAGGATGAGTCACAATGATTGTGTTGGGGGACTGTTGGGTAGCGCAAGCCCCGCGGAATGAGTATGGGGTGCGAAGCTCGTAATTTTGGGAAATATTAGGGTAAAATACTTCGCGGAAAGCATGAAGTGTGAACTATAGTAGGTTGAGTCAAAGGGCAGTCCGCTCGAAAATAATGTAAAGAAATAGTAATAGAGTCGGCTCGCGGAGGGATTGCGGGCCAAGGGAAAGTATAAATAGAGCATGGCTCTATGAGGGAAAGGAAGTTATTTTGGAAGATGGAATGTAATGGGTTCTTAAATGAAATAGCCGAAAAGCGTCTGTAAGTCTGAGTCGAGGGAGTAGGATAGAAGGTAGAGGCTCTACAGCTGTGTGCATAGAGGCCTGGAAAGTCTGCAGCTATGTGCGCGGACCCCTGTAGCTGAGTGTGCAGGGTGGATTTGGATGTATTGTTGAGGATTGGTAATAAAGATAAGTTTCTTCTGAATTCTATGTTAATTGCAACTTTACTCTTTTATGATAAATGAACTATTATGATTTCTGCATTTGCTACAGTTGAATACATGTGAAATAGGTTAATTTTGACGCGTGAAGTAACCAAAAGTAATAAATGTTTGCTTAAAGACTGCTTTAACTAGATCAAACTAGTAATAAGTGATTCAATCTGTAATAAGCGCAGTAAGGGTATTCCGATCTGCGTAGATCTGGCGTAGCGCGAGGCTGTAGAACAGCACGTGACTCCCCAAACCATATCCAAGACATCCCTAGGGTGCGGAAACCTGGTTCCAACACCCTCCCCTCCTACCTCGGGTGAGACCTCAGTCCGTGCTTTGCAGGCTGTTGCCAAAAGGGCCGGTAGCTTCGGGATTTGTTTGGCTAAATAATTCTTTCGAACCTGGGTCAAGCCCTAATAAGCCAACACCACTCATATAGTTAAGAAGAGAAGGACACAAAGAATATCTCGTGGATTTCCGTATATACATAGTGATCCAGCCACCTTTTCTCAGATATTTGCAGAGTTCTTTTTTCCTGTATCAAAAACTCGTGAAGCTTTTGATCCAACCATTCTTCAATTTCCTTCTTTGTGGGGTTCTAGTGTTCTGACATTAGACATCCCTTAGGCAGATCCTGGTCCCCGCAACGGAACCATTTGTTGGCTTGGTTGCGCCTGACCCAGGTTCAGAAGTGTTTTAGCCAAACAAATCCCAAAACTACCGAACCTTTCAGCAACAGTCCGTAGAGCACGGATTGAGGTCTCACCCGAGGTAGTATGGGAGGGTGCTGGAACCAGGTTTCCGCACCCTAGGGATGTCTTGATGAGGGCTGGAACGTTCATGAACTGATCATGCGCGCTTGTGCTGCTCTGCGCAGCCGTCTAATCCTCACGTAGCTCTATAAAGAGCGCGAAGAGGCATTGTCTACATCCCTTGTCCTTACTATGTTATTATTATAGATCTAACTTAATTTTGTGGGCCCAGTATTCTCATCAATCATCTAACATTCATAACAAGTGCGCACAATCATAAATTGTAAAGAGATGCATAAAAATATAACAGAAGCATAAACACACAGATCTACGAGTAGATGCACAATATTTCATAATCAACTTATCTTTTATTAAACCTTTGTTCAGTTACAATCCCAACTCCGCCCTGCGCACTCAGCTGCAAGGGTCCGCGCACACAGTTGCGGACTCTACCAGGCCTCTGCGCACACAGCTACAGAGCCTCTCCTTACTACTACAACCCAAGACTCGGACTTACAGACTCAGAACGAAATTGTTATCCAAAAACCATATTACTTCAAATCCATACTAAAAACTACCTTCTACACTTAGAGCCTCACTCTATTTATACATTCCCATGGTCCGCGAACCATGGGTAGGCCAACACATTCTATATTAAGTTACAATATTTTAGGGCGAACAACCCTAGACTCTCACGCTCCGCGCCCACATTTCGTGGGGTCTTGCATTACTTTCGACCAAAATTCGGGCTACAAGCCCCAAAAATCTACTATGGGGGGATTCGCTACCCAACAGTGAGGACCATGGGTGGATGAAGTTGGGATGAGGTTGTTGACTATGAAATCTCTATGTACTCCTGAAACACCTGCACTGCATCTGTTAGGCCCCTATACTACTAGTGTAACCCCTTATTGTTATTAGTATAACCCACTTATTATATTGTTGTACCCATGTAGTGCCCATATTGTTACTATTGTGCCCCATAGAAGCCCACTATTGTTATTATTGTGCCCTTACATTATTATTGTTATGTCGGCTCTGATTATGTTATGACCCCTTAGACTCCTATATATAGAAAAGAGGTATTTTCATTTGTATCATCCAAGAATTGTTTATTTATGTAATGTAAAGGAGGTTTCCCCCTCGAAGAGGCTGAATTCTAAGGCGTTGATCTATCTTTTCTATCTTTTCTTGAGCTGGTTTCATAACAGCATCAAACATTTATATTTACCCAAAAATCATGCAAACAAGAATAATTTCAATTATCTAAAGGAAACAGAATTTCATGAGCTAGCTGTCTACTTCATGCATGAGGAAAACTTTGTAGAATGATATAAAACATTGATGAGATCGAATGGAACACTGAAGATAGAAGATATGGAAATCAAATCCTACCCTTGAAAACTAGAAAAATGTTGATATAAGTGTGGAGCAAGAGGGTTAAAATGGTCTTGATGGCATGGAGGTCAAGTAGAGGCCTAATCCCAGCTTCAATGATGATTTTTCTCAATTCGGGCTCAAAACAGGATTTCCTACAGGATGCTACAGTGATTTCCTATAGGATGTACAAATTTACTATAATTCATCGAATGACCAAACAAATCAAATCCAAATTGGATGGGAAAATTTTTGTTATTAACTAGGATGTCGTAGGTCCTCATTCCAAGTAGAATCACTCAAAAATACCTTTGTTAACCCATGTTAAAAAATAGAAAAACATTACTAGTCAAAAAATCTAGAAATTCGAGAACTGGTGAGCTAGTAAATCTAAAAAATGTCTAACCAAATCAAGTGCAAATGAAATGGGGTAATTTTTGTTTTGAACTATAATGTTTTCGTGATCTAATTCAAGTGGAACCAACTCAATTGAAGTTTGTTAGCATGCTCTAAAAAATAGCATAAATTTATTGTTCTTTGCTAAAAAGGAGGTCCATCAATCTAGATTTGGGAATAAGAAGACTAATCCAAGCATCTCAATGATCACTATGAACTTCCAAAGTTTTTCCAGGGATGAAATAATTCTTGTGATCCTACAAAAGAACTTTCATTAACCATTTAACTAAATCCAACAATAAGAAATCATTAATACTAAATGCAGAAGTAGAAAGAAATAAAAACTAGAGATGCATGTGAATAAGCAGTGAAAAGAAGGAAAGAAAATGATACAAAAGGGCTCTGAGGCTCCTGGGATAGCCAAGCCCAAGGAAATTTAGAGACCTATGGAGAAGAACAAGATTTAGAAGTTGAACATGACACCAATCTTCATTATTTTCATCAATAGAATTACATCCCTGCAAGAAAATACAATGGAGCTGCAAAGATATGAGTTCTCTCCACAAGAACACTAATGAAAATCTATGCCTAGAGGAAAATTCCACTTGGTACTTATACAAAATGATTAGGAATCATTCCCCATGAATGGAGGAAGATTTCCCCACCAAAATCCCTTTATTAGTGGATCTGGTCCCTTGATTAGTGGAACACATTCCTAGATTTTCTCAATCATTGGAGTTCCACAATCTGTACCATAATTCCATAATATCTTGTTGATTAATTATTTATTATTGATCCTCCTGTAGTAGGGAACAAGTCCCTAAATTATCTCCTCCTCCAAATCTTCATAATTTGCACAATATTCTCATAATATTCCACAAAAATAAATAATATTAGGCGCAAATATCCAATTATTCATAAACCTTCCTAATGAATATAATAAAGTTAAAAATAAATTATCTAATGTAGAAAAGAGGTTTAATGTGTTGAAGGATGATCATAGGCCTTAAATTATTGTTTAATTTAGAGGTATGAGCCTTAATTTATGTCTAATTTAGAGGCCCATCATACCCGCTGGTGAAAGTGTTGCTCATCCTCTGAACAACTTAGTAACCTCATTGTGCCTCATCCATGGCCCTGGTGGCCTCTCTCTTGTGCATTAAGAATATTGGCTGTAAGTTCTGTAAGGACAAGCCAAAAAACATATTTGTGCAAAGAAAAATCATTGTTTCTTGAGACCATTAGCTTGCTTTATTTCCCTTATTCAAGATGATTTCTTGAATATTTTTCAGTTTAGCAAGGTCTTCCATATCATTATCAACCTTCTGCTACCTTGTTCCACCATTTGGACACCTCTAAAACCTTCAAACTACCTTTAGATGAGAACTAGGACATCCTGTAGTAATTTCTGTCAAAACTATAGGAAACCCTGTTAAAACTATAGGAAAGTATTTTTTAGCATAAATGATAGTCTGAGCCTAGGATAGGCCCTCAACTTGACTCTCATGCCTTTCTCTCATTTCTGTAACATATTTTAGGCTTTGGACAAAGGTAGAAAGAGATTAGAGACCTCTTGGAAACCTCTTTTCATCACTGCCGTTTGAGTTCTGTTTTGATGGTGGATGCCTCATTTCCTTTTGTTACCTTCTTCTTCTCCCTTGTGGCCTAGATGATTGACTAATGACCTTGGAGTTCTCTATTTTGATTAGGTCTCTCTTAGGCACTGTCATTTTGGGTTTTAGCACAATTTTTTCCTTTCTTCCTTCTTGTAGCAACATTCTGCTTTCCTGTAGTAGTCATTCCTTCTTCCTTCAGAGTCTTCTAATTGTATGGGAGTGATGATAAATGATGAAGAGGGATTTGATGATGATGCTAGGGCTCAAAGGGAGTAGTGTAGGTTTGTGAAAATGGAGAGGATGCTCTGTTTGTTTTTTTTTTTTTAGAATGAAATGGGATGGATGAATGATGAATAGATAGTGAATATGAAGTGGATGGAGGGCTTGGAGTGTTGTGGTGACTTGGCCTTTGGAAAAAGATCCTTCTTTTAATTGTTGTCCTCATTCCTTGAAATCATCATCCTTCATAATTTGACTTTTCAACATTGCATGAGTGAAGGAGTGAGCTGCAATTAACTAGTTGAAGGCGGCTGAGACTGCTGACCCATCCTTAGCTTATAAAACCTCATCTCTCATGCATTGACAACAAATTTCTAACTATAATATGCTCAAGAGAAGAGGTCAAGAATATTGCATACCTGTACCTACCTAATGGTTGTTGGAGAGACATGCATGCTGCTGCTAAGTTAATTTTGTTGTGCAAGTGTTAGATCGTGATGTTGATGATCCTGATGCTGCTGCTAAGCTCTGGAAGAGCTTCTTTGACCCTTGGATATCCATGTTGAAGCTGACTGCAAATCTCTGGCTACTTCATCATCATATCCCCTCAATTTTCAAAGAAACCCATCCAATTGTGCCTTGTGAATATCTCTAGTACAGGAGGGTGTCGATGAATCCTCACTATGTTGATGGGTTCCCCCTATCATTTTCTTTGATTGATGGAGGTTTGTATATGTCTCATACCAAATTTAAAAATTCTGTGTATACAATTCCCTTATGCTGCAATCACTTTCAACAAACTAGAAGGGTTTTTATGTTCCTTTCACTTGGAAAAATGTGGGGAAATGTAGAGTCTACAACCTTAACATTGCTTGATGGAGCCAACCTCTATTTTTCCCTTTTGAAACTACTCACTACCAATCCTGTAGGTGTTGTTCTGTATCTTGTGGGATCTTAGGAAATCCTGTAGGTTTTCAGGACAGCGACTTGTTTTGTCCATATCTCCCAAATGAAAGACTGGATTGACCTGAAACTTTCTGAGCATGTTTCCATCATCATTGTGCACCTCCCCATAAAAAAAAAAAATTGGTCAATGGATGCATGGATTTCGAGAAACACTAAAAATGGTTGATGGTGTTGGAGGCCGATTTCTTGGAAACCATGCACTGGAATTTATTGAAATTACTTGGACAGGTTATCATCATCCATATTCATCTCCCCATGAAACAGATTTTTAAATGGATGCACAGATATCAAGAAAAAACAAAAAATGGATGTAGGTGATGGAGGTGGATTTCTTGAAAACTGTGCACTGAAACCTGCTGAAATTGCTTGAGCATGTTACCATCATCCATATGCATCCCCCCCTAAAACAGCTTGGCAAATGGATGCATGGTTTTCAAGTTATGGCAAAATAATTGTCTGCTCTATGTATTTTTGTATCCTGTAGTAAAACAGAGCATCTTGTAGTTTTTTTAGGACAGCAAGAAAACTGAATGGTAGAAGCTTGAGAATGATGGGTGGATGGTGAAAATAGATGAGGGTGATGGATTGGCATGGCCTTGGCCTTGTTGGAGCATTTGAGCAAAGGAGGAGAAAGTCAAAATTTGACTTCTTTTGACTAGGCTTGACCAATTTTTCTTTTGGTACCAACTTGTTCTTGTTGCTTGCAGATGTTGGAGAGTACATGCATTCATCAAAGAGATGCATGGAGCAAGGATTTCTTTTATTCTTTTTCTTTTTCTTTCTTCTAGGCTTACTAGCCACCTTAATGAGGTTTTCAAATAGTAGGTCTGCCTAGGCACATCAAAGGAGGTTTTCACCTAGGATCTTTTCTTTTTTTCTCTTTTTTTTTTCTCTTTTTTCCAACCCATTGATTGTCTCATGGAGGTTTTAAATCAATGAGCCAATTTGAGGTGCCTCGAAGGAGGTTTTCACCTGACATTTTTATTTTTTTCTTTTATTTTTCATTTTTTTTTTTTACCCTACCCTACTTGAAAAACAAAATCACTTTCAAGTATAAGAATACTTCCAATGGAGCCATGTGCACATCAAGATGACAGAAAAAATTATGTGTAGGCTTGAAATGTATCCTTTAACATGTACCTAGATTTCAGAGACCAAATTATTTGACTTTGAAAGGATCAAGCATAGTTGAAGAAGAGAGTGATGCTCCATCTTGTTGATTTTCTGGAACCAAACCTCAATATAACTTTGATGTCCTTGGTTTTCTTGCTTATCTGGATCATTCTTCATGTCTTCTTCTACCATGACCTTCAAATCTTCTTCTTTTTGTTGATTGTTCTCTTGAATACATGAGGGAGCTCTCTCGATCTCTGATTTTGATGTCTGCTCTTCATCAAGTGCAACCCATGATTCTGTGGTCTTCTCATTTGAATCTTCTTCTTCTGGATGTGGTCCTTCAATGATATCAAGATAATCTCTTTTTTGCAATACTCTTCCTGAGCTATGGTGAATACCATTGATCTCAAGAGGAGATGTTTGGAAGTGTTGTACCTCAGCATTGTAAGTGGGCTGAGCTACTTCAATGTGTGGGTTTGGAAATGGTGGTACATGTAGTTGAGTGAGAGTGTATATTTGAGATGGATGTGGATGGGGTTGTGGTGGAGGTGAATGGTAGGGATAACATGGAGTTGGGTGTGGAGGATATTGAGGAAAATATTGAGGATATTATGGATGGCTCTCATAAGTTCCTTGCCAACCTTGTTGCCAAGATTGGTTTTGGGGTTGAGATGGCCAATGTTGCCAAGGAAAGGGTGTGTTCCAATTACTTTGAGGTGGATATGCATAACCTTGAAATTATGAATTAGGCTCTTGCATTAAACTAGGTTGAATAGGCTGCCATGGTCCTCTTGGAGCTACGTAACATAGTTGCATTGGTGATTGACTTTCTCCATTGTCCTCTTGGTAAACTTCCTTCAACCTTGGTAATGATGGAAAATGTTTAACATCATGTGGTTCTGCAACACAAATATCAGCATTTTCTTTTCCTTCATCTTGCATTCTTAACATTTCTACTTGTTTTGTTAGGTTGCTAAGAATTTCTATTTTAAAATCATCAAACAAATTTCCAAGTTTAGTTTGACTTACTGATCTTGAGGTTTATTTACCTACTCTTGCTTTTCCTCTTGATATGTGTTTTCATGTTTCACAAATTACCTCAAATGATAACTGATATGCATCACCTCTACTCATGAGATTAAGGAGATCAATCCATTCATCCCTAATTGTTCTAAGTAAGAGGGTTTTTAGTGTGTCAGATCCTAAATGATGTAGTTTTCCCCTCTTAACATTATACATGAACCTCTCTATTAGATCCTCTAGACTCTCATCTTCCCTTTGATTCATTCTAAATATTTCTTCCTTAAGATCATGATATTTATATTTTTCTAGAAATATCTTTTGCATATCATTCCATGATCTTATTGAATTAGTCCCTAAACTCATGAACCATTTAAGAGCTCTATCCTTCAATGTTGCCGAAAACAATCTCAGTTTTTGAGTTTTTAATAAGTAACCATAAGATCTACAAACAATTTCAAATTCAAAGAGAAAGGTTTCTGGATCCTCTGACCTTAGACCATGAAATTTTGGAAGAAAAGATGGAGGGATGTTCTTCATGTGCACACTACCATCAGTATCTTGAATGGGAAATCTGAGAGGATCTTCCTAATCCGTTAATGAAAAAGGTATTACAGGCTTTATGTGAAGTTGTTTATGTTACTTAGTGCAATGGATCGAAAAGGTTGCAAATAACATAAACACATAAGAAAATTGAAAACACATTCAAACACATCAACACAACAAAATTTAATAAGGGAGTTCACCAGACTTCCTGGCTATGTCTCTTGGTCCTTTAGCTTCTAGTGCTAACTGCTTTATTTTGTCTTCCAAAATGTTGTTACAGGTTTGAGCTCGAAAACAGAGTCTCAAATGAGAAAATAGACCTCACCATTGTGTTCAACTCGAAATTTCGAGCCAAACGAGTATAAACTTGACCATATTTGGCCACTGTGACCTCCAGACCCCCTAGAATGGTCGAAAACCACCTCTATCCCTACAAAACCACTCTCTATTTGGAAAAAACCACCTCGGCCTGCTCAAAACTGCCTCGATCTGTTCACTGGTGGTATGGCGGGTTTGGTACCTGCAACTGTTTAAATAAAATTATGTTCGGCTTTGTTTCAAGCCCAAACTTATGACATGTTTGTTAGCGGAGATGTGTTAAAGCGTTGGTATATAAGGTTGGAGGTCGGTGATTCGAAACCCCTGCTCGACACTTCCGCCGTTTTACATTGGATATACATAGACTATGGTTCATTACGCTATGGTTCCGCTTGATGTTGCTTGTTATGTGGTTTAGTTGGTTTATATGTGGTATATGGTTACCACCGGCTGCTGCATGTGGGATATTACATTAATGATAAATTCAAAGGTCTGGCGGTCGTGGGGTTGACCCTGACCTTCCGGCCTTTTTCTGGCAACCCAATCTGCTTCACAATAAATATAATCTCACCGTGAATCTTAACAAGTCCCAAAGTAGCCCGTCCGGTGCGGTCCTCTGGCAAAAACTCAGCCATTTTGGGAGGTCAGGGGTTTGATCCTCCCTGATCCCCAAAATTTTGGAAATAAGGCCACATTGGGCAAAATCCGGGCTGCCACGTGTCAGCACCGGATTGGCCCATATGAACCAATCACAATTTTCCACGTCACCTCCTCTGCTGACATCATCCAGGACCCGTGGCTCATTCCTGGGTTGACACGTGTCCCTGTTGACATAGGCATTAACCTGGTTGACCATTGATTGTTGACCTTTGACTTTTTACTTTTTGGCCCTAATTTTCCATAAAATTTGACTGGCTCTAACTTCTTCATCTAGACTCAGATTTATGTGTCGTTCGTGTCATTGGAACCGTATTGACGAGCACTTCAACTTGATCCCACTTTCATATGCATTTGAAGACTTTGATCCAGAGCCAAAACTGGATCCATTTTGGATCACTCCTCCCCACTGGAAGCTTTTGGACCACCAAAAGTTGGTTTTAGCTATTGAGTAAGTGAGGATAAACTTCCTTCACTTTTCCAATCTCTATCCATCATGCTTTACTTGGATTTGTACCTTTGAGTCCAACTCGAAGATACTCAACATTTCCCCGTCATGAAGTCCTTATCCTCTTGTCAAGAACTGTATCCTACTGTAGCTCATTGAGATACTCGAGCAAAAGATCTTCAATTGAAGGTAGATTACCTTGCTCTTTGGGATCTTCAATCAACGAAGGCTCATACAATCGCAAGTTTTCAACATTTACAACGAAATAGATCTCAATATAAGCTGGTAGATCTAGGCGGAAAGCATTTTCACCTATTTTGTCAAGTATTTTGAAAGGTCCATATCTAATTGGTTTCAACTTTTTACCTTCCCCTTGTAGTCTTTCTTTGCTAATGTACAACCAGACTTGATCACCAACTTGAAAACTATGCTCAACTCGATGCTTGTCATGCTGCGCCTTATACTTTGCTTGGCTTCTTTCCAGCTGTTCCTGTACTGCCTGGTGAATTTCTTGGATTTGTTCAATGAACTTGGTTTCTTTGTCCACATCATTGTGTCCATCAACTACTATGTATTTACCAAAGACAAAATCCAAGGGAGACTTTGGTATAAAACCAAAACAAGTCTCAAAAGGAGATCTCTGAGTAGAAGAATGTTTTGAATGGTTGTAAGCATGATGCACATAACACAAATGCTCATCCCAAAGTTTGGGATGCTTGTTGTAATATCCTCGAAGCAATTGTATCACTGTCATGTTGACCACTTATGTCTGACCATCTGTTTGCGGATGAAATGTTGTGCTCTTCTTTAACTTCGTGTCCATTAACTCCCATAGACTTGACCAAAATTTCCTGACAAATCGAGAATCTCGATCGGATACAATAGAAGTGGGTAACCTAAAATGAACCCATACATTTTGAAAGAACAACTTTGCAGTTTGTTCAGCTGTGACCTATTTATTACATGGTGTCAAAATACACATTTTACTGAACCTATCCACAACTATATACAAATAATCATGACTCTTTCTAGACTTTGGCAATCCCCCAACAAAATCCATGGAAACACTTTCCCAAGGATGAGAAGGAATTGGAAGTGAAGTATACAAGCATAATTTTCTATTACTTGGCTTGCTTGTAGTACACATAGTACATCCTTTAATATATCTAGAAATTGTCTCATTCATTTGTGGCCAATAGCAAAATCTTTGTAATTGTGCAACTGTTTTACTTACACCAAAATGACCTGACATGAGAGAAGTATGTACTTCTCGAATTATATTAACTCTTTTAGTTTCTGGAATGCATAACTTTCCCAAATGATATAAGAGTTTGTCCTTTATGAAATAATAAAATTCTTCTACATGCTTGCCATGACTTAAAGTTGCATATACATCCTTAAAATCTGTGTCTTGAGCATATTGTTTAATGTAACTTTCATGAATTACTGAATTATGCTTAAGTATTGTGGATGAATTTATAATTGGTCTGGATAACATATCTGCAACCTTATTATGTATGCCTCTCTTATATCTGATAACAAGATGAAATTGTTGTAGAAAACCCATCCACTTGTAATGTCGTGATTGTTGCAATTTAGTTTGTGAGTGTAAATATTGAAGTGGTTGATGATATGTGTGTATGATTGTTTCTTTACCCATTATGTAATGTTTCCACTTTTTAACACTCTGAACTAATGCATATAATTCCTTATCATATGTAGGATAGTTAACTACTGCTGATGTGAATGTCTCAGAATGAAAGCATATAGGCTTTCTGTGTTGCATCAACACTACCCCCATGGCATATTCACTTGCATCTGTCTCGATCTCAAATGGATGCTAAAGATCTAGCAGTGCTAGTACGGGCGTTGTACTGATCCTTTCTTTCAATGTGTCGAAGGTTTTCTATTGTTTGCCTCCCCACTGAAACACCTGTTTCACACTTGTCAAAGCATGTAAAGGAGCTACAATCAAAGAAAAGTTAGCAATAAAATTTCTCCAATATTGTGCTGCTCCTAAGAAACTTCTAACTTCTGTAGAAGTATTGGGCCTAGGCCAATTTACAATGACTTCAATTTTAGAGGGATCTATCTTTAATTCACCACCCCCTACAATATAGCCCAAATAATTCAAAGATTTTATACCAAATTCACATTTTGACAGTTTTACATAGACATTTTCTCTTTTCAAAACATCTAAAATCTGCTTTACATGCTTTACATGTTAATCTCATGTTCTACTGAAAACAAGAATATCATCTAAATAGACTATTACAAAATCATCAATGAATGGTCTAAATACATCATTCATGACTCACATGAATGTAGCTAGAGCATTAGTTAAAGCAAAAGGCATAACCATCCATTCATAGAGTCCTTGCTTTGTTTTGAAAGCAGTCTTCCGTACATCCTATTCTACAAATCTGATCTGATGGTAGCCACTTCGCAAGTCCAATTTAGAGAAGTAAACTGCATCTTTTAACTGATCTAACAAATCATCAATACGAGGAAGAGGATAATGATTCTTTATTGTGATTTTATTTAATGATCTAAAATCAATGCACATTCTCCATGAACTGTCTTTATTTCACACTAACACAATAGGTGATCCACATGGTAAAGTGCTTGGTTGAATAAACCCTTGTTCGAGCAACTCAAGTACCTACTTCTTTATCTCTACATTCTCTAGAGTTGATAACTTGTACATTCCAATGTTAGGTAGTGGAGCATCTTGCTGCAAATAAATCTCATGTCCTATCTCTCGCTTGGGTGGAAGCCCTTTAGGCTCTTGAAACAGAATCTCATAATCGGAAACAACTTTAACTAGATCAGCTTTCTGTTTAGGATTATAGCCTTGGAAGGCATCGCATTTATCAATATCCTTTGCTTTTACAATCATAAATAAAAATTGTTTACTTGAATTTACAATTCTTTTCATTTGCCTTGAATTTATGAGAGAGAAGTCATCTTTGAGTTTATGATCCCTTACAATATATTCAATTCCATCCTTAGTGAGTTAATACTTATTTTCAGTTCGATAGAAGATAGCCTTTCTATCGTACAAGTATGGACTTCCTAGTACAATTCCACATATGTCCAATGGGACTATGTCTAACTCAACCTCATCTAAAAAATTTGACCCAATAGAAAAATGAAGTTTACATTGTTTTGTAACTTGTAGCTTAGTTTTATCACACACCCAACCTAATGGATATGGCTTTTTATGAGGTTTTGTTTCTAGACCCAACTTCTTTACAATTGCTTCAGAAATCAAATTAACCTGTGACCCACTATCAAATAAAGTGTCAATTTTAGTATGCTTGGAAATGAATTTAATGTGAAATAGCTCATTTCTTTTCCTCTCATCATTATTAGTATCAAAAGAATGCGAAGAAGTACTTGTAGATGCTTTAGAATCTTTACCTTTTATACCTGTAGTTGTAACCGTTGTCTCGTCACCTGAATCTGATCCCAAGTCCTTTTGAATAGTAGCAACATTCTTCTGCTCTTTACTCCCAAACTTCTTAGGCTTCAATTCCGGATGCAATGACCAGCAATGTGCCTCATCGTGGCCTTCCTTCTTACAATGAGCACATGAAGGTTTATCTTTCTTCACAGTGTTTGTTTTCTTCTCCTTCTATTTAATTTTCTTCTTGTCTTTATTCTTGCTTTCAATATGTTTAGATGGTTTCCCAACATCATGGGTCACATTTTTGCCTCTAGCTTCTAGATGAGTTTCTTGGACTGATACATCATCTAAGCTAGTTGGATTAAACATAAGTATGGTATGCCTCAAATAACTATGAAGACCACCTATGTATTTCAACAATGTCTCTAGTGAGTCCAATGATATGCCTAATGTTAAAGCTCTCTTACGGAATTCCTGAGTATAACTTTGAACACTTTGACCTTTTAATTGACGTAGTGTTTGCCAACTCATCGTTGCTTGTTTCATATAAGCCAAAGGATAAAATTGCTTTTTAATACCAGAAACAAATTCATTCCAAGTTGAAATGATTTTACCATGCTTTTTGAGATCTACTGGTGTCTTGCCTTCCCACCATACAAGTGCGGTTCCTCCCAGTCGAAGGCTAGCAAGCTGGATCTTCTTCCTTTCTAAAGCATCTTTCTGCACCCTGCAATACACATCAATTTGTCTTATCCAATTATCAAGTTTTTTAGCGTTAAGTTATCCATCATAAATTGGCAAATAAAATTTTATATCTAATTTGATCAAAGAGGATTTCTTCTTTTTCTTCTTAGAAGGACGAGATTTATGAGAAGAAGAGGATGATGATGACGATGATGGTGATGATGGAGGAGATGGTGGAGGAAGCATTTCTCCCTTTCCCTTATCTTCTTGGTCTTTAAGTGATGAAGTGCCTTCATCTTTGTTCTTCTTAAACTCGCGATACATCTCTTCCACCATTGCACATATCGTCATGTAACTATCCAGGAATTGAGATTCTGACCCAAGTGGAGTTTCATCTGCCATCCTTCTTTGTGAAAATACCCTTCCAATCTTTGGATTCGCCTCAACAAGTTCACCTCCACCTCAACCGAGCCTCAACCTAGTAAGCATTCAAAACTTCACACAAACTTTTCAAACCTTAAAAACCTTGCTACTCTGATACCACTTGATCCGTTAATGAAAAAGGTATTACACAATTTATGTGAAGTTGTTTATGTTACTTAGTGCAATGGATCGAAAAGGTTACAAATAACATAAACACATAAAAAAATTGAAAACACATTCAAACACATCAACACAGAAAAATTTAATAAAGGAGTTCACCAGACTTCCTGGCTATGTCTCTTGGTCCTTTAGCTTCCAGTGCTGACCGCTTTATTTTGTCTTCAAAATGTTGTTACAGGTTTGAGCTCAAAAACAGAGTCTCAAATGAGAAAATGGACCTCACCATTGTGTTTAGCTCGAAATTTCGAGTCAAACGAGTATAAACTTGACCATATTTGGCCACTATGACCTCTAGACCCCCTGGAATGGTCCAAAACCGCCTCTGTCCCTGCAAAACCACTCTCTGTTTGGAAAAAACCACCTCGGCCTGCTCAAAACTGCCTCAGTCTATGTGCTAGTGGTATGGCGGGTTCGGCACCTGCAACTGTTTAAATAAAATTATGTTCGGCTTTGTTTCAAGCCCGAACTTATGACATGTTGGTTAGCAGAGATGTGTTAAAGCATTGGTATATAAGGTTGGAGGTTGGTGGGTCGAAACCCCCACCTGACACTTCCGTCATTTTACATTAGATATACATAGACTATGGTTCATTCCACTATGGTTCTGCTTGTTGTTGCTTGTTATGTGGTTCGGTTGGTTTATATGTGGTATATGGTTACCACCACCTGCTGCATGTGGGATATTACATTAACAATAAATTCAAAGGTCCGACAATCGTGGGGTTGACCCCGACCGTCCGACCTTTTTCTGGCAACCCAATCCGCTTCACAATAAATATAATCTCACCGTGAATCTTAACAAGTCCTAACGTAACCCGTCCGGTGTGGTCCTCCGACAAAAACTCAGCCATTCTGGGAGTTTAGGGGTTTGATCCTCCCTGATCCCCAAAATTTTGGAAATAAGGCCACATTGGGCAAAATCCGGGTTGCCACGTGTCAGCACCAGTTGGCCCATATGAACCAATCATAAACTGCCACGTCACCTCCTCTGCTAACATCATCCAGGACCCGTGGCTCATTCTCGGGTTGACACGTGTCCCTGCTGACGTAGGCATTGACCTGGTTGACCGTTGATTGTTGACTATTGACCTTTGACTTTTGACTTTTTTGCCCTAATTTTCCATAAACTTTGATTGGCTCTAACTTCTTCATTTGGACTCGGATTTATGCGCCATTCACACCATTGGAATCATATTAACGAGCACTTCAACTTGATCCCACTTTCATATGCATTTGAAGACTTTGATCTAGAGGCAAAATTGGATCCATTTTGGATCACTTCCTCATTGTCATCATCTCCATCCATTTCTTCTACATTCTTTGTCATATTCTTCTTCTACCTGTAAAAGTGAATGGTGATGTGGCTCTTACTACACCACATGATCAAATGGGGGGGTTGGTTGGAGTTGGAGATTTTTTGTTTTCTTTTTATGATTGAATGAAAACACTAATGCAATGCACTTTTGAAATGAAATATGCCTAATGCAATTAATTTTTTGTTTTTTCAAAAAGTAAAAAGAAATGAATCAACTAGGGAAGAAAACAATGCATACTTTGACACCTCCCTGGCAACGGTGCCAAAAAGTGATGAGCCTCAGTATTACAACAATAATGCTGCAACTCCCAAGGCTACCAACTTTAATTATCAACCCGAGGTTTGTACAAACTTAAGAGGTATCAGCATTATATGTGCGGCATACAATGTGTCCTTCCTTTCCTATCATGATGTAATGGAGTGCATGTACTGAAGTCAAATCCTAAACTAATTGTAGAGAATGAAAAGTTTGAAATGGAACCTTAACCTATTGCAAGAAAGAAAGTACAAGGAAAGAGAATGAAATCAAATGCTAAAACACACCATTTTCTAACAAACTGCTAAGAGGCTTTGCTTCAAAAGAATGCTAAGTTAACATGTATGCAATCCTACCATCCTAAGCATGCAAATTCAAACCATCAAACCTTCTACGGTTGTGCATGAAAATGAATAAAATAAATATGTTTTTCTTTTTGTCTTTTTTCATGTGAGAGTGTGAAGGCTAATCTCTTTTGGTGAGGTGGCGGGTGGCTTGGAGATGATGGTGAGTGGTCAAAAGGCTTGGGAGACAAATAGGGACCCTTTGCTAGCTTCTTAGAGGCTTTTTCCTCAATTTGGCCTCAAAACAGGCCACTACAGGAAAACCTATAGGATCCCCTGAAAACCTACATGATACAGTCGAGAGCAAAATGATGGATGTTGAAGGTGATAGAAAGCTTAGGGAAGGTGGTTGGTGGATGGAATGAGGCAAGGGAGTGCCTACTTCCACTTCAAAGCTCAAAACCAAAGTTGGGAGATCTCTAGATTTGCTAAAAAATCTTGGAGAAGTTTCCTTGTGAAATGATGAAATTGGTGAGGGTTTAGTGAAAGAAAGTGAGGACCATGGGTGGATGAAGTTGGGATGAGGTTGTTGACTATTAAATTTTTTTGTACTCCTGAAACACTTGCATTGCATCAAACATTCATATTTACCCAAAAATCATGCAAACAAGAAGAATTTCAATTATATAAAGGAAACATAATTTCATGAGCTAGCTGTCTACTTCATGCATGAGGAAAACTTTTTAGAATGATATAAAACATTGATGAGATCTAATGGAAGACTGAAGATAGAAGAAATGGAAATCAAATCCTACCCTTGAAAACTAGCAAAATGTTGACCTAAGTGTGGAGCGAGAGTGTTACAGGAAAAAGTGTCTATATAGAACTGCTCTATCCCACTAAGGTGTGACAGCTGCCTTAGAAACAAACAAAGAAAAGCTACTTATGTTTTTCCTTTATGAATTATAGATAGAGAGGAATAGAAATACCAACCTCTGTCTTGCGCTAATCCTTTGATTCGATCCCTCCCTTCTTTGATAGTCCCCAGCTACCTGCTCCCTTGCACGCCCAACTTCACAAAGTACCTGTAAGATCACAGAAGCATAGCACTATACAAAGACATGGATCTATATTCATAAACAATCTAGGATCAGATGTAAATTGACCATACAAATGTAACAAGCATCAATGATACAACAGCATGGAGGAAAACTCAAATAGCTTTTATTGATAAACAAGAAAAGATCTAGGAGGAGTTACAACCAGTTGTTCTGACCCAGCATCAACCTCCCAGCAAAGAAGCCCCTCTTCACCTCAAACAAAGCTTAGATCACCCAACAATCTGATGTTTGTCTCTAGAAACCAACAGCATTTCCTTACAATATGCAAAATTCCAGCCTCTGGATCTCTGCGATGAGGGATCCATATATAGATATCTGTAAGGGGGATGAGTCAGCTTGTGATTTGATTAGTGTCTTCTCTCTGATAGTTCTTGCTTCCACTTGGAGACTGAGGGCCTCATACTCATCCTTGGTCGAATTCAGTGAGGCAAGTGTCACAGGAGAAGATTCTGGAAGCTTCCATTGCCTCTCCACCTCAAGGAATGACACTACCATTTTTCATTCCTCGCCCATCACACCCCACAGAAGGGAATTTTGAAATGCAATGCACCCTCACAGTGTATTTAGGTGAGATGCAATGCACTTAGCCAGTGGAGCAGCTGTAATGATCCTGTTTTGACCAATTCTGAGTAATTTTTCATGGAGAACTTCTAGGAGAAGTTGTAATCTGTCGACCTTGTTCCTTTAGGGGTTAGAACAACACTTTTAGGGACTTAGGAGCCCTTGGTTTATGGACATTTCATGCTTGGGGTTGTAGAGCACAAAAATGTCTATAACAGTTGCCCCCTAAAGTATGAGGCCGTTAACCTTTTGGTGTCGGGTGAAATGCTTTATTATGAGGATCCGAAGTTCTTTCAATGCTGGGAGGAGACCTGTAATAAGATACAATACAATACATTATCTTCATACTATTTTCATGATCTAGCTGAGGCGGGCATTCCCATGCTCAGCTTTATAAATTAATTTTAATGTACATAGGACAGACAATCGTCTGATGATTCTGATAGAGCCATCATCCTTTTAAGTGGATGATTATCTATGCAGCAATGATGTACATTTAATGTCTTTATTTCCCTTGAATATATATCACAGCCCAGATGGATGAAACTAGATCCGGGGTCTTCAATCTCGTCTGATCTTCACTCAAAGTACAAGTCGATCCATGTGAGAAATGTTCTGAAGTCGAACATGGAAAGACATCGCTTGATTACTAGTCAATGATGTAAACTGTTAACAAGCATGAGAGGAATCACCGATAATGATAATGACCCTCAAGGTACTGCAGTACAATTCACGTGGTGTGAATAAAGGACTTGGCGTCGAACACCACGCAAAATCTTTCGGTCGAAGGCCATTAATGTAAACCTGTCGCCGGAAGTGAGAAACTTGCCATTGAGGCATGCAATCTTCAAAGTACTGAATGGGGTGTTCCTAGATCAACTTCTTGGAAAATGAGCTAATGTCGACAAGAAGTGATCCGTCACAAGAGGGCCTTAATGAATCCCACATCAATGACACGGAACGGAGTAAATGATTTTAATGGAGGTGAAAACGATCTGGTGATATAAGGTTCAGGGTGGCGGTCATGAAAGAATGGAGTATAATATATGGTAGTGGGTGGGACACAGGTGAATTCTCTGAATGACTTCTCTTGAACATGTCGGCAACACTGATGTGATGGATTGGTAGCATTAACCCCAAATGTGGATGGTATGGTGTGACCATGGTGATGTGAGCGGTGAATGAAACAACCCAACCCGACTCGGACACGGAGCGGAAGTGTCATGTTCAAGAGCGACTTAATACCAACAAAGTTTCTTTGAGTTTTCTTCCCAATTTTTCCCCAGTCATTGCTGACCAGTACCTCTTTATTTTTGTCAAGCTTGAGGAGGATAACATATGCTTGTTCTATAATTTGCCCTTCGGGCAAACCCATCGCTATGTTTTAACGAGCCTAGCGATAGTGAAACTCGTTCTCATTTATAGACAAGTTTGTCGTTATTAATCTTTTTAACGAGTTTAACGACAAAGATAACTCGGTCCTTTTCAATTTTAGAGAGTCTGAAAAGGAACGTAAAGGTAACTCCAAAATTCCTTTATCATCATCTAATCCCTTAAGTCTGAAAAATTATAAAACAATACAGAAGGGATGGATTTTCGATACTTTTAATGAGCCAAACAAAACAAGCGCTCGATCTTTTTGTGTAATAATCCCTCAGGTCCAAAAAGATTAAAATCTAGAGGAGGGATAACACTTCCTGTCCCTTTAACGAGCTGTAGAGGCCAATGGCTCGGCAATATTTTCATATTTTACGAGTTAGTTGAAAAGAGCTTAAAGGAGACTCGTCTTTTGAGCAACGAGTGATAAAACGGGTAGCGGCTGATTCCAAGTAAGGTTTGGAATTTTCCAATCACGGCAGTGTCACAAGGATGGCTAGTGAAATCACTCTTCGCAGCTGTTCCTCAAAATGGGTAGACAATCAAATGGAGGTGAATGATCGGCCAATGGAAAAAGTGGAGGTGACGGTGCAAACATGACCAAGGCTTTAATGGCTGAAGTACTACATTCATGATGGTTATTTACCGGGGAATAGTTCATTTTTTAACGAGCTTAAACGCGGGTGGAAACATTTGCTCATGTCTTATTTTTATTTTTTAACGAGTTTGAACTATGTGCTAAAACTGCTCGATTGAATGGTCCCATTTTGATTTTACCATAAATAGCTTTGTTCTTTCAAAGATTGCACTGTACTTTCAACTGCTTCATCAAACTAGTCAGAAATGAACAATATATGCTTGAAAATGAGTTTAGAACACTAATATTTTACTTCGAACTACGTAAAAAGTAATTAAAAAGTGTTTTTACCTCTCATTTTACCATTTCATTTGAACTTTGGTTTGTTGGAGCTTTGGAGATGCTTTTCCCCCTTGATTTTCATTAGCTGATTTCGGGAGATTCTGTGGATGATTCTCGGCGCCGTCTAGACCAGGTAGGAGCTAAACCTGAGCTCTTTTATTTCATGGTTTCCATTTTGCATTCTGAGCTTGATTCCTAGCTTTTCTGAGCCCCTGGGGTTTGAAGAACTCGTTCTGCCTTCAGCGCACCCTCTATGTATTGAAAGTTGCGTTGAATGTTGGCCTGTCTAAAGGCTATCTGACATTCAATGCACCTAGATCACTGCTGCAGGTGCGTTGGGCACAAAAAGGGAATTTGATGCACAATTTTTGATGGAAATTTTGCCTGTTTCTTACCAAAATCAGGATCTAACTCTTCTCTTTGTTTTTCAGAGATCTTTGGAGTAAGATGACCATTACATGGCGAGAACGTGAGCATGAAGAAGAGGACATGCTTGCCCTACATGATCCGGTTACAGTGAATGCACTGCGGAACTGTGGCTTGTTGAAGTTCTTCCGCATTTCTAGCATGAGATAGCAGATCAACTTACTGCAGTATTTGCTCGATGCTTGGGATCCTACCAATCAGGTTTTCCAGATCAGGGGAAAATCTATCCCCTTGACTGTAGTAGACATCTATTTCTTGACTGGCTTGCCGAGGCGTGGTGCCCCCATCTCTTTATCAGGTTCGGCCCAAGGAGGTGATTCTGTGAGAGATTATGTCCGCCGGTACTGCAGAGAAGGATCTCAGCCGAGTAAATATGGCAAGATCATCATCCGTGATGTCACTGACAGGTCCCTCAGGACTATTCTGTTTACTTTTGGTAGGATGGCCGGTGGTGTGGCTCTTCATGTAGCCAACCGATCTTACATGCAGTATGCCTTGGAATGCCTCCAACTGAAGGTGTTCAACTGGTGCGACGCAGTGCTTCTTGTGATGAAAGAACAGTTGACCAAGATAAAGAGTGGGAGGTTGAAGAACTTTGGGTACGGTTCTATTTTGACTGCCTTTGCCTTGGAGAAGATACCACTGATGCAGTCGCAGTACATTGCACTCGATTTACCTTCTCCTACTAAACCATGTATGCAGAGATGGGTTGACCATATGTCTAGGCATGCTGGCCAGTCTCAGATTTCATTTCCTGATACCTTCTTCAGGTGGTTTGATCATCAGGAGATGGTTTATTCTGAGTATCCATACGCTGGCATGGACTTCCGGGGTGATCCAGATTTAGTACTGCCGGATGGCGAGCAGTGGGGCGCCATTGGTAAAATCTTCGACCATGTCCCTATTTATCGTTTTTTGTTTATAATGTCCTTGTGCTTTATTCTATCAAGACTTTAATCAAACTCATGTGTACATGCAGATGTTGATCCTGTTTGTCTAGTAGTTCGCCTGAGAGTACCGGCTGCTGCCCCAGCAGGAGAGGCCGTCGGAAGGGCTATCCTTCGCGACCTCGACGTGGCTGAGACTCTCACAGCATTACAGGAGCAGGTTGAGGGCCTCACTCTTGGTATTCCAGATGTGAGGACTGACGAGCTGCCTTTGAGGTTACAACGGCATACTACTAGTGTGCCCAGACGATGGACTCATCTCTTACGCATGATCTCACAGGCTGTGACTTGCTATCACGAGCATCATTAGACTAGGGTGCCCCATAGAATTTTGGTTTTTTGGGTCATTTGACCGATTTTGTCTTGGTTACAGAACATTATGTGTAAACCATAAACAGTTATATATATTTTTGATTTTTGGAGTTTTACTTTGGTTAAGTTACATGATCCAAATGCAAACATTGATGGCATGTTTCTTTTTATAAATGTTGCAAATGTCTATCTAACACATAATTTGCTAATGAGTCAGTTAATGTGTTTAAGTTTCTGGAAATATGTTGATATTGAATAAAATCAAATTGTCTTTCCAAAATCTTAACCCTTAGGAACATGCGATAAATAGCTGGGTTTCGGACAAAATATATACCATTGAGTTGTAGTATTACGAGTTGTGAGTCTAGCCTAACAATTAGTCAGCGTATACCATGTGTGATGGCATCAGAGAGAAGTTCTATCAATGCGCTATATTCAGCGATGTTATTTGTTGATCGACCGATACATACCCCTCTGAAACTTACTAACTCGCCGCTTGGATAAAAGATAGCCCAGGCTGCGGAAGATAGGTTCCGTGAGCTACGACTCGCTCCGTCGGCATATCCAACACATGATTCCAATAGGTTTGACATCTGCAATAAATGTAAAAAGTGGATTACTTGACCAAAATAAACACTTTAGTGAAAACAAAAACTTAACAAAAGCATACAGGTTACCATTACGCATAGTAATGCTTGAGGTACAACCCATTACGAGGTTGCGCCAGTGGAATTCCGTCATAATCCATTAACTCGTAGGCTCCTTTTTCTAACACTTGTTTAACAATATAGGGGCCCATCCATAAAGACTTAAATTTTCCTGCTCCCAATTTATCGGATTCTTGGTCGTAAAGCAAGACCAAGTCACCTTCTGAGAAGACGCGGGGTTTGACATTTTTGTCAAACTGCGCCTTGACTCATTTCTTATGGGCTTCGTTAGCCAAAGCGGCATCACGACGAGTTTCATCCAATTGGATTAATTCCAAGAAACGAGCTTCTTCTTCTGAAGTTCCGGGGAGGAGATCAATTGCGAGTTTGAGAGACGAGATTTCACACTGGATTGGTAAGACTGCTTCCAGGCCATATACCAGTTGGAAAGGTGTAAACCCAATTGCATTCCTTACCGATGTTCGGTAAGCCCACAAAGCTGAGTACAGGATTAGGTGCCATTTTCTCTTGTGAACTCCAATCATCCTTTGTAGCATGCGCTTTAGGACCTTGTTGATTGCTTCAACTTGTCCGTTGGCTTGTGGTTAATATGTAGTGGAGCTGTCGTGAGACAACCCTAGTTTGGCAGCTAATTCGACCATCATGTGATTGCGAAAATGCGATCCATGATCTATGACTATACCCTGTGGTACGCCGAATCTGGCGACTACATGATTGAAAAAGAAGAGGACAGTTGTTTCACCAGTATTATCTAATGTAGGCATCGCCTCGGCCCATTTGGTAAAATAGTCAACTGCGACTATGATATACCCATGCCCCCCGGTCGAGGTGGGGTTACATGTCATGAAATCGATGCCCCATTTGGTGAATGGCCCAACAACAACTATTGGCTGCAAAGGTGCGGGTGGTCTTCTGGTTTTGCTATCGAAAATTTGACAAGCATGGCAACTTCTAACTGCGGTTATGCAATCTTTGAACATTGTTGGCCAGAAGTATCCTGCTCGTAAGATTTTTTGCGCTGTAGCATATCCAGACCCATGCCCCCCACACGCGCCTGAATGACAATCATTCAGGACTTTTTCGGCCTCTTCATGGGTGAGGCACCTTCTCAGAACTGTATCGATACCACGACGGTAAAGTGTATCACCGACGATCATGTAGTCTTTTGCTTGGTATCAAATATGTTTTTGTTCGGAGTGGGAGGTGTTTGGCCTGTATTTTTGGGTTTGGAGATAAATGGTTATATCTCCATACCATTCATTTCTTGCAGATATCAGAAACAAATTTTCGTCCACGATTGTTTCTTCGGATGTGTCATCACTGGACGACGATGGGAGATCGCACAATAATTCTGCGAAAACTAGAGCTTTCTTCGACTTGGATTTTACAAATTCCAGATCAAACTCTTGTAGGATTGCTATCCATTTTGAATATTTGCCCCCTAGCAACTGTCGCGACAATATATAAATCATGGGGTTGCAATATGACAGAATGGTAGTTTTCCGAAAGAGGACATAGTGTCGAAATCTCTGTATCGCTTAAACAGCTGCGAGTGCTAGCTTTTCAACGTAAGAATATTTGCTTTCTGTATCATTTAAGTTTTTACTTAAATAATATATGGGATGTTCTATTCCATCGACTTCTTGTACTAAAACCATTGCGATGGTCGTATCTGCTGCAGCCAGATACAGGTTAAAATCTTTTTGATAATCAGGAGCATACATTAATGATGCTTTCATTAGTGATTCTTTTAAAGCATCAAAGGAAGCTTGCGCAACCTGATCCCAAACAAAGGGTACTTCCTTTTTCAAAAGACTTGTATAACCTTTAGCAAGTTCGGCATAATTTGGAATGAACCTCCTTAGAAAGTTCGCTTTCCCTTGGAGTTTCTGAATCTGAAGCAAATTCGAAGGTGGAGGCAAATTTATGATTGCCTGGACCTTACATGGGTCGAGACGAATCCCATCCTCCGAGACTACAAAGCCAAGCAAACGACCAGAACTGACACAAAATACACATTTGTGTGGATTGAGTTGTATCTTGTAGTGTCGGCAACGTAGAAATATCGCTCTTAAATGCTGCGGATGATCAGTTCGCTTTCGCGAATGAGCCGGAAAGTCGTCGAGGTATGGTTGAATGATGTTCTTGATGTCATGGAAGGCATAATTCATTGCCCTCTGAAATGTCGCCCCTGCGTTCTTCAAACCAAAGGGTAATTTTCGATATACGAACGTGCCCCATGGACAAATAAATGCAGTCTTTGACTGGTCCTGTGGGCGGATATTTATTTGATTATACCCGGAGAATCCATCCATGAATGAAAAGATTTCGCATCTGGCGCATTCATCAATTATCTAGTCGATGAAGGGTGTAGGGTAGTTGTCTTTTGGACAAGCTTGATTTACATCCCTATAATCGAAGCACACTCTAATTGTTCCTTGTTTTTTCATAACAGGGACAATATTCGATACCCAATCGGTTAGAGGAACCGGGTAGATGAAACCAGCATGGAGAAGTTTTTCTACTTCTGCCTTAATGGTAGCGGCTTTCTTGGGGTGCACCTGCCTTAGCCGTTGTCGTACTGGTTTTACATCTGGATACATCTTAATTTCATGTTCAACAATACTCGAGTCAATGCCTGGCATTTCACTATATGACCAAGCAAAGACATCTCTGAATTCGCGAAAAAGAGCGTTATATATTTCCAGTTCTGAAGGAGAACAACATTTACCGATATAAATATTCTCTACAACATCTGTTTTGGTCGAGATATTTATGGCGATAGTCTCTTCAATTTTGGACAAGTTTCACTTGGAATCCACCGTGTTTACAGTGTTTGATAGGAAATCAAAGACTGAAGGATGATAAAGGTCATCTTTAGTATCTTCTCCACAATCCGGAAGAAGGGAACGATGGTGGGAATCATTCCATGGTGCTCCTTCAATTACCATTGATTGGATAATTCCTTCGTCAGTGACATGAACTCACGACCAAGGATCTGAAGGGGTACCATATTCTTTAGACCTATCTATCCAAACTCTTGATGAGCGTTGATTTGGGTTTGCCTCCCATGCTAGGAACATTGATTGCTACAATACTTCCGTTGGGCTTGGGGGCAAAACCATTGCATGATCTATGTTGATATCGTTTTCTGAGATCTTTTTAGAAGATATCATATTGCAGGTTCCTATCGACGCCACTTCCGCCAAGTTGATTGGAGGTGGAAAGGCGAAAGTTCCCATTAGTATAGGATCTTTTAGTAGGCCTACTCCGATATTCTGAAGCAAATGGGGGCTTCCATGGATCATGGGAATGCTTCCTGTAACTTGAGAACCGTTGGGGAGGAAGTTTTGTTGATCGACGATTGTAACCCCTCCTTGAAAAGGAAATGCAATCTTCCTAAAATAGGTCGACACAATAGCTGCCATAGCATATATCCATGGTCTTCCTAGTAGGATGTTGTAATCAAGATTTCCATCGATGACTTCAACATCTATTTCTACCGTTTTCCCTCCTAGTTCAACTTTCAAGTTACTCAGTATACCATATGGGGTATATGTCCTTCCGTCGAATGCTTTTAATGTCGTCAAAGATCTCGACAAGGTTGGAGATCCTAAAGTTTTCCAGCAACTCATCGACATAATACATGTAGATGCTCCCTCATCAATAATTGTTCGATGAACAGTTTTGTTGAGGGCTTTCACTTGAACAAGGAAAGCTAGTTGAGCTGGTAATTGAGGATCATATCCTTTATGGTCGAAGGATACAAGATTGGAATCCTTTGGGTCAATCCCACCAATGGCTGATAATAAAGCCTGCCTTTGGGATGGGAAATTCTGTAGTACTTCAAGAGTCGACATAGCGGATGGCGATTGGGCCAAATCTTCCACTATATTATAATGATGTGCCGCTCTAGCGTGGGGATTAAATGTCGACTTGTGTACTACTCCCTTTGGTGGTTTTATTGTCAATTCAGGGATGATGGGCGGCGCAACTTCTGTCGAAGTTGTTGTCGAACTACTAGGTTGATCTTTATCCTTGTTGTTCGACAGCTATGGTTTCCCATAATCTTTGTTCTTTGTCAATATCAAAGCATCATTTTGCTGTTTTGAAACTGACAACATTAGCACTTGAGACGAGGAAGCATTTTCACTTTCAACCAGATTTATTCCCAGATTTGGAAACGGATCAGTTAACACTGCGGAGGTTTTCGAATTCTTAAAGAATTTTTTAACCTCAGCTCTCTGTGGACAATTTGTGGTCCAATGATCCTCATCGCATATGAGGCATGGATTTTTTGGTTTCCTATCTCCAGGAGGGTTTGAAGAAGATTTTTCAGGTGATGATTCCTCCTGTTTCTTCTTCTTCCCTTTGCCTTTCTTCTTGCTCCCTGGTTGTTTGGTTTCTTTGCCTTTATCTGTTGATACGGCATTTACTTCCGAAGCAAGAAGTTCATCTTTTGCATTTTGACTTGAAATCTTACGGGCCTTTTTGGATGTAGCCTTTGTCGATTTCGTGTCTATTGTGCCAATCATGCCATCGTTGGCATGAGAGTCATTGTTCGATTCAAGAGGAGGAGGAATTGAGAATTCCGGTCTAGGGGCGTCAGGTATTTTATCATAGAGCGTGCTGGACTGAGTGTAAATCAAGTCCAGATATTGCGCACGAGCGATAACTTGCTCTTCTGTTACGACTCCCCCCTTTGCCACATCTTCCGTGATGGAAGGTAGTAATGACTTGATAAACCATTCAGCTAAGAGCTGATCAGGGACATACGTCTTTACCATCCTACGATGACGTCGCCACTCATGTATATGATCAGATATGTGAGTAGCCGTTGTCTGTTTGAAGTTGGTAAGAAGTTCTATTCCTGTTTCGTACCTTATTGGTAACTGAAAATGGGTTAAAAAGGTTGTGGCTAAGGTACTGAAGTTGTCGAACGAAGCTCTAGGCAATTCGATGTACCATTTTGCCGCTGGACCCGTTAATGTCCTCTGAAAGAGGCGAAGTCTTATCGAATCATCATTTAGGGTGTTTGATGAACACCATAGATGAAAGGTCATCACGTGATTCGATGGATCTTCACCCGGATTTCCATTAAATTTAGGAATATCTGATGGAAGTTTATGCGGAATCACCGGCCACCAAGGGGCGTAAGCGATTGGATCGTTTGTTAACCTATTTAAATCAGGTAACTCTAAAGTCACCACAAAGGGTAACTGCTGATTCAAATTAGGCGAAGCATACCCAGGATAAGATGGGATTGCCTGAGCAATTGGTCTTTGCATACCGGCATAATGCATTTGATGCTGGTATGTTTGGTAAGGTTGGTGGGCATGACCATTGTAAAATGGTTGATTTTGACCGTTTTGGATGTACGGTTGCCCACTATTAGCAAAGATTTGTTGCTCAGAACCTTGGTATACTTGTTGGAATTGCGGTTGTTGGTATTGCACCAACCATGGTTGTGAAGCCATGTGTTGTTGCCCGATACTAACAGTTTGACCAAGATGAGGGGTAATTGTACCGGTCTGAACCTGTGCCGTCCCACCAGTCGGCGATTGTGGTTGAGTCATAGGGTCAAGGGGCTGTTGCATTACAACCTGAGAAACCTGAGGTTGGCATACAACAGGCAGCGCTTGAACTTGCGATACCGTCACAATAGCTGGCATAGTTGGGATATTTGACATAGGTAAGCATTGTTGCATCGAATATACAACTCTTGGTTGTTGAGGTAGTATTGGTACCCAACCACTTGAGGTAATTCCAGTATAACCTGAATGTTGTTGTGAACTACCGTATGGATATCCTCCTGGAGGGGATAATGAAAGGGTATACTGCCCCCCATACGGTGGTAATCCCGAACTTAAGGGAATTGTTTGCCCCTGGGGACCGGACTGCCCAAATTGACCTCCAAATGGATCAATTTGTTGAGACTCAACATAAGAGTTTCCGGATACTATTCTAGATGAACAAACAGGAACAGGCCATACTGTCGAAATAGCCCCTGAGTGGGATCCTTCTAGCAGCTGAGAGCTAGTCGGGACAGATGGTATACCGGCGAACATTGTTGGAGTGATAGCAGGGAGTTCCGCCGTCGTTGTGTCAGACAACACATTCCTAGATGTTGACGGTTGTTCAGACATTTGTAGTCTATCCAAAAGATTACCTAGCGATTCTACAGGAACTTCCGCTGGTGGTAGACTAACTTCTAATGAAGAAGGATATAGAGTGATCCCGACTCCAAATTGCGATGGAGTACTCGTTGGAGGATCTTCTACAATTTCTTCTATGGCAATCAGACCAGGTGGAAGGGGAAGATTGTCAGGTCCGTAAAATATTTCTGGTGCCGAAGAAGGTATGGAATCGGCAGCGACAGATGTTTGAAGAGCAAGACTCTCTGAACCGGTTGTAGATGGAACTGGTTCGGTAACACAAGTGTTTACTCTCAGGCTAGGATCAGTATCACTGTCCTTCTGTAGCTGCTGAACTTCTTCTGTAGAGGCAGGGATTCCAGAAATGTTTGGAGTAACCGGAGTCTCTGATGTTGTTGGAACACTTGTTCTAACTTTAATAGGAGATTTGGAACCGGTTAAACGAGTTCGCTTTGTCCGTACTGGCTTCGATTCCAGAGACAAAGACGGTTGACTCGTAAACCTCCGCGAACGACGGGGTTTCAATTGACTTTCTCCCACGATTGCGGATTACTTGATCAACTAAAATTAAAGGGGAAGTATGTTTCCGAATTAAATGAATTTTAGACGCTTTGACACAACTTGTTTTTCCAGTTTTTAAGAGTCGAGAAAAAACAAAAGATGACTCTAGTCACCTTCGATTTTTAATGAGCCTGAAGTGACAAGTGCTCAGATGGACCTTTTCCGTTAAGGAGTCTGAAAAGGAATGAAAGGGACTGCTCTAGAAATCTAGGTAGAGGGAGTACCAAACCAATCGCAAAACTGCAAAATACTTTTTACGGTACGGCAGTCAATCTTCCTGAATGCTGTGTTCAGTGCATTACAATCGATAGGGTGGCAGACACGGCTTCCTATGGATAAAGGATTTAAGCCTATAGGGGTCTCCCAAAATATACTCAACGGTACGTGGGAGCATAAGTCCGTACTGGCACTTATCGTCTCAAAGTGGAGGGATCACCCAACCATCAGTGAAAACAACAGTTACCAGGCTTTACGACGCCGGAATACGTCTCTAGCCTAGACTTCTAAATGTTGTGCGTTAAGTTCCAAAGAGTTGTTAGATTCATTGAATTTATTTTAAGTTGATCTTGTTTATGAAGTTTGCCTTTCGGGTTCACCACAAGATGTAGATGTAATTCCTAAAATGCAATCTAAGATGATAAAAAAACTTTTTATCTCTTTTATGCAATGAAAATCCTAGCTACTAGGGAAAAGAAAGACAAAATCTTTTCACAAAGAGCAAAGAGCACACTGTAAATGCACTTTCCTAAATCAAACCAAACAGACTGTCTATATGCAAATGCACATGCATGTATTTGTTTCTCGACTTTCTTATTATATGGATGCTAAAAAGAAAGTTGATGCACAAATTTGAATTTATTTTCAAGTGACAAATATAAACAAGCTTCTTTTCGAAATCATGGAGACAATTACGACACCTTACGATTTTGAAATGAATACTCGTTCTTGACACTAGAAAATTACAAATTCAGACCAAAAGCAATAGTAACAGGATAATTGACCATCAACCGCAATTAAACTCTTTCCTATGATTGAAATCGACACTTGCGACAGTTTCAAATCAAAGGGCGACAGTACGATTATGCTACTTTTGCAAAGGAAAACTGTAAACGACTCAACAAACACACAAAAACATCTACAGTTCTTTTGTACAAAGGAGGCGAAATAACAGCAAGGAAAAGGGGTTTCAAACAGACATATACTGATCATAGCCAGCAAAATTCAGGAATAGAACTGGAAAGAATGATCCACAGAAACCACAACTGCACAGAGCTAGTCTGATCAGCGCACCTGTAACACAGAGAATCTGAAATGCAACGCAGGTTGTCCACTCGGGAAGTGCGTTGAAATTCAGAATCTCTGAACAGTACCTGCGCTGGGCCAGAAACGAGACTCTGTTCGGTCTCTGGGTCACAGTTTGCAGTTCAGTTCTTGGTTTTTGGCCGAGTAAAAAGCAATCAGTAATGCAACAATCAGGGGTAGATCTAAGGAGGATCTAAGAGCTATCACAAGGGCAATCAGATAGTTTGTGAATCAGTTGTTTAAATCATAAATAGATCCAGTAGATGGATTGAAGTAGCAGTTGTCTACTTTGCATTTGTTATGGCAAATGCAGTTCGAATGCTACTTGTAAGTTTATGAAATAGACGATAATATTGTCATGCATAAGAGAAAGAAGCTGCGGCGGGAGCTCTGGAGATAGCTACTAGGGTTCTGCACCACGCTCAGACGGCGCAGACTGATCTGCGCAGGCAACCAACAAGGACCTGACTATACGAACAGGCATCTCTCAACAGTGTTGTAAGAGGTCGCAGGGCACATGGGCGACCCCCAGGGGGGGGCCTCGGCAACCTCCCCCATCGCACACAAAGTACAGCACCAAAACGAGAGAACAATACGATTTGGATCGATCCATGAGAATGACATCAATCAAGAAATCCCACGCCAGAATGAGCGCAAGGGAAAAGAAAACCTGGAAGCTAAGGTAAATGGAGAGAATGGGAAGCAAAACCAAACAGATGGTACCCAGAGGGTCTCTTCGACCACCTGCAAACCTATAGCTACAGATCGACCCAGAATCGAACTGCCGGGGGAAAAAATAGAAGCAAGAATCCAATATATGATGGATCATGCGCTCATTGGGAAATTTATAGGGTTTTGGCTGACGGAAAAAGCCCTCCACAGTTGGATCGCAGCGAAATGGAAACCTAAGGGAGATGTGACTCTGCAGTTAGGCCCAAAGGGATTCTTCACAGCGATCTTTTTTTGTCTGGAAGACAAATACAGAATCCTAGTTGAGGGACCTTACTTCTTCAACTCAGCTGGCCTATACTTACGGGACTGGGCTCCCAGATTCAACCCGGATCAGGAGGATCTCACATGGGCACCAGTCTGGATAAGACTATACTCACTGCCAGATGAATACTGGGATGAGGATATTCTGAAAAACATTGGAAATGGTTTGGGGGAATACATAAGGACTGCTGAAGAAACGAAACTACGAAGATATACATCTTACGCCCGCATCTGCGTCTTCATGCGCCTAGACAAAGCCCTGCCAGAATCGGTAAGTCTCTCTCACCGTGACTATGAGTGGATCCAGCCTTTAGACTATGAACATGTTCTGTTTCATTGTCGTAAATGCCATGCCATAGGACATCTTTTTAGAGACTGTCCCCTGAATGTTCAAGCTAAAGCCCCCTCCCCCACCGATTCTCAGACCCATGATGGCTTCACCAAAGCCCCTACCCGCAAGCGAGCGCATAAAAAACCATCAACAGGGAAGAAACCCAAACAGAACATCGCCTCTGATCATGCAGTCAGGAACAGCTTTGGAATCCTGGCTCATGTCACAGACGAGCATACCATTTCCTCTCCTCCAAACGCTGATCTCCCCTCTTCCTCTTCCCAGCCACCTCCCGCGGCCCCTCCATCCAATCCCCTTCCTTCCAAAGATCCCCCAGACCACAACACGGAAAGCAAAGAAAAGCAGCAGGAAAAAGACAATGAAATGGAGGTTGATGGATCCTCAGGCCCCTTCCAGGGTCCATACATACCCACGGAAGGCGACAATCAGGTGCAACAAATGGAGGAAGAACCGGAAAGCATAGATCTACATGGATTAGACATACTCGAACTAGAAGCAGCATGCAAGAAGAAAGCATATGAAAGCATCCCAGAGTTACAGCTTGACAAACTGGAAATGGTCATCTCCAGGGCCTATCATCAAAATCAGCTTGGCATCCAGCCAGGAAGTCAATGGGATTTAAGCCAAACCCCAAAAGATTCCAAAAAAAGGGGAAGAAGAACTGACCTCCAAAGAACAATAGCGGTCGGGAAGATTCTGGTAGACTCCGGTAGGTATGCTAAGCTTACGAAGTACTACAAGCCCTCCTCCAATAGTGACTCATGAAGCTCATTTCATGGAACCTAAGAGGGCTCAACGGCCCAGGAAAACTCAGAATGCTTAAAAATATGGTAAAAATGGAAAAGCCGCAAATATGTTTTTTCCAAGAGACAAAATGTAATAGTACAACTCTAGAAATGATCCTCTCTAAAGCCTGGCCAGGATGTCAATCAGTTGCTGTAGATGCATCCGGCGCTTCTGGGGGATTAGCCATTGCATGGAACTCTCAAGCACTCACTCTGTCGGACTTTCATGCTTCACACAATCTAATACAGGCTACCTTCCACATAGTTGGCACAAATATTCATGGGAATCTCTCGAATGTCTACTTCCCTCAGGAAGCTAGGGAAAAGATTGCTCTCCTCCATACCTTAGAAGCTCTTAATGCCAACAGAAGGCACCCACTCTGGATAGCTGGAGGGGATTATAACATGATAACAAAATTAGAGGAGAAGATTGGAGGCAGAAACAGGTTGGAACAGGAAAACACCCACTTCAAAAACTTTATTCAGAATGCATCCCTGATAGACTTACAGTTCTGCAATGGCACTTTTACGTGGAGCAACCGCAGAGCAGGCATGCATCAAATAGCCTCCAAGCTGGATCGCTTTCTCATCTCTGATAACTCGGTCCACTTGGGGGGAGATTTCTCGGCAGCCATTCTTCCACACTCTGGCTCTGATCATTGGCCGGTTGCCCTTCAGTGGCAACGTCATAGCAATAACATAAGAAGACCTTTTCACTTTGAGGAGTTTTGGTTCACCCATCCCTCACTAAGAGACTTCGTTAACTCCACGTGGACATCCTTCAGCCCTCCAGAAGGATCCAAGATGTTTCAGTTTCAACGGAAACTCAAACATCTAAAGCTTAGTCTCAAGAGATGGAACAGAGAGACCTTCGGAGACATCTTCAAAGAGAAAAATGACCTTCAAAGAGCACTGGAGGATCTGCAGAGAGAAATAAGCACAAGCGGCCATACAGAGAGAACCCTCGAACAGGAGCAACGCATCCACAATCAGCTTGAAGAAAGAAGAAAGCAGGAGGAGATATACTGGAAACAGAAATCTAGAATCAGATGGCTGAAAGAGGGAGAAAGAAATACCAAATTCTTCCACAGAACCACAGTGCAACGCAGAATGGGCAACAATATCCCTTACATTCAAAAATCAGGAGGAGAAAGGGTGGAACAACATGAGGAAATTGAGAAGGAACTCCTCGAACACTTTAAGCAGGTCCATCAAGAACCTGACATCAATAGACATCCTGCAATTGAAAGAATCACTCGCAATATTCCAAAATTAATCACAGCGGAGCATAATGAACTCCTTCTCAGCCCAATTCAAATTCAGGAAGTGGACAATGCAATGACTCAGCTTAAAGAAGGAAAAGCTCCCGGCCCGGATGGATTTACCACTACTTTCTTTCACAAGTTTTGGGATTTAATAAAGCTGGAAGTCTGGGAAGTGGTGGAGGAGTCGCGAGTTTCTCATTGGCTGCTTCCCTCGCTCAACACCACCTTTATAGCACTGATTCCAAAAGAGGAGGACGCGCTCAAACTGGACAAATTCCGGCCAATCGCACTTTGCAATGTTATATACAAAGTCATCTCTAAGGTCATTGCAAACAGGCTAAAGCCCCTCCTGCCTATGCTCATCTCTCCGGAACAGTCAGGATATGTGGAGGGAAGACAGATTTTGGACGGAATCATCCACACGCATGAGATCACCCACACTCTCAAGCATTCAAAGCAGGCAGGTATGCTCCTTAAACTTGATCTTTCCAAGGCTTTTGACAAACTCAGCTGGGATTATATACAGCAAATGTTATCTGCTTTTGGATTCAGCCCCACCTGGATACGATGGATTATGACCCTTATCTCCTCCACCAGCTTTTCCATCTTAGTGAATGGGATCCCCTCTCGCCCCTTCTCCCCCTCCCGTGGTATAAGGCAAGGTGACCCCCTTTCCCCCTTCCTTTTTGTTTTAATGGCTGAGGGCCTGGGACGTCACATTAAGAACGCCCTCCACTCACACCAGCTTAAGGGTATCTCCATCCACCATCTGCCAGCTACCTCCCATCAGCAATTTGTTGATGACACGATGCTGTTTGGATATCCTTCTGTTCAAGAAGCCTCCATATTTAAAGCAGTGCTAAATGATTTCACCGAAGCCTCTGGAACTAGCATCAACTGCTCCAAATCGCAGATCTTCTTCTTCAATACCCCCCCGGTCGTCAAGTCTGCCATAGTCCGCATTCTGGGGTTCCCCATAGCCACCCTTCCTTCTAAGTATCTCGGAGCTCCCCTCACTGCCTCGGCCATCAACCATTCCTCTTGGCGCAATTTAATTGAAAAACTTGAATCACGTCTCAACCAATGGACTCACAGAACCCTGAACTTAGTCAGCCGGGCAGTACTTATAAAAGCCATTCTTCAAGCAATGCCGCTGTACCTTTTCTCCATCCTGGCAGTGCCAAAATGGGTCCTAAAAAGACTAAGGAAAATTCAGAGAGATTTCCTTTGGGGAAGCAATGCAACCAATCGCAAATGGGCTCTGGTAAAATGGAGCACAGTATGCAAACCGAAGGAAAAAGGAGGAATTGGTCTAAGAGATCCGGAGCACAGCAATGCCATCATGGGAGCCAAGATCTGGTGGCAGTGGCTCACCAACACAGGTAAGCCATGGGTCACTTTATGGACAGCAAAGTATGCCAATCAGCGACCCCAGGAAGAGCTTATCAGATTAGAGCCCAGTGTCAAAGGATCACTAATTTGGAATGCAGCCAAAGAACATTATAAAATGATCCAGCAGCACAGTTTCTGGGAGGTAAGAAATGGCCATAACACTAGATTCTGGATGGACGCGTGGAATCAAATGCCTACCCTCAGCAATGTACTGAACCTGCCTCTAAACAACATTGCGGAGGAGACACAACAAGTCAAGACCAGGCAATATTGGACCCAGGAAACGGAGAAAGGCTTCAGAATCTGGAAATCGGGTAACCAAATCCTCACAAATGAAAATCGCCAAGCTTCCATAGCATTGGAAACGGAGCTCAGCAAAAGAAAAATCAGGTGTGACGAAAGGGAAGATATCCTAAGGTGGGGATATCAACCAAAAGGAGCGTTCACTACGTCTGAAGCATACAAGATAATCTGCAATGACTCTGCTCCCCAGGATCCAATTTGGGGCCAAATATGGAACTCTGGCTCCTGGCCCAAGATCTGTCACTTTCTCTGGTTGGTAGGACATCAGAGAATCCTAACTTGGGACAAGCTCAGAAGAAGAAATTTCCATGGTCCCTCCATCTGTTTCAACTGCAATGCCCATGAGGAAACGCTCCAACATCTGCTGGACTCTTGCCCCCTGGCCAATCAGCTATGGGAGAAGGCAAGCTTTCGATGTCAAAGAAGATGCAGACTTGAAAATGAAATTACGAATTCCATACGACAGTGGCAAAAGGACCCGTACAAGAGCAACATCCTCAATCATCTATGGCGATTGATCCCCGGGCTAATTCTATGGAGTATATGGAAGGAGCGAAATAAGCGCATTTTTAAAAATCAACGCTCTTCGATGGACAATATTTGGAATATGCTATGCAAAAATATTCAAGAGACTCTGATGCTAAGACCCTGGAAGGAGGAGGATTGGCCTACACTAGCCAACGAGAAAACTATCATGGATAATTGGCAAATCAGCTGCACTAAAAGCATGCACCAGCAGGACCACTCTGCAGCCAGCATTGAAAGTCAAGTCGCATGGAAACCTCCGCCAAAGCACACATTCAAACTCAACTTTGATGGAGCCTCAAAAGGGAATCCCGGGTTAGCAGGCTTTGGTGGAATAATTAGGAATCATGAAGGGGCTCCCATGACACTTTACTTCGGAAACATTGGCTGGGACACCAACAACTCAGCTGAGTTGGAAGGGCTATGGCAGGGACTTCAACTAGCTGGGGAGCTCAACTTCCACCCTCTGGAGGTAGAAGGAGACTCCCAAATCCTCATCAACATGGCCAAAAAAATCCTAAATGGATCTCAGGCTAAAAAAATAGCCACCAGTTGGAGGCTTGAAGCAAGATTGGAAGCAATAGAACAGAAGTTTCACAGCAATAGAGCCATCACCTTCACACACACAAGGCGGGAGGGCAATAAGGTTGCGGACTTCATGGCCAATGTAGGGGTGGGGAGTAATCACTCTCTGATCACAGGACAGCTGAATACCATATTAACGCATGTGGAAGCTCAAGAATGTTCTCGACTGGTCCAAAAAGATGCAACTCCCCCGGATGCGGGTGATATGTGAGACAGGACAGGAGTGGGTGGTTGGACACATGCCGCCCCTCGGCCATCACGTGGCACCCACAGCGAACGGAGAGCAAGGACGAGGGAGGTTTAAGGTGTGAGGGCATGGGATAGTTAATGCCCGAAGAGCGTATTCGACCCAGCGGATGGCAGCAGTAATGGCGGATGTGATCCCGAGCAGGGTAGGTGAGGAGGTTGGGAATAAAATAGGGTGTGAGCAGGGAATGTTGGTAGTTATGCAGACGACTGGCCTCTCTGTCTTTGTTGTGATCCCTTCTCAGATGGACGGATTCATCATGCAGTCGTCTCTGGTAGCAGAAAGTCTGGTTCATTTCGCTGCTTGCTGGAATTCTCATCCCTCAATGGTGAGACCTCGACAGCATATGCTCAGTCATCGAGGCTCTTCCAGAGGAGGGGTCTCACGCAGGCATGAAGGGGACAGTGTTGGACATTGCTGCCACTACAATCTGGCTAGCTCTACTGGAGCCATCCCCCTACATTCCAGTCAATTCATGGATGCAGGGGCCTCAGGCTCGGCCACCTTGCCAGCCTTTGGCTCCACCATCTTCAATTTTACCAGCTCAACAAATAACCCAAGGATCAGCGCGCATGTTTCTATACTGTTTATTGAGAATGCTCAGGACAATGACAACCCCATGGTTGAACAAGGGCAACCGATGCAAGTTGATCCAGGGAAAGAAGTGCAGGCTCCGGAAGCTGTTATGGAACAGGAAGCAGAGGTACCGGCTACAAACCCGGAAAAAGCTAAACACACTCCGAATGTTCAAAAGGCGGAAACTGGGGAAGAGGCAGCGACTTTTCCAATTGAAGATGAAAGAGAAACCTATGGGTGGTGCCAAATTGTGGAAGAGCCATTGAACGAATGAGGGCGCCCGCGCTCAAGGTGCTATTAGCTTTTCACCTGGTCTACTTGTATTATCGGCAATTTGTCTTTGGTTCAGTTATAGTCTTTGGCATTCTCTTTTTTGTCATCTTTGTTCTGTAATTTTTGCTAATGTTTTGGGCAAGAACAGTCTATGGTGGTCAGTCTCCCTTTTACCTGATGCCCCTGCGTGGGCCTGTATCTACGTTCAGCCTTGGTTTTTAGTATGTTGCCCCTGCGCGAGCTTGCAGCGACGGTCAGTCTCGGTCTTAGTCTGGTGCCCCTGCGTGGGCGAGAACTTGCTTTTGTGTCTGGTGCATTATCGGCTCTTGGGTGTAATGCCCAGAGCCTGTCTCACACTGGTTCCGCCATGATGTATTTTCGACCTTTGTACATATTTTAATAGATTAGTTTTTTACCGAGAAAAAAAAATAAAAATTTATGAAATAGACAACAAAGAATGATAAACAAACAAACTAATTATCTCCCCAGTGGAGTCGCCATTTTGTTACAGGGAAAAGTGTCTATATAGAACTGCTCTATCCCACTAAGGTGTGGCAGCTGCCTTAGAAACAAACAGAGAAAAGCTACTGATGTTTTTCCTTTATGAATTATATATAGAGAGGAATAGAAAGACCAACCTCTGTCTTGCGCTAATCCTTTGATTCGATCCCTCCCTTCTTTGATAGTCCCCAGCTACCTGCTCCCTTGCACGCCCAGCTTCACAAAGTACCTGTAAGATCATAGAAGCATAGCACTATACAAAGACATGGATCTATATTCATAAACAATCTAAGATCAGATGTAAATTGACCATACAAATGTAACAAGCATCAATGATACAACAGCATGGAGGAAAACTCAAATAGCTTTTATTGATAAACAAGAAAAGATCCAGGAGGAGTTACAACCAGTTGTTCCGACCCAGCATCAACCTCCCAGCAAAGAAGCCCCTCTTCACCTCAAACAAAGCTTAGATCACCCAACAATCTGATGTTTGTCTCTAGAAACCAATAGCAATTCCTTACAATATGCAAAATTCCAGCCTCTGGATCTCTGGGATGAGGGATCCATATATAGATATCTGTAAGGGGGATGAGTCAGCTTGTGATTTGATTAGTGTCTTCTCTCTGATAGTTCTTGCTTCCACTTGGAGACTGAGGGCACTCATCCTTGGTCGAATTCAGTGAGGCAAGTGTCACAGGAGAAGATTCTAGAAGCTTCCATTGCCTCTCCACCTCGCGGAATGACACTGCCATTTGTCATTTCTCACCCATCGCACCCCACAGAAGGGACTTTTGAAATGCAACGCACCCTCACAGTGTATTTAGGTGAGATGCAACGCACTTAGCCAGTGGAGTAGCTGCAATGATCCTGTTTTGACCAATTCTGAGTAATTTTTCATGGATAACTTCTGGGAGAAGTTGTAATCTGTCGACCTTGTTCCTTTAGGGGTTAGAACAACACTTTTAGGGACTTAGGAGCCCTTGGTTTATGGACATTTCATGCTTGGGGTTGTAGGGCACAAAAATGTCTATAACAAAGAGGGTTAAAATGGTCTTGATGGCATGGAGGTCAAGTAGAGGCCTAATCCCATCTTCAATGATGATTTTTCTCAATTCGGGCTCAAAATAGGATTTCCTACAGGATGCTACAGTGATTTCCTACTCGATGTACAAATTTACTATAATTCGTCAAATGACCAAACAAATCAAATCCAAATTGGATTGGAAAAGTTTTGTTATTAACTAGGATGTCTTAGGTCCCCATTCCAAGTGGAATCACTCAAAAGACCTTTGTTAACCCATGCTGAAAAAATAGAAAAAACATTACTAGTCGAAAAATCTTGAAATTCGAGAACTAGTGAGCTAGTAAATCTAAAAAATGTCTATCAAATGAAGTGAAAATGCAATGGGGTGATTTTTGTTATGAAATAGAATTTTTTTGTGATCTAATGCAAGTGGAACCAACTCAATTGAAGCTTGTTAGCATGCTCTAAAAAATAGCATAAATTTATTGTTCTTTGCTAGAAAGGAGGTCCATCAATCTAGATTTGGGAATAAGAAGACTAATCCAAGCATCTCAATGATTACTATGAACTTCCAAAACTTTTCCAGGGATGAAATAATGCTTGTGATCCTGTAAAATAACTTTCATTAACCATTTAACTAAATCCAACAATAAGAAATCATTAATACTAAATGCAAAAGTAGAAAGAAATAAAAACTAGAGATGAATGTGAATAAGCAGTGAAAAGAAGGAAAGAAAATGATACAAAAGGGCTTTGAGGCTCCTGGGATGGCCAACCCCAAGGAAATCAAAGACCTATGGAGGAGACCAAGATTTAGAAGCTGAACATGACACCAATATTCATTATTTTCATCAATAGAATTACATCCCTGCAAGAAAATACAAATGGAACCTCAAAAATATGAGTTCTCTCCACAAGAACACTAATGAAAATCTATGCCTAGAGGAAAATTCCACTTGGTACTTATACAAGATGATTAGGAATTGGTTGATAACAAAAATTAGCCACACTTAGTAAGTAAATTTTAGCTCTCTATACCAATTAACACCATCAGCTACCATGGAGCGCGAGGTTAGGAGGCTCAGCAAGGGTTTAGGGTTAAAACCCTAGTTTTACTGCAACACGGCTTTCACCAATAGCAGGCACCCAAACGACCGACAGTATTCCATTCCTCCATTTCCTTCACAGCTGTCTCCATTTGTCGGTGGTTAATAGCATCCAGCATGGGCGATGTCATGGAGATTGAGGAGCTTGATTACTCTGAGGAACCATTTCCCGACCGGGTAATTTTTGGAAACCCTAACCTAATTTCGCTGGTCTTAGGCTCACCTCTCCCGTTCGTCTCTATTTCGTCATTCACTGCACTGGTGGTATCTTTTCCTGGACACAGTACATCTCTGTTGGTCTTTGGGTCTCTATCTATTGATTCTCCCGCCCTCGATTGCCCTCCATTATCACTGGGAACCCTTCACATTCTCACTGCTATTAACCCGCCATCACCCTCTTTCGAGCCGAATCCACCGATAAACCACCTCCATCCATCTAGCTCAACCCTGTATTCAACACTATCTGAGGATACCCTGACATCTTGTGGTCAAAACCCTCCCATCTCTGCAAATTCTCCGTCAGGCTATTTTGAAACTCCTGCGGTGAAGGTCAAATCAGCGGCCAATCTGCCTCAGGAGGGCACTGTCACACCAGACCCGTTGTTGGACCATCCATCAGCGCCACAAATTGGGAAGCGAAAGACCAAGTGTGTGAAGGCTACCTCAAAGGACATCACCATCCATTTTGGCAAGGGTACTACTATTGGGGAGGCAACTTACATGGCTAGTACAGTGCTGGTTGGACACATTCGAGGCAGAGCATACTTAGTGGACAAACTTACCTTATGGGTACGAGAAATATGGGGGGGGTATGCTTAAAGATCTACCTAAGGTGCAGGTACTACCTAGGGGTTGGTTTTCCCTTCATTTTTCCAAAGAAAACTATATAGTAGTCCTCACTAGGTATTGGCATATTGAGATGGCTCCAGTCCTCCTCAAGAGATGGAGACCCCTATTCGATCCGGAGCGAGAGAAAATTGGGGTGGGGCCCCTATGGGTTTGTTTGCCAGGGCTTCCACTGCAGTACTGGTGTGAGGAGGTCTTCATCAGAATTGGAAATGCCCTTGGCACATACCTAGACCATGATAGAACATTCATTCAATCAAAGAATCGAACCCTAGCTCACATTCTGGTCCACCTGGACACGTGAGAAGGATTGGAAGAAAAAATCACTCTACAATGGGGGAAATACACTTGGGTGCAGATCCTGGACTATGAAGGAGTCCCTTTTTGGTGTAGAAGATGTCACAAAGTGGGGCACATCTTCAAGGATTGTCCACTTATAAAAAAACTAGAGGATCCTCCGAGGGCACCTCCTTCATCCATGGGGCCAGATGCACCTTCTCAGAATCGCTCTCCTAGTTCAGCTCCACAGGTACCGGTCAACAAAAACACCCCACGGACGGATGCAGGAGAATACAGAACACCGTCGCCCCCCTTAACAAGAGCTTGTGCAGCAGCCGAGGCCGCAAAAATTTTGGGTATTCCTCTGACCTCTTGCCATTCCTCTTTTACTTACAACACTTCACTTGATTCATCTACAATTAATACTTCTGTGGCTCACTGTACACTGGCTCCTTCACTTCCCACCATCGCTACCACCACTCCATCCTTACCCCCATTTTCATCCACTTCCACCTCCCCATCTTCTGACAGGAGGCTTTCATCCCATAACTACAACCTTTGCTCACGTTCACACATTGATAGTCACCCGACCCATCTCTCAGGATTGGGACTCTCCCAACCTAGATCGGTCATCCTTTCATCTCGTGGGAGAAAATCTAACCTCACAAAATCCATTCAAAGGGCTGGGGCAGAGGTCACCTCTGGAAGAAAATTCACTTTGGAAGGGGTTCTTAGAGCACTAAATATCTCAGGTAGGGTTCCCCCATGAAGTGCCTCTCATTTAATTGTAGAGGCATGGCTAGTGCCTCCAAGAAACTAGCCCTGTGCTGACTATTTCAAGTTGAGCCTACTGACATCATCATGCTGCAAGAAACCCTAGGTGAGGTTGAAGTTATCACCAGCACTTTAGCCTCTCTACTTCCTGGATGGCAATTTTTTGCCATAGATGCTTCGGGTCGATCCGGGGGCTTAGCTATTGGACTCAACCCCCCCACCATTAGAGTATTAGCATCCTGGGGAGGATTTGGATTTATCGGTTTGGATATTTTCTCGACGGAGCTAGGCCTTAACCTAAGGGTCATCAATATATATGGTCCTTGCCATCAGAGAGAAAACTTCTAGCAACATCTGTTTAATCTCTCGATTGTATCCCATGATCACATAATTCCTGGGGGAGATCTCAATTTCTCCATTGGTTTTGGGGAATCGTGGGGATCACAAGCTCAAGTGGACTCTATTACAGGCTTTATGATGAACGTATTGGAACAACACAACCTTGTGGATATCCCCATGAATAAGCCACTCCCTACCTGGGGAAACAGGAGAGTGGGGGAAGCTGCACTAGCCAGAAGGTTAGATCGATTTCTCATAAAGGTTCCCCTAATGAATCAGCTGCATCATTAAAAACAATGGGTGGGTTCCAGGGGTGTATTGGATCACTCTTCCATTTATCTTGAAGTCTTTGGTTCCCATCTCAAACCCAAAGCTCCCTTTAAATTTAATCATGTCTGGCTACAGGACCCTGGTCTCGGATTTTTGGAAAGCCAACCCTATTAAAAGGCATGATTCCTTAACTATTGGCTTCTGTCACAACCTGTCTTAGCTCAAGCATCTTTCCATCAAATGGGCCAAAGAGAAAAATCAAAGAGAGGATCACTCTTTATCTCAAATCGAGTCTGAATTGTGTGCACTGCTAGATGACCGCAACCTATGGTTTACTTCAACTGCAAAAAAAGCTCACTTGATCGAGCTAGAAAATCAAAAGGCAAGAATTCTAAAGGAGAGAGAGGAATCTTGGTGACTCAGGAGTAGGGCTATAGGGCTACAAGCGGGAGATGACAACACAGGATTTTTCCAGAACTATGCTAAAGGTAGAAAAGTTTCTAACACAATTTGGAACCTACCCCTACCTAATGGAGGAGTAGCAGACACATTCAACAAACTCTCCCATCTTGGCACTTCTCACTTCAAGCAACTCTTCAAAAATCTTCCTGGGTCAAACCTTGCTGATATCATCAATGTTGTTGGACATTTCCCTCATTTTGTAAACGAAGATGAGGCAGAAGAGCTAAACTCTCCTATTACTACTGGCAAACTAGAAGGGACGTTGAAATGGTTCAAAAAAGACAAAAGTCCTAGTCTGGATGGATGGACAATAGAGTTTTATCTTGCTTTCTATGAACTCCTGGGGAATGATCTGTTAAAAGTAGTGGAAGAGTGTAGAACATCTAGCTCCATTTACAATGCTGTCAATACAACTTTCATTGCCCTTATCCCAAAATCTGATTCCCCCTCCTCTTTCAATGACTTTAGGCCCATCTCTTTATGCAACTGTCTATATAAGATTATTTCAAAAGTCATTGTGAATCGTATTCGGCCCATTCTCTCTCGCCATATTACACCTGAACAGTTTGCTTTCCTTGAGCATCGACAGATCCACAAAGCCATTGGCACGACCCAAGAGGCCATCCATTCGATCTGGACCAAACATATAAAGGGAATCATCTTAAATATCGACCTGGAAAAATCTTTTGATCGAGTCAGTTGGCTCTATATCAAGATGCTCCTTGTCCACCTTGGCTTTCCACATGCTTTTGTCACCTGGATTATGGCATGCATCTCCACTCCTACTTTCAGTGTACTCATCAATGGATCTGCCTCCCACTTTTTTCATGCTGAGCGAGGCCTTAGATAGGGTTGCCCTCTCTCTCCCTTACTCTTTCTGATTGTCATGGATGGGCTCAGTAGATTACTTGCCAAAGCTAAAAGAGATGGCACTTTTTGTGGCCTCAAGATAAATGATTTATGCTATCTTACTCATCTCCTATTTATGGACGATGTTCTCATATTCCTTGATGGAATCATTGGAGACTCTCTTACCTTCTCTAAAATCCTCTCCTTATTCTTGAAGGCTACTGGCATGCTGGCTAATCAAGGGAAATCCACCATCACCTTAGCCCTCACTTCCATCCAGGAGTCTTGTTTTTCTCAGCACCACTTTCCTTATTGTATCATCCCCCTTGACCGAGGATTCAAATATCTGGGATTTTGGATAAATCCCCTCAGTCAAAAAATAGCAGACTGGGTCTGGCTAGTTACCAAACTGGAAAAAAATCTTTCAAATTGTAGTCATAGATACTTATCCAGAGCAGGTAGATTGGTTCTCATAAAATCTATTCTTGAGGCCACACTTGTTTTCTGGATGGCTTTGGCTTGGATTCCCAGGAATATTCTGGCCCGTCTTCAATAGCTTTGTAGCAGATATCTCTGGAATGGCCAACAAGATAAAAATATTTTCACCTGGGTCAGCTGGAACAAGATTGCTTTTCCCAAAAAATGGGGAGGTTGGGGACTCAAAGACCTAGCTCTATTTGCACAAGCCCTGGCTACAAAAATGGGCTGGATATTATTGACCGAGTAGAACCTATGGACTACTGTCTCATATTACAAGTATATTTTGCCTCACCAAATTATGGATTGGGTTCGCATGCCTAGATGGCCAAGAATAGGTATATCATCCGTATGGAAGGCTTTACTTCACTCCCTGCCTAGCATCAGGAACAATCTAGTATGGCGAATTAATGATGGATCAAAAGCTCGCATAGGACTGGATCCATGGACTAGGGGAGGAGGAAGATTCCAGCTACCAAGAGATCTCATCCATCACCTTAATTCACATGAGATAAAGGTATTGGCTCACGTAGCAGATCAGATGAATACCACCATTTTCTAGCAAGGATGGAAATTTGCCCAACAACTTGATATTCCTCCTCATGGGCACCAGGAATGGCAAGATTACATAAATTCTCTGAGTGAATCTCACATCAGGATTAAGGAAGGAATAGATGAACTTGTTTGGTCCCTAGCAGAAAATGGCATTTATACCCCAAAGGCTGGCTACCTCAACCTTATATCACATAAACATTCGGAGCAAACAACAATTTGGTGGAAGAGCATCTGGAAGCTTGGTTTGCCCTCGAGAACGAGATTGTTCTTTTGGTGTGTCCTCAGGAACAAAGTCCCCACGGGGGAATCATTATCACACCACTCTTTCCATGGCCCTCACTGGTGTGTATTATGCAAAAATTCTACTAAATCGACCAATCACTTATTCCTTCAATGTGAAATCTGGAGCAATCTCTGGCAGATTGTCTCCTCCTCAATTCATTTATCTAGGAAATGGGAGGGCGATAATATATGTAGAGCCTGGGAAAATTGGTGCAATCTACATCGTGGCACAAAACAACTATGCCTTCCTCTTCTTATTTGCTGGCATCTCTGGCTGACACAGAACCGAATCATTTTTTACGATAGAACTACTAGTTGGCCACATATATCATCCTAGATTATATCAGCTTATCACGAGCTGCCTGAGCCAAATAGACCTCGGCCTCGTAGGCCGCTAGCACCTACTCCTATAGATAAAAACTCTCCCTGGGCATTTTTTGATGGTGCTACTCAGCGCCATGGATGTGGCGATGGTTTCATTTTATATCTTACTTAACAGCACTACTATAAGGTCAAGATGGGGCTTGGTGATGGAACGAATAATTTCATAGAACTTATTACACTCCGTCATCTGTTGAATTTTTCATTGGGTCATAATTTCATGGATCTAAACATTTATGGTGACTCAAAAATCATAGTAAATTGGTTCAATAATATTACTGTTTGTCACTCACACACTCTCAGTAATATTCTGGATGAAGTGAACTTGTTCAAAGCTCAGTTTAATTCTATTTCATGTCAACATATTTACAGGGAACATAACTATAGTGCTGACAGGCTTTCCAAGGAGGCCACGGTACTTTCCCGAGGAGAGTGGATGATTCAGGAGCAAAGAGGCTCAAATGAGTACCGCTACTATCACAGGCCTTACAATGATAAGAATTATCACAGGGCAGATAGTCCCAATTTTTTAGTTTATTTTGGACTTTTTCTGATGGATATGCACAGACCTATCTATTGTATATTTTTTTACAGTTTTTATTTTTGTTTATATATCCAAACCATACAGCAAGGACATCACCTTGTGTGGTGTATGTGAATAATTGTAGATAGCAGCCATGTTTATAGTTTTTTTTATTTTAGACAGTGACTGAGCACCCTGTGTGGTGATGGATGATATATGCATCATATTTTTGATAAATTGAGCAACATTTTTGATATGGCCATAGAGATGGCAAAGGGACAAACACAGCATATGCTGAAAAGCATCTACAACATGTAATTTTTCAATCATAATGAAAGATTACGATTTTTCCAGTGGAAGAAAAGATGATTAGGAATCATTCCCTGTGAATGGAGGAATCTTTCCCCACCAAAATCCCTTGATTAGTGGATCTGGTCCCTTGATTAGTGGATCTGGTTCCTTGATTTGTGGAACACATTCCTAGATTTTCTCAATCATTGGAGTTCCACAATATGTGCCATAATTCCATAATATCTTGTTGATTTATTATTTATTATTGATCCTCCTATAGTAGGGAACACGTCCCTAAATTATCTCCTCCTCCAAATCTTCATAATCTGCCCAATATTCTCATAATATTCCACAAAAATAAATAATATTAGGCACAGATATCCAATTATTCATAAACCTTCCTAACGAATATATTAAAGTTAAAAATAAATTATCTAATGTAGAAAGAGAAGTTTAATGTGCTGAAGGGTGGTCATAGGCCTTAAATTATTGCTAAATTTAGAGGTATGAGCCTTAATTTATGTCTAATTTAGAGGCCCATTGCCCACCATGTCTGCTCTATGTCAGCTGCTGGGATGGATCTTTAACTTGTATAGGCACAATTTCATCCATGAGTGCACATTGCACCCACTGTTGTTCCTGATCCTGCTGCAACTCATTTGTCTGTTTGTGTAGCTTCATGTTCTTCCTTGAGTTGCTGCTTCGGCACATGCAACTCCTTCTTCGTTCCATTCTCTGTCTTCGCACGACCTTCATGTCGTGTCGTCACCTCATAGCCTGAGTCTCCAAAGTTGCTTTCATTATTAGTGGATCTGCTTGATCTTGCAACTTTGTTCCGCCTTTGTGTTGTCAACAACCTTCCTCTTGCATTCACTGCATTTGTTGCGTTAGCTGCATTCGGTATGATGTCTTTAGTTGTTGTTCATGATGCTGCTCGATGTGATGTTGATGCTCGATGTCCTTGTCTACGAACAACTTGATGTCTTCGTGAGTAGGCAAGCTCATAGACACTTGATCAACTACATCTTCAGGTGTACTCTGAACAGTGTCTTCGAATCTGATCTCTTGGAAACCATTTTATCTGCACTGCTGAGAGGAAGATGAGCACTTGTAATACCTTGGGACATGGCAACACTCATGGAAATCAATTTTTTAGTCGAAAACCAAAATGAACTTTGAGAACTAATTTGCAACATACCTGTGTGACTGATCATGAAGGTTGCACAATTTCGGCTGGGAGTTCGGGAGACCGACTGCCAAGACTGCACAAGGCACAGTCTGGGCTATTGGGAGACTAACTAACTACTGGAACTATGCAATCCATAGTCCAGTCTGGCTACTGACTGCTGGGATTGTACAATGCGCAATTCAAGCTAGGAAGGACTGATGGCCTAGGGACAGATTTGCGCAATTACTTGGGCCAAGCAGCCAATGTCCTCCAGAAATGCACAAAACAGTCCTGGAGGCCAGTGCTGGGCAGGAATGCACAAATATGGAGAGGAAGGTGACCCATCCTTCCCCAAACTGCACAATGCAGCCTTGGTGAAGGCAGAGTCTGAACCAAGGTTGGCTCGACTCGCCGACAGGAAATTGAAAGCAACTAAGACAATAAATGCATGGTGACACTAAGTGATAGCAGAAGTGATTGACAGTGCATGAAAAACATGAATGAAAGATTCAACAAACAGATCAACATGCATGTGGGTGAGGTAGTTCACTGATTGGGTGAACATCTGTGCAAAACAGTTTCATGCATGCGATAGCAACGAAAACTAAAAAAGAGCTAGGACAAGCAAGTATACATGTAAACGACAACAAGCATTCAAAGAAATCAAGAAAATAGTACTCCCACAAGAGAAAACACAAAAAGTAATAGAAATGCAGCACAAGGCATGGGAAGCAGGCTTACCCCAAAACAATTGAGCTGAATGTGCTGACTGCTACTAGATGTGATGTGGGATTTCCAAGCTACAAGGTTGATGTGATGAATGAGCTCTGTAGCATTCAGTTGATGAGTTTTGATAACATCAAGGTTGTGATGCGCATGCCACAAATCTAGGGGAAGCGACACTTGGTGGGAGGTTTCTGAATGGCTTCTTGCATGTAACCTCCAACTGCTAAATATAGATCCCTGAGACAAAGGGATGAATTTGCATGCTTCCTTAGGAGAAGCAGCCTATGCATGCAAGTCTGCTTTGCTCAGTCCCAAATGGAACCAGTCAACTTAGCTACACATGCAAGAGGTTGCTCGACTACTTGAAGGAAATGCACATTTCTCACTGGGAGTTAGGCTCACTGCCCAAGAGATTTGTGCAATTTCTAGGCAGAGAAGCTAACTGTTGCCCAGATTTGTGCAAATTTTGGGCTGAGCAGCCTTGCTGGGTAAATTTGCGCAAATCCTACTAGGAGTGTTGGCAGGCAGGATTGTGCCATCCTGGAGCCCAGTAGAATGCCAGAGAGGATTATGTAATTTCTGGAGGGAAGGCTGGTTGCCCTCCAAAAATGTGCATTTTTCAAGGGGAAGCTACTAAACCTGCAGCTAGACCAAGTTCGGGTGAACAGCCTATGAGGGGAATGGATCAATTTGTGACCAACAGGCTGCCTTTGTGCAAGAAAGACACTGAAGCTTGTGAACTTGATGAAGTAAGGCAAGCTGCTGTGAAGGTTGGAAGGGAGGCTTCAAAATGAGGCTAAGGAAAAATTTTGCAAGGTGGTTGTAGCCACTACAACACTAGGTGACACACAGGTAGAACTCCAGCGCTCTGAATGGACCTTGTTCGTGAAAAGCAAGTCTAACGCCTCCAGAAGTATTGTTCAGTTCTCAGCTCATCTTGGTTTCACACTAACTTGATCGAAAGATGTAACATCTGCCAAACCCTTGGTCGATTGACACACATTACAAGCCAAGGCAACACAGTTGTTTCAATTAGGGTTGAGAGGTATATAGGTGCACAGGTAGCATAGTCGTCAGAGTCTTAATTTCATCTCTGGTGTTGCTCCACAGCCAGCAGGCCTGGACAGTACCCCGATGGAGTCACATAGGAACACAAGCATGGCTCCACTTCCAGCGAGCTTGGTCAATACCTCAGCGGAGTTACTTGCATCACCTCCCTGCATAGGAAGCCTTTCTCTTCTTTCGCCTTATTCATTTTTCATTTTGAATCTTTTGACTTTTCATTTTTTTTCATTTTTCACTATGCATAGCACTTATTCATTTCAGAGGTGGAAGAGGGATCCCGACTTATTGAGAGTAGAAGAGGTTGTTCCAGTAGAGAAGTAATTTATTATATCTTTGACATGCATGTTAAGGTTTTCCCCCTTACCTTACTCTACTTGACTGGGCTGACAAGGGTTAACCCAAAAACAACCAACTAGAGAAGGTGACACTAGTTAGCGCGCAAGCGTTATGTTTTCACCAAGGTTCACTTTGAACAGTATGTATTTTCCTTCGACATATCATGGACTAAAAGTAACAAGCTCATCATATAGAGGCAAGATGACAGATAACCAAGTAGTAATAGTTGTACAAGCCCTCTTGTACTTTACCCAGCTCGTTTCAAGAGTCATACATGGTTTCATGAAAAACTAACCTACGAACGAAACAAGTGAACTAACAAACAACAAATCAAAGCAAGAGCAGAAGAAAAGTGAAATAGAAGCAAGTAGGCAAACAAGCAAGCAAACAAACAAGCAAACAAAGCATGTAAGAAAACAAGCATGCAAGAAAGCAACTGAAAACAAACACTACTCCTAGTCCTACACTAATGGTGCATGAGCCTGATCACATGAAGTGATACTTCTAATGCAGCCACCTGCGCATTAGTAAACCCATTTTGGTGAAGGCTTGGTCCGCAAGCAACCCATTTGTGCGAACCAACAAACAAGAAAGATATAACAATGAAGACAACCACACTCCATGTTTCAAGGCGCCCATGGGTCATAAGTGAGTGCAAGTGCATGACGGGCGGTCCGTGGACTTGTCATGGTGCTGTGTGACACTACATGCAACTTTGAATCATAAGCACATTCTTGACTGTGACATGCAAGCAAAGGAAAGAAACAAATATAACTTGCGTCGCGCACGAGTGCTTGCAATGTAAGACTCCTCCAATGCATGAGCAATGGGATCATGCAGTTCGAGTGGAGGAACTGTGATCTATGAGTGAGATGGATCTTCAATGCATACAGATGAGTGATGAGGAGACTTGGGTGATTGAATAGTCTCATGATCGGAAGTGAGACTAACCCCAAGAGGGTGAGGGCCTGATATAACCATTGGCATAGGCTGAAGTGCCTCGATGGTCTGAGGTGTCTCAACTTCATCATCAAGTAGATCATCATACACCAGTGGCTTCGAAAGATCAACTGCGATAGATTCATGATCGTGATAAAAAATGGAAGCAAATGGATCATGAATGCCACGATCAAAAAAATAAATGAATTCTTCGGCATCCTCATGATCAGATGAATCGAACAGAGGGGTAGATGAAAAGTGAACAAACTCATCCTCTGTGTTTCTGGAAAAGACAGATGAAGGATCAAGTGGATTTTCAACGAGTAACTTATCCTCTCCATTGTCGAATGATGGACTAACATCCGGTGAGTCCTGCGAGTGATCAACAATGGGTGCATCCGGGGATGAAGACACACATTCAAAATCATGGATGGCAGGTTCACCAAAGAGGTCAGGAAAGAACGAAGGGGGCTTGGATGGGAGTCATCCTTCGTCGAGTGTTGATGCTCAAGCTCCCACTCATACTCTTCATGAATGATAGTGCATGTTCGTTGTGTAACACCAACTCCATAAATGGGTTTTTCCTTGTTCACAACAAGTAAAGAGTCCAGAATGGACGAACATAAGACATCATCATTCAAATGAACACCTGAGTGCAAAGACGGAGGTCATAGACAAGAATGCATATGAGAACTCAAAGGACTCACAACCACATCTGCGTGAAAATTGAGTGAAGTGATGTTGGGAGAGTGTGAAGGATGAACAAATATGTGAGAATGATCCTCGACATCACTAGGAAATGGTGGAGTTGTTGAATGAGAGGAAGGCGGGCAGTCAGTCAAGACAATGTCTGCATCCACATTAGATTGCATAGCTCCATCAATGAAGAATGTTGAGCGAGCCTTGATCTCAAGATTTCTCTTGGGACAGGAATATTTCTTAAGGAAATACTCAAACCAGTACCAAAGATAAGCAAACTTCATCTGGCTCCTCAGAGCTTGAAACTGCAAGTCACAGAAGCACTGCCAAAAATCAATAACTGAATCATTCGGAGCCCTCCGTTGTTGTAACAGTTTCCAATCAAGATGGTCTGGATCAAAATGATAGAATGTGTCTTCAATGAGATCATAGAAGTGCTCAAATGAGTGCATGGTGTCAATCGGTAGGTTGAGCACCCAACGAAATGGAGATTCTCGAAGTGTGTATGCAAGAAACAAACCAACCTATTTGTCAGAAAACTCATCTTCCTCATGAATCATGGAAAGAAAGTTATGTAAGTGCTCAAGCTAGTCCACTTCGCCTTCACCATCATAAGTGTGAGTGGACAAGAGATTGAAAAACTTCCCCGTGCTGGAAACATCTTCATGATTCGAAAAACACCGCGAGGGAAGAAGAGTGAAAGACTCCATGAAAGATGTGCAAAGGTTCAAGACTAGATGAGAGGACATAGCTTGTCAATAGGCCCTCCTTCTAGTGCTAGAAATGCTGACGATGTTGGACCCACCAACATGTCAAGGGGATATCCCTGGTAAGAAGTCCCAATTAGACCTCAGACCATTTGGTGTAGGAGTCCCAACAGTGGGTCGTAAGGTAATGCCTTGACTGCGATGTTGCACAGAGACAAGTAGGATAACTCTGTTAGTAGCAAGGGTGTGACTGCTACAGTGAGTCAAGGAAGATGTATGAGAGGTTCTAACACAAAAGGGGAGAAAAGGGTGAAGGTGAGTTCTAGGTTGAAAGGGATCAGTCCCAACTTAGCTAGGAACACACAACACAAAAGGACATACACAACTTCTGGTGGAGTAGTCCACTCAGATGTGGTAGTCACATCATACAAGGTAAGATAACACATACAGCACTCATGGAACAGTCCGAACGAGTGCAACAGTTGTCATAGCAAGGTTCATGTGAAAGGTCTGTCTAGTGTCCGGTAGAGCAGTCGACACAGATGGTGACAACATTAACAACATATACAACACATTAACAACAAGATTCATATAATTTCATGTGAATCAGTTCATACACAAATATGTAAGTTAAACAACATATATCATTAAGGCAATTAAAGCAGTCCAACTACAATAACAACATATGCATGAAAATGTGCTAGCTCTTATTATATAAAAGTGTAAGTTCCAATCATACAATACATCCATGTAAACCTGCTAGCCCCATCAGTGAAACGTTACATCCACATCCACCTGCTCCTCCAAAGAGATGTACTAGCTTCGTGCAGTGGAGAAGCCAAGGCATGTTACAATATTGTCCAAGCCTTCTTCAAGATAGTCTTAGTAGAATCTTGGCTGACCAAAAGCCTCTACAATGAGTTATGAGGGACTATTTATAGCAAAGGGTGGGGTGACCCTTGACATTCCCCTTTGTGACAGTTCAACTACCCTCATGACTCTTCACTTACTCTATGACTGTTACATCCAACTATTGCCACTTGACTTACACTTGACATGACACAACATTACAATGCACATGTACTCATGTTGTAGGAATTTACAAGGTAAGTTCCTCAGAAAGAACACCAAAAGGACACCGCTCACAACCAGATCTCAAATCAATACACCAGTATTTTTGACGTGGTTAAAACCCTCAAAGTGCAAGGAGGGAAACAGTCCACGGCCTGCGCCAACGTGGCTACTACAGGCAATTTATTAATCAAAGAATGAAAATTTACATAAGCTTCTCTCATGCACGGATTGCCCGAACAATGACCCTCCATGCGCTTTAAATAGAACTCATGGACCAATCGGGTGTCAAGCCACGGATCAAGTGTCGGTAATACCAAGGTGAGAGTGAACCGTCGGATCACTACATATCGTGACCGTCGGATTGTAAGTTACAAAATGTACAACGGTAAAGAAAGACACTCTACCTAACCCTATACTAGACCAAGTTGAACTTAACTATATCCTATGTGTCGGAATATCCTAACATCCCCCCTTAAGAACAACTTGGGATAGGATTGAAGGATTTACAAATATGACACAATAGGAGAAGGAAGGAGGCACTAGAGCCTATCCCCCCTTAGTGACAACTTCCTGAACTCCAAGCATATATCGAAGTTTAGTGAACTTCGCCTCTGTGAGAGCCTTTGTGAAGATGTCTGCAACCTGATCATCTGTTGGACAATATTGCACTTCAAGAACATGGTCATGAATGAGCTTTCTGATGAAGTGCATGTGTAGTTCAATGTGTTTGCTACGCTGATGCTGGACTGGATCTTTGCATAGCTGAATGGCACTTTGATTATCACACCAAAGTGTGGTTGGATGTTGCTGCTCAAAGCCAAACTCTGATAGGATCTGACGAAGCCACAAGGCTTCCTTACTAGCTTCCACGGCACCACGATACTCTGCTTCTGCTGACGAAAGAGAAATGGCAGCCTGTTTCTTACAAGCCCATGTAATAGGTCCTGAACCAAGAGTGAAGACATAACCGACAGTAGACTTCCGATCATCAGGGTCACCAGCCCAATCAGAATCAGTGAAACCAACTAACAGAGGAGCTGCTTTGGCACTGTAATGAATCCCAAACTGTACTGTACCTCGAACATAACGAAGTATTCTTTTAGCTGCTTTCCAATGACTTTCACGGGGGTTTTGCATAAAACGAGCAACAAGGCCAACAACAAAGGAAAGATCAGGACGAGTATGGGTTAAATACAAGAGTTTTCCGACAAGTTGACGGTATAAGGTAGCATCAACTTCAGGAGAAGTACAAGAGACTGAAAGTTTGACTCCAGACTGAAAGGGAGAAGGGGCTGGCTTACAGTCTTCCATGTGAAAATGACGAAGAATATCACAAGCATACTTGGACTGGGAAAGGAAAATACCCTCCTGGGATTGCAAGACTTGAAGACCGAGAAAATAGTGTAAGTGTCCTAAGTCTGTCATTTCAAATTTCTTTTTAAGGCTGGACTTCACATGGTTTATAAGGTTGGGATCACTACCAGTAAGAATAAGATCATCAACATAAAGAACAAGGATGATAAGAGAGTTTCCCACTTTCTTGGTGTAGACAGTATTGTCAGAATGACACCTAGAAAAGCCAGATTCTAAAAGAAAGCTATCCATTTTGGCATACCAAGCCCGAGGAGCTTGCTTGAGACCATAAAGGGATTTCTTAAGTCGACAAACAAGGCTGGAGTCTGTTTGTATGAAGCCAATGGGTTGTTCCATATAGATTTCTTCCTTTAAGTCCCCATGCAAGAAGGCAGATTTAACATCCATCTGATGGACTTCCCATTTTAAAGAGGCAGCAAGGGAAAGAACAAGGCGGATAGAGTTCATTTTGGCAACAGGGGAGAAGGTTTCAGTGTAGTCAATGCCTTCAACCTGTGAAAAGCCCTTAGCAACAAGACGAGCTTTATGTTTATCAATTTTCCCATCTGGTCCATACTTGGTTCTGTAAACCCATTTACATCTTACAAGTTTGCGTCCCTTTGGTAGAGGAACAAGATCCCATGTATCATTTGTCAATAATGAATGATATTCTTCATTCATAGCTGCTTCCCAATGTGGATGGCCTGAAGCTTCTGCAAAAGTGTCAGGATCATGATTTACTGGAGCTTGAGCCAGTAAAGAAGAGGCTCTTTCAAACTGAGAACGTGTACGTCGTTGATCTGTAGGATCACCGGCAAGATCACCTGCTGCATCCCGAGTAGCACGGACCCATCTTGGAAGTTGAGGATCCTGAGAAGGTGGGGGAGGATTATCATCCTCACTTTCATCATCTGAAGAAGAAATGTTTTCAAAAGTAGAAGAGATAGGAAGAGGTGGCACATCCGCCGGACTAGGCTCGCAGGCCGATTTATTTTCATCAAATTTTACATCTCTTCTAATGATAACATTTTTGGACTTAAATGGAATAAGTCTATAACCTTTTACATCTTCAGAATATCCAACAAAAGTACATTTCTCACTCTTAGGTTCTAAAGCTTTATGCTTTTCATCTGGAATATGGGCCCATGCTTCACTTCCAAAAACACGAAAGTGACTTACATCTGGTTTAATGGAACTCCAAGCTTCTTCTGGAGTGATATTCTCTAGAACCTTAGTAGGAGTGCGATTGATTATATAATTTGCACAATTAATTGCTTCGGCCCAAAAACTAAGACTGAGTCCTTTAGATTGCAGCATACAATTAGCCATTTCCTTTAAGGTGCGATTTTTCCTTTCAGCTACACCATTTTGTTGTGGAGTGTATGGAACAGTATGTTGCATTTGAATTCCATTTTCGGTGCAAAAGTTGATGAATGTGTTTTTAACATATTCTCCACCATTATCAGTTCTTAGCTTAAGAATTTGATGTCCAGATTGTTTTTCAACAAAGGCTTTGAAGGCCAAAAATGTGTTAAATACTTCGCTCTTGAGTTTTAAGAAGTATACCCAAGTGCGTCTGGAGAAATCATCAATGAAAGTTAAGAAGTACTTGCAGCCAGAGAATGAAGCAACAGGAAGAGGACCACATAAATCACTGTGCACAAGCTGTAAAGGGGCTGAGGCGTGCCAAGAGGCACGTTTGTCAAAACTGTCCCGATGATGTTTTCCGAGTACACATCCGGAACAAACACCATCTCTGCAAGATACCATAGGAAGACCTGTCACCATATTTTCTTTACATAGATGCTGAAGGGAGCGATAGTTTAAGTGACCAAATCGCTCATGCCAAAGTTTGCTCACTTCATCATTATGAGCAACAAATACTGAGGGAAGATTGGATGACCCAAAGTTGTGAAACTTATACAACCTTGTGGAATCATCAGCAAGACCAGTAGCTAGAATCTGTTTAGGATCTTTTAGATCCTTGATTACAACATCATGAGGTGAAAATTCAACAATTTTACCTTCACCTGAATGAGTTATCTGATAGACAGATAGAAGGTTGCAGGATAAGGTTGGAACACATAATACATCATTAAACTGACCATTGTCTAGATGAACAGTTCCAGTCCCTACAACATTAAGAGATCTATCATCACCAACATATATATTTTTGGTGTTACAATCATTTAAAGAAGAAAACATGGCTTGGTTTTTGGCCATGTGATAAGAGGCTCCAGAATCAATGAGCCACTCATGAGAATGAGAAGAAGAAGAAGATACATTTAATGCATAACCAGACTGAGATGATTGACAACGACATGCAGAAAGTGCCATTCCGGAAGTTGAAGTTGAAGTAGGCTCCACATGGATGTTATGTTTCTTCATTGCGGCTTCCAAGGCTTCCATCTTCTTAAAGCATTTAGATTCTAAGTGGCCATCTCGATTACAAAAGTTACAATGTCTATCAGTCTTCTTCCATTTGTTTTTATTGGTCTTATCATTTTGCTGAAATGATCTTTCATTTTGAGGCTGAAATGGTTTAGGACCATTCTTTTGAGGATATGACTTCTTAGGATTCTTTGAATTTGGTTGCTGCTGGGCGGCTAACGCTTTCGTGGAAGAGTTTCCAAGATTAAGAAGACCAAGGTGTAAGAGTTTTTCTTGTTCTCTTATTAAGGAATCACAAAAGGAGTCAAAGGAAGGGGCCTTGTAGTCTTTTCCTTGACAAATGAAAGCTTCCCTTGTAGAATGGAAAGTGGAAACAAATACAGAGTAGGCTGGTCCCAACTTAGTAAGGATGGAATAAATAAGGTTACCATCTTCTTTCTTAACTTTAACACCTTCCAAGAGATATCTAAGGGTCTTGAATTTGGACAAGAAATCTTCAATGCAAGAAAAATTATTAGGATCCAAAGTAAGCAACTCATTTTCAAGTTGATGGGCTCTAATTTCATTTTTAATCCCAAAAACTTTAGCGAGTTTTTCTAATGCTTCATGAGGAGTCTCAAGTTCTGCAATGTGGAATCTAAGATCAGGAGAAATAGACATCCCTATCAAACCACGTGCTTGATCTTGTCTATTTTCCCATTTTGCAGCCTTGTCTTCATCTTTTGGTTTCTTCTCTTGGTCTGTGGCTATTCTGAAGAGACCTTTACTTCTAAGTAAATATTCCATGTAGGCTACCCATTGGAAGTAGTTAGTGCTGTCAAGAATGACTTGGCATGGACTTTCCATTTTTAAAAAAAAATGAAGCTGAAGATGCTGAAAGTAAGTGTTCCAATGGATAGATCTCGAAAAAATAGGCGGTTTAAAAAAAAACGGCTCTGAAAAAGGCTTCCGGATGAAGAAGTTATGGCTTTTTGAAAAAAAAATTGTTGACGTTGCCGGCAAAGTGCGCGAATGTGCGGGAATGAAAAAACCCGCCCCCACAAAATGGAGACTTGAACCCAAGACCTCTACTCTCTTAAAATAGCTTTGAACCAATTGATCTATACAAAAAATTTGAGAGAGAGAGAGAGAGAGAGAGAGAGAGGGGGGGGGGGGGGGCCTTGGTTTGCGTGCTTGCCTTGAGAAAGCTCTTTTTCCCTACAAAACACAAAACACAAAACCCAACACGAATATGCAAAGAAAAACGAACCTTGCGGCTCGAAGTTAGCTTTAGCCAAAAAACTAGAAATTTTTAAAAAAAATCTCAAAGTTAGCTTTAGCCAAAAAACTAAATATTTTTCTCAATGTTTCTGATTTTCCGAGATCACACTAAGGTGCAGGGAAAAGAGCATACGCATGAGAAAAATCCTTCCTTTCTGTTTCTGATTTGCCCAGATCGCACAGAGTCGCAGGGCAAAGAGCATATGCAGAAATGAAAGGTATAGATCCGGTTAAAAAAAAGGCTAAATAAACCGAAACCGAAATAAGCAGAGAGAAAATAACAGTAAACTGCAAAAAAACACTGTATACCTCCCGATCTGAAAAATGACGCAGCTAGGGCTACCAGAAACCTTTTCGCGTGAAACGAAAGGGGTTCCTCACTGGAACAGATGCTCCGAACGCAACAGAGCAGTCCTCTCGGCCCGAAAGCAGTCAGAAACAGCAGATCTAGGAAACGACAACCGCATGCAGTTCTACCAGCTTCAGATTTGGATCACCAACGGACGCGGCCCTCAAATAGCTCTGATACCATGTAGGAATTTACAGGGTAAGTTCCTCAAAAAGAACACCAAAAGGACACCGCTCACAACCAGATCTCAAATCAATACACCAGTATTTTTGACGTGGTTAAAACCCTCAAAGTGCAAGGAGGGAAACAGTCCACGGCCTGCGCCAACGTGGCTACTACAGGCAATTTATTAATCAAAGAATGAAAATTTACATAAGCTTCTCTCATGCATGGATTGCCCGAACAATGACCCTCCATGCGCTTTAAATAGAACTCATGGACCAATCGGGTGTCAAGCCACGGATCAAGCGTCGGTAATACCGAGGTGAGAGTGAACCGTCGGATCACTACATATCATGACCGTCGGATTGTAAGTTACAAAATGTACAACGGTAAAGAAAGACACTTTACCTAACCCTATACTAGACCAAGTTGAACTTAACTATATCCTATGTGTCGGAATATCCTAACACATGTGAGACAACATGGTTTGAGCAAACCATGCAAGACATCACTGACACTCGATCTGTTGTGATGAGACCAACTCTTTGACATGCTTGTGATCGTGAAGGGGTGAGCTGATGCCAAGCTTGGTTGTTTGTGATTGTGTGCATGCGCCTCATGGTGACATCTTGCTGAAGCGAACTCTTGACTCCATTGCAACCAGTGCATTGGTTTGGCTCCTTCATCCAACTCGTCTGCTAACATGCACATGGTCTTCTTGGGTGCAGCTGAACCAGCAACATATTGATGCATAGTGTTCGTGTTGATCTTCAAGTGTGTGCTGGTGGTCATGTGCATCAACTTGTTGAAGTACATGTTCAGCTTCAGTTGGATTTGCTTCTTGTCTTCGCCTTGGTGAGTGTGCTAAATGGGTTGGATTGCATGCGTGTGCACAATGACATGCATGTTGTTGAATCCCTTGCATGCAATCAACAACACTACCCACCATGTTTGCTTCGTGTTAGGATGGATCTTTAACTTGTACAGGCGCAGTTTCATTCGTGAGTGCATGTTGCACCCATTGTTATTCCTGATCCTACTGCAACTCATCGTCTGCCTATGCAGCTTCGTGTTCTTCCTTGAGTTGCTGCTTCGGCACATGAAACTCCTTCTTCGTTCCATTCTTTTTCTTCACGTGACCTTCATGTCACACCGTCACCTCATAGCTTGAGTCTCCAAAGTTGCTTTCATTATCAGTGGATTTTCTTGATCTTGCAACTTTGTTCCACCTCTGTGTTGTCAACAACCTTCCTCTTGCATTCACTGCGTTCGCTGCATTTAGTATGTTGCCTTCAGCTGTTGTTCATGATGTTTCTTGCTATGATGCTACCACTTGATGTCCTTGTCTACAAACAACTTGATGTCTTTGTGAGTAGGCAAGCTCATAGACACTTGATCAACTGCATCTCTAGGTGTGCTCTGAATGGTGCCTTCAACTCTTCTCTCTTGGAAACCATTGTACCTGCACTACTGGGAGGAAGATAAGCACCTACAACATCTTGGGACATGGAAACACTCATGGAAAGCAATTTGTCAGTTGAAAACCAAAATGAACTTTGAGAACTAATTTGCAACATACCTGTGTGACTGATCATGAAGGTTGTGCAATTTCAACTGGGAGGTCAAGAGACCAACTGCTAAGACTGCACAAGGCACAGTCTAGGTTGCTGGGAGACTAACTGACTGTTGGAACTCCACAATGTATAGTCCAATTTAGTTGCTGATTGCTGGGATTGCGTAATGCGTAATTCCATCTGGGAAGGACTGTTGGCCTAGGGATAGATTTGCGCAATTTCTTGGGCCAAGCAGCCACTATCCTCTAGAAATGCACAAAATAGTCCTGGAGGTCATTGCTGGGCAAGAATGCACAAATCTGGAGAGGAAGGTGAGCCTTCCTTCACCAGATTGCGCAATGCAGCCTTGGTGAAGGCAGAGTCCAGACCAAGGTTGGCCTGACTCGCCGACAAGAAACTGAAAGCAACTAAGATAGTAAATGCATGGTGACACTAAGTGATAGCAGAAGTATTGACAGTGCATGCAAAAAATGAAAGAAAGATTCAACAAACAAATCAACATGCATGTGGGTGAGGCAGTTCGCCGGTTAGGCGAATGTCCGTGCAAAATAGTTTCATACATGCGACATCAGTGAGATAGCAATGAAAACTGAAACAGAGCTAGGACAAGCTAGTATACATGTAAACAACAACAAGTGTTCAAAGAAATCAGGCAAATAGTACTCCCACAAGTGAAAACACAAAAAGTGACAGAAATGCAGCACAAGGCATGGGAAGCAAGCTTACCCCAAAACAGCTGAGCTGATTGTGCCAACTGCTCCTAGATGTGATGTGGGATCTTAGAGCTGCAAGGTTGATGTGAGGAATGAGCTATGCAGTGTCTGGTTGATGAGTTTTGATAACATCATGATTGTGACGCGCATGCCACAAATCTAGGGGAAGTGACACTTGGTGGAAGGTTTCTGAATGGCTCCTTGCATGTAACCTCCAACTGCTAAACATGGATCCCTGAGACAAGGGATGCCTTTGCATACTGCCTTAGGAGAAGCAGCCTATTCATGCAAGTTTTCCTTGCTCAGTCCTAGAGGGAACCGATCAACTCAGCTGTAGATGCAAGAGGTTATTCGACTACTTGAACGAAATGCGCATTTTTGGCTGGGAGTTGGGCTGACTTCCCAAAAGATTTGTGCAATTTCTAGGCAGAGCAGCTGACTGCTGCCCAGATTTGTACAAATTCTGGGCTGAGCAGCCTTGCTAGGGAAATTTGCGCAAATCCTGTTGGGAGTGTTGCCAGGCAAGATTGTGCAATCTTGGAGCCTAGCAGGCTGCCAGAGAGGATTGCGCAATTTCTGGAGGGAAGGTTGGTTTCCCTCCATAAATGTGCAATTTTCAAGGGGAAGCTACTCAACCTGCAGCTGGACCAAGTCTAGGTGAACAACCTATGAGGGGAATGCATCAAGTTGCGACCAACGGGCTCTCTTTGTGCAAGAAAGACACTGAAGCTTGTGAACTTGATGAAGCAAGGCAAGCTGCTGTGAAGGTTGGAAGGGAGGCTCCAAAATGAGGCTGAGGAAAAATTTTGGAGGGTAGTTGTAGCCACTACAACACCTTCCCTTTACGCAGGGGGATATATTTTTGCAACTTGGTGATGGGCTCCATGCCCTCAGCATCTATATCCTCAGCGCCCTCTACAGCCTCCAAATCTACAACTTTCTTAGGCTGCTTATCCTTCTTCTGTGTTTGGGTAGCAGAATTCTTACTAGGTGACTCGCGCACTGGCATCGGCCTTTTCTACTTGTCTTTCTTTGGCTTTTGGGTCTCTCACATAGGTGTAGGCTTCTCCCTATGTGACCTTGGCGTCGTAGGCACAGGAGCCGGAGCCTCCATGATCACAACCTTTGGAGCAGCTCCTTCAGAGGTGACAGTTCCTCTAGTGCTTGTAGTCTCAGCGGGGCTTGGTCTTGACATGGTGTTGCAAATGAATTTCTGGGTTAACTTGGGAAAATGATCGAATGTGGGGCTTGCGACCAACTATTCAAAGAACTTATGATTCATAAGCGACGGACAAATCAGCTAAAAAAGTCTAAGGGTGCAAAGTGTTCTCTACTCGACTGTCATGCGTCATTTATAGGAGAATTCAAATTCAAATCCAATCATTCCCCCCAAAATCCGTTCATTAATGCTGATTTGGTGGTAGATCTCCAAAGATTTCAGCCTTAAATGCCGCCCACCCACTCCTCTTAACCATCTTCGAGCTGTCAAATCATGAACAGTAATTCTAACAGTCACTTTCTGGTTGTCCTGCACGGTATCTCCCTCAATAGCGTAGCTCCCTTTGCACAGGTTCTAGTATTGTGACATCACCTTTTTTTGCGTAGCCCCCTTGTCGCTTAGTCCCCAAAACCAAGCAGTGTATTTTATAGTCCCATGCTCCCTTGCAGCTGCCTGGAGCACTAAGACTGTCCTGTCGTCATGTAGTCATTGAGACAGATCTCTTATATATGGCTTCAACTGGATTCCATTCACCCTTCCTGTAAAAGGTTCTCCATTCAGCTTTGTGAGTTGAACTGCACCCCCATCTATGATTTCTTTGATGACATATGGCCCAAGCCAATGCATCTAAAACTTTCCTAGAAACTTAGCGAACTTAATATCATATAATAACACCAAATCATTTACCTTGAATGTGTGCAGCTTGATGTGGCGATCATGCCAAGCTTTTTCACGTTCCTTCTGTACTTCCTGATGGAATCCAGCCAAGAACTTGTCTTCTTCAAGCTCCAACAGCTGCACGAGCCATTCTTCCAAGGCTCTACAGTCTTCCATCCCTGTGAAAGTTTCTATGCATAGACTAGGCATGATATATTCCATAGGCATCACAGCTTCTACATCGTAGACCAATCGGAAAGGTGTTTGACCTGTTAGCTTTTAACAAGTAGTCTTGTATGCCCATAATACTTCAGTATGCGCACTTCACAATCATTCCGCTACGCATTTCAAATCGTTGTCAGCACATTCTCTGGGATCTTATTGAAGGCCTCAAATGTTCCATTAGCTTGAGGATCATATGGTGTACTCTTCTGATGATACACCTGGAACTCTTCTGTCAGTGCGCTAATCGTTTCATTGAGGAAGTGTGTATTGCGATCACTCATCAACACTTTTGGGCAGCCAAACCTAGTTAACATGTACTCAAATAAGAATTTAGTTGATGTGGCTCCTGTACAATTCTTCACATACTGTGCCTCTGCCCATCTGGTTAGGTATTTTGTTATGGTGATGATATAATGCGCACTTGTTTTCTTGCCTGGGGGCTGAATCGGTCCTACAAAGTCGATTGCCCATTTCTCAAATGGCTGCAATGACACCTGAGGGTTCATAGGTAGCTCATCCCTTCGTGATGGCCTGCCTGTTCTCTGACATGCATCACATGCCCTACAATATGCTTTGGTATCCTTATGTAATGTAGGCCACCACAAACCCGCGGGCAAAATATTCTATGTTGTTGCTTTTCCTGCATAATGTCCTCCTGCAGTTCCTCCATGAGCTTCAGTGAGGATGCTATTTCATTCAAAATCGAGAAAATACCATCGGAGTATCTCGTCCAATCCCATCTTATATAAATGTCCTGCAATTGCCGAGAAATCGATCGTGTGTATTACCAACTCTTTCTTTTGTTGGCTGGTTTATCCTTCTGGAGCCGTCCCTATGGTCAAAAAGTGGATAATATCTGCAAAGTGGTTGTCCGCTATGCCCACCACGAAGAGTTACACATCAGGAAACCCTTCCTCAAAATTAGTAGGCTCCTCCCCTATTTCAATGCACGACAAATGGTCAAGTCTTGCATTCAACCTTCCTGTTACACAACATTTTGTCATTGTCCCTGTACTCCCCATTCCATGATCCTGGAGGACCTCTACAGTGAACCCTACATGCTTTCCCATCATGAAGAAACTCCCATTGTGTCCCTCTTCATGAGCATAACAATTCCCTTTTGCATCATTTCCCAAAAATATTTTGTTTACCCCAATTTACAAGACCGGCACTAATGACATGTGTCCTCCTCGTGCCAATATGCAGGGATTACAATTGTACCTAGCGCTAATCCTCTTTTGGAATGTTTTTTAAATATGGAGCTGAAGCTTCCAACTCTAGAAGCTTCGTAACAAAAGTCTGGTAAATGGTTAGGTCGGATGGAGTCAAGGAGGTCTGTTTGGGCTCCTTTCCCCTATTAGGATGGAACTAATCCAAGAGATAAGGCCTTCTCCCATGAGAAGAGGAACCATCTCCCATCCATCCAAGCTATATAAACCTCTCTTTTTCCCAAGCAAAAGCTAGTTTTAGTTTGGAGTTAGAATAATCAGCAAGACATCTATAGTCTGAAGTTTTCTAGTGTATGTTTGAGGGAGAATAGTGTGCTTTGGTGTGATTTGAGACTAGAGGGAAAGAGGCCTTAAAACCTCTATTGTTGGGGTTTTCCATGAAGTGCTAGTAGAAGTGTGGGAACCCGGATACGTCAGAGGAGACCAGCAATGTCAAGGCACCGGTTGTAATCTCTTTTTGATTTATATAAATGCAACTATCGATTGATTTCCTACATGAAGTGTCATTTTACATCTTTATGGCTTAATGTTCCTTGACCTGTTAAGTAGGCTAAATACAATATTGTATGCTATTACGTTTGTTGTTTGTTTTTGTTTGCTTGTTTTAGGTGTTCGAAGGAAGGAAATGAAAGATAGCTAGAGCGAGGAAGCAGGATCATCACCAAGTGGAATAGTGTTCTAAGAGGTAGGCCCTCTTAATTGATTCTAGCTTAAGGAAATCTTCCATAGATTGTCTATTTGTGACTAGACCCGCTCTCTCGGGCTAGAGGAATTGTTTGTGTCCGCACTTAGAATTTACCTGCATCACAAATTGGTGACTCCGTTGGGGAGCCAATCCTTCTCTTTGATTGATTGTAATTTCATGGTTTTGTGTGAACTTTTCTAGTATCACCATTTCCCTCTAATGTTCTATGCTTTGCCTGGTGTACTGCTCTGATTCTGAAATTTACAGTAGCAAGTCTAGTTTTTACCTGAGGAAATTTTTATTTTTTCCTTTGAATCCTCGGCCAGCGCGGTTTTTTCTAAAACAGTGACACTGATCGGATCGAGTTTCTAAAAAACAATCGCATTGACCCCCTTCTGGCACTTGTTGTTAGTTAGGCAGTTGCACCGATGCCTGTAGGTGGAGATTAGGGTTTACCCTAGATCTCAACCAGTGTGTCTTGCTCTCCTGATTTCTACCTTGTAGCTTGTTTTAGACTATTTCTCCCTGACTGGAAAGCTTGATTTAGCTTGGTTTATGTGCTTGTTGGTTTGCCTTCTTTTGCTTGATTTCTTGAGTCTTTGGATGGTTAGTGGCTCTAAGACATCTACGTTGTCATCCATTCAGCTGATTGTGAACTCAGTCAAGTTGTTGGTGAATTTACTCCTTGCATCTCATTTGTCGTCCTCTTATTGCTTTCATCTCCATCATTCAAGTTTGAAAAGTTTCGTTTGATCACTTAAACATCTCTTTTCCGGCATAGATCCCGTTGCTTGTCTTTTTTTTGGTAGATTCATTGCGTCATTAGTTTGGAAGAAGTTATTTTTTGTGTCTTTTCATCTGTTTCAGGATTGATTGTCTCGAAAACATTTTCATTGAAGTGTTTTACAAAAAAATCATTTTTGTCATTTCATGAAAAATACACAATTCTAGTTTGCTACATCAATATGTTGCATTAGTTAGCATCATTGAAGACTAGAGTTGCATTTGCATTTGAAAAGAAAAAGAATTATCTTTACCTTTGAAAGGACTACTTGAAGTGCACTTGTTAGGAAAATAGGAATTGGGAAGATTTTTTTCATTATTTTGTTTTCAAAAAGTAAAGTAGTGAAAAAATCATTTTTCTTTTAGTTGCTTGGTTGTTTGCATTTGATTGTGTTTTCTACCCTCTCTAGTGTAAACAATTCATCGAATTGAAAGATTCTTGTCTCATTTAGCTGCATATAGGATTTTTCGAGTCACATCGCTAAGGGATGAAAACCGAGACATAATTCAAGATAAACTTTAAAATGAACTCAATTAACCTAAGGTGTATTTGAAACCTAACGATCACATCTAGAAGGTCTAGGCTAGAGATTTGTTCCAGCATCTTTAAACCTAGAAGTTGTCGTTCACTTCAACAATAGACAAAGCTAGTAACGACTTGTGCTCCCCATACCATCGAGTATATAAACAGAGACCCCATTAGGCTACAATCCTTGTAAATGTGATACACTGAACACAACATTTGGGGAGATTGCTTGCCCGAACTTCTTGGTTTTCTGGGGGGTATTCTGCAGTTCACGATTACCTGGTAATCCTTTTGCCTAGATTATTCTGAGCAGTAATTTTTGTCTTTTTTACTCTTTAACTTTAAAATATCACTGAGCACTTGTCCTTTCGAGCTCGTTAACTCTAAAAGAGACTAGAGTCACCTTTTTCCCTTTTCTCTACTCTAAAAATATGAAAAGGCCAAGTTTTGTTTCAGTGTCTTAAAATTAATTTCCCACGAAATATTCCTGGTTAAAGTTATCTTCCTTAGTGATTATTTAGGGTTGTTTCCAATGGCAACATTTCCAGAGTCTACCAGTCAAGGATTCCCCTCATATGGAAATCATGGTCCTTTTCCTTCTTTTGGAAATGTTGGTGCTCCTTATATGGCAACGTTGTCCCTTCTTGGGTTAACCATTAGTCTACCTGTCTAGTTGTTTTCGACCTTAGTGGTCTCGAGCATCCCGACTCCTGTCCAATCGTCTCCTTCATTCGAATCACATCACGATGATTCTAAGGTTGACCCCTCGCCTTCTTCCCCCATTTCTTCACCCTCCTCTTCTACTTCGCCTCGTGAAAGTTTCAAATCTAGTAACTAGGAAGCTAAGAAGAAGAAGAAGAAGAAGACGAAGACAAAGAAGTCAGATAAGTGAGAGGCTAACTGTGCATCTATTGCTTTAAATGCACCTCCTGTAGACAAACCTTATGTTACTCCATGGAAGGTCAAGTTCCCTTGTAGGCTATGTAAGGATGATCATCTCCTTTGAGATTGTCCTGGTATTCTAAGAGTCTTAGATGTATGGTCTCAAAATCTAGATCGACCATCCCCATCTACCTTTAGAGATCATGTCGATGTTGCACCCTTGGTTAGCGATGGTAAGAAGAAAGGGAAGATTAGATTCCCTTGTAGGTTATGTGGAGGAGAGCATCTTCTTCACCTTTGTCCTCTTATGGATAAATCTTCCAAATTTTTTGAAAACCTTGCAGCTCCTCAACCCCGACTTCCTGTTGGTTATTAGAGGCTTTCTTCTAACCCTCTCCTAGTTGGTAAAGAGATTGACTTGGATGCATCTCTTGCCCATCCTACTCTTCTTGAACATGACTCTCATGTGTCTGTTCGTGACTGACCATTGGTTGAAAAAAGTGCCGACTTGGCTTCACCTTTAGTTGTTCACTCTGTTCCCAAAGAGAGTAGTGATCATACTACTCATGTTCTTCTCGTCTCCTCAAATTCTCATGAATTGAAGAGTGACCCTCCTATCCTAGTTTTTCAGGAGAGTCCTTTTCCTATTCCTATAGAGCATGGGAGGAATCGTATGATACCCCCACCAAGTATTTTCATCATTTCTTTTGATTGGAATCAATTAACTACTTTCCACCTTCCATCTTATGTGTCTTTCCAGATCACAGTGCAAGCCTATAATATGGTAGTAAATGGCACTATATTGGATGAAGGTGTGTCTGTTAGCATCATGTCTTCTACTACTTGGCAAGATTTGGGTTCCCCACAGCTTGTGCCTGTCACCCAGAATCTGTTGGCTTTCAACAAAGGAACTAGTCAGCCCTTAGGGATCCTTCCGAAGTTCCCTATCACTTTGGGAGGAAATACCATTATATAGATGTGATGGTAGTCCAAGGTCCCTTAGATTTCAATCTTCTCCTTGGATGCGACTATTTTTATGTCATGGGAGCTCTTGTTTCTTCAATTTTCCATGTGGTTTGTTTTCCACATGAAGGGAGAATTGTGACTATTGATCAACTGTCGTTCATTGGTCACCAGGTGCCTCCTTTGCAACCATCATCCCCTATCGGCTCTTGTTTGCAAGCAGTACCTTCCCCACCACAGGTCAATTATGTGGCTACCTGTTCCATCTCTACATCTGTTAATGATTTCACAGATGGTATTGTACATTATGTACTGGGGGCATTGGAACCCAATTTGCCTTTGGTAACAAATGACATGTATTCCTCCTAGAGTGTGGGTTTTCTGTCTAGTGAAGACCTCTTGGGAGCCATGTTCTCTTATGGGTCATGAACAGACGTCGTGAGGATAGTTCATGGTCTTGTGTCAACCTCGTCAAAAAATGAAACAAGGAGTCATGAGGATGGTTCCTTGTCTTGTGACAACCTCGTTAAAAATGAAACAAGGAATGTGAGCATATTTCCTTGTCTTATGTCAAGCTCGTTAAAAAATGAATCAAGGAGTCCAAGGATAGTTTCTTCCTATATAAACCTCATTAAAAAATGAAACATATGTTCGAGGATAGTTCTTTTACTGCGTCAACCTCATTAAAAAATAAAACACCTCCCTTTTCCAAATTGAGTCTTTGATTAAGATCTCATAAAATCCCAGTCGAGTCTTTCCTGGATCTCAAAATTGAACCTTCATTCCATTCACCTAGTTGAATGAAATGAAGCTTGGGGGCATGTACCTCAAATTGAGTCATTATGCTAGCGGAATGAAAACTTATCTCAAGCATAATTTTTTCGTTTCAAGCTTGTGTAAACATGAAACTAAATCCAAGAAGAGTTCTCCATGGTTCAATCTTGTGTAAAAATGAACCCATGCCCAATTTACATCTCGTGATTATCATTTTAATCAGGTGATTTTTGCTAGATGATCCTTGGTTGTTTCATTCCATCGCCACCATCTCTTTGGCTGATCATATGCTTTCACTTGATTGTTTTTCCTTTCCTAAGGGACCGCAGCAATGAGTGGTTTTATTAGCCAGCCTCTTGACCATTACATGTTTTGAGCAATTCCAGTTGCTAGCCTTTATACACTCGTTCCTCTAGGACGAGTCACCTTTAAGCTCTCTTCTGACTCGTAAAAAATGAAAAGATCGTCGAGTATTTTTCCCTTTCTGACTCGTAAAAGAGAATAAAATGGGGGATCTAATTTCAAGCTCTTTTCTGAATCTTTAAACACAAAAATATTGTCGAGATCTTGTCATTTTGAACTCGTTAAAGGCTACAAAATGTCGTGCACCCCATATACATTTACCTCTTTTTCAAGCTGGGATGCACTATTTACGAAAAAGGTACTCCTTGACTGAAATGGTTAAGCAGTTCTCTCAAGCATCGTTTCCTACCTTTTCAAGCTCGAAAGACACAAATGTACGAAAAGGGACCATGTGGATTTTTCTTTTCCGCGTCTTTTTTAAACTCTTTACACATGAAAAGGATACCAAGTTACTCTTTTGTCGGGCTCGTTAAAACATTAAATGACATTGGATTCATCACCACTACGAACGTGAGCATCTCCTTCCTAGGGCTCATTAAACTTACAGTGCGAGCACATGTTATCCCCTTCAAGCTTGCGATAAAAAATAATTGGGGTACCTGCCAAAAATGGTGGGGGAAAATTGGAAGTTTTATCAGTTGTGTCGACAGCTCACTCTTGAACATGACATTCTCTATTTTGTGTCGGGTTGGGATATCCTCCCTTCATCATTGACTTTCCTGGGTTGGGCCATTCACTTGACCTTCCATTTTATCTCTGCCATGTCATCATGACCACCGATCCCATGGATCTGAAAGTTGCCAAACTCTAGAATTGTGTCACTGATATGTTCAAGAGTTAGTCCCTCTGCAGTTACACTTACTCTTGATTCTCTATACCATCTGAAATCATTTTCATCCCTTTGTCTCGTGTCGATGATGTGGGATACATCATGGCCCTCCTTCGACACGATCACTTCCTGTCAACTTCAGCTCATTATCCAGGAAGCTGACCAAGAGACTCCCTTCCAGTACCTTAGAGCTTTCATGCCCTAATGGCAAGTTCTTCACACTTGACGACAAGTTCACATCATTGGCTTTCGATCAGGTGATTTCACAGGTGTTCGACATCAGTTCCTTTATTCACATTCTGTGAACTATGTTACCAATACCTTGAGAGCCATTGTCATTATTGGCAGTTTCTCTCACACTTGTTAATGGTTCACATCATTGACTGGTAATCAAGCGACTTCTTAGCATGTTCGACTTCAACACATTCATTCGCATGTTAGGATTTGTACTTTGATCAGGTGGTTTGGAGCGCAAGACCCTGGGCTAAGATTACACAAGTCCATGTTGTGAAGCAATGTGACATGGTCATGTTGACATACATGTCTCTTTCAGATGGATGGTTGCGACCATACCATGAGTTGTTATATGTGATCCTTCTCATTATTGGATGGTTGTGACCATACCTTGGTTTCGTTATGATCCTTTCTGCTAGATGGTTGTGCCCATGCCTTGGATCCATTTACATGATCATTCTCTGGATGGCTGCATCCATACCATGATTCATGTATTATTATTCAAAGTTTTTAGTGATGTATATGTATCTATGCTTTCTTGCAGGTTCTCCGACGATGGACTCCAGTTCCCCACACGCACTTGTAAAGCATTTCACTCCTCACTCTAGTTTGGCCTTCATGCTTTAGGGGGCATCTGTTACACAACATTTTGTCACTGTCCCTGTACTCCCCATTCCATGATCCTAGAGGACCTCTACAGTGAACCCTACATGCTTTCCCATCATGAAGAAACTCCCATTGTGTCCCTCTTCATGAGCAGAACAATTCCCTTTTGCATCATTTCCCAAAAATCTTCTGTTTACCCCAGTTTACAAGATCGACGCTAATGACATGTGTCCTCCTTGTACCGATATGCAGGGATTACAACTGTACCTAGCGCCGATTGGATGGACTAAGCTCTTTCTCGGTCACGTCGATCCTCTTTTGGAATATTTTTTAAATATGGAGCCGAAGCTTCCAACTCTAGAAGCTTCGTAAAGGAAGTCTGGTAAATGGTTAGGCCAGATGGAGTCGAGGAGGTCCGTTAGGGATCCTTTCCCCTAGTAGGATGGAACTATACAAGAGATAAGGCCTTCTCCCATGAGAAGAGGAATCATCTCCCATCCATCCAAGCTATATAAACCTCTCTTTTACCCAAGAAAAAGCTAGTTTTAGTTTGGAGTTAGAATAATCAGCAAGACATCTATAGTCTGAAGTTTTCTAGTGTATGTTTGAAGGAGAATAGTGTGCTTTGGTTTGATTTGAGACTAGTGGGAAAGAGGCCTTAAAACATCTATTGTTGGGGTTGTCCATGAAGTGCTAGCAAAAGTGTGGGAACCCGGATACGTCATAGGAGACCAGCAATGTCAAGGCACCAGTTGTAATCTCTTTTTGATTTACATAAATGCAACTATCGATTGATTTCCTACATGAACTGTTAGGCCCCTATACAACTAGTGTAACCCCTTATTGTTATTAGTATAACCCACTTATTATATTGATGTACCCATGTAGTGCCCATATTGTTACTATTGTGCCCCATAGAAGCCCACTATTGTTATTATTGTGCCCTTACATTATTATTGTTATGTCGGCTCTGATTATGTTATAACCCCTTAGACTCCTATATATAGAAAGGAGGTCTTTTCATTTGTATCATCCAAGAATTGTTCATTTATGTAATGTAAAGGAGGTTTCCCCCTCGAAGAGGCTGAATTCTAAGGCGTTGATCTATCTTTTCTATCTTTTCTTGAGTTGGTTTCATAACATTTGGTATCAGAGCTTTGGATTCTAGGGTTTCGCTGCTCCAAACAAGTCATCGTGGCATTTTCGCTATAACTTTTTTCTGTGATGTTTTAGAAGTCGCAAAAAAAACCCATTTGAGAAGAAATCGCGCTGAACCTTGGGTCCGAATTTCAGATCTTTTCGCGCGATATTTGCGGAGATATGCTCTGAGGAAGTTGGTCTTTTTGCAGACTCCTGAATTACATTCAAAACAGGTGACCTAGGGAAAATCGTCATAACTTTCTCTCTGGGGATCGGATTGAAATTTCGTAAGAAGGTATAGAAAGAGGACGGACTGTAGTTTCTTGCATGCATTTTTCAGATCCAAAGGTTGAAACAGTGACACGTGGCACTTCATACAATTTCGCTCTTCTGGAAAGGTCTATAATCAGGTCATCTTGGGAGACTGTGCATAACTCTTTCTTAGAGAATCCAATTTAGATTAGACTGGTGGCATTGGAAAGAGGACACAGAGGGCTACTATAGTTCACAATTTCAGAACTTAAAGATCTGAAAGCACATAGTTACAGTCATTTCAAGGTCGAGCTCCTAAAATCAAGAAAAAGAAAGATGAGGAAGTTTGATGGCAAGGATCCGGTAAATTGGATACTTCAGATGGAGTAATATTTTGATCTACATGGTGTACAACTGTTACAAAAGGTATGTATTGCATCTTCATATTTAGAACCAGATCAATTTTTATGGTATGAAGGGCTTTGTTCTCATAAAAAACTTGTTACGTGGTCAATTTTCACGGAGGAAATGATAGCACATTATGAGGATACAAAGAGCAACACCTTCTTTAGAGCAACACCACAACAATTGGAAAGAGTAAAAGGGCTTTGTGACATAATGGAAAGAAAAATTATGGAAACCAGGAAGCATACCCCTCACAACTATAAATATGGAAGTGTTGTTTCTCCCAGCCTTGCACAACCTACAAGGGTTACACCACAACAATTGGAAGAAAAAAGAAAAAAAGGGCTTTGTTACAATTGTGATAGCAAATGCACTAAAGGTCATAGGTGTGCTGAGAAGAAATTATTTTACATAGAATATGAAGAGGAGGAAGAAAAGGATCAAGAAACATCAAAAGAAGAGGATATACGCCAGGACACCACCCCAGAGAAAGAAGAAATGAATCAGGGCATATCTTGTAAAGCATTGGCAAGAATTACCACTCCTCAAACTCTCAAGATAGAAGGACATATCAAGAAGAAAAAGGTGCAAGAAGTGAAAGATCACATCGAGAAAGAAGAAATGAATCAAACCATATCTTGTAATTCAATGGACGAAATTACCACTCCTCAAACTATCAAGATAGAAGGACACATCAAGAAGAAAAATGTTCAAGGAGTGAAAGATCAGATCGAGCATCAAGAAACGAATCTGACCATATCTTGTAAAGGACTGGAAGAAATTACCACTCCTCAAAAGATAGAAGGACATATCAAGAAGAAAAAGGTTCAAGCAGAGAAAGATCACATCGAGCATCAACAGCAAGTTCTCAAACTTTTAAAGGATAATGCCACTTCGGTGCAAAATCAAACGAAACAACAGGTAGATCAACATCATAGTGAAAAATGTTTTGATGTAGGTAATTGGGTATTTTTACTGCTACATCTCAAGCAAGCTATTTATGAGAAGGAAATGTTGGCAATACTACATGCACTTAAAAAATGGCGACCTTACCGAATGGGAAGACTATTCAAGGATGAGGATGTGGAAGCATTGTTTTGTGCTATTTATATTATCCAACCAAATTGGATAAACGAAGCAAGGGATGAATGGAAGAAGGACAAAGAAGTATGGCCACTTATTCAAAAGTTGCAAAAGATCCCAATTCAAGCAATATTGCCAGAAATTGAAGAGGAAGGAAAAATCATATTGGAACCTGGAGTAGTCACAGAAACAAGAACCCAACAGCTACGAAATCGATCAATTTTAGAGTATCTCATCAAGTGGAAGAACTTACCCGCTGAATATTCCACATGGGAGGACAAGAATTTTATACAGAAGCATCAAGAACTACTCAAGCGTTGAGGACAACGCTTTTTGAAGGAGAGGGGCATGTTAGGCCCCTATACAACTAGTGTAACCCCTTATTGTTATTAGTATAACCCACTTATTATATTGATGTACCCATGTAGTGCCCATATTGTTACTATTGTGCCCCATAGAAGCCCACTATTGTTATTATTGTGCCCTTACATTATTATTGTTATGTCGACTCTGATTATGTTATAACCCCTTAGACTCCTATATATAGAAAGGAGGTGTTTTCATTTGTATCATCCAAGAATTGTTCATTTATGTAATGTAAAGGAGGTTTCCCCCTCAAAGAGGCTGAATTCTAAGGCGTTGATCTATCTTTTCTATCTTTTCTTGAGCTGGTTTCATAACATGAACTGTCATTTTACATCTTTATGGCTTAATGTTCCTTGACCTGTTAAGTAGGTTGAATGCAATATTGTATGTTATTACATTTGTTATTTTTTGTTGTTTTCTTGTTTCAGGTGTTCGAAGGAAGGAAATGAAAGATAACTGGAGCGAGGAATAAGGATCATAACCAAGCGGAATATTGTTCTAAGCGGTATGTCCTCTTAATTGGTTCTAGCTTAAGGAAATCTTTCATAGATTGTCTGTTTGTGACTAGACCCACTCTCTTAGGCTAGAGGAATTATTTGTGTCCGCACTTAGAATTTACCTGCATCACACTTCCTGGCTTCACAATTACCTCAAAGTCATATTCTTGAAATAGTAGTAGCCATCTACATATCTTTCCCCCCAACGCAAGCTTATTGACTAGATACTTCAAGGCAGAATGGTATGTGTACATCTTGGAATGTCTAACCAACAGATAGTGTCTGAACTTTTGGAGCACATACACCATAGCCAATCCTTCGTGCTCTGTTGTTGAGTAATTATTCTCAGCCTTTGACAACTTTCTGCTTGCAAATGTTATAGGATGATCCATCTCTCCTTCACCAGCCTATGTTAGTACTTCTCCCAATGCAATACACGAGGCATCAACATGCACATGGAATTCCTTCTTCCAATCCGAGAAGACCAAGATCAGCGCGGTGACCATTTTTTCTTTCAATACATCTAGACTGCGCTGACATTCTTCATCCCAACATAATGTAGCGTCCTTCTTTAATAGCTTCTCCATAGGCACGGTAATCTAGGCATAAGCCTTGATGAACTTTCGATAATATCCAGTATGGCCCAGCATTGCGTGCAGTTGTTTGACACTCCTCGGGGCCTCCAAATTGACTATTACCACGATCTTGGTAGGATCCACCATTAGTCCTTGCTTGCACACCACATGACCTAGAAAAATTCCAAAGGGGAAACAGAATAAGCACTTCTTCAGGTTCAGCACAATTTGATACTGTTACACTAAAAAATGTCACCATGGCTATTTACAGTTAGTATGGCTCTATCAACAGTCATGCTATCCTCCTGGGCAAGTCTTAATCCTCTGCTCTCCATGTCAAACTCCAAAAAGAGAGAAAGTCTTTATAAATGTATTTATCTCTGGGTACGTAGGTTCTCTCAACCTTACCTGTGGGGACGCACCCAATGTTCACAAAAGCTGCGTCTTTGGACGCTTTGTATGTAAATGGGTAGGTGAGTCCCCCTGTAAAGGTTAAAATGCGCAAGTTTCATCTTTAAAAAGTTACTTGTGGTCATTTCTAGAGCATTCTAGAAGGTTGTTCGACGTGTATTGAGCGCCTCTAGATGGTTCATGTACCCCTACCAAAGAGGAACTTATCCCATCAATGAGGGAGCTATCCCATCCAAAGAGGGGATTATCCCATTGATGGTGGACCTGATTAACTTCCTCTTGAGCACTATAAGTACAGGCATTGGGCCAGAAGGAGAAGAGGTTGAAAGCTATACATTTCTAAGGGTAAATGCTGCAGGAATTAGGACTCCCATTTAGAAGCTTGTGAGGAGAGATTGTCATCTTTGCTTGTTCTATTTGGAAGTGGGTGAGCTTTGTCAAAGTAAAGGAGAACTCTTGATGGACCCTGGGAGGGACTTGCACAACACCAAGGCTCAGGTTGTATTTGTTCCTTTTGTTACCTATTAATGCAAATGAGTCCATTCTTCTCAATAACTTGTTATTTATGAGTTGTTTCATGTACTCCTTGGTCTATGTGTTAAATATGTTTTATTCTATGAGATTATCAAGTGCTATTTAATCGTTTGATTGTTAGTGGATGCAGGTTTCAAAGTGAAGGAGGAGCTCATCCGGATCAGCGGAGCTGGACTGCTACAACAGCGTTGGATTACAGGTAGGATCTAAACACTTGATTTCTCATATTATAATGCATGTTTAGAGAAGGATAGTTCTTGTTTGTCTTGTTTGTCACTAGAGAGTCTTAGGCTCCTAGGGAGGTTGGTTGTGTCCGCACAATTGACTCTTTCCGCCTGACAAAATGGCGACTTCGCTGGGGATTCCATTGATGAGAAAAGTCTTTTCCTTTGTGTGAACTTTGCTTTGAGAAAATTGGTTTATTTTTCTGGTTTTGGCTCTGTGATTCTGTCTCTGGGTGGGTTAGCTTAGGATTAGTTTTATTTTGGTTTTTCTTGAGTTTTTCAGTAGGACGCACCCTCTGAGTGCTGCACAGTGCATCCCTAGACGCACTTTTGCTGTGTGCACAGAGCGGGCCCGCACCTGTGCTAACGGGTTGCCTGCGTCCCCTGCCAAAATTTGAGAAAATTCCATTTTTTACACTTTTTGCTCTTAGATTTTGTTTTTTCTTAGTTTTTTCTGCCCAGATTCATTAGTCCCTTGCCAAAAATCTTCACCTAAGCTTGTTTCATTAGCATTCCTGCTCTAAGCTTTCATCAATTGGGTGTTTTGAGTCTCTTTTTTGAGAAATTATTAATTTGATTTCCTTTGGTCATTACTTGGAGGTTTGTCTCAGTCCTTTCACAATTTTGCATCTTTTTGCTTCTGTTTTTGCAAAAAAAATTCCCCCTCATTCGTCGGGGGGGGCTAAATTGTGTATGAGTGTTAATCGCCTTTGAGTGTTTTTATTTTTGATCTTTGGAACTCTCGCCCAATTTTCTCAACTTGCACTTGATTGGTTCTTAGATCACATTAGAATCGTCTTGTGTTTGAGAATTCTCTTGCATAGATCACATTTGCATAATTAGAATTCTCATTTTCAGAATATGAATGAAAATTGTGCATAGATTACATTTGCATACTTTTCAAGTGAATTGTGCATAGACTACAATTGCATAGTTTACATTCTGAAAAATCAATTGTAGATTTAGATCAGTTTTCTTTGATTTGAATTTACACAAAAATATAAAAATAAAAATGGTTTGGAATTGATTTGCATTAGTTTTTCTTGATGAAATTAGTGCATTAGAGAATTTGTTATATTTTCTCTTAGTGATCAATTTTTTGCATTGTTGGATGTGAATGGAAACTCTCTCCTTACTTTAGTTAGGATTCATCGAATTGAAAATATTACATTATCATATTCGATTGCATTCAGTTGAGTCAGGTCATAACACCATTGGTTTCATCTCCATTTACCCCTTTGAGTAATAACAGCCTTAATAACACAACGCTTAATTAAAATTCATCTAGTAATTTTTACATTTCTAGGGCTCTGAAACACCAACATAGATCAAGCTAGTGTCTTGGAGTAGGAGAGTAATTAACTCTCCAAGACAGCAAAACCAAACAAGTAGCTCATCTTGTGGTAGGATAAATCCAATTGTTTCATTTGTACTCTGGGAAAGCTCCTCTTAAAGGAGAAGCACGAGCTCGTGTCCGAACCAGTGAGGGGATCAATCCTCCCTCGTTGGGAACGACACCAGACACGCACGTATTACAAACGGTAAACCTCGGATTAACCATTGTCGAGGAGCCAGGGGTCACTTGTCGGTAAACCTTGGATTATTGTCAAGGAGCCGGCAAGGGGATTGAGCTTGATACTCTGCCCTTGCGTGCTGTCGAAGTGTAGACTGTTCCCCCAGGTGCATTTGTTGCTGTTGGTAACCTTAGTGACCATTATCTTTAGGGTTCTACCCAAGGTGACGGTGGAGGGAAGATCCCACTGTACCTGGAGCAGACGTCGGCTAGACTCACTTGGATTTTCTGGGGGGTTCACTTCACTCGAGACGGTTAAAGTGGAGGAACTTGGTCCAGTCTATTCATTAAGCAGGTTGCCGGGGTAACTGTTCCACCCGCCACTTCTGTACTGAATTCTGCGATGTTGGATTTCATCCCCAACTAGTGTTTTCGGTCCGGAAGGTTACTGTTTGTGTATGGTTTGACTCCTAGATTTGATAGCGCGTGTTAATTTGTTTGTTTTTACTTTTAGAGACCATAGGTGTCAATTGTGAATTTTAATTGTTAGGTGTGAATTGTGAATTGTTAATTTTAGTTTTAAAATTGTTAATAAAATTCACTGAAGTTGAACACAATGGCAAATGTTCCGGAATTTACCAACCTAGGAACCCCTCCTAATGAGAATCCTAGTACTTTTCCTTACTTTGGAAATGTTGGTCCTCCTTATATGGCTACTTTGTCATTACCTGGATTTACAATAGGTTTATCGATATGGTTATTTTCAACTTCGTTGGCCCAAAATACTCCAATTGTTCCACCTCAACCGGATGCTTCACCTCAACAGAGTTCACCATCTCAACATCACCAACCTTCTATTGACCCTTTACCTTCTTCGCCTAATTTTTCTTCCTCCATTTCTTCCTCTTCGCCTAGTAAAAGCCTTGATGCTAGTAACCAGGAGTCTAAGAAGAAGAAGAAAGGGAAGAAGAAGAAGAAGAAGAAGAAGCAAGATAAGAAAGAAGTCAACCAACCAACCATGGCTGTAAGTGTTAGTTGTGTTGAGGAAAACTCCGACATGCATCGTAAACCCAAATACCCTTGCAGGCTTTGTAAGGGTGACCACTTCCTTGTCAATTGTCCTGGTATTCCAAAGGTCTTGGAAGTATGGTCAGAAAAATCTCATCAACTTTCTGTTGATCCATCAACCAGTGATAGTCAGGTTCCTAGGAAAAAGGGTAAAGTTAGGTTTCCTTGTAAGTTATGCAAAGGGGGTCATCAAACTCACATTTGCCCTCACATGGATGAAGCCTCAACGTTGTTGGAAAAACTTACTGTTCCACAGCAAGAATTTCCAACTGGTTACCGTAAACTTTCTCCCAACCTGCCGTCAACTGACGGAGTGATTGATCTAAATTCAAGTACAGTCGATCACACTCTTCCATTGGAGAGTGAAACTCATGTCACTTAGGTTGATGATCAATTAGTTGATCAAGTGGTCGATTCAATTTCACATTCGGTCGATCCCACTTTCCCTTTAGAAAGTGAACTTCATACCGCTTAGGTTCTTCTTGTTACATCAGATTCTTCTATGCCGGGGGGCATTTCACCTGTTTCTACCGAACCCCCTCCAAGCACTGAGGTCTTTTCCTTTGATTGGAATAGGCTGACAGAACCTCGTCTTCCTTCCTCCATCCCTTTCCAAATCATTGTCAAGGCTGGTGGTAGGGACATACATCGTACTCAGGTAGATGAAGGTGCTTCTGTCAGTATTTTATCCTCAACTGTTTGGAAAGCTTTGGGTTCCCCTCAGCTTGCACCTATTATGCAGAATCTGAAAGCTTTTAATAGAACCATTAGTGAACCTTTAGGCATCCTTCCTAATTTTTCTATTACCTTGGAAGGTAAAACTGTCTGTATTGATCTTATGGTAGTTCGAGGTCCCTTGGATTTCAATTTACTCCTTGGGCGAGACTATGTTTATGCAATGAAAGCTGTCGTATCAACACTCTTTCGCGTGATGTCTTTCCCTCAAAATGGCAGTATTGTGACTGTAGACCAGCTTTCGTTCCCTAGTCTTGTCTCAACTACCAATAATATGACACCCCTAAATGTTCCTGATTCTAAAGTGGTATCTACCCTGCCACGGGTTAATTATGTGGCAACTGGTCCCATGTTTTCAGTTACCGATGTAAGTGAGCCTCTCACTGTTTGCTCATCTTCCTTTGATTTAGATCTGGTAACTGACATGGAAAACTCTATGGGGTTACTTGAACACAATGTTCTTATCCCTTTCGAGTCCCTTGACATGTGTTCCTTCCAAAGAACTATTCTTCCTTCTGATGAAGACCTCTTGGAAGCCATGATCAAGGTGTGTCCATTGACATGTCTTTCTTCCAGTTGGAAGCCATGATCAGTGTGTACGAGGATAGTTTGTTCCTGTCTCAACCTCGTTAAAAAATGAAATTGGATGCAACGAGGATAGTTTTTTCCTATGTCAACCTCGTTAAAAAATGAAATAGGCTGTAGTGAGGATAGTTTCTTCTAGTCTCAACCTCATTAAAAAATGAAACTGGAAGTCATGAGCATAGTTCCTTGTCTTGTGTCAAGCTCATTAAAAAATGAAACAAGGAGTTGTGAGGAAAGTTCCTTTTACTGTGTCAACCTCATTAAAAAATGAATCAGTGTGTACGAGGAAAGTTCCTTTTACTGTGTCAACCTCGTTAAAAAATGAATCAGTGCGTGCGAGGATAGTTTGTTCCTCTCTCAACCTCGTTAAAAAATGAAATTGGATCTTACGAGGATAGTTTTTCCTGTATCAACCCCGTTAAAAAATGAAACAGGCTTGTATGAGGATAGTTCTTTTACTGAGTCAACCTCATTAAAAAATGAATCAGGTAGATTTTAGGATATGTAGGTAGATTGTAGAAAGTAGGATTTTGAGGATAGTTCCTGTTACTGAGTCAACCTCGTTAAAAAATGAATCAGGTTTGAGGATAGTTCCTGTTACTGAGTCAACCTCGTTAAAAAATGAATCAGGTATGAGGATAGTTCTTTTCTTGTGTCAACCTCCTTAAAAATGAAACAACTCCCTTTTCAAGTTAAATATTGAAAGTAAACCTTCATTCCATCCATTTGGTTGAATGCAATGAAGCCTGGGGGGCATGTACCTCACTTTGCATCATTATGCTAGGGGCATGCGAACTTTTTGAGCATAGTTCCTTGTCTTGTGTCAAGCTCGTTAAAAAATGAAACAAGGGTAGGTTAAGTAGGTACATTGTAGAGAGTAGTCATGAGCATAGTTCCTGGTCTTGTGTCAAGCTCATAAAAAAATGAATCAAGGATTTTAGAGCATAGTTCCTTATCTTGTGTCAAGCTCGTTAAAAAATGAATCGAGGTTTTTAGAGTAGAGTTTTTGTTAGGTAGATTGTAGAGAGTAGTTACGAGCATAGTTCCTTATCTTGTGTCAAGCTCGTTTAAACAATGAAACAAGGGTTTTAAGGATAGTTCTTTTCCTGTGTCAACCTCACTAAAAAATGAAACAACTCCCACAAGTCTTTCCAAGATCTTGAAAGTAAAGCTTCATTCCATCCACCTCATTGAATGGAAGCTTGGGGGGCATGTACCTCGTTTTGCGTCATTATGCTGGGGGCATGTGAACTTATAACAAGCATAGTTTTTCGTTTCAAGCTTGCCTAAACATGAAACCGAATCCGAGCATAGTTCTTTTCCTGTGTCAAGCTCGTTAAAAAATGAAACAAATCCTCCTCTACTTGAGTCGAGAGTTTGACTAGATCTCAAATGTTAAGTTGTATATTTAGGTTAGTTATTTCAGTTTTTTACGTAATTTTAGGTCGGGTCTTTCAAATGATCTCGTACTTGAACCTTCATTCCATCCAGCTTGTACTTGGTTGAATGAAATGAAGCTAGGGGGGCATTCACTCTAGCAGTTATGCTTAGGGGGCATCAAGCACAGTTTTATCTCTGTTTCAAGCTTGTGTAAAAATGAAACTACTTTGAAGCATAGTTTCTCTTTGTTTCAAGCTTTTGTAAAAATGAAACCTATCTCGAGTCAATTTCAGTTATTTTCAAGACTCGTTAAACTCATGAAAATCCCGAGATTATTTTGCTATCTTTCATTCTCGTAAAACAAATGAAAACGCCGAGTTCTTTCCGTCTTTTCCTGCTCGTAAATTAAATTGAAAGTCGGTCATATGAGTACATTTTTATCCCTTTTTCGAACTCATTAAAATTTACGAAAAAGTGAAAACCATGAGTACATTTTTATCCCTTTTTCGAACTCGTTAAAACTTACGAAAAAGTGAAACCTTGGAGTTCTCTTTTAAGCCCTTTTCAGACTCCTAAAACATGAAAAGATTTCCGAGTGTTTCTTTTAAACTCGTTAAAACGGAATTAAAAGACGGTCCCCTTATAGCCCTTTTCTGACCGTAGAAACAAGAAAAGATTGCCGGGTTTTTGTCGTTTCAAACTCGATACGGAAATAATACGACGTGTCCTTGATCGCTTTTTACTTTTCAGGTCAGTGGCACTAATTATGAAAGTACTCCTTGGTCGCAAGATCAAGCGGTTCCCCCAGGTATTATTTTATACTTTTTCGGGCTTGAGGGACACAAATCTACGAAAAAGTTCAACTTGGAGTCTTCTTAAGTTTTTCAGACTCTCTAAAATTGAAAAACACCGAGTTTCTCCTATACTGGGCTCGTTAAACATTTCACAGTAAAGGACCTGTTCAATTACAAACAGGAACGAACCACTCCTTCCTAGGGTTCGAATCAAAACTAGGTTGGACTCATCCGAAGGATGAGCTTATAATCAAGCATATGTTATCCTCCTCAAGCTTGTTAAAAATAAAGAGGTACTTGCCAGAAATGGTGGGGGAAAAGAGAGAAGAATGGGCCTATTTGTTACCTTTTGTCTCAGAAGAAACTTTATTACCACTCTTGAACACGACACTTTTTCATTCACCTGGGTTGGGAAATCCTTTACCTCACAGTTGATCAAAACCACTTTGAAAGTCTTCAGCCGGGTTCCAGGGATTAACTTTGAGTTATTCAGCACCAAGCCATCTGTCGTGTCGTTATGTGTTCAAGAGGTCTGCAAGCAAAACTTTCATCTGCAAAATACTTGTCATCCGTTTGACCATCCCTGAGTCAGTCCTTACAGCAACATTTCTTCAACTTGAACAATGATTTCGTGTTGCAGGCTTGCCTGCAACGAGTCGCTTTCTATCGACATCAGCACATTATCTAGAGAGATGACTTAGAGATCGTCAGTACCTTGAAGTCTGCATGCATCAATGGCAGGTTTCTCACCTTTGACGTCAGTTTACATCATTGACTTTCGATCAAAGGATTCCGTGAAATGTTCGACATCAACTCATTCATTCACATCTCATGGATTGTACTGTGTACTTTGAGAACCATTGACATTACTGGTGGTCTCTCTCACGCTTGTTAACAGTTTACATCATTGACTGGTAATCAAGTGGTTTCTACCATGTTCGACATCAACTCATTTATTCGCATGGCTAGAATCGTACCAATTCGAGAAGTAGAAATGAAGACCCCGGATCTAGTTTCTACCATCCAGGCTGCGAGGAGTTTTGTATTCATTATCTAAGTAGACTAATCACAAACAGATGGCTGTGCCCATACTGTGTCTACAAAAGTCTATGTTTATGATGTATTGCAAGATCATTCCTGTATCAGAGTAGTTAGTCTGTTAGTTAAAGTTTTAAATCTGAGTATGGGAATGCCTACCTCAGTGATGATATAATCTTATACATGTATTTTGTGTTGAAAATTGCAGGTTCTGACCAGGCTCTCCACGAGATAATCCTTGAAATGATAAAGCGCTTCACCCTTCCTAGATAATACAAAACCCTAATCTATTACAGGCTTCGCACTTTAGGGGGCAATCTGTTACACTAAAAAATGTCACCATGGCTATTTACAGTTAGTATGGCTCTATCAACAGTCATGCTATCCTCCTGGGCAAGTCTTAATCCTCTGCTCTCCATGTCAAACTCCAAAAAGAGAGAAAGTCTTTATAAATGTATTTATCTCTGGGTACGCAGGTTCTCTCAACCTTACCTGCGGGGACGCACCCAATGTTCACAAAAGCTGCGTCTTTGGACGCTCTGTATGTAAAGGGGCAGGTGCATCCCCCTGTAAAGGTTAAAATGCGCAAGTTTCATCTTTAAAAAGTTACTTGTGGTCATTTCTAGAGCATTCTAGAAGGTTGTTCGATGTGTATTGAGCGCCTCCAGATGGCTCATGTACCCCTACCAAAGAGGAACTTATCCCATCAATGAGGGAGCTATCCCATCCAAAGAGGGGATTATCCCATTGATGGTGGACCTGATTAACTTCCTCTTGAGCACTATAAGTATAGGCATTGGGCCAGAAGGAGAAGAGGTTGAAAGCTATACATTTCTAAGGGTAAATGCTGCAGGAATTAGGACTCCCATTTAGAAGCTTGTGAGGAGAGATTGTCATCTTTGCTTGTTCTATTTGGAAGTGGGTGAGCTTTGTCAAAGTAAAGGAGAACACTTGATGGACCCTGGGAGGGACTTGCACAACACCAAGGCTCAGGTTGTATTTGTTCCTTTTGTTACCTATTAATGCAAATGAGTCCATTCTTCTCAATAACTTGTTATTTATGAGTTGTTTCATGTACTCCTTGGTCTATGTGTTAAATATGTTTTATTCTATGAGATTATCAAGTGCTATTTAATCGTTTGATTGTTAGTGGATGCAGGTTTCAAAGTGAAGGAGGAGCTCATCCGGATCAGCGGAGCTGGACTGCTACAACAGCGTTGGATTACAGGTAGGATCTAAACACTTGATTTCTCATATTATAATGCATGTTTAGAGAAGGATAGTTCTTGTTTGTCTTGTTTGTCACTAGAGAGTCTTAGGCTCCTAGGGAGGTTGGTTGTGTCTGCACAATCGACTCTTTCCGCCTGACAGATACCTTCGACATGTATCCAACATTAAGCGTAGACTGGCTACATGGTGCTTTACTAACCCAAACAATGTCTATTCATCAAAATATACCCCCAAGAATTTATGAATAAACTCTTTGAACGTTGCGATGACTACACGAGAGAATATCGTTGGCACATTCTTGAGTCCAAACAGCATCACCGTATACCAGAAACAACCCCCTTCCATCATGAAGGTTGTTTTTCTCCTATCCTCTGACGCGATCTTAATTTAATGGTACCCAGAGAACCCATTAATGAATGAGTAGGCCTCTTGTCCTCCAACATTATCCAGTACCTCATCAGTAAATGGTGTCGGAAAAGGATCATGGACACAAGCATAATTAAGCTTCCTAAGATCTACGCAAATCCATATTTCTCCCTTTCTTGGACTACCATTGGGCTCACCCAATCAAATTCCTCCATTGTTTCAATAATGCCTGCCTCAAGCGTCTTGTCCAATTCCAAGCAGACCTTTTCCTTGTATTTGGGGTTAAGGCGATATGGCCTCTACTTAATAGGATTTGTGTCCAACTTCAGGGTAATATTCATCATGCCCAAGTCACCTATGATGCCTTTCAGGTCCGAAAATTTTGTAGGAAACAAATCCTGATATTTGCGGAGAAACTTAGCAACTTTATCTACCGTGGCATCATCCCAGTAATCCCTGATCTTTGCAAATTTTGGCTCTGCTTTAGTACCAATGTTCACTTGCCTAGTCTTCAATGGTGCGGTGATGTCTAGGTTCTCTATCTATGGACCTTCAACTGTGCGATGGCCTTCTGCCTTTGGAATATTGATATTCCTTGGATCCTCATCCTCCCCTTCAGCAGTCACATTATAGCATTCCAGCGCATGGCATAGCTGGGTGCTCCAGTCTGGTTGAACCAGCTCCAAAGGGTCCTGTGGTATTCTGAAGATCGTTGCCTTAACCTCCTGTAGAGCTTCATCAATTCTTTCGAACCCATATTCAAAATTGAAGGTCATTAAGAATCCTTCCCTTAATATATCCCACTCTGCGGTGCCATGGTGGAGCTCCGTTTCCAGGTACCAATTCATAGGGATTATATCCAGAGTGTGACAGAATAAATGCACCCACTTTGGCTATGGCTCCATTCCATAAACCTTAGTCCATTTTGATAAATGATTGTGTGGATCATTCCTCCCATCATATTTCTTAGTCAGCCGAACTTTTGGGTGACCAAATCGCAACCTCATCATTCTCCTATAATCGTGCCATTCATCAAAGTTGTCTTTGTGTGTACCCCACCACCGTGCGAGTGTAGCCCATAGTGCAAAATCCAACGCTTGAAAGCGATGATCCTCAGGTACTTATCTTTCAAAGGCATCCAAAAACTTATCTACATCAGTTAAACCATCATAATAAGGTAAATTTCTTACCTCTGATGACACACAGTGCAATGATTTAGTCATCATGTTGCAGCGCAACGTAGATACTTCATGCAACCTATTCTGCCAATGCTCTAATTCTTCATTTGAGTCTGAGGTACAGGAGATTTTGTGGTCCCATGCAATCCATCCATCAGCTGTCGGATTAATCCAGTCTTGGTCTCGTGCTGTAATTTTATAGATCCGATCTAAATCGTCATCGCTGTCCTCATAGTCGTGGACTGGTTCAGTATAGCGCAGTCCTTCTACAAAGTCCAAGGGTACTACAATGCAGAGTGATTTCTTTTCAAATGACATTGTCTGCTTCTTCAAATTGATTACCTCATTCATATCAATATCCCAATCAATTCCTAGGAGCGCGGGGTACATATTGTTGTCATCGATAATTTCTATCACTTCAAAATCAGCCAGCGCACTCACACCTTCTATATCTACAATAACTCCATGAAGATGTCCCATAGGGATAATCTTATGCTGGTTCACCATCCTCAACTAAATCAGAGACCACTGCAGCGCATGTCTCCCCATTCTCTCCCACGTCTGTTTAGGCAAAATGTTTGCATCAGATCCCAGACCCAAAATAACATGGTCCATCTCATAGTCTCCTATTTGCGCGGTGAGCCTCATCTCGCGCCATGTTCTTGTCTTATGTTTTCCAATATTTCAGACTACACGGTGTCCCTCAGGAGCGTTCTCCTTACCAACAAACTTTTTTATCAATTCTTGTAGCCCTTTCAAAGCCTTTCTATCGCGCAGTAGTTTCATACAAGTCTCGAAGAAGGTGGTAAGCATAGAGGGTTCAACCTTCGTAGGCGCACCTCTGGCAATTTGTCCTGACTTCCTGAGGTAGAGGCCTCAACAAAGCTTTTATTTTCCTCCATAAATGTTTCCTTCACATGCTCTAGATCAAACCCAATCTCCTTTTCTGAGGCCTTGCAGACCCATCCATCCTCTTCAGGTCATTTTCATTTATTCTCACCAGTCGTGATCTCACTTCTCAGCACAATATTCACATTTTGATCCTCTTCACGGGGCTCATCCCTCATCATCTATAAGTTATGGGTAGGATGTTGAGGTTGTGCCTTCTTCTCCTGCATCTTGGCTATCAGCACAGGGCATTCCTCTATTGTGTGGTCAAACTGAGTGCAGTACTGACACGACGAACGTGTCTGATTCATACACTCCCACGCGTAGTGTCCTAGCATTCTGTAATTGTAGCAAATGACCTATCCACGACCTCAACTAAGTCCTCCCCCGCATCGGCCTCGTTGTTATATAGCAAAATGACCTCCTCATCAGCTCAGAGGGGAAAGACATGATGGCTGAAGCAATGACCAAGTTCACAAGCCTTGTTTCCAAGCTAACACTGCCTATACACTGACAACATGCTTTATAAAGCTTCTATGCAAGCCTAAGGGAGCGTTAGTGACCCCAATAACTCTACTTGTTACTTCAGGGACAGTGTTAGTGAACCCTAATGAGGATCTAAGGGTCAAAGGAGAAAATTGACTAAGAAATATCCCTACATTCTCTCCTAAATCTACTCAGAAAAGCAAGGAAACATCAAAGTTCAACCTATTTGAGGGATTTCTAATCCTAATGAAGAAGGAAAATGGGAAAGAGCTCAAAATAATGGAAACATCATTGCTTTTACCTAAGGAAACTCATGGAGAAACTTGGCAACCCTAACCTCAAATGCTACATAAGCAGAGCTAGGGCTATTGTGAAAGGGGTCAGATCATTTGAAAGGATAGCTTACTTGATTGTCGAGCAGAGTCTCAGACCTAAGCATAAGAAGTTGGTAAGAAGGGAGAGAGAGAGAGGAGCTGGAGGGGTAAGGGAAGGCTGATGCAACCGATGGTTGTAATCACTCTTTTGACATTAATATAGAACTGCAGTTGTACTATCTACTCCATGGTGTTGGTACTATAATTCATTTATTTGTTTGTTCAATGCCTTTTAGCATGAGTAGCTTAGTTATGTGCAACTAGATGTCTTTTGTATATTCATGCATTAATTGTCAAGGTTTTATGTTGTGATTATGCTTGTCTCTTCTATGTGCAGGACTTGATCTAGAGCCGGCTTAGGGGACTTCCACCTAGCTGCATAGTTCTCTCCAACAAATCTACATAAAGACTCGAGGTAATGAATCTGTTTTACTTTGGTAGTTAGTTATTGAGTATGGACATGCATGTAGCTTTGTGACAGTTACAGATAATCTTACAGTCTGCCAAGGGTCTCAGGAAGACCCTTAAGGGTTTCTTCATTCTCCATACACTGTGCATTTAACCCTATAGTAGAATTGGTGACTCCACTGGGGACTACACTTTAGCTCTCGGTTTACCCAGAAATTTCCTAGTTTCCTCCTCCTTCCAGACCTTCCTATACTTCTTCATTCCTTTTCTGACCCATCAGGACCTTGCAACACTCTTCTTTCATTGCTCAGCCCTGGATCTGATCCCCACAACCCTTTTTTGAAGTGTTTTCCCTCACTAACACAAGTTAGTAGTGTAAACAGAGCTTTATAAAGCTTTGTGGCTGCACAAACAGAGCGTTAGTGCCTCCAGTAACTCTCTGTGGCCTCTAGCACAGAGCGTTAGTCACCCAATTTTTGATATACAATTGTGTCTGTGACCTCAAAGGGTTGGGAAACTTGCTTCTGGACTGATAAGGGATCTGTAGCTGTGTTTTGTTTGCAAGATTTGTGTCCTGAAAGAAATTTTTTTTAAGAAAATAGCTTTTCTTCTTAAAAGTTTTTTATTTTCATAAAAGAAAAAATCAAACTTTTTTATTTATTTTCCTGCTTAGCTGGTTAAGCTCTGCATTATTTGGTTTCAGTAGTTGTTAGAAAGCATTGAAAATTTCTGTCAGTTATACTAGTGTTGTAATGAATACAATGCATGGAATGAATATTGATGTATGAAAGACTCTCCCTTTGTAAAAAACAGCTTATTCATCAAAATTGAAAATTTACAAGCATTGTCTTTTGCATGATTTGAGTCAGAGTCCCACCAAATATCATATGTCAACACCCCTACCGAAGACTCTGACAAAGTACACATAAAATCTACCTAAAATAAATCAGTAACTCTTTCTAGAGAAAACATACAGTAGTTTAGGCTACGATCTTGGGATAGGTATTGTGAGTAAATTGCCTAAGATCATACACCAAAACTAGTGTCATTAAAAGAGAGAAATCCTTCTGCACTTATACTACTGGGACCACTCTAGTAAAAGTGGAGCTAAATATGAGACAACATCGGATTGTAAGTGAAGGTATCCTACCTTCACTTGCATCTCCTTTGGGTATTCTGTGTATTGGGGATATTGTAGCTAAGTTAGGGACTTAGGGATCCTGCCCACACAAGGTACTATCTACGACTATGTGCCCCTCAGTAGTGTCTGTGATCTAAGGTATCCTTAGTGTCCATAATTTTAGGGACTAACATAAGGTGACTGGGGTGGGCTGCCCTGGTACCTAACATAGATAAACCTACTCTGTCTTCAGTTTTTGGGGGGGTGTTCATCTTCACGAGAGTACTTGGCCCCTCAATCTGAGGTTTGATTGAAGCTCTAGAGTAACCATAACTGTACATTTGGCCAACTCTCTCTGTTATTAATTGTGATACTAGGTTTCATCTCCAGTGATCAGTGCTTATCATACAGGGTCATTTCCCTCTTCTTGTTGATTAATTTACTTAGTGTATTTTTTATTTTTTAGGTGCCAGAGTGTTATCATTGAGACTTTAATAAACATCACTGTAAAATTTATTGATAAAAATTATCAGCCACCGTGGCTACATTCGGCTCTTGTTGTCAATCTAGACGATTGTTAGGACTTCCCCCACTCATTATGGAGGATCCACCGAGCTCCAGTGAATCGGATTCCCCATCTTTGGGAAATCAGTCTCCGAGATCTCACATAGAATCAGTTTGGACATCCGATGATTCAAGCTTACCAGAGGATTTCTTTACTGCAAGATTTCTTCCTCCATACAATCCTCTAATCACGAATCCGTTGGGCCCACTCTTGGTTCCCATTGCATCTGTACCTCCTTTGTCTTCAGTTGGAACACTTCCACCCATCCCATCGACAACTAACGGGTCGTGGGAATTTTTGGACACTTTTGGTCCCCCACCACTTCCCCAGTCGACAGTCAATACCACACCTTTGATGGCAAACCCTGCTATCCCATTTATCCCAGGTTCAACCTCTAACATGACACCCTCCATGAGTGGAACCCAGTCTATTCTGAGTTCTGCCCCTTTAGTGTCAAACTCTATACCTTCGACAAGTGCTACATACAGTGCTCCTTATAACGCTCAATATAGCACAGTTAGTGCGGATCCCTTCAACCAACAATATGGTTGGCATCCATTGTATAGTTCTAACCCCAGATTCAAGTATCTGGGGGAACTCCCAATATGCATATACCAGCCAGGAACGTAATAGTTCCCCCTCTATTTTCAGGCATGCATGGTCAGTCACTGATTGACATGAGCACTCCTTATGCCAGTCAAGGACTTATGGTTAGTTCTGTGGCAAGCGGGAATCCTCAAAGAGGTTTGAATCAATCCATGGGGGCACCCTACTCACAACGTCAAATGACTCAAGGGGGCACTGCTTATCCTAGGGGCAACTCTATACCCTAGCCTAACGATCCCTATGGAAATCCACATTACGATACCATACCCCAAGGCACCTACTATACCACGCAACCTGTGTATAATATTCGGAATCACACGATGGGAGGACCACAAGGATCCTCAAGTCATATGTCATCACCTTGGTCTAATTTGGGGGCATGACACACTCTACCTTTCTTAGCAACACTTGATATCACCAACTTGTACAAACTTACAAATGAACCCATCTATCATAACTTACTCTGGCTGCCAATCCCCCATAAAATACTGACAGACATCCCTAAGTTCAAAGGGAAACAAGGTGAGGATCAGGGTACACATATCACCACCTATCATCTTTGGTGTGTTTCTAACTCCATAGTGGATGATAGTATCCAGTTATGTCTTTTTCCCCACACCCTTACTGGCAACGCAGCCAAGTGATACATCGAGTTACCACGCACGTCAGTCAATACCCTTGATGCTCTAGCAATGGAATTCTTAAAGCACTTTTAGCTACCCATCCGCTATGAAACTGGGACTAAACTCCTAACTTCATTACATCAAGATACCGCCACCCACATCTCTGATCATATACATGAATGGAGACGTAGGCAGAGGTTAGTCAAAGCTCCCCTCCCAGACTATCTCTTAGCAGATTGGTTCTGCAAGTCTCTACTCCCCCAAATCACTAAGGATGTCGCCTTAGGTGGTGTGGTCACAGAAGACCAATCCATACGTTGTGCCCAGCACTTAGATCTGATATATTCACAGTTTGGCACTCTATACGATGTAATTCCCAATGCCCCTCGCAACTCCAATGCTCCCGCTACTCAGCAACTCGGACTGCACACTGATGGGATTATTGGCGCAATCTTTGGGGCTACTGTAAAACAACTCAGCGGTTACATTGCCCAGATGTCAGTGGACCCCTCTACCAAATCGACTTCTCTTCCTACCACCACGATCAACTCTGTGCAGTCTACGCAAAAACCCGATGGTAAGAAAAAGAAGAATAAGAAAAAGACCACTCCTTCTGAAGAGATGTCAACAAAGCAATAGAAGGTCGTTGCGCCCTCTGATGATGGAAAGGATAAACCCACCTGATTCCCTTGCAAAATCTGTGCGCAAGACCACTTGACATATCTGTGTCTGCATATTTATGAATGCACGGATTTCATTGCTAAAAAGGACACCGGAAGGACCCCTATTGTCCTAAATAATCCTTTCCTTGCTCAGCAACAGAAACACCTTATTGCAAACCAACCCCAACCCCCACAAGGTGGTAACGATGGTTCACATCATCCTTCAACTGGTGAAGGATCATCTACCATTTACACCTTTGAAATGGTAGATCTATAAACCAGAGCCAAATCTTATGGAGCTCCAGTCGATCATGCAGAGGAACCCTCTTGAAGTAAAAACCCACTGCCGCCTAATGATCTTCATATCGAAAGGCCAATTGCTGACCTTGTGATTCGCCCCCCTAAAGGGGCTCTTCAATTCACAATGCACAATACATCTACACGTGCTTCCCAAAACTACAACATTGTAGAAGACTTGGCGGAAACGTCATCGGCTATGTCGGCACTCGAAGTATTACAAACATGTCCAGCACAAAGGAAAGCTCTGCTTTCGGCCATTGGTGGTATCGACCCTCAAGATTCCATGCTTGCAATTTTGGACATGGAAAAGTCTAAACCTCCCCTTTCTCACTATCTTGCATTTCCGGTGAAAATATTTTCAAAAGGTAAAGGTATACATAGAACTGTCATAGACGAAGGTGCTTATACCTACGTAATGTCAGCTTCATGTTGGTTCACTTTGGGTTCTCCAACCCTATCCCCACTATCGAATTCCCTTAAAGCTTTCGACGGCCACACTTTCATCTCAAAAGGTTACCTAGCTATCTACCCCATCACCTTGCATGGGAAAACGGTAATGGTGGGCATTGAAGTCGTAGGTAGAAATCTCGACTATAATCTCTTGTTAGGTCGTAGTTGGACTTATGCCACGACTACCATTGTGTCTACTGTCTTTCGCATCATCCTATTTCAATTGGATGGAAAGATAGTCACAGTGGACGAGTTGTCCTTTTGCACCCCTAATTATTCCCCACTATCAAGCGGCTCTATACCTTTAGTGGGTGGTGTACCTGATTCTTACATCAGTATCAGTACCGGTCTACTAAAGGGCTCTTCCCTGATGGTTTGTTTCCCTCTTCTACCACCAGCGGTTCCACAGATGGTCAATATGGTTTAATCCATTCCTCATGAACCGACCAATCCTTGGATCCTACTAGCCCCTCCAGACATTGACACTTACAGAGAACAAATGATGCTATCACCGGTTGAATTGGCCTACCAGGCCATTCAATCTGCATCCAAGTCTCTGGTCACATTGATCACAACCAACGGTACCACTGCCCCTCCCATAACATCTCCTTCTTTTGATCCCCTCAATCAGTCCTACCTACAAACGAAGCTATTAGAGAGATCATGAGTTTAGAAGAGCGACCTTGGGAGGACTCGCACCATCGTGTTTTGATATCTGATTCGGACATGATGCCTCTTCAAATCCTATCATTTGACGCACCTGAAATCGTTTCCTCACCTTATACGACTATCCAAACTTTGGACTCAGAGGGAAACATGGGAAATCTTTCAAAGACATTGCTCATCGATATTTTAGTCAAGACAAACATCGTGGAAAACATATAGATTGGAGCCAACCGCAATCCTGAGGAAATTGCGAGCTTCACCTACCCTTTTAAGGACTTCCGCGATGTTTTCCCTTGGTCTTATGAGGAAATGCATGGCATAGACCCTTCTACTATCAAGCATGAGATCAATAAGTGTCGAGCATTCTTTTTATGGTATTTTTCTTTCTCGTTAATCCAAAAAAACCTCGAGTCTCCTTCTTCAGGCTCATTAAACTACCACGAAGAAGATCGAGCATTCTTTTTATGGTATTTTTCTTGCTCGTTAATCTGAAAAACCTCAAGTCTCCTTCTTTGGGCTTGTTAAACTACTACAAAGAAGATATGAGCATGTTCTTTTATGGGATGTTTTCTCACTCTTAAATCGAAAAATCCTCGAGTTTTTCATCGTTGGGCTCGTTAAACACATATGATGATGGTCCGAGCAACTCTTTTTCGCTCTTTTTCTAGCTCATTAAACTGAAAAAGATCATTAGAGCATTCTTTTTAGGCACTTTTTTCTTGCTCATAAAACTGAAAAAAACCCGAATTTTTTCATCAGGCTTGTTAAAAACTTATGAAGATGACCCGAGCATTCTTTTAGGTACTTTTCTCGCTCGTTAAACTGAAAAATCCCAAGTTTTTGTCACCGGGCTCATTAAAAATCTATGGAAACAACAAGAGCACTTTCTTTTTTGGGACCATTTCTCGCTCTTAAATCGAAAAATCCCCGAGTTTTTCCCTTCTTCGGGCTCATTAAATCTACAAAGAAGGAATGAGCAGTTCTTTTACCTCTTTTTCCTTTCTCACTAAACTGAAAAAGATACCTTGAGTTTTCTTCATTTGACTCGTTAAAATTCGATGAAGGTATTGAGTTTGTCGTCGCGTGACTCATTAAAAATTCATGACGAATATCGAGTTTAGTCCGTCTCCTCGTACTCATAACAAAATGAGGTCAACATCTATTAAGCATAGGTTTCTCTTTATCCAGACTCAATAGATTAACTCACGGAAAAGTAACCGATCCAGGTATACTATTAAACTTTTGTCGCACCCGGTTAAAAACTATGACAAAGGGACCACCCTGGAGTCATTCTTTATGATCTTTTTAGACTCTCTAAATATGAAAAGACCACCAAGTTGTCTCGTCTGGACTCATTAAATTACACAGACGAGGTATAGAGTCACTCTTTTTATGATCCTTTTTAGACTCTTAAAACATGAAAAGATCGATGAGTTTGCCTGTCTAGACTCATTAAACTAATCAAATAGGGCATAGAGTCACTCTTTTTGTGGTCCTTTTCAGACTCTTAAAATATGAAAAGATCGATGAGTTTACCTGTTTGGACTCACTAAACTAATCAGATGGGGAAAGTGGACAATACAACTGTGTTCAGTATTTGAAAGCATGGTTTGGCAGCAGTCATTCCCTTGAACATGGCACTCCCTCATATAAACCTTCCTTGTGATGGCCTCTCAATACGAATCTTACCATCCTATGAGTTTAGCCTAAATACCCCGATGATCTTGCATCTCTGTATCCTAACACTCTTTGGTGTTCATGAGTCTAGTGTTGCATGGTTAAAACCATTGTCATGCCTTCTATTGTTCAAGAGCTAACCTTTTGTTTCCTCCATCAACCCATCAAGCACATCCTTTCATCATTCCCTTTGTCGTTTTGACCCAATGCTCAAAGATTCCCAAAAAAAAAAAGAAATCATTCTTGTCCCGTTTCGTGTCGATTGATGTAAGACACATTATGGCCTACCTTTTGACAGGTCTCTTCCTATCGAATTCAACACTCTATCTAGGAAGACAACCCAAAAACACATTCAGTTCCTTGGTACTTGTAGACATTAGTGGCAGGTCACCTTGTGTTTGATCAGGGGTTCTCATTATTGACTCTTGGTTAAGCGATTCTATGAGTTTTCGACAACAAAAAAAATTTCCACACTCGCTAGATTGTATTGTGCATCTTGGAGACCATCACCATTATTGGTTTCCTTCCTTGCGTCTGTTAACAGTCTGCATTATTGACTGGTAATCAGATGATTTCATGCACGTTCGACATCAATGCATATATTCACATGCATCGATCTATGTTGTTCGGTGAAGCGGAAATCAAGACCTTGGGTAGAGGCTTGCATCATTCAGCCTTGTTTCCTCTCCCAAGTTGTGTATATTTTCTTTTGGAGATAGCTCATCAGAATGATCCTATTATGACACCGGTTCCGCATTATGCTTATCGGCGGCTAGCATCGTCATATCTCTTTTATGAGAAAATCACTCTGACATAGCTACTGAGCATGGGAATGCCCAACTCTGGACATGATTTTAGTTGTTTTATATATATGTGTTGTATCATGTTTCCCATACCACCCGAAGCTCTGATCCTCTCTCTCCTTTTGTCAAAAAAGAAACATAACAGTTAAGTAAGTATTTCAGTCATCGTCGTAGCCTCTGATCTAACACTTTAGGGGCATCTGTTGTACAGCAAAATGACCTCCTCATCAACTCAGAGGGGAAGACATGATGGCTGAAGCAATGACCAAGTTCACAAGCCTTGTTTCCAAGCTAATGCTACCTATACACTGACAACATGTTTTATAAAGCTTCTCTGTAAGCCTAAGGGAGCGTTAGTGACCCCATTAACTCTACTTGTTACTTCGGGGACAACGTTAGTGAACCCTAATGAGGATCTAAGGGTCAAAGGAGCGAATTGACTAAGAAATATCCCTACATTCTCTCCTAAATCTACTCAAAAAAGCAAGGAAACATCAAAGTTCAACCTATCTGAGGGATTTCTAATCCTAATGAAGAAGGATAATGGGAAAGAGTTCAAAAGAATGGAAACATCATTGCTTTTACCTAAGGAAAATCATGGAGAAACTTGGCAACCCTAACCTCGAATGCTATATAAGCAGAGCTAGGGCTATTGTGAAAGGGGTTAGATCATTTGAAAGGATAGCTTACTTGATTGTCGAGCAGAGTCTCAGACCTAAGCATAAGAAGTTGGTAAGAAGGGAGAGAGAGAGAGGAGCTGGAGGGGTAAGGGAAGGCTGATGCAACCAATGATTGTAATCACTCTTTTGACATTAATATAGAACTGCAGTTGTACTGTCTACTCCGTGGTGTTGGTACTATAATTCATTTATTTGTTTGTTCAATGCCTTTTAGCATGAGTAGATTAGTTATGTGCAACCAAATGTCTTTTGTATATTCATGCATTAATTGTCAAGGTTTTATGCTATGATTACACTTGTCTCTTCTATGTGCAGGACTTGATCTAGAGCCGGCTCAAGGGACTTCCACCTAGCTGCAAGTGCTCTCCAGCAATTCTACATGGAGACTTGAGGTAATGAATATGTTTTTCTTTGATAGTTAGCTATTGAGTATGGACATGCATATAGCTTTCTGACAACTGCAGATAATCTTACAGTTTGCCAAGGGTCCCGGGAAAACCCTTGAGGGTTTCTTCCCCTCTACGCACTCCCCTAGTGACCTGATCTAGAGGCTGAGTTTCTGCTTGCATTCAATATGTAGGCATCTTCTCCATCATTAATTCGTATCTACGGCAGTGATGATCATTGTGTCCCACTGATTTGTAGAAATTGCAGAACAATTGTTGTGGTGTCTGTATAAATTTTTGCAACAAATGGCAGTTATCTGTTACATGTTTTTGAGCCACCTGACAAATAGCACACCATAGTGCGTGCCCCGTACTTGGTCCTGCTGTAGCTTCCTGCCTCAGGGGCATCGATCCCCCCTGTGATATAATTCGCGAAGATAGGGCAATGATCCTTATCATGCCCCTGTCTCTTACACTTGAGGCACCAGACTTCTTCGCGCACCTCTTGCCTGGCCTCCTTTTCTTTTTTTCAATCTCTGCAATTCCAAACATAGGTTTTGCAACTGTGAGTGAATTTGTTGTAATCCAAAGATGCATCCTGAATAGGTGTTTCATGCAATCACATCATGATTTTCAGAGCTTCCACCACTTTCCTATTTTTTGTTGTGATAAAGCAATCCTTAGGCAGGGTAGGAGTGAGGCTATAAACCACTCGAGGTGCTGACTATCTGTGAGATGCATATTAGCTTCATACATCACGCACTTCAATCTTTGATCCAACTCCCAGGGTGTTTCACTAGCCCTCGTCGTGATTTCCTTAAATCCAATTACTGATTGTGAGTCAGAATTAGGCTTACTGAATTATTTGTTCAAAGTGGCTTGAGTGTCTGCTAATATGCCAACGAATTATAGGTGCAGTACTTAATGTACCATGTCAGTGCGCGATCCTGTGGAGAGGTAACCAACTTCGCCTTCTTTATATTATCATCCGTAATTTGTTGTGGTGTCCACACAGCCTTCGCAACAAACCAAAACTGATCTGCAACCTCACTTCCTAGACCCTTGAAAACTGGCAACTTCATTGTATTCGACATGTTGAACGGCAGTGGTGGTGGTGGTGTGGGCAAGGGTGTATGATGTGGAGGTGAAGGTGGAGACGGTGTGGATGGATGATGTATCTGCAGAAAACCCTACCTTATCAACTAGACAGCACTCCGCGGTGAGGCCTGTACCACTCCCTCATCATCACTTGAAGGATGCTCGATCAACGGGCTATATTCAAGACCTGCTTTTTCTTGGTTTCTAAAGCTCTGTCCACTTCGCATAGATCCAAACATCAAGGCAATGGCATAACCTATTTTTCACACAAGAGCATCTTAATCCAAGTATTCAAAGATCTCAAATACTTACCTCATGGTCCTTTGAAGAAGCGTCGCTCTGCTTCATTGTAACTGACTGAGGTATCAACAACGAATTCTGTTAAAAATCCTCCTATGACTCGATTAAGCCAGTGATCGATAGTGCGTGTGATCTTATCTTCAAAAACTTCCAACCTCTGCACTAGCTCCGGAGTCCACACTATTGGACTGTCAAGTTTCCACCTTCCTTGGTCGCCTGCAGAAGAAAATTTTGTGTATTTCTGTGTACAAATATTTTTCCAGCCACTGCTCTTTTGTCAGGTGCGGATTTATGTTCTCTTGTGCCGCAAATTCGTGGATCTTCCTATCCAACCACTTCTCAATTTCCTTTTTGGTCGGATTCCAGTGATGCGACATCACACATCTCTTTATGTAGATCTCGATCCCGACAACGGAACCATTGTTGGCTTAGTGGGTCCTGACCCAGGTTCAGAGTTACTTGTGCCAAACAAAACCCTACACTACTGGCCCTTTCGGCATCAATCCGCGGTGTGCAGACTAAAGTCTCACCTGAAGTAGTATGGGGTGTGCTGGAACTAGGTTTCCGCACCCTGAGATCAGTGTGATGTCCTTTTATGACCTAGATCTACCTTCGCACAAACCTCTAAGCCCTTAAGGCTTAGCATTGTAATTTCCCTCAATTGGCCCATAGACCTCCATGAAGGTCTACGATTGGCTTCTGTGGACCTTTAACAACTAGATTATCTACTTATGTGCATCATAGCCTAATCTTAGATCGGAATCCACACAAACTTGCTTCAGTGCTTAATAAACTTAGCATAAGGTATCATATTCTTCGCGTAAACACTTAGCATGCATTGTGTTCAATTAAAGAGATTCATCAAATACCTTCATGCATCAACACATCATTAATTCATAAAGACATTTCTTCACCATAAGATATATCGTAAACATAACATTAGAAAGAAACAGATAAAACATATGAATTTCTCCAATAGTCTTCTTTATTGATCTTCAGTATAAGGTTACAGACTCAAAACTTCCCTGCACACTCAACTACAACAGTCCACGCACTCAGCTGTGAACACTACTCTAGGCCTCTTTGCACTTAGTTGCAAAGCCTTTTCCCCCTCTAAGACTTACTTCGGTGCACTAACTTTCTAGACTCCTTCCATCGTACCCATAGACAAATACATAGATCTTTCATAGACTCTCTAATACACACCTATTTATACAATCCCATGGTCCACGGACAATGGGTAGATCTCAAGAACTGACTCAAATTTACATAACGAGGGTAAAAACCCTTTTTTACTTCTAACTAACTACGTGCTCTACATCCATAATGCACGAAGACTTTACATCTCTTTATCATACTTTACATCAAAACTTGGGCTTTTGCCCCAAAACTGACCCAGGGGACCCCATCCCAACATTTCCTCAGATTTGGGATAATGGCCTTCAATGGATTGAGATTAGAGTATGCCTTGGAAGGCAACTCGAATTTCATTGTCTGGAAGGATCTCATGGAGGAAGTTCTTGATGATAATGGATTGTTGGATTATCTCAAGACACACATTCCAAAACCAGGATCAACTGATGCCCAGAACCTAACCCAATGGAAGAAAGATGTAGACAAGGAAAGGAGAATAATCTTGGAGGGAGAAATAAACCACATTGTCTCAAATATCCATGAGAAAGAACTCCTTTTGCAATGTGGAAGGCATTGATTGGGCTATTCAAAAATAGCAGTGACCATAGAAAATTCGCCCTAGAAGACAAACTTTGAAAGATTAAGATAAAGAAGAATGATACTTGTTGGGCCTCAAATATGCCCATTTTTCCACCATACAATATCACTATTCAAAACCTAAATTCCTATATTTTTAAATCATTCATACCATAATTCCACAACTTGCCACTAAATACACATCTTACACTTTGTGGTTGATTATCATTAGTTTTCTGGACTTTTCTATGATTAGAGATGATTTTGTCATGATTTTCTAATGATGGTTTTTCCAACTTCATTTACCACAGGGATCCATTGCCGAAATTCTTCATAAAGAAAAATGCTATAGGACTAAGCATAGAATATAATAAAGAATGTAGTACATAATTCAGAATTCTTGTAGGTAAAAATCTAAAATTTGTGATCAAATTAGGAAGAATATCAAGATTTTGAGACGTAAGTTTTCATTAGAATACCCTCATTCAGGTAACCCAGAAATCATTAGGAAAAATTCATCATCACGAAGAAGTTATGTTCGAGGAAGTATTAAGCATAGAATCCCTAGCCTTGAAACAATTCGTGTTAAGTACAAAAAACCTGGGTTTGACAGTTTCAGTGATTAGCTACGTGGAGGACCACGATTGGGACAGTTGGTTGCACTATCTAGAAATATTTTCACTCGATCTGTTCTCCTTACTTGGCTTCGATTTGTTCCTTTACTTTATTTGGATCTAATCTACTCTTTACTTAGTTAATTTGTTGTAACTATTCCCCATCGGCTGAACTCTTTAAAAGGTTGTTGTTTTGTAGGGAGCGAAAGGTACCATATGCATAGTTTTCTGTAAGTGAGATATATGCTCAGATAACACCGGTGATTGTGGCATACTTTTTATTTGATGTTTGAACTCATGTTTCTTTGAAATTTAATATAATTCAGGTCTCAACATTTATTTTCCTATAAGTTCTATGTCTTCTAATTTTTAAGGTACTTTATTAGTTTAGGTCTTGCTCCGGGAAGTGGCATGGGCCCACCACAACCTGGAACCGAGTCCTATAACCATTATAGATTGTAGGAAGTGTGTTTTGCTATAATTCATATATTTAAATTTCATTTCCAATTTGTTTGATAAATAGATATCAAGTTTCCTATATTCCATTCTATACTTAAGGTATTTACTCTGTTTTTCTTGAATTTGGAAAGGGATAATGAGTGTATTGTCACAGAGTCTTTGTGAACAGAGGAACAACGTTGATCATTATTTCCTGTGCCTGAATGATTTCGTAATTACATTTCTACAGTCAACAATATTTAGAAGGATGCTTTCTAATTTAAAATAAATTTCGAAAGAGGAGTAATGATTGTGTTTTGAACTTAATCTTTTAATTCAAATCAGATTTTGTCCTTATTATTTAATATCATGTACATTTATCCATAGCACTAAATTCTTGTTGCATTGTTCTTTGCTTGCAATATCTAGAAACAGTAGAGGTAGATTCATTGATGCAGGTCATGTGTTAATATCTTAGGAGTTGTGTGGTGTTTATAGCATTGTTATGAGATTCATTTGCACTGTAGTGTAATCGTTATTTGAATAGATCATAGGTTATTTCTCTTTTTCATAGGAAGATTTTTGCTGAGAATAAATTGTCTAAGTTTACTTAAATTAGTTTTGAATTAGAAGAGTATCAATTCTACCATTTGAATTTTGAGTTCTTTTGAATCAAGTAGCACTCATTCAAATAGACCGTTCATTATTTTCCTAATTTCTCAGTAAGTTTTAATTAGTTCATCATTTGATTAGAGTTATTCCTTTGCTTGAGCACTTTTTTATCAATAGATTAGTTTCAAAATAGGAACATAAATTTTGTACTTAATTTAGGAATAGATTTCAGATTTCATGATGTTAGCTTAGGTTAGATGCTTTGATCCTATGTTACCTACACTTGTGCCTCAAATCTTACGAGTCCCATATTGATAATTTAATTTTGGAATTATAACACATATAATTTCCCCAACATTTTGGTATTGTCACTGGGGAGGTGCTAAAGGGATTGGAGTGTAGTTGTTGTGTGGTGAGGATTTTGTAGGAAAATCAAAGGGCGGAGAGTGTACAGTAAGATATGAGTGAAGAGCCACACATCCACTATGGCGGAGTTTCTCCAAAGTTTAGTTGTCCAAGTAAGTGAGGAGTTAAAGTTTGGTGAGTTTTATTGCAATTAGTAGTTTTAATTCTTAGATTAAAATTTCAAGCTCTTTAAGGATAAAACATTTTTGGGGTCTTGTAAGAGCCCCTGTCTATTGATTCATGTTGCGAGACAGGGATCATCAACCAGCAGGAGAAATTCAAGAATGATTGAGAGTTTGAAGAATGTCGCTTGAAGTACTTTCTCAAATCCTAGCAGTAGTTGGGATATCTCCCTCTCAGGAAGAGTTCGTCCTGATCACATTCAGGAAATTATCTATCTCTCCACAACCAAAAGAGGATTTGGAAGTCTCCCTTGATTCCTCTTACCTATCTACCAAGGAGAATCATGTACCAAATCCGATGGGAGAATACTACTAAACCTGAGATCGGGGAAATTTCACCATGACCAACAATAAGCCTAGTATACATTTCGGAGACCAATTATCCAAGTTTTCTTGGCATGACTGAGGAGGACTTTCAGAGTGATCCAAATGAAGAAATGGTCCAATACCATCAGGATTACATTGAGCATTGATTCCATATCACAATCCAGTCAAAGTACCACTCTCATCTTCAAATATTTTTTGTATCGCATCTTCCAAAATTGTTGAATTTTCATGCTCATGTACATTCTAAAGTTTATATTTTAAATCTAGGCATGAATATATATTTGTACCTGATCCACACATGGCTTCATTAGAAGTACTATTTCACTTAAAGGAGGACTTATTTTCTGTAGTAGAGTAGGAAAGTTTGAATTGTAATAAATAAATAGAATAGTAAAGAGAAAAATAAGCCTTGTTGTGAAAACCAGCTTGTCTAGCGCGATGTGGCATGAACCTTGCTTGAAAACCAACTGTCGGGAAAAGTTCCCAATAAAGTTTGTAAATTTGTATGAGTTCTTCAAATCATGTATCTTTCAAGTCATTATGTCTTGTACTTGTGTTGGTGATGTGGGATCCCTTAAGGCCCACTTGCCAACAAGCCGTTTCCCATCGACATCAACACATTATCTAGGATCAAGGTTAGGGTTAGATAAGGTACTTCAGAGCCTGCATTCCTTAATGGGAGGTGTCCATGTCATCTACTAAGGAAATACATCAATGTTTATTTGTGGATGAATTCTGTAGTCCATTCAACTTCGACAAATCCATTCACGGCTGGTAGAAAGTACCTAGTGCCTTGATTCCCATTGAAATCAAAGGTGGGATATATTGCATTGGTTAACGACCCTCCTCAATGGTCGGTAATCCAATGATTCTTGCTTATGTTCGAAATAGACACCATTTATTCACATATGCAAGATTGCACATGGGTGTCTAGCAGTTGAAGACTATATGGTTTTTTGATCTCAACACAGATTTGCAGTAGTATGGATCTTTGTATCAACATTTCAATTTTCATTTTCAGCAGTATATTCATTTCATTACAACCTACCATATAATGGTCTGGTCATTCATTTGCAACAGTAATCACCTTTCCTTAGTTGTTTGGGGACATACAACTCCTCAGGCATGGGGGAGAGGCGGACCTTGAATTCATCCTTCAACCCGTCAGCTCATTCTTCAACCTTCTTCAGCAAATCAAATCAGAAGTCATATCAGCTCCAGCCATTCCATCCTCCACTTCATCTTGCATCACCGATCACATCAATGACAAAGGTAAAACCTAAGGTAAAGTTTGCTTAAGATTCCCTAATTCATTAGAAGGTTTAAGAAACTTAATGATTCGCCACTTCTCATTCCATGCATTTTATCTTTCATAAATCATTATTATTCTATTTTCCTTCCATTCACATCTCATAACAAAATGACTTATACTCTAACTACAAGACCATGTTAAAAGCAATTCCTTATGATATATTAATAAAGCCAATCTCTATAGTGTCTTCTCCTCCCATGATAACAAGCATTATATATGGATGATGAAGTCATTACTGCCATGAAATGATAAAGGAAACCACCTATAAACATTGGCCTTGTGATGATAGAGTATGCAATCATCTATTCACATACTTACCATCTCCATCAAAACCTCATTTCATCCATCATCTCTTCATCATCCATCTTGTTCTTATCCTCAAATTGTATTGCTATGTAAACTAGTATGATATGTTAAATGTGAAGAGTGCTACTCCACAAGAACTAACACTTCCAAATATTCAAGCAGTGGTTCTCCACAAGAACCAGCACCTCCAAATATTCAAGAAATGTTGTCCCATAAAGAACCAACATCTACAAAACAATGTCAAGAATTTTTCAATGAACAAGGGATTTGTTTGCATGAGGACATGCAAATCCTCAGGCATGGGGGGATGTTGGGGCTCAACTGTGCCTATTTTTCCAATGTACAATACCATTATTCATAAACTAAATTCCTATATTTTTTAAACTCATTTCATACCATAATTCCACAACTTTCCGCCAAATACACATCTTACACTTTGTGGTTGATTATAATTAGTTTTCTTGACTTTTCTATTATTTGAGATAATTTTGTCATGATTTTCTACTGATGGTTTTTCCAAGTTCATTTACCACACGGATCCATTGCCAAAATTATTCATAAAGAAAAACGTTATAAGACTAAGTACAAAATGCAGAATTCCTGTAGGTTAAAATCTAAAACTTGTGATCAATGAGGAAGCATATCATTATTCCGAGACTCGAGTTTTGTTTAGAATACCCTCATTCAGGTAACCCAGAAATTCGTTTGGAAAAATTCATCATCATGAAGAAGTTATGGTCGAGGGAGTATTAAGTACAAAATCCCTAGACTTGAAATAATTTGCGTTAGGTACAGAAAACCTGGGTTTGACGGTTTCGGTGATCAACCACATGGAGGACCATGATTGGCTCAGTTGGTTGCACCTTCTAGAAATATCTTCATTCGATATGTTCTCCTTACTTGGCTTGGATTTGTTCCTTTCCTTTACATGGCTCTGATCTACTCTTTACTTAATTAATTTTTTGTAACTATTCTCCATCAGTTGAACTCTTTAAAAGGTTGTTGTTTTGTAGGGAGCGAAAGGTACCATATGAATAGTTTTCTGTAAGGGAGATATACGCTTAGATAACACTAGTGACTGTGGCATACTTCTTATTTGATATCTGAACTGATGTTTCATTGAACTTTAATATAATTCAGGGGTCGACATTTATTTTCCTCTAACTGTTATGTCTTCTAATTTTTAATCTACTACATTAGTTTAAGACTTGCTCCGGGAAGTGGCAAGGGCCCACCACAACCTGGAACCGAGTCCGTTAACCATTATAGATTGTAGGAAGTGTGTTTTGTTGTAATTCATAGATTTACATCTCATTTCCAAGTTGTTTGCTAAATAGATATCAGGTTCCTATATTCCATTGTGTACTTAAGTTACTTTCTCTGTTTTTCTTGAATTTGGAAAGGGATAACAAGTGTATTGTCACATAGTGTTTGTGAATAGAGGAATAGTGTTGATCATTATTTCTTGTGCATGAATGATTTCATAATTACATTTCTATAGTCATCAACATTTAGAAGGACGCTTTCCAATTTAAAATAAATTTCGAAAGAGGAGTAATGATTGTGTTTCGAACTTAATCTTTTAATTTGAATCAGGTTTTGTCCTTATCATTTAATATCATGCATGTTTATCCATAACACAAAGTTCTTGCAACATTGTTCTTTGTGTGGAATATCCAGAAACAATAGAGGTAGATTATTGATGCAAGTCATGTGTTAATATCTTAGGATTCGTGTGGTGTTTATAACATAGTTACGAGATTCATTTGAATTGTAGTGTAATCGTTATTTGATTAGATTACATGTTATTTCTCTTTTTCATAGGAAGCTTTTTACATAGAATAAATTGTGTGATTTTATTTAAATTGGTTTTGAATTAGAAGATTATCAATTCTACCTTTTGAATGTCGAGTTGTTTTGAATCAAGTAGAACTCATTCGAATAGATCGTTCATTATTTTCACCGATTTCTCAGTAAGTTTTAATTAGTATATCATTTGTTTAAAGTTATTCCTTTCCTTGAGCATGTTTTTATCAATAGATTAGTTTCAAACTAGAAACAAAAATTCCGTGTTTAATTTAGGAACAAATTTTAGATTTCATGATGTTAGTTTAGGTTATATGCTCTGATCCTGCGTTACTTGCGCTTGTACCTCAAATCTTACAAGTCCCAGATTGATAATTTAATGTTGGAATTATAACACATATAATTTCCCCAACATTTTGGCGTCGTCACTGGGGATTTGCTAAAGGAATCGGAGTGTATTTGTTGTGTGGCTAGGATTTTGTAGGAAAATCAAAGGGCGAAGAGTGTACGGTAACATGTGAGTGAAGAGCTACGCATCCACTATGGTGGGGTTGCTCCAAATTTTGGTTGTCCAAGTAAGCGAGGAGTTAAAGTTTGGTGAGTTTTATTGCAATTAGTAGTTTTAATTCATTTAAATTAAAATTTCAATATCTTGAGAGATAAAACATTTTTGGGGTGCTGTAAGAACCCTTGTGTATTGATTCATGTTACAAGACAAGGATCATCAACTAGCAGGACAAATTCAAAAATGATTGAGAGTTTGAAGAATGTCCCTCGAAGTACTTTCTCAAATCCTAGCAGCAGCTGGGATATCTCCCTCTTAGGAAGAGTTCATCCTGACCACATTCAAGAAATTATCTATATCTCCACAACCAGAAAATGATTTAGAAGTCTCCCTTAATTCCTCTTGCCTATCTACCAAGGAGATCGAGAAATCATGTACCAAATCCGATGAGGAGCATCCTGTTGAACCTGAGATTGAGGAACTTTCACCATGCCCAACAACAATCCTTGTATGCATTCCAGAGACCAATTATCCAAGCTTGCATGTCATGACCGAGGAAGACTTTCAGAGTGGTCCAAATGAAGAAATGGTCCAATACCATCGGGATTACATCAAGCATTAGTTCTAGATCACAATCCAGTCAAAGTACCACTCTAATATTCAAATATCCTTTGTATTGCATCTTTCAAAACTGCTAATTTTTCATGCTCATGTACATTCTAAATTTTATATTTTAGTCTGGGCATGAATATATCTTTGTACCTAATCTGCACATGGTTCAATGAAAGTACTCTTTCACTTAAAGAAGGACTTTTTTTTGCAATATAGTAGGAAAGTTTGCATTGTAATAAATAAATAGAATAGTAAAGAGAAAAATAAGCCTTGTTGTGAAAACCAGCTTGTCTGGCGCAACTTGGCATGAACCTTCCATGAAAACCAGGTAACTGGTGGGAAAAGTTCCCAATAAAGTTTGTAAATTTGTATGAGTTATTCAAATCATGTATCTTTCAAGTCATTATGTCGTGTACTTGTTTTTTTTTATGTGGGATCCCTTAAGGCCCACTTGCCAACAAGCCTTGTCCCATCGACATCAGCACATTATCTGGGATCAAGGTTAGGGTTAGATAAGGTACTTCGAATCCTGCATGCCTTAATGCTAGGTGTCCTTGTCATCTACTAAGGAAATACATCAATGTTTCTTGGTGGATGAATTTTGCAGTCCATTCAACTTCGACAAATCCATTCATGGTTGGTAGAATGTACCTAGTGCCTTGATTCCCATTGAAATCAAAGGTGAGATATCTCGCATTGGTTAACGACCCTCCTCAATGGTTAGTAATCTAATGAATCTTGTTTATGTTCGACATCGACACCATTTATTCACATATGCAAGATTGCACATGGGTGTGTAGCAGCTGAAGACTATATGGTTTTGTGATCTCTACATAGATTTGAAGTGGTTTGGATCTTTGTATCAACATTTTAATTTTCATTTGCAACAGCATATTCATTTTAGTACAACGTGCCATATAGCATCCTGGCCATTCATTTGCAACAGCAGTCACCTTTCCTCAATTGTTTGGGGACATACAACTCCTCGAGCATGGCGGAGAAGGGGACCTTCAGTTCATCCTTCAGCCCTTTTCAGCAGATCAAATCAGCAGTCATATCAGTTCCAACCATTCCATCCTCCACTTCATCTTGCAGCATTGAGCACATCAACAACAAATGTAAATCCTGAGGTAAAGTTGTCTTAAGATTCCCTAATTCATTAGAAGGTTTAAGAAACTTAATGATTCACCACTTCTCATTCCATGCATTTTATATTTCATAAATCATTATCCTTATGTTTTCCTTCCATTCGCCACTCATAATAAAAAGACTTATACTCTGATTACAAGACCATGTTAAAAGCAAATCCTTATGTTATATTAATAAAGGCAGTCTGTATAGTGTCTTCTCCTCCCATGATAACAAGCATTTTATATGGAGGATGAAGTCATTACTGCCATGAAATGATAAAGGAAACAACCTATAAACATTGTCCTTGGGATGACAGAGTATGCAAGCATCTATTCACATGCTTGCCATCTCCATCACCACTTCATTTCATCCATCATCTCTTCCTCATCCATCCCTTTCTTGTCCTCAATTTGTATTGCTAATTAAATTAGTATGATATGTTAAATGTGAAGATATCTACTCCACAAGAACCAGCACTTCCAAATATTCAAGCAGCGTTTCTCCACAAGAACCAACACCTCCAAATATTTAAGCAACATTGTCCCACAAAAAACCAACATCTACAAAACAATGTCATGAATTTGTCAGTGAGAAAGGGCTTTGTTTGCATGAGGACATGCAAATCCTTAGGCAGGGGGGAATGTTGGGCCTCAAATATGCCCATTTTTCCACAGTACAATACCATTATTCATAACCTAAATTCCTATATTTTTAACTCATTTCATACCATAATTCCACAACTTGCCGCCAAATACACATCTTACACTTTGTGGTTGATTATCATTAGTTTTCTTGACTTTTCTATGATTAGAGATGATTTTTTCATGATTTGCTAATGATGGTTTTGCCAATTTCATTTACCACAGGCATCCATTGCCGAAATTCTTCATAAAGAAAAATGTTATAGGACTAAGTACATAATGTAGTACAAAATGTAAAATTCCTGTGGGTGAAAATCTAAATTTTGTGATCAAATGAGGAAGAATATCATGATTCTGAGAGGCTGTTTTTGTTCATAATTCCCTCATTCAGATAACCCAGAAATCGTTTGGAATAATTCGTCATCACGGAGAAGTTATGGCTGGGTGAGTATTAAGTATAGAATCTCTGGGCTTGAAAGAATTTTCGATAAGTATAGAAAACCTGGGTTGGATGGTTTCGGCGATCATCCATGTGGAGGACCATGATGGAGACAATTGGTTGCACCTTCTATAAATATTTTCATTCGATCTATTCTCCTTACTTGGCTTTGATTTGTTCCTTTACTTTACTTGGCTCTGATATACTCTTTACTTAGTTAATTTGTTGTAACTATTCTCCATCGACTGAACTCTTTAAAAGGTCACTATTTTGTAGGGAGCAAAAGGTACCATATGCATAGTTTTTTGTAAGGGAGATATACGCTCAGATAACATTGGTGACTGTCGCATACTTCTTATTTGATGACTGAACTGATATTTCATTGAACTTTAATATAATTCAGGTCTCGACATTTATTTTCTTGTAAGTACTATGTCTTATGATTTTGAAGGTACTACATTAGTTTAAGACTTGCTCTGAGAAGTGGCAAGGACCCACCACAACTTGGAATCGAGTATTGTAACCATTATAGATTGTAGGAAGCGTGTTTTGTTGTGATTCATATATTTACATTTCATTTCCATGTTGTTTGCTAAATAGATTTTAGGTTTTTTATATTCCATTCTGTACTTAAGCTATTTGCTCTGTTTTTCTTGAATTTGGAAAGGGATAACGAGTGTATTGTCACAGAGTCTTTGTGAACAGAGGAACAATGTTGATCGTTATTTCCTATGCATGAATGATTTCGTAATTATATTTCTATAGTCATGAATATTTAGAAGGACGCTTTCCAATTTAAAATAAATTTAGAAAGAGGAGTAATGATTGTGTTTTGAACTTAATCTTTTAATTCAAATCAGATTTTGTCCTTATTATTTAATATCATGTACATTTATACATAACACAAAGTTCTTGCAACATTGTTCTTTGCATGGAATATCCAAAAACAGTAGAGGTAGATTCATTGATGCAGGTCATGTGTTAATATCTAAGGAGTCAGGTGGTGTTTATAGCATAGTTATGAGATTCATTTGAACTGTAGTGTAATCGTTATTTGAATAGATTACAGGTTGTTTCTCTTTTTCATAGGAAGCTTTTTTTTTTAACAAGATCAGCTATTGAGATTTCTATTCCAAAAGAAAAAAGGAGCAAGCTCCCAATACAGTAGATTTTTTTGAGATTAGCTTGCTAACATAGGAAGAAGGGGGAGCGTAGTCCCGATTTCCCCAAGCCTTACATCCAAAATTGCCCATATTTCCTACTACATTATGCTTATAAAGCCTTACAAAATGATTGAGAAAATATTTACATTTACAAAACATACGAAAACTTAAGTTCAGTGCTGAGAATGTTGAAGAAGAATCTCATCTGAGATCATCTAGAACTAATTAACTAAAGGTTTCCTTCTGAGACCTGATCCTCCTGCCCTGGTAGTTAGAGTTTTCACCGGTATGGCTAATGATTAGTCCCTTGAGATAGTTGAAAGAGTCCTCCATGTGTTGGCACTTGTCCTTGAGTGCAGTTATTTCAGAGTTCTGATCATTGAGTTATTTTTTCAGGAGAGCATTCTCAGACTTAGATTGAAGCCTAATGTCCTTAACTGTCTCACGAAGTTGATCTATCATGTAATTTTTTGCCTTACAAACAACACATTTGTCATTTTGGTAGGCTCTATCTAATGGATTCATTTCCATAGTTGCGCAAAGAGATGCCCAAACTCTTCTCTGGTGAATGAGGGTTAAACAAGACTGTTGCGACAGGGACGAGAAAGAGAGAATAGCGGAGAGGAGACTCAACTTGAAGAGAGAAGATGATAGAAGAAAGGGAGGGAGATGGAGTTGCAAGTAGGACGAGAGAGGTAGAGCATAGTAGGATGGAAAAGATGTTGATGATCGCGATGGGAGAAAGGAATCAAGAGAGCTAGCCTATGGAAAATGAGGAGAAAGGCAAACAAAAAGGCACAGAATGACAGAAGCGAGGAAGGAAATGCAGAGGGAGGGAAGAGAGCAGGGTTGATGGGAGAGATCAAGCCACTATGGGAGGTGGCGGAGGGAGCGTTAATAAGGAAAATAAATAGAGGAAAGAAGAGGTGGAGTGGAGGAGAGGCCGAGGGATCACGAGGAGTCTAAGGGAGTTCGACTAACTTGGGATTTGAGTAGGTGCAGGATAGGAGCACGAGGAGGATTTAAGGGAGATTTAGAATCAGAGGATAAGGAGAATTTATGAAATTGGTCAAACTACAATCCATATGACGATGTTACATTGGCATGATTAGTCTGAAGGGAATTTTAAGGGATTGGAATTTGAGAAATGTCATGTAAAATTCGAGATTCACCGGGAGGTCGTGCCACTACCAAGTTGGCCTGGGTGCCAACATATTTGTTATTCTCTCTCAAAATATGTTTGAAGGAGACTTTGCCCAAATTTACCAAATTTTGTGTGATTCTTCTTATGGTTTGACTCAATGACATGTTTGTTGGGTTGCTTCTTTCCACCATTGCTTGAATAATTATAGTTGTCACCCAATATGAATGAATTATGAATTTTCCTTTTTTTGAGGATCATTGTGCCCATCAATAGACTGTAAGCCTCTACCCTGTTGTTTGTATTTTCCCCAAGACCCCATTCATAGGTAATTGGGTTATTTCCACCTGGTTCTATGAGGATGCCTCCAGCTCCTGTTCTTCCTAGATTTTCTTTTGAAGCACCATAAAAAAAACGGCAGGGTCTATTTAAATTTTTCATCCATGGGATGAATTCTTCATTCTTTAGCCTTATTTTAAAATTATGAAGATTTGGATTTAATTTGGGGATGCTTGGCCAGTTAGGCCTGCTAGTTGCATAACTAATCCAATTTCTCTCCTCTTATTGAATCTGATTAATGTCTATTGCTTTCAATCCTTTTGAAGATAGGAATTCAGATGTCAAGCCCCTAGTCCTTGACAAAACATTATTGATGATTGGAGGTCGGCCATTGAAGATTTGTTGATTTCTTGCTAACCAAAATTGCCAACACTGGAAGGAAGGGAGACTATTCCAGTACCCTTTCTTGACAAACTGAATCAAAAGCAATTTAAAGCATGTAAATCTATGAAACCCTAATTTAACTAGTCTATCCTCTATAATGCAAAGAATGTGGATGCAACTCTTATGAATGCTGTCATTACCTCTAACAAGTGTGAATGCGTGGGTCTAAGCTACTTGCATCATGAGAAATGTGTTTTTGTGTTTTTCCTTTAGGTGTGTGGAATGAGTGTGAACTTGGCCTAATTAGGGTTGATTGTGCAGGTGGGATGGAGAAGGAAGGAAAGTGTGGGACAGGTTGGGGAGGCTAGGAGAGGTTCCTAAGGATCCTTAGCACCCATCCACAGAGGTCCCTCACATTCAGAAGCTCGGCAACGAAGTGAATGGCCTCCTACAGGAAGGCTGCAGGGGATCCTACAGGATACTCTGTTTTCTACAGGATGGCTGTGCACGTCTATAGGATGGTTGGCCGTGGAGGTTTTTAGGAGTTGATGGAGTGTTGGAGTGGTGTGGGAGGCTAAGGGAGATGGAGATGGACCTAATGATGTCTTAGGAGATGGCAAGTCAGACGAAGGAAGGGTGCATGCAATGGGTTGATGTTTTGGAAGGGTGGAATCAACGAGAGTGAAGGAGATGGAGCTGTACGTGAAATGAGAGAGTTGGAGGGCACGTGAGTGAGATAGAGGGTGAATAGAACTTGCAGGTGGATGGAGAAAACGACGAAGGAAGTGGCTTGAGAAAGAGCAGTGTAAATGAAATAAATGACCTGTGCATCAAAACAAGAAATTCATTAACCTATTATGCCATGAGACCTATAAATCCGAAATGGAAAACAAGAAATGAAACTAATGCGTAAGAGTGCAGTATGGATCAATGTCGAGAATGTATGAATGGATCTTCAATAAAAACGTTCATGTGGCAGCTTGCGTGGAGATGAAACGACTGCTGTTCTTTTTGGTGGCTGATCATGGTCTACACCCCAATCCCAATATCCAAGGCAGGCAGTAGGGGTGAAAACCTCATTGAGGCGCTCCTATTGTCTTTCGAAAAAAAAAAAAGAGAAAAAAAGAAAAAAAGGAAAAAGCAATCAGCACCATAAAAGGTTTGCATGCAGATGTTCTATGGAGGAGAAGAAGCCTCTCCACTCCAAGCCAGGGGCCTTCATCATGCTAGCAAAGGATGTCATCAGCACCACCTCCAAGAACAGCAATGTTTTTTAAGGTATGTGCAATTATTATCATGCTTTGGATCTTCTACAGGAGGATACAGTTTTTCTACAGGAACAGACAGTCTTCCTACAGGAAGACGTGGATCTTCTACAGGAAAATGCCAAATTTCTACAGGAAGCCCTGTGTTCTACAGGAAACTTCCTGTAGAAGTTTGCGACGGCCGAAATATGTTTCAAATGAAGATCTAGTGACTGAGGAGTGGATTGAATGCATGCATGCCACTGATGGCACCCCTGAAACTCGCCATTATCGTCCTCCACCATCCTCGTCGCCATGCAACCAAGATCCCTGCAGCAGCACAACAAAGTAATCAGTTCTAGTGAGAAAGCATCTGTCAAAGAAAAACTAGGCACCGAGAACCATACCACATCCACGTTGATACATCAGAAGCGTTGGGATCGTGATCGAGAAGCCAGAACTGCCAGCATGCAGCATACACCCGAGGAGAAAGAACGGTGACAAGACCCCTCGCGGGGATCCTGTAACAGTTCAACCTGCTCAAGTGAAGACCGTTCAAGCACCGCCATCTGAGATCAAACACGGGCGCATGAACGCAAAACCATTCACTCCATCGCCAGCATCCTGTAACCACAAGCCTACAGGAATGTGCAGCCACATGCGGCAGGTAGATCCATCGCTCAAAAAACTGGAAATCATATGCAGCCGCGCGCAGGTAAGTGTTCTAATCCTTCTCTCCATCAAACTGCATGATTATTACTTCGATTTGTTTTGCATGGCATAAAGGTGAATGGTTGAGCGGCCTAAAGGCCAGTGATTGGCCACGTCGGTTAGTAAAGGGATAGTCAGAGGACGAGGTGGCAGCCACGACGAAAGAAACACGCAGCAAGCACGTGAAGATCAGTCCCGTCAACCGAGAAGTGAAGTTTAACCGAAAAGGGCGGCGGCAGATCTGTGGGAATGAATGCGGCAACAAACGAATGTGCAGGCGGATGATGGGTGACGTCACCCAACGGTCCGGCGGGGACAGCTCACCCCCGCGCCACGAGCTGCGCCGATTCAAAATCTAATCGGCTCGATTAAGCGTGTATCTCCATCAACCTCACTTCAAAACTTGAGTAGATCCTCTGCTTACCTCTGCATGTTGATACGCCGAGCCCTCGGCTACCTGAACGCTGGTAAAGCACCTCTTGACCGCTAGCCAACTAAAGCTCTTCCCGAAGCCTGCGCACTACTCCTACAGGAACAGTTTCTACAGGAACGCCGTCCTACAGGAAGTAGTTTCTACAGGAACGCGACTCTACAGGAAGGTGAAGTATTCACGTAAAAAAGGTGGCAGAAAAGAGGTAACCCAGCAACTCCTTCCGCAATTGGTTTTTTAAAGGTGGCAAGGCCATTAGTCACAGTGTGGTCATAAAGAATTGAATTGCCGTGCCTATACTATCGCGCCTATAGGATAGCTGTATAATCAACTGTGGTCTGAAAATTCATTGCATGTTCTGTCTTTAAGACCGAATTTCCTGTGTATCCACCACCTTTGGTATAAACCACTGTGTTCATCATGCCTGGCGGGTTTATCAGGCGAGAGCCCACTAATTCAAATGCATTAAGGAGAAACCCGGCAGTGGTTGAGCTCTTCACTAGAGCGCAATGGATGCTTTTTCTGTGATAAACTACAGGGCTACGATGATGAAGTAGCCGAGGAATTTTTGCGGGCTCTGCAGCCTAAATCACAGACATTGGCCACGGTAACCTTCAGAGGTCTCAGCCTCAAACTCACCCCAGAGCATATCAGTCGGATTACAGAGCTGCCCATGGGTCTGCCGTGGGACAAAGAAGAGCGGAAGATGAGCCAGCAAGCAAAGAAGGATTTCTTCCCACCTGAGGAAGAATTCTCAGAGGATAAAAATGGGGTAAGAAGGACGAGCCTAACACCACCGTGGAATGAAGTCAGTTTGCAAATAATGAAGTATATTACGTGTGAAGGCCGGTTCAGTATAGTATATGCATATCATTTCCGGCTCCTCACTGAGTTAAGGCACGGAATTGACGATCCTGTAGACCAAAAACTAAGCATCCCTTATTATCTTCTACAGTCCCTCATGGAGTGTGCTACCAAACTAAGACAGGGCATCCCTGATCAGATAGCCCATCATGGGTTAATAAAATTGCTTGTGGAAGATGCCTTGCACTCATATAAAGTTCCCCTCTCCTGGGAGTCATTTAGGAATCTGACACGAGATGGAGACATTAAAATGCTGATCGAAGAGAGTGGCTCCTCCAGCACTGAAGACAAGGAAGAGGTGGCTGAGGAAGAAGAGGCTAAAGAAAAAGCTGACTCCCCCATCCTGTCAGCAAGAGAAATAAGGTCAAAAAGCAGAAGAGACAGAGTCGGGGAAAGCCACGTCAGCCCAATTACCTCTCCAGCACTCGCAAGCAAACATAAGGATCAAACCCCTGTAGAAAAAAGAGAAAAAGGGAAGACACCTACCGCTACAGGAAAGGAAAAGCAGGCTTCTACAGGAAGCCCAAAAGCAAAGACCAAGGCTTCTACAGGAAGCCATGCACAACCAAAATCTGAGAAGCAGAAGGTGGATGTTTTAGCCAGAGAGGCAGCGGCTGTATTAGCTGGCCTCAGTACGCCACCTAAGCCAAAGGGAAAAAGGAAGAGGGACCCTCCTCTCTACTTCAAAGCACGGAGGAGTGTTCGGATAAAAACAGGAAAACCACAGCAGTAGTCCAGCAGCCCAATTGTCATTGAGGACACCCCTGTTTCTCCCAAAGACAAATCTCCCTCAAAGGTCACAGTTACCTATGAAAAGGGCAGCTTGAAGAAGAGCACATGGCAAGACCGAGTGGACCTGTTGGACGAGAAAACCAAGCTACAGGAAGCTGAGAACGTCCTACAGGATACCTTAGCTCGACTACAGGAAACCGAACAGAAAGAAGAAGGAGGACCTTCATCACCCAGGGTGGATGAGGCAGAACCCCCTCAAGAAACAGCAAGAGAGCATATACCTGAACCTAGTCCTTCACCCAATCTGAATTCATATTACACTTTCTTGGAGGTAGGCAAGATCATCCCACAAAAATTCACCGTACCTCTATTCTTCGAATTGGAAAAAGAAAGAGTCCGCTCCCATACCTGGATGCAAATTGCCAAATCAAAGGGGGTGGGGGACATAGGCCCTCTACAAGATCAGCTCAGGGAGGTCAGAAGTGAGTTCACTATGGCTAAACATGTGGCTAGCTGCCAGCAGGCACTTCTACAAAAAGAAAACCAAAAGCTACGGTTGCAGCTGCAAGAACTCCAAGCAAAGGCAGGACTATCCTCCAAGGGCATCACATCTGAACAAGAAGGCAAGAAGGAGCTGACCACCAATATTGAAGGACCAAAAACAGTTCTACAGGAAGAAGAACAGCAGCTAAGAATTGAGGTGCAAGCCTTAAAGGAGCAGCTGCAACAAAAGGGGACGCAATTGGCTTGCATGGCTAGTTGGGCCATGGAAGCCTTGCAGTGCAGACATCCTGCAAAGTCCTATGGGCTGTACTTAAAGGAGCAGTGGCTACAATTCCAGATCAACACCCTAGCACAAAGAGGTATTGAGCAAATTCATGACCCACAGCAGTTTACTGAAGTATGCAACACTAGCTCAGCAGAGGATAAAGCTAAGCTAGCAGAATTTTATATCCACAATCTAATTCTGCCCAATGAGGTCTCTTGGGATCCCAATATCGCCTTGGGCGATATGCAACTAATGGCTTTTGCATCATGGCTGAATCATGAGGATCAGAGAGCCACTGAAGAGAAATCAGATGGTGAGCTCCAGTATTGTAGCAATAATGCTACAACTCCTGGGGCTTCCTGTCTCTTAATTTTATCAACCCGGTAGTTCGTACAAACTTGGAAGCGACGGTGCTGTATGCACAAGTACTAGCCCTTGTCGCAGCTGTCACTTGGTCAGCTGGCACAAGTCCGATAGGGCTTATGCCAACTTCTATAGGCTCACAGAAGAAGCTTTATCAATGATGGACGAAAGCTAACTCAAAGGAAGGCTACTCTACTTGACAAACTGAATCAAAAGCAATTTAAAGCATGTAAATCTATGAAACCCTAATTTAACTAGTCTATCCTCTATAATGCAAAGAATGTGGATGCAACTCTTATGAATGTTGTCATTACCTCTAACAAGTGTGAATGCGTGGGTCTAAGCTACTTGCATCATGAGAAATGTGTTTTTGTGTTTTTCCTTTAGGTGTGTGGAATGAGTGTGAACTTGGCCTAATTAGGGTTTGATTGTGCAGGTGGGATGTAGAAGGAAGGAAAGTGTGGGACAGGTTGGGGAGGCTAGGAGAGGTTCCTAAGGATCCTTAGCACCCATCCACAGAGGTCCCTCACGTTCAGAAGCTCGGCAACGAAGTGAATGGCCTCCTACAGGAAGGCTGCAGGGGATCCTACAGGATACTCTGTTTTCTACAGGATGGCTGTGCACGTCTACAGGATGGTTGGCCGTGGAGGTTTTTAGGAGTTGATGGAGTGTTGGAGTGGTGTGGGAGGCTAAGGGAGATGGAGATGGACCTAATGATGTCTTAGGAGATGGCAAGTCAGACGAAGGAAGGGTGCATGCAATGGGTTGATGTTTTGGAAGGGTGGAATCAACGAGAGTGAAGGAGATGGAGCTGTACGTGAAATGAGAGAGTTGGAGGGCACGTGAGTGAGATAGAGGGTGAATAGAACTTGCAGGTGGATGGAGAAAACGACGAAGGAAGTGGCTTGAGAAAGAGCAGTGTAAATGAAATAAATGACCTGTGCATCAAAACAAGAAATTCATTAACCTATCATGCTGTGAGACCTATAAATCCGAAATGGAAAACAAGAAATGAAACTAATGCGTGAGAGTGCAGTATGGATCAATGTCGAGAATGTATGAATGGATCTTCAATAAAAACGTTCATGTGGCAGCTTGCGTGGAGATGAAACGACTGTTGTTCTTTTTGGTGGCTGATCATGGTCTACACCCCAATCCCAAACAGTGAGATGGCAGTGAACCTTTACAACCTGTTTTTGTTGGAGCTCCAAGAGATTTATTCTACCAACCTATCAAACTTGAATACTGAAAGCAAAGCATCATACCAGTCCTATCTATGATAATGAAAACAATTAAACTAACGAGCTGGAAATCCGAATTGCATAGGAAACTAAACAAACTCAAGTGTTGGACCTAATTGTAAATGCATTACAACACTGAGGAGGTCTATGGCTCTCAGTTGGGCCCTAACCTGAGAGCTATAGCTCCTTGAGAAAACTCAGAACTAACTCAAAAGTGGCCTTCTTTATTCATGATCTGATAACATGCCAAATTGGCTTACAAAAGAGAACGAAACTTGAGCTGTGCTCCAAAATTACAATAGTAATACGAGAGTTTCAACAACCTAACCAAGGCTAAGGCCTCTATACTTATACAAAATGATGCTCCAACAAGTATCCATGATTCTAGGAGCTCGACTGTTCAATCTATAGTTTAACTGCTGATCCTGTAGGATGATCATAAATGTTGTTTCCTGTAGAGCAGTTTTGAACTGTTGTTCCTGTAGAACAGCTGGCCGTGTATTAAGCTCGGAGGGAGGATGGAGTGGGGCTCGGAGTTCTTGGTGAGGATCACGAGGAATGTCCCCCAAGACCGTGGACAACCTCTCCTTACGTCAGCAATGCCAACTCGTTGTCTCCTTGCCACCTTTTCGTTGTCTTTTGCTCCCTTTTAATGCCAAAACCTGGAATCACAATGCATTAGCTACGTAGATAAAGTGCCTATCCTTTCCCCTACAAACAACATGAATAAACTAGGAAGTGTATGCATAAAAAATAAAAATGAATGGTTTGAGCAAGCAAAATAGGCCAAAATGAGCCCAAATTGTACCAAAATTGGGGCTCATCATCACCCCCCAGCTGAACCATTTGCTCATCCTTGAGAAACCTTGCCCCTGCTCCTCGTCCTTGGCCGAGGACTCGGGACCGGAACAGGCTGTTTCTTTTCTGCTTTTGATGGCCCTGCCTTTTCTGCCCCTGATGGTGATGAGGGTGATGCTTCCTTCCCTTTTTCTATTTCTTTGAGTCGGGCTTCAGAAGGCGACTGGCCTATCTTTCGTGTCCAGGAAGTTATTTTTGGGCTCCCCTTTTCGGGGGTAGCTGATGGTTTAGAGGGGGTTCTTGCACTGGGTGAAATAGGTACATCCCCTGAAGTGGTATGGCCGCTGGGTGGAGGCTGTGGCTTGCCCGTGGTCATCCTTTTGCTCCTCCTGACTTCAGGTGGTAGAGGGGTCTCCCTCCCCCTTTTCTCTTTCGGTTTTGGAGGTGTGCTGAGGGCAGCCAGTGCCAGGCAGAACCCCCTCAAGAAACAGCAAGAGAGCATATACCTGAACCTAGTCCTTCACCCAATCTGAATTCATATTACACTTTCTTGGAGGCAGGCAAGATCATCCCACAAAAATTCACCGTACCTCTATTCTTCGAATTGGAGAAAGAAAGAGTCCGCTCCCATACCTGGATGCAAATTGCCAAATCAAAGGGGGTGGGGGACATAGGCCCCCTACAAGATCAGCTCAGGGAGGTCAGAAGTGAGTTCACTATGGCTAAACATGTGGCTAGCTGCCAGCAGGCACTTCTACAAAAAGAAAACCAAAAGCTACGGTTGCAGCTGCAAGAACTCCAAGCAAAGGCAGGACTATCCTCCAAGGGCATCACATCTGAACAAGAAGGCAAGAAGGAGCTGACCACCAATATTGAAGGACCAAAAACAGTTCTACAGGAAGAAGAACAGCAGCTAAGAATTGAGGTGCAAGCCTTAAAGGAGCAGCTGCAACAAAAGGGGACGCAATTGGCTTGCATGGCTAGTTGGGCCATGGAAGCCTTGCAGTGCAGACATCCTGCAAAGTCCTATGGGCTGTACTTAAAGGAGCAGTGGCTACAATTCCAGATCAACACCCTAGCACAAAGAGGTATTGAGCAAATTCATGACCCACAGCAGTTTACTAAAGTATGCAACACTAGCTCAGCAGAGGATAAAGCTAAGCTAGCAGAATTTTATATCCACAATCTAATTCTGCCCAATGAGGTCTCTTGGGATCCCAATATCGCCTTGGGCGATATGCAACTAATGGCTTTTGCATCATGGCTGAATCATGAGGATCAGAGAGCCACTGAAGAGAAATCGATCATGAATCGAGAAGTGAGTGAACCACTGTATATTCGGGCAGAACTAGAAGATCCGGTTGCCCTCACCTCAGCCCGCCAACAGTTATCCAATGATCCTGCAGCTTCCTTGAGATTTATAGACCAGCAAGCCCAAGCAATAGCCCATTTTGAAGACATGGACAGACTCTTGGGAGAAACTGTTGGCCATGCTTGTGCACGTAGGTGGCATGCTTTGGCACATAGCTTGAAAATCAGGGAATACCATACCCCGACTAGAATGAGGGAAGCATTTGCAAGGGTGGACCTGTACAAGAAATCACTGCAAAGACTTCAGGCCAGCTGGATTGGCCTCAAACTCAGCCCTCCATTGTTGCTAGGATTAGCTGAAGGAGGTACAGGAAAGGAAGAAAGGGCACAATGGGAAAAAGTGGAAAATACAGCAGGGTTTCATATCAACCATGAAGACATCACCACAGAAGCTTGGGATGTAAGGGGAGTAGTAAAGGCCATGAAGGATGAGGATCTTGACTAAGTTGCTCAAGGATGAGCAAATGGTTCAGCTGGGGGGTGATGATGAGCCCCAATTTTGGTACAATTTGGGCTCATTTTTGGCCTATTTTGCTTGCTCAAACCATTCATTTTTATTGTTTATGCATACACTTCCTAGTTTATTCATGTTGTTTGTAGGAGAAAGGATAGGCACTTTATCTACGTAGCTAATGCATTGTGATTCCAGGTTTTGGCATTAAAAGGGAGCAAAAGACAACGAAAAGATGGCAAGGAGACAACGAGTTGGCATTGCTGACGTAAGGAGAGGTTGTCCACGGTCTTAGGGGGGCATTCCTCATGATCCTCACCAAGAACTTCGAGCCCCACTCCATCCTCCCTCCGAGCTTAATACACGGCCAGCTGTTCTACAGGAGCAGCAGTTCAAAACTGCTCTACAGGAAACAGCATTTATGATCATCCTACAGGATCAGTAGTTAAACTATAGATTGAACAGCCGAGCTCCTAGAATCATGGATACTTGTTGGAGCATCGTTTTATATAAGTATAGAGGCCTTAGCCTTGGTTAGGTTGTTGAAACTCTCGTATTACTATTGTAATTTTGGAACACAGCTCAAGTTTCGTTCTCTTTTGTAAGCCAATTTGGCATGTTATCAGATCATGAATAAAGAAGGCCACTTTTGAGTTAGTTCTGAGTTTTCTCAAGGAGCTATAGCTCTCAGGTTAGGGCCCAACCTGAGAGCCATAGACCTCCTCAGTGTTGTAATGCATTTACAATTAGGTCCAGCACTTGAGTTTGTTTAGTTTCCTATGCAATTCGAATTTCCAGCTCGTTAGTTTAATTGTTTTCATTATCATAGATAGGACTGGTATGATGCTTTGCTTTCAGTATTCAAGTTTGATAGGTTGGTAGAATAAATCTCTTGGAGCTCCAACAAAAACAGGTTGTAAAGGTTCACTGCCATCTCACTGTTTGGGATTGGGGTGTAGACCATGATCAGCCACCAAAAAGAACAGCAGTCGTTTCATCTCCACGCAAGCTGCCACATGAACGTTTTTATTGAAGATCCATTCATACATTCTCGACATTGATCCATACTGCACTCTCACGCATTAGTTTCATTTCTTGTTTTCCATTTCGGATTTATAGGTCTCATGGCATAATAGGTTAATGAATTTCTTGTTTTGATGCACAGGTCATTTATTTCATTTACACTGCTCTTTCTCAAGCCACTTCCTTCGTCGTTTTCTCCATCCACCTGCAAGTTCTATTCACCCTCTATCTCACTCACGTGCCCTCCAACTCTCTCATTTCACGTACAGCTCCATCTCCTTCACTCTCGTTGATTCCACCCTTCCAAAACATCAACCCATTGCATGCACCCTTCCTTCGTCTGACTTGCCATCTCCTAAGACATCATTAGGTCCATCTCCATCTCCCTTAGCCTCCCACACCACTCCAACACTCCATCAACTCCTAAAAACCTCCACGGACAACCATCCTGTAGACGTGCACAGCCATCCTGTAGAAAACAGAGTATCCTGTAGGATCCCCTGCAGCCTTCCTGTAGGAGGCCATTCACTTCGTTGCCGAGCTTCTGAACGTGAGGGACCTCTGTGGATGGGTGCTAAGGATCCTTAGGAACCTCTCCTAGCCTCCCCAACCTATCCCACACTTTCCTTCCTTCTCCATCCCACCTGCACAATCAACCCTAATTAGGCCAAGTTCACATTCATTCCACACACCTAAAGGAAAAACACAAAAACACATTTCTCATGATGCAAGTAACTTAGACCCATGCATTTACACTTGTTAGAGGTAATGACAGCATTCATAAGAGTTGCATCCACATTCTTTGCATTATAGAGGATAGACTAGTTAAATTAGGGTTTCATAGATTTACATGCTTTAAATTGCTTTTGATTCAGTTTGTCAAGTAGAGTAGCCTTCCTTTGAGTTAGCTTTCATCCATCATTGATAAAGCTTCTTCTGTGAGCCTATAGAAGTTGGCTTAAGCCCTAGCGGACTTGTGCCAGCTGACCAAGTGACAGCTGCGACAAGGGCTAGTACTTGTGCATACAGCACCGTCGCTTCCAAGTTTGTACGAACTACCGGGTTGATAAAATTAAGAGACAGGAAGCCCCAGGAGTTGTAGCATTATTGCTACAATACTGGAGCTCACCAGCAGGGTCTATTTAAATTTTTCATCCATGGGATGAATTCTTCATTCTTTAGCCTTATTTTACAATTATGAAGATTTGGATTTAATTTGGGGATGCTTGGCCAGTTAGGCCTGCTAGTTGCATAACTAATCCAATTTCTCTCCTCTTATTGAATCTGATTAATGTCTATTGGTTTCAATCCTTTTGAAGATAGGAATTCAGATGTCAAGCCCCTAGTCCTTGACAAAACATTATTGATGATTGGAGGTCGGCCATTGAAGATTTGTTGATTTCTTGCTAACCAAAATTGCCAACACTGGAAGGAAGGGAGACTATTCCAGTACCCTTTGATGGTATTTTTTTTTAAGAGAGTAAGGGTATTCCCTTTTCCAAGTTGTAAAGAATTCATTGAAAGGTCAAGATAGATTCAGATCGACCTCCGGGGAACTTACTAGTAAATGCCAACATTCTTTTGCAAACGAGCAATCGAGAAAAATATGTTGAATGCTTTCTTTAGCCATTAAGCACATTGGACATCTGGAAGGCCCTAAAAATCCTTTTTTTTTAGATTCTTAGCAGTTAGGACTTTTCCTTTTAGAAGTGTCCAAATGAATATTTTAACCTTTGGCAAACTTTTAGTTTTCCACACTATTCTCCAAGGAGCCCAATCTTGTTTATCTTGATGTGCTTGAATGGTCAGATATCCTGATTTCACCGAATACTCTCCTCCATTAGGGTCCCATCTAAATGAATCTTGGGAATCAAGGCTAATTGGAGCAGCTCCCTTAAGAAGGATTATTAATGAGTTCCATTGAGTTTTGAGATTTTGAGGAAGGTTGGGGATCTTCCAGTCAACCCAATTACCATTTTTCCAAAGAGAGATATCTTCCAGTGTGCTAATTCCCTTTGTGCTCATCCATCTTCTTAAATTTTGGAGATTTAATTGAGTGGCTAGGGGAGGATTCCCCATTATTCTATCTTCCCATACTTTAGTGCCTTTACCATTCCCAGGGAGTTTAGATGAGTACTCCTTGATGAGAGGGAGGGATTTTTTGACCAGATTCCAAACTTGAGAGCATGGCCTAATGAAGGAGCCTTCTTCTAGAAGGAGAGATCGAGCATGATTCATATATTTAGATTCCAAGACTTTCTTCCACCAACAGTGCTTCCCTATGATAAACCTCCATGCTATTTTTTCTCCTATAGACAAGTTCAAATGAGCAGGGAGTCTTATGGATAGGCATCCTTTTTCATAAGGCAAGGTAACATGATCCCATTTTACTAAACTAAACTTTTTTTATTCAGATTTCCCTCCTTACTAGAGAAATCCCCTTATTATTAACTCGATTTGCTTATGGATGCTTGAAGGAGCTAAAATAGAAGCGAATTGATAGCTTAGAAGAGTTGTGAGCATAGATTTTATTAGGATCACTCTGCTTGCTAAATTGAGCCAATTCATCCCCAAATTTTGAATTTTTTTTTCATTTTCTCAATATGGTTATTCCACAATTTTGTCTTCGGGTTTTCTTTAGATATTGGAAGGCTGAGATAGAGGAAATGGCTCCATCTTGCTTGGAAGGGGATATCCAAAATCTCATATATTATTTGAAGAGTGCGAGGAGGGGCATTCCATCCATATATTATACATTTGTTATTGTTTAGGAGTCCTCTTGAAACCTCCATGAAACTATTGACCATGTTTTTTATCCTTCTAGCCACTATGCAAGAAGCACCTCCCATCACTAGAGTGTCATCTGCAAATAATGAGTGATTGATGCTTTTGACTCTAGGGGAGATAGAGAGGCCACTTAATATGCGATCTCTCTTACACTTTTCTCGAGTTCTACTCAATGATTCTGCCATGATTATATAAAGAAAACAAGATAGGGACATGCTTGTCTCAAACCCCGTGAAATTTGGAAAAACTCACTTGGCCAGCCATTGATCAGAGCAACAATCCATGGTCCTACTATGAAAGCTTTGATTATTTCAATTTTCTCGCTTGAGAATACAAATTTCTTGAGGATGGCTAAAAGGAAGGATAGATTTACTCTATCGAATGTGTTTTCCATATCTAATTTTATAATGATACCTTGCTCTTTCCACATTAGACTAGAGTGCATAATATTGTCAAGGATCTGTCTGATGGGCACGAATCCTCCTTGGTTTTCTGAAATTAGATCGGGGAGGATAGGCTTTATTCGGTTTGCTAATATTTTAGTGGTTATTTTGTAGGAGGAATTACACAATGATATCAGACGGAATCTACTGAAAGTATAGGGCCTTTCCTCTTTTGGGACAAGAGCAAGATAAGAAGAATTTGTAAATCCTCCTAACTTGTTTTTCCTGAAAACATTCATGATCATTCTTATCAAATCTTTTTTGATTATGTGCCAATTGTTATGATAAAAAGCAATGGAAAAACCATCAAGGCCTAGTGCTTTGTCCGGATGGAGATCCCACACAACAGAATGAATCTAATTCTCATATACTTCTTTAGTGAGCTCAAGGTTTATTTCTTCACTTATTTTATTGGGTATATGCTAAGTAAATGTATCATATTCTTAATTTGTTGAGTTTGTTGTTAGGAGCTTTTTGAAATGGTTATGTGCTTCCTTTTTCAAATCTTCTTGTCCTCTAATTTCTCTATCTTCATCAACCTTTATGTTGTCTACTTGATTAATGATTCTCTGCATATTTGTTGAGTTGTGAAAGAAGGTCGTGTTTTTATTTCCTTTCTTCAGCGAGAGGTTGTGAGATTTTAATCTCCATCCTCTTCCTCTACCCTATTTTCTCTATATATTTCCCAGTAAATTTTATTTTCCTAGAGTTGACTTTCTTTTGCTTCTTCCTGTTGTTCTTTTGTTTCTTGGGTTGTCTCCATATTTTTAATTAACTTTTCCTTTCTTTTCTATGCTTCTTTATGGTTGTTCTTGGCCCAGATTTTCATTTCCTTCCTCAAGATTTTTAGTTTGGTTTCCCAAACAAAACTTGGAGAGCCTATGATCTTTTGAAACCAGACCTCTGCTATTATGTTTTTAACTTCCTCACTATTGTTCCACAATGGGAAATATCGAAATGGAGTTGGACCTAAATTCCCCAGAGTCCCTAGAGAGATAACCACTAGCTTGTGGTCAAAGGTTGAGGTATGGATTATTCTTGAAATGATTGAGCTGAATTTGTTTCGTATTTTGTCCTGAACTAGGATGCGATCTAACCTTTCTTTGATGTTGACTTTTCCAATTGTTTTATTGATCCATGTATATTTTCCATTATTGGGGGGAATATCCAAAAGTTTATAGGATTCCATAATGTGATCAATGGTATCCCTTGATGGATCAGCGTGATAAGAACCTCCAAACTTCTCATCAGCATTCAAAACTAAGTTGAAGTCTCCTCCAACTATGATGTTGTTTTGAACATGGGGAAGATTTTTTTTTAGAGAGTTCCAACAGACTTCTTTCTCTCTATAATGATTTGGCGCATAGATATTTATTATGCAGTATTGCTCTTTAGTGATTTTATTTCCTAGATAGGATTTAATCCAATGTTGTTCTTTTATATGATGAACTAATTCCCATTTTCCTTTCCTGCAAAGAGTGCAGATACCTCCCCAGGCCCCTGATGCTTGGAAAGATGAGCCTTCATAGTTCCTTATTTTTTGGATAATTTTCCCTGAGTCTTGTTCATTTATTTTGGTCTCCTGAACCATGAGGATGTCTGGAATTTCCATTTCTATTATATATTTGATTGCATTGAATTTCAGTGGGCTTCCCATTTTTTAATAGTTCCAAGAGACCAAATTCATTATTTATTTTGATTGGGGACAGAAGGGCCTTTCCCTCTGGAAGTATGGGGGGTTTTCTCCTTTCTAGCAACTTCATCTCTTAGTTCTTTATTTGCGAAAAAACAATAAAATGAAGAAGTAGAAGCTCATGATCCAAAATGGGAACAAGTAAAAAAGAAAATGATTGCAAATAAACCATCTTCTTAGCCCTCTTCATTTCCTCAAATTCCCTCTCACTTAGCCCCTATTCTCTCAAATCCTCTTCCATCCCCCTCTTCTCCTTTGCCCCCTCTCATTCCTCCCCTTCATTCCTCCAACCTTCTGGTCTCTAATCCCTTTGGTCCTCTTGAAGAACCAATCATTCCCTCCTCTCCTCCTCCCTCCTCCCCTCTCCTCCCCTTCCCTCCCTTTCCCATCCCCTCCTCCCCCTTAGCCCCCCCACCCTTGCCTCTTTTGATCGAATCATTACATGGAACCAGTCTAAATATTTACTATCTTCCCTTGACCATAAAGAAATCCATAGGTTGTTGAGTACCCATAACCATCTCCTTTCTAGCAACTTCATCTCTTAGTTCTTTATTTGACTTTCTTCCTTGTTTTCTTTATGGTCAAGGGAAGATAGTAAATATTTAGACTGGTTCCATGTAATGATTCGATCAAAAGAGGCAAGGGTGGGGGGGCTAAGGGGGAGGAGGGGATGGGAAAGGGAGGGAAGGGGAGGAGAGGGGAGGAGGGAGGAGGAGAGGAGGGAATGATTGGTTCTTCAAGAGGACCAAAGGGATTAGAGACCAGAAGGTTGGAGGAATGAAGGGGAGGAATGAGAGGGGGCAAAGGAGAAGAGGGGGATGGAAGAGGATTTGAGAGAATAGGGGCTAAGTGAGAGGGAATTTGAGGAAATGAAGAGGGCTAAGAAGATGGTTTATTTGCAATCATTTTCTTTTTTACTTGTTCCCATTTTGGATCATGAGCTTCTACTTCTTCATTTTATTGTTTTTTCGCACATCTATGATCTGTTATTGAATGTTGGTTTTGTTGTGTTAATTTCAACTTCAGATTTATAAACAAATGCTTGTCAATTGCTTCATGTTCATAGGTTCCTTTATGGTGTTTGTGAATGTAAACAGATAAATTTTATCAAGTTTTATGTTAATTTCATGAGAAAAATAACATGAAAAACAAGTGTTGAACAACAGCAATCAAATGTACAACAAACCATCAATTTGAACACTTAACACAGTGTTTTGATGAAGGAGTTTACCCCTCCTGGGCGACATCTCCTTGGTCCAGCTTCCATGGATTGGGCCTCTATATTAGCTCAATAATGGAAAAAGTTCTATTTACAATGCTCTACTTCTCCTAAAACCTACTTCAATGTGTTTAGAATGCCCAAATAAGCAAGGAACACCTTTTCCTGATCTCAACTTGGTCGAATTTTGCTCCAGTTATGGTAAAAATTGTTTTCCCTAGAAAACCTCCTCTAAAACTAGAGGAACTCCATTTAACTCCACTAAACTAGAGTTACCACTGAAAAAGGAGGGTCCTCCAAAAGTGCCGCCAAATTAAACTCGAGTTTAATTAAATGTTAAATGTGATTAATTAGCAGATAAGTCGGATTAGCATTTAATCCACATTTTAATGGCTAACCATTAGCCTTAATGTTGGCGATTTTCGCAATAGTGGACACATGGTGAAGGTTAGTGCAATACCCGCGCGGCTATGGTGACTGTCTACTTGACGGTTATGTGTGGTGATCACATGGGAGGACTGGCCCATGGAATGGCCATCCTAACCCCAACCGCATTTACATCAACCTTTAAATATATATTGTGACCATAATATGTCAAGAACTTGTAGCGCAGTGTAACACTATGTCACGAGGTTTGCTCAAAGTAGGTCTCGGGTTCGACCCCCCCTCTTGGCCTACCATAAATTTTATTGTGCGTCGATTGACCAGTCCGACCTTTGGGGAGGGACACGTGGCGGCCTCCGGACTTGCCTCTTGTCCCCTCCTCATTGGTCCACTTCAAACCAATAAAATCAAGGCATGTCACCACATCTGATAACCAACCTCAACACAACACTTCTCAAAACCTTATTGGACCATTGACCACTTGACTTTTCAGAGTCACCTGCCACATCAATAGTACGGACTGCTGATTGTGCAGTGACTGTACATTTTTTTTAAATTCCACTATTTGGCAAAGCGGACAGAACGCGATATCTTTCTCATACGAACTCGGTTTTCAATGAAATGAGTTGCGTTGTGATTGTTTCGCAGAGACGAACATGGTCGTTTAGGTTACGAGCGATTATGAGAACTTTGATTTTTAAGCTAAATACTGAGCACTTGATCATTCCTCCCCACTGGAAGCCTTTTCGACCCCAAAAGCTACTATCAATTGTTCAGCGGGTGAGGGTATAGCTCCCTCACCTTCTCGATATGCAAACATATGGCTTTAGAAGGCTTTTATCCCTTGAGTCCCACTCTAAGGTATTCGACATTCCCTCTTTTCGAAGTTTTTGGTTCTTTTGTCAAGTATGAGATCCTACTGAAGTTCATCAAGATATTCTAGCGAGAAATCGTCTATTGATGGTAATTGAACATGCTCTCCTTGTTATCAAATAAAGGATGCTCAAACAATCTCAAATTCTCAACATTAACAATAGAGCATATTTGCATATAAGGAGGCAAATCTAGCTAAAATGCATTGTTACCAATCTTTTCCAGAATTTTAAAGGACCATAACAGATTGGCTTAAGCTTTTTACCTTCCCCTTGAAGTCTCTCTTTGCTAATATATAACCAAACTTCATCTCCAACTTGAAATTTATGGTCGACACGGTGTTTGTCATGCCTTGCCTTGTAGCTGCTCTGACTTCTTTCAAGTTGTCAGTGCACTGTGTGATGTATCAACTGAATTTTCTCAATGAACTTCCTTGCCTTATCGATGTCACTATGACCATCGATGGCGACATCTTTCTCAAAGATGAAGTCCAATGGCGATCTTGGCAAGTACCCAAAACATGCCTCAAACGGCGATGTGTCTGTGAAAGAATGCTTTGCCTTGTTGTATGCATGTTGTATGTAATGCAACTCTTCATCCCACAACTTGGGATGTTTGCTGCAATATCCTCTAAGAAGATGAATGACTGTTCTGTTGACCACCTCGGTTTGTCCATCTGTTTGTGGATGAAAGTTTGTACTCTTCTTCAACTTAGTGTCCATCATGTCCCACAAATTTCACCAAAAATTCCAAACAAATCGAGAATCTTGATCACTTACAATGGAAGTAGGAAGACCAAAATGAACCCAAATATTTTGAAAGAAAAGATGAGTTATTTGTTCAGCTATAATTTTCTTTTTACATGGTGTTAGAATACACATTTTGTTGAACCTACCTACAACTACATACAAGTAATCATGACCTTTCCTTGGCAATGGAATACCTCCTACAAAACCCATTGAGATACTCTCCCATGGATGTGAAGGTACCAGAAGTGGAGTGTAGAATCCTAGTTTCCTATTGCTAGGCTTACTTTTTGCACACAAAGAACATCCTCTAATGAAACAAGATACATTATCAAACATGCATGGCTAATAACAATACCTTTGGAGATTCGCTATTGTCTTGCCTACACCAAAGTGTCTAGCAATCAATGAAGTGTGTGTCTCCCTTATGATATTGTTTCTTTCTCCATGTGGAATACATAACTTGCCCAAGCGATACAACAAATTCTTATGTACATGGTAATCTAACTCTTCAATTTGGTTTCCCTTCCTCAAGCTTGCATACACATCTCAAAAGTCATTATCATATGCATATTGCTCAGCGTAATTTTCATGCAAAACAGAATTGTGCTCGAGTATAATAGATGAATTTACAATATGCCTAGAAAGCATATCAGCTACCTTATTGTAGACTCCCTTTTTGTATTTGATAGCCAAATGAAATTGTTGTAGAAAACCCATCCATCTAAAGTGTCATGATTGTTGCAACTTTCATTGTGACTGTAAGTATTGCAATGGTTGATGGTCGGTATGGATAATGATATCCTTCCCCATCAAGTAGTGTTTCCATTTTTTGACACTTTGTACCAATGCATAAATTTCTTTGTCATAAGTGGGATAGTTAGTCACAGCTCCATTAAAATTTTCAGAATGAAATGAAATGGTCTTACCATTTTGCATAAGAACTACTCCCATGGTGTAATCACTAGCATCCATTTGAATCTCAAATGGTTGTCTAAGATCCAGAAGAGCTAATACCAGTGTTGAACTGATCTTTTTCTTTAAAGAATCAAATGATTTCTATTGTACATCTCCCCAAAGGAAGACTTTCTTGACACTAGTAAATGCATGTAATGGAGCTACAATGGAAGAAAAATTAGCAATAATTTTTCTCCAATACTGTGATGCCCCTAGAAAGCTTCTTACCTCTGTAACTGTATTGGGCTTGGGCCAATTTAGAATGACCTCAACCTTAGAGGGGTCTATCTTCAGCACACCTCCCCCAAAAATGTGTCCCAAATACACTAAAGAAATCTTGCCAAATTCACACTTCGACATCTTTAAAAACAAATGTTCTTTTCTTAAGACATCAAGTAATTTGTTCACATGCATGACTTTTTCATCTCTGGATTTGCTGAATATGAGAATATCATCTAAGTAAACAATGACAAAGTCATCTATAAATGGTCTCAATACATCATTCATAACTCTCATGAAAGTAGCTGGAGCATTTGTAAGACCGAAAAGCATAACAAGCCACTCAAACAATCCTTGTTTAGTTTTAAATGCAGTTTTCCAAATGTCCTCTTCAGCTATTCTAACTTGATGATAAAAAAATTTTAAGTATAACTTAATGAAATACTTTGCATACCTCAACTGATCAAGCAAATCATCAATTTTTGGGAGTGGATAACGATTCTTTACCGTGATTTTGTTTAGTGCACGGAAATCCACACACATGCGCCAAGTCCTGTCCTTCTTTGGCACTAAGACAATGGGTGAACCACATGGCGAAGTAGATGGGTGTATAATACCTTTGTTCAGCAATTCTTGAATTTGCTTCTTGATTTCCATTCTCTCCATAATCTACATGCGGTACATGCCAATGTTTGGAAGTGGAACATCCTACTGCAGTTGTATCTCATGCTAACTTCCCCTCTTGGGAGGTAACCCCTTTGGTTCCTGAAACATCTTTCCATGCTTTCTTACCACATCAAACAAATCAGATTTCAATTTGTCATCACAACCTTCAAAAGATTCATAATCAATATCATTCTTTTTCTTGATCATGAGAAGCACAATATTTTTACTTGCATTTACTAGTCTCTTCATCTGCCCTGCATTAACCAAAGAAATGTTTAACTTTTTGCGATGGGCTCTCACAATATACTCCACCCTGTTAGTGCTTGAAATTTCACCTCAGGCTGAAAAAGGTAAACTCCAAGGCAACATCAAACCACTTAGCCTCGTAGCTAGCCCTACGGGGCAGGAGAGGGCTCTCTCCGGTCTATCTTGGAAAAGATCTTCAACGGGCAGAGATAACCAATAAAGAACACTGATTTTAGGCTAGTAAACTAATATAAAGGTTTGATTTGGGAATTTTAGGGTTTTGGTGGAAAATTGGGGAAAGGCAATTTTGGGTGCGGGGATTGGACACAGTTTTTTGCAGGGGGTTCTTTGGGGCAAGGTAGGAGACTGTACTGATGCCTTTGAATTAAGTGAATGGATAGGAATGATCGGTGAGGAGCTAAAGAGAGCAAGAAACCTTCAAGAGTTCTCTTTAGACAGATGAAAACATAAATATTAAGCAAACTTAAAAGCAGAGCATGACAATCATGAATTCTACTTTAACACTTCATTTGCCTAATTTTCAGAAGGAAAAGTAAGAAGATGATTCACATAACAAACTTAAAAGTACAAAGAGAAACACACCATCAATACATGTAACCACAGGAATCCCAAAAAGGACTACAAAACCCTGGTCTTTCTTCCTTTGCCAAAACTGCAGAGATACAATGAGTAATACAATAGAGCTTTCTCCCTCAAGAGTCCAACCATGAAAATGACCAAGAAAGTACATAATATAAGCAATCTAACATCTTTCCTTGCCTCTAGGGGTCGAGCTCACTATCCTAGGAGTTGTTTCAACCAATTCTAAACTGAGCACTAAAAACTAGGCAGTCAAAACAACTTGCCTCTATAAACTAGGAAACCAATTCATTCATTAAATTTTTGCCTATCTCATGAATGGATCTTCTAGAAGAGATAAATAAGTGTCAAAATATCATAAAATTACATCATTTACAACAATGAGGATCAAAATCTACTCCAAAAAGTCAAATCTAGTCAAAACTGCGTTTTGCTGAGCTGTAGGTGAATTTCTGTGAAAACTGCCCAACAGGTCGCGCGCCTTTGGAGCTGTTTTTGAGACACTTCCAGGTGTCCAAATGAGGCAAAAGTGGGCTTGTTGGAAAGGTCTAGATGTCTACTTTCCAATCCAAGTGGAATTTCTGAATTTGGTGGCCATTTGCCCCTCCAAAATTGCAATCTCCCAAGACTGCTTCTTGTGTGTCAAAAAGGTGGCAGAAAGTCATTTTTTGCATGTTTTTTGACCTTCTGGAGGCTCAAAACTTGATGAAATCTCTTGGTAATTGCTGAGCAGGCGTATCTTTGCATGAAAAATCCAAAAATGCTGAGTTTTCCCGAAATAGAGTTGCCCATCGAATAGGTTGCACGCAGCGCGCGACGTGTTGGTGGAGAAAACCTGTTTTTTGCCCAAAAATTCACAAGTGACCAAAAATGCTCAAAATTTTTTGAAATTTGTGCCGAAGTTAAGTCATTTAGTATCATGCTCCTTCAAGGAAGCCTCAGCGAAGATGTGGAGGGGATCGGACCTTTTCCGTCGTTTTAGTGCCTTGGCCAACCGCCCTTGGATCACCTTCATTTTCGCCTTGCATACGTGCATTCGGGCCCAATAATGGTTTTTCATGTTCCGGAGCAGGTCCTTATCTTTGTTGGCCTTGGCCAGCAACCTCTCCAAATGAGCATTGACCCGGAGAAGCATAGCCTCTCGCTCAACGGGTACTAAGTCACCGGGTCTTTTGTGCGCCAAGTTGCGGTCTTCATGGATCCTCCGCAACTCATCAAGAGTATGCTCCTCTTCAAGTTGCTTGTTGCGCTGCTCCAAGTAGGTGATTGTCGAATTTTCCATTTCCAATCTTTGTTGTAATGAATCATTTTCAGCCCTTAGGTGCTGAATGATCTCCTTTGACTCTAGGCTAGGAGAACTGATATCAAGGTCAACAACCTCTATGCCTGGAACACCTGATGGCCCCTCATCAATCTTGGGCTGCTTGCCTCTCTCTGGTACCTGTGCTGCTGTCGGAGATGAGGCCCCTTCCACCTGGTGTGGAGATAACACTCATGGTGCTGATGAAGAAGGCGAGACCCCTTCCACCTGGTGTGGAGAAAATACTCGCCTAGCTGATGAAAATAAGGCCCTGTGGCCTCTCTGATATGTGACCAATGGAGGGGAGCTGACATGTCTAGTCTCAGGAATATCATGCTGCTGTGAAGGCCCTCCCTCCTCATGAACAACCTCAGGGGGTGATGATGCTGATGCTGTGAAAAAATCTCGAGAGATAAAATCCTCCCATGGGATACCCTGCTGAGCCAACTGATGCATGACCACAAGCTGGATCAAACCATAATGATAGATGCTCATGTGTTGCTATGCTAGGCTCCTTCTCTGCACCAAGGGCACCATCTTCTCAATATTCCGGCACATGAAAAATGGTATGTTCATCATCTGTACCCGTGTGAAATGCATCAACAAGCGAATATGGTACGAATACAAATATGCAAATCTGCCCTCACAAGTGAAATAGCGCATGATGAGCCTCATCAAGGGAGCATACTCATCCCTCAAAAATTTGAAGGGAAACATACCAGTTATATACCTCATGTAGGCAGGTTTAATGTAGGGCTCATACTGAAATCTGTCCAACAGTTTGCGCTTGTTCCACTCTTCTCCCACATTGGGTATCCCTGTTGCTTGAGCAATAATTTCAGATGACAATATAAAATCCACCCCTGCAAGATTTTCATGCCCATCATGCAGATGCAAAACAAACAAGCGGGCCAATTCCCTATGGTGCTGAATTTGAGAAATCCTCTGGCAAAATTCATAACATGAGAGGTAGCGGAAACATGTAACTGCAAGTGGACAAGCCTGCAAATAGGTCAAAGAGGTGGGCTCCTCTCTCAGATGGTGACCACTCTTACCACCCCTGTGAGGCCTCCTTTGTATCTCAACTTCTGGTGTTGACTCACGGTCATCACTTTGCTCATAGTCGGTTTCGGTTTCTGACATGGTTTCAAGAGCAAAGTGGCTGAAATGTACTGCTGCTTCTGCTCAAATGACCTGCTGTTTTTCCCTGTTTGAAATGCTGCTTCAAGGGGACAAATAACACAAGGGAGATGTTAGGGAAGGGAGACTTCTAAGGGGAATTAGGGAAAATACATGAAAAAGGGAATTAAGGGAAGGAATCATGACATATACAACATCATACCATTATCATTTGCAAGGATTTTATGGGAAGTAGGGTTTAAGGTTATATTATTGGATTTTAGGGATATGGGTAGGGTGTTGGGCCTTTGATATTTTTTGGTAGGGAGATTAGGTAAAAATGATAAGGGAGATGGTTGGGATGTGGGGGAAAAAATGGGAATGAAAGGGATGACCTTGAGAGCAGCAAAACAAAACCCTATCTCTACTTGCATTTTGACATTTTTAAAGCAAATATACATGAACCTCTCATTTCAACTTGATGGCATTAAAACACATTTCCCATGCTCATTTTTCTTTATCAAGCAAAATACTTTGATGATCAGAGGCCTACCTGCAATCTTGAAAAATTTTGGGGTCGTTTGGCAGTTTACTGGCGATTTTTTGTGGATGAATTCCCAACAGGTCGCGCGCAGGTGCTGACAGGTCGCGCCAGTGTATTTTCCCAACTGGTAAGACCCCCCTGACAGGTCGCGCTTGCCCAACAGGTTGCGCGCAGGTCTTGACAGGTCGCGCGCAGGCTCTGTCCACAATTTCACTCAATTTCTCTCCAAATCGCTCTTCACAATGGCTTTGAGGCAAATGATGATCAAATGAGGGGAGAGAGGGGCTTTATAGGCTTGATTTAAATTAATTTCCCCTCAAACCCTCTTTCTAATGTTTTTAACTTGACACTTTTTCAAAATTTAAATGCTGCTGACTTTATGGTTTCTTTTTGTCCTGAAATTGGTTGAACTGATGTTTTTTCTTGAAAATTTTTGCAGGGATAGCTTCTGAGGAATCTTGGCAAAGGGGACCAGGGCTGCATGCTGACTTTCGAAGAATTTTGAATTTTTACAACTTTTTACAAATATGAAAAAATGACCTTGTCTTTAAAAACAGGGTTTTTAAATCCAAGGTAAAATTTAGCTGCAAAAGATGAGATCTTTTGAAGAAAAACTTTGATAGTCCTCCCTCTGGCCTGCTGGGCATTTATTGACTTTTAAAGACATGACCTCAAAGACAAATTGGACCTAAACCCTAGACCTAGGACTTTTGACCTCAAGACAAGACAAGAAACCTTGAAAGAGTTTATTGACTGAAACAACTTGATCCAGCAGTGCCAAGAGGGGAATAAAGACACTAGCTCCTCCATCAGGCTTATGGCATGCCTAATGGAATGCAATGAAATGACACTGATGAGACACCTACTTATGCAAATGCAAAGAGTTTTGATCGCTGATGGAGGGCTACTAGACCGACTCTAACACACCCCATTATTAAGCAATAAGTATTTGTTCTCTTGGCGATAAAATATTGCTTTCCTATCATACAAATATGGGCTACCCAAAATTATTCCTGAGATGTCAAGAGGAACTATATCTAACTCAACTTCATCAATAAGCTTTTCAATAATGGCAAACTTGAATAAGCATTTCCTTGTAACCTATAAATTTGCATTATTGACTATCCAACCCAATGGATATGGCTTATGATGAGGTACAGTGTCAAGGTTAATACTTTTGACCAAGTCTTCTGAAATTAAGTTTGATTGTGACCCACTATCAAATAATGCATCAATCTTTGTATGATTTGAAATTACCCTTACATGGAACAATTCTATTCTTGATTCTTCATTTGGAGTGTTCTTGTGACTATGTGAGGAACTAGTGCTTGCAACAACGTCTTTTCCTTTTGTGACAATGGTTGAAATCTTAGTCACATCACTAGAATATGATCCAAGATCATGTTGTGGGGTAGCGTCGTCTTTTGTTTTCCCTTATTGTTTGGTTTCTTAGGCCTTAGTTCGGGATGTAATTTCCAACAATGGGTTTCATCATGCCCATATTTGGAACAATTTTGGCATATAGTTTTCTCCCCTTCTTTCTTCACACTTGTATTCTTCTTTCTCTTCCATTTTCCTCCCTTCTATTTCTCCTTACCCTTAAATGGCTTCTTCTTACTACCCTCTTCCTGAATGTTCTTTCCCCTTACTTCAAGGTGCATGGCTTGCACACATACCTCATCCAAATTACTTGGATTGAACATAAGGATAGTATGTTTTAAATAGGAATGTAAACCCCCAATATATTGCAACAGTGTATCTTGGGAATTCAAGTTTACTCCTAAAAACAAAGCCCTCTTTCTAAACTCCTAGGTATAGTCTTGAATTGGTTGGCCCTTGAGTTGCCTAAAATTTTGCCAACTCATTATGGCATTTTTCATATAGGCTAAAGGATAAAACTTTCTTTTAATTGCAGAAACAAATTCAACCCAAGAAATGGATATCTTACCATGAATTCTTATTTCCTCTTGAGTCTTTTCTTCCCACCAAACTAATGTTGCTCCTTCTAGCCTTAATGAAGCCAACTAGATCTTTATGTCATCTTCTTGAAGGTTCTGAATTTTGCAATAAACCTCCAATTGTCGAATCCAATTGTCTAACTTTTCTGCATTCACCTCACCATTATACATGGGAAGTTCAAACTTAATGTCCAATTCTAGTTAGGGAGTTTTTTCCTTTGGGGTTTTTGAATGAGTATGAACAATTTTTGTGGTGGAAGTGGAAGATGATGTTGTTTGAGATGTTGAGGATGATGAAGATGATGAAGATGGTGGAGGTAGAGGAGGATTTCCTCCATTACCCTTTGAATCCTTCTTTTCATCTTTTTTATTTCCTGAGCTTCCCTCTTCATGTGGAGTCTTAGAACTCCCTCCAACCATTCTAGTATTCCTCTCTCATAGAGGACTCTAACCATGTCAGTTAAATCATAGAAAAATTTCTTGAATGCTTCCTGTTCTGAAAGACCTTCAATCTCTCTTGCTCTAGACATGATGGCTTTGGATTCAAGCTCAGCTTCTGGTACTGCTTGTACCTCCTCAATCTCAATTGAAGGTAAAACTTGAAGTGCTTCAAGTGCAGCTGGGATTGGAAATTTGGGTGGAGATTATGGCCTTGTGGCTCTCCTTCTTTGAGGGATTACCTCAAGAGTTGCAACCAATAGTTTCCCTTCTCCTCTCTGTAACTTTAACCTTGTAAGCATCACAAATTTGCAACCATTAAAACCCTACTTGCACAAAACTCAAGTAATCAAGCAAATAACCTTTTGCTATGTTAATTTCAACTTCAAATTTATAAACAAAAGCTTGTCAATTGCTTCATGTGCATAGGTTCCCTTATGGTGTTTGTGAATGTAAACAGGTAAATTTTATCAAGTTTTATTTTAAGTTCATGAGCAAAATAACATGGAAAACAAGTGTTGAACAACAACAATCAAATGTACAACAAACCATCAATTTGAACACTTAACACAATGTTTTAATGAAGGATTTCACCCCTCCTGGGCTACATCTCCTTGGTCCAGCTTCCATGGCTTGGGCCTCTATATTAGCTCAATAATGGAAAAAATTCTATTTACAATGATCTACTGCTCCTACTTTAAGGTGTTCAGAATGCCCAAATCAGCTAGGAACATCTTTTCCTGATTTCAATTTGGTCGAATTTTTCTCCAGTTATTGTCAAAATTGTTTTCCCTAGAAAACCTCCTCTAAAACTGGAGGAACTCCATTTAACTCCACTAAACTGGAGTTGCCGCCGAAAAAGGAGGGTCCGCCAAAAGTGTCGTCGAATTAAACTCGAGTTCAATTAAATGTTAAATGCGATTAATTAGCGATAAGTCGGATTAGTGCTTAATCCGCATTTTAATGGCTAACTGTTAGCCTTAATGATGGTGGTCTCCACAATGGTGGACACTTGGTGATGGTTAGCACAATACCCGAGCAGTTATGGTGACTGTCTTCTTAACTGTTATGTGTGATGATCACATGGGAGGGCTGGCCCATGGGCTAGCCCTCCTAACCCCCACGTGCATTTAAATTAAACTTTAAATATATATTGTTACCATAACATGTTAAGAACCTATAGCGCAGTGTAACGATATGTCACGAGGTTTGCTCGGAGTAGTTCCCGGGTTCATGTTATCGGGAAATCTAGTGTCTATTCAGAGCTGCTAGTCCCACTAAGATGGGTAGCTATCTTAGAAACAAACAGATTAAAGTCACTTGTTTTTCCTTTACGAGAGAGAGATGAGAAAGAAGCAGAGAGTACCAACCTCAGTCTTCCGCTTGGCTCCTTGCTTGTTTCCTTTCCCCTTTGATAGAATCTCGCCATTGCTTCCTTACTTGTCCCGCTTCAAAGAACACCTGTAGATTCACAACAGCATAATACCATCAAAGCATAGAGATCTTTCACTGTAAACAATATAGGATCAGATATATATTGACCATACAAATGCATATATCAACACAATATTTAGAGATACACAAGAATATGGAGGAAAACTCAAATAGCTTTATTAGTAAAAGTAGTAGAAGAGAGGATTACAACCACTTGGTTTGACCCAACACCATCCTTCCAGCTTGAAAGCCCTCTTCACCTCACACAAAGCAAGATCACCCAACAATGTCTTCAAAGAGAAACCAGCAGCACCTCTTTGCAAATTACCAAATTCCAACCTTCAGCCTCTAGATCTCTAAGATGAGGGATCCATATATAGATATTTGCAGAGGTGTGAGTCAGCTCTAGGTTTTTGATTAGTGTCATTCCACTGATATTTCTTGGTTCCACTTGGAGATTTTATTGATCTCTTACTCATCCTTGGGCGAATTCTGAGAGGCAAGTGTCATATGAGAAGTTTCTAAAACATTCCTTGATCATCTACTTAGCAAACTATCTCTGCCATTTGTCTATTCTCGCTCATCACACCCTACAGAAGGCCTTTTCAGTATGCATCGCACCTCCCGTGTGTACAAGGTGAGATGCATTGCACCCTGGCCATGGAGCAAGTGAGATGATCCAGTTTAACGACAAGGATAACTCGGTCCTTTTCAATTTTAGAGAGTCTGAAAAAATATGGAAAGGAAACTCCAATATTCCTTTTTTGTAGTATAATCCCTTAAGTCCGAAAAAGTATAAAACAATGCGAAAGGGATGAATTTTCGATAGTTTTAACAAGCCGAACAAGACAAACGCTTGATCTTTTTATGTAATAATCCCTCAGGGCCAAAAAGATTAAAATCTAGAGGAGGGATGGCACTTCCAATCACTTTAACGAGCTAGAGAGACCAATTGCTCGGCAATCTTTTCATATTTTACGAGTCAGATGAAAAGAGCTTAAAGGAGACTCGTTTTTTAGGAACGAGTGATATTTCGGGTAGCAGCTGGTTCCAGGTGAGGGTTAGAACTTTCTAATCACAACAGTGTTAAGAAGGTGGATAACCGGATCACTCGTCGCAGTTGTTCCTCAAAAGGGGTAAACAATCAAATGTAGGCGAATGATCGGCTAAAACAGAGTGGAGGTGATGGTAAGAACACGACCAAGGCTCAAAAGCTGATGATAATGCATTCGCAATGGTTATTTATCGGAGGTGGGTTCATTTTTTAATGAGCTTAAACTATGGTGGAACATATGCTCATTGCTAGGTTTAATTTTTAACGAGCTTGAACTTTGCGTAAAACTGCTTGTTGCTAGGTTTATTTTTCAACGGGCTTGAACTTCGCATAAAACTGCTCATGGCCTGGTTCATTTTTTAGTGAGCTTGAACCATGCGACAACATATGCTTGGATTCGGTTTCATGTTTACACAAGCTTGAAACGAGAAACTATGCTTGTTATAAGTTTGCATACCCCCAACATAATGACGCAAATCGAGGTGCATGCCCCCCAAGCTTCATTGCATTCAACGCGGTGGTTGGAATGAAGGTTTACCTTCGAAATCTTAGAAAGACTCGACTTGGATTTTACGAGATCGTAATCAAAGACTCGATTTGGAAATGGATTTGTTTCATTTTTTAATGAGGTTGACACAGTAAAAGAACTATCCTCATAATCCACCGTATTTACAGTATTTGATAGAAAATCAAAAGCTGAAGGATGATTAAGGTTGATGGAATAATCTTCATGGTGATCCAGAAGATGGGAACGATGGTGGTAATCTTCCCACGGTGCCTCTCCTATCATCATTGACTGAATGATTACTTCGTCTGTAGAATGTACATGCGACCAAGGATCTGAAGAGGTGCCATATTCCTTAGACCTATCTATCCAACCACTCGATGAGCATTGATTTGGGTTTGCCCCCCAGGCCAAGAAAATTGATTGCTACAATATTTCTAAAATGGCGATGATCCATGCTGTCAAAATGTTCAAGAATCTTCTGAATCTTTTAGATATAGAAGATATCATATTGCAGGTTCCCACCGTGGCCACTTCCGCTAGATTGTTTGGAGGCGATAGGGCAAAAGTACCCATCAATGTAGGGTCTTTTAGTAGGCCTACTCCGATATTTTGAAGCGACTAAGAGCTTCCATGGATCATTGGGATGCTTCCCGTAACTCGTGAACTGTTGGGGAGGAAGATTTGTCGATCAACGATTGTAATTCCTCCTTGAAAAGGAAATGTAATCTTTCTAAAGTATGTTGACGCAACTACAACCATAAAATAAATCCAGGGCCTTCCTAGTAGGATATTGTAATCGAGGTTTCCATCGATAACTTCAACGTCAATTTCTACTGTTTTTCCCCCTAGTTCGACTTGCAAGTTACTTAAAATCTTGTATGGAGTGTATGTTCGTCCATCAAATGCTTTTAACGTCGTCAACGATCGTGACAAGGGTGGTGAGCCTAAATTTTTCCAGCAACTCATTGACATAATACATGTAGATGCCCCCTCATCAATAATTGTTCGATGAACAGTTTTGTTGAGGGCTTTCACTTGAATGAGGAAAGCGAGCTGAGCTGGTAACTACGGGTCATATCCTTTATGATTAAAGGCCACAAGATTGGAATCCACTTGGTCAATCCCACCTATTGCTGATAATAAAGCTTTCTTTTGGGAGGGGCAATTTTGCAGTACCTCAAGTGTCGACATAGCGGATGGCGATTGGGCTAGGTCCTCTACTATATTATAATTTTGTGTCACTCTGGCATGAGGATTAAATGTCGATTTGTGTACAACTCCCTTTGGTGGCTTTATCGTTAGCTCATGAATGATGGGTGGCACAACTTCAGTCGAAGTTGTTGTCGAACTACTAGGTTGATTAGTAGCCTTGTTGTTTGACAGCTGTGGATTCCCATAATCTTTATTCCTTGTCGATATCAAAGCATCATTTTGTTGTTTCGAAATGGATAGCATAAGGACTTGGGATGGGGAAGCATTGTCACTAGCAACCAGATTGGTTCCTGGGTTTGGAAACGGATCAGTCAATACTGTTGAGGTTTTTGAATTCTTAAAGAATTTCTTAACTTCAGCTTTATATGGACAATCTCTCGTCCAATGATCCTCATCGCATATGAGGCATGGCTGAGTAGGTTTCCTTTGCCTAGAAGGGTTTGCAGAAGATTTTTCAGGAGACAAATCATCTTGTCTCTTCTTTTTTTTCTTCCCTTTCTTCTTGCCCTCTGGTTGCTTCGGTTCTTTGCCTTTGCCAGTTGACACAGCATTAACCTCCAAGGCAAGAAGTTCTTCATTTGCATTTTGATCAGAAACCTTACGGGCTTTCTTGGATGCAGCCTTTGTCGATTTCGTGCTTGTCGTGCCTATCACGCCATTGCCGGCATGAGAGTCTTTGTTTGATTTAGGAGGAGGAGGAACAGAAAATTTTGGTCTCGGAGCATCAGGGATTTTGTCATAGAGCGTGCCAGACTGAGTGTAGATCAAGTCTAGATATTGCGCACGAGAAATGACCTACTCTTTAGTGACGACCCCTCCCTTTGCCACATCTTCTGTTATAGAAGGTAACAAAGACTTAATAAACCATTCAGCTAGTAGCTGATCAGGGACATATGTTTTTACCGTTCTACGATGACGTCGCCATTCATGAATATGATCAAATATGTGAGTGGCTGTCGTTTGCTTGAAATTGGTAAGAAGCTCTGTTCCTATTTCATACCTTATTGGTAATTGAAAATGGGTTAAAAATGTTGTGGCAAGGGCGCTAAAGTTATCAAATGAAGCTCTAGATAATTCAATGTACTATTTTGCTACCGGACCAGTTAACGTTCACTGAAAAAGGCGAAGCCGAATTGAATCATCATTGAGAGTGTTGGATGAACACCACAGATGAAAGGTCATCACATGATTCGACGGGTCTTCACCTAGATTTCCATTAAATTTAGGAATATCTGACAGAAGTTTATGAGGAATCGCCAGCCACCAAGGGGCATAAGCGATTGGATCGTTTGTTAGCCGATTTAGATCTGGTAACTCTAGAGTCGCCATGAAGGGCAACTGTTGATTCAGGTTCGGCGAAGCGTACCCAGGATAAGATGGGATCGCCTGAGCAGTGGGTCTTTGCATACCAACATAATGTATTTGATGTTGATAACTTTGATAAGGTGGTTGGGCATAACCAATTTGAGACGATTGGTGATAACCATTTTGAATATACAGCTGCCCATTACCTGCAAAGTTTTGTTGCTCAGGTCCTTGGTAAGCTTGTTGGAATTGCGGTTGTTGATGTTGCACCAGCCATGGTTGTGAAACCATTTGCTATTGCCCAATACTAGACATTTGACCAAGATGAGGGGTAATAGTACCCAAATGAGCCTAAGTCACTCCAGTTAGGGAGCCACTAATTGGTGATTGCGGTTGTGTCGCGGAGACAAGAGGCTGTTGTACAACAACCTGAGAAACTTGAGGTTGGCATACAACAGGCAATGCCTGTACTTGTGACATTGTCACAATAGCTGGTGTAGTGGGGATATTCGACATAGGTAGACACGGTTGCATTGAGTATACAACTCTTGGTTGTTGAGGCAGTATTGGCACCCAACCACTGGATGTTATTCCAATTTGACCTGAATTTGGTTGTGAACTCTCATATGGTTGTTCTCCCAAAGGGAACAATGAAAGGGTGTAGTGCCATCCATATGGCAGCAATCTAGTGCTCAAGGGAATGATTTGCCTTTGGAGACTAGACTGCCCAAATTGATATTATTGTGAAGGATTAATTTGTTGAGATTCAACATAAGAGATTCCAGATACTATTCCGGATGAACAAACGGGAACAGACCATACTGTCGAAACAGTCCCTGGGTGGACTGCTTCTAGCGATTGAGAGCTAGTTGGGACAGATGGTATACCAGCGAACACTGTCAGAGTGGTGGTAGGAGGTTTTGCTACTGCTGTATCGAACGAGACAGTCCTAGATGTCGATGGTTGTCCAGACATATCGAGTCTATCCAAAATACTTCCTAGCGATTCTACAGGGACTTGCGATGAAGGGATATTAACTTCTGAAGTAGAAGGATATAGGTGGATCCCAGTCCCAAAATACGATGGAATACTGGATGGGAGATCCTCCGTAATATCTTCTATAGCAATCAATCCGGGTGGAAGAGGCAGACCGTCAGGTCCGTAAAATATTTCTGGTGCTGAAGAGGGTATAGATTCTGCAGCGACAGATGCCGGAGGGGTAACACCTTCCGAATCAACTCTAGATGGAGCTGGTTTAGGAGTCGAAGTGTTTACTGTTACACTAGGATCAGTTCCAATGTCCTCTTGTAACTGCAGAACTTCTTCTATAGAGGCAGGGATACCAGAAATGGTTGGAGTAACTGGAGTCTCAGAGGATGTTGAAACACAAGTTTCAAACAAACCAGGAGACTTTGACCCAGTTAAACGAGTTCGCTTGGCCCGAAATGGTTTCGTTTCTGGAGTCAAAGACGGTTGACTCGTCAGTCTCCGTGAATGACGGGGTTTTGATTGACTTTCTTCCACGATTGCAGATTATTTGATCAACTCAAAATAAGAGGGGAAAGTGTTATTCCGAATTAAATGAATTTTAGATGCTTTGACACAACTTGCTTTTTCAATTTTTAAGAGTCGAGAAAAAGCTAAATATGACTCTAGTCACCTTTGATTTTTAATGACCCTAAAGTGACAAGTGCTCAGATGGACCTTTTCCTTTAAGGAGTCTGAAAAGGAACGAAAGAGACTACTCTGGAAATCTAGATAGAGGGATTACCAAACCAATTGCAAAACTACAGAATACTTTTTATGGTACGGTAGTCAATCTTCCCGAATGTTGTGTTCAGTGCATTGCGATCGATAGGGCGGCAGACACGGCTTCCTAAGGATAAAGGATAAAGCCTATTGTGGTCTCCCAATATATACTCAACGGTACATGGGAGCACAAGTCCGTACTGGCACTTGTCGTGTCAAAGAGGAGGAATCACCCAACCTACGATGAAAGCGATAGTTACCAGGCTTTATGACGCCGGAATACATCTCTAGCCCAGACTTCTAGATGTTGTGCGTTAGGTTCCAAAGCGTTTTTATGTTCATTGAATTTATTTTACAGTTGATCTTTCTTAAGAAGTTTTCCTTTAAGGTTCACTGCGTGATGTAGATATACAACTCCTAAATATGCAATCTAAGATGATAAACAGTCGTTTACTCTTCTTTTTGCAATGAAAATCTTAGCTACTAAGGAAAGAGAAATAAAATCCTTTCAACATAGAGCAGAGAGCACACACTAGATGCATTGTCCTAAATCAAAATCAACAAGTAGTCTAAATGCAAATGCACGCGCATGTATTTGTTTTCCACTTTCTTAATGTGTAAATGACAAAAAGAATGCTAGGTACAAATCTGAATTATTCCTTCTTTCAAAGCGACAGTACTAACAGTTTTCTTTTCAAAAAATGACAGGAAGGCAAGACAACACTTTGCGATTTTGAATTAAAAACTGCTTTTGACACTTGAAATACTTATAAATTCAGATCAAATACAAGAGTAACAATGTAATCGACTATCAAAAAGAGAAGTATTCTTTTCTTTGACTGAAAACGACACTTGCGACACTTTCAAATCAAAAGACAACAGTTTGATTAAGCTACTATTTTGTAAATGAGAACTGTGAATGGCAAAAAATACATAAAAACATTCACAAATCTTTGTACAATGGAGGTTGGATGATGTAAAGAAAGGGGGTTTTAATAGTGGTCTACTGATCACAGATAGAAAAATTCCTGAATAAAGCTAGAGAGAGTGAACAAAAAACCAAAATCTGGAGGTAGATCTAGTCTTGTCTGATCATCACACCTGTAGCACAGGGAAACAGGGATGCATCCCACCTACTGCACATGGGAGGTGTGATGCATCTAGATTGCCAAGAAGAGATGGTGTGATGCTCTAGGGATGAGACTTTAACTTGGTTTTTGGTCACAGTTTGCAGCTTAGTTCATGGATTTAGGCCGAGCAAATGATATTCAGTAACTACAAAGTACAGGGGCTGATCTAATGAGGTTACTCAAGCTACCTCTAGGGCACTTAGGATGTTTGCAAGTCAATTCTTCAGTTCATAAACAAACCCAGAGATTGACTGAAGCAGCATTGATCTACTTTTCACTTGCATAGCAAATGCAATTCAAAGGCTAGCTGGCTTAACTTCAGGCTCCGTTTGTGGTTTATGAATCAAAAAAATAGAGACAAGAAATCAAACTAATCGATCCCCAACGGAGTCGCCATTTTGTTATCAGGAGATCTAGTGTCTATTCAGAGCTGCTAGTCCCACTAAGACGGGTAGCTATCTTAGAAACAAATAGATTAAAGTCACTTGTTTTTCCTTTACGAGAGAGATATGAGAAAGAAGCAGAGAGTACCAACCTCAGTCTTCCACTTGGCTCCTTTCTTGTTTCCTTTCCCCTTTGATAGAATCTCGCCACTGCTTCCTTACTTGTCCCACTTCAAAGAGCACCTGTAGATTCACAGCAGCATAATACCATCAAAGCATAGAGATCTTTCACTGTAAACAATATAGGATCAGATATATATTGACCATACAAATGCATATATCAACACAATATTTAGAGATACACAAGAATATGGAGGAAAACTCAAATAGCTTTATTAGTAAAAGTAGTAGAAGAGAGGATTACAACCACTTGGTCTGACCCAGCGCCATCCTCCCAGCTTGAAAGCCCTCTTCACCTCACACAAAGCAAGATCACCCAACAATGTCTTCAAAGAGAAACCAGTAGCACCTCTTTGCAAATTACCAAATTCCAACCTTCAGCCTCTAGATCTCTAAGATGAGGGATCCATATATAGATATTTGCAGAGGTGTGAGTCAGCTCTAGGTTTTTGATTAGTGTCATTCCACTGATAGTTCTTGGTTCCACTTGGAGATTTTATTGATCTCTTACTCATCCCTGGGCGAATTCTGAGAGGCAAGTGTCATATGAGAAGTTTCTAGAAGATTCTGTGATCATCCACTTAGCAAACTGTCTCTACCATTTGTCTATTCTCGCTCATCGCACCCTACAGAAGGCCTTTTCAGTATGCATCGCACCTCCCGTGTGTACAAGGTGAGATGCATCGCACCCTGGCCATGGAGCAAGTGAGATGATCTAGTTTTGACCAGTTCTGAGCAGTCTTTCAGGGAGAACTTCTAGGAAATTATGTAATCAGCTGACCTTGCTCCTTTAGGGTATGAAACAACACTTTTAGGGACTTAGAAGCCCTTGTTTTATGGACATATGTGATTGGGATTGCAGTGCCCAAATATGTCTATAACAGTTTGACCCCCCTGGCCTGCATAAATTTTATTGCACGCTAATTGACCAGTCCGACCTTTAGGGAAGGACACATGGTGACCTCCGGGCTTGCCACTTGTCCCCTCCTCATTGGTCCTCTTCAAACCAATAAAATCATGCCACGTCACCACATCTGATAACCAATCTCAACGCGACACTTGTCGAAACCTAATTGGACCATTGAACACTGTTGAAATTTCACAGTCACCTTCCATGTCAGCAGTACGGACTGCTCACTGTGCAGTGACTGTACATTTTTTCTCAAAAATTCCATTGTTTAGCAAAGCAGACAGAATTTGATATCTTCCTCATACGAACTCGGTTTTCAGTTACACGAGTTGTGTTGGGATTGTTTCATCAAGACAGATGTGGTCGTTCAATATGAAGAGGGCCAGAACTAGATGGGGGAACACTAGAAGAGGCTTCAGGTTCTTTGCTAGCTGATGGAGCATAATATTTCGATCGAGTAGATATGTGAATAGGAATAGTTGCGGCCATAAAGACCTGGGAACCAGATGAGGAAGAGGATTGAGGCTGGTCCACCATTTGAGTTTGCTGAGAAGGAAAAGGTTCTTTAAGCACAGCAAGAATCCCTGAAGTCCCCTTAAGCAAACGACTTACCTCAGACCGTTGAGGATAGTCTTTAGTGAACTGATCCTCATCACAGATAAGACAAGGATACTTAGGTTTTCGTTTAGAGCCATCATCGGTAGGAGTCTTAGGGGTTTATTTCTTTGGCGTGTCAGACTTATTTTTACCTTTCCCTTTCTTCTTACCCTTCGAAGTTTTCTCCGCTGTGGTGGACTGGATGGTGTTAACTTCTGAGGTTTTCCCAGGATTGGATGGGGACTGAGAAGTAGTTTCAGTAGGAGCAATGGATTTCTTCTTCGCAGGAGTCGTGGAAGACTTTCAAGAAGACTGAGCGACAGAACCAATAACACCATCAACAGAAGGTGTCGACAGAGCTTTAGAAGTTCCAGGTCGTGGAGCATCGGGCAAGATGTCATAAAACATTCTAGATTGGGAATATACCAAGTCAAGATATTGAGCACGCACGATGGCTTTCTCTTCAGAAATGCATGCCCCCATAGCAATGTCTCTGGCTATTAGACCTACAAAAGAGGTAGTGAAACAATCATTCAATAGCTCATCAGGAATCCAGAACTTTATCAAAAAGCGACGCCTTCTCCATTCATGAATATGATCAGAGATGTGAGTAGTCGTGTCCTGTTTCAGAGATGTAAGAAGATGTGTTCTCATTTCATAGTGAATCGATATTGAAAATGCGTAAGGAATGCCATCGCGAGAGAGTTCAAATCTTGGAAAGTCCCATGAGCAAGTTCAATGTACCACTTTGCAGCGGAACCAATAAGAGTCCTTTGGAAAAAATGAAGACAAATAGAATCGTCAAGCTAGGAATTGGATGAACACCAAAGGTGATAAGTCATGACATGTGCCTAGGGGTATTCTCTGGACTTGCCTTCAAACTTAGGATAGTCACCAGGGATCTTGGTTGGAACAAGTGGCCAATATGGATTATGAAGTATAGGATCATTTGTCAACTTCAACACATCAGGAAATTCCAAAGTCGCAAGAAAAGGTAACTGAGGATTGAAAGACATCATGGGTCTTTGATAAGGACCAACGTTAGGGTTCCAACCAGGGCCTTGTTGCCCCCATGGATCTTGTTCCGGAGGATTTTTTCCATAAGGGTTATAGTTTGGAGGATTAAAACCATACCCTGGTTGTTGACCTAGATTTTGACCTCCAACAAACCATTGATTACCAGCTTGACCAACAGGGGCAGCATATGGCTGCTAAAAATTCTGATAAGGATTAACCTGAGGTTGTTGATAGTGTTGATATGGATTACCCTTAGGTTGCCCTTTGGGTTGCTGAGGTATTTGAGGACTGTACTGAAACTAAGGCCCAAACTGCACCTGGGGCCCAGGTTGTATCTGACAAACAAGTTGAGCTTGGAATCCAAACTGAGCCTGGGGATCGGGTTGAGTTTAGGGACCAACTTGAGCTTGAGGTACAAACTGCATTTGAACACCAAGTTGGCTAATAGCTGGATTGACCTGACCAAAAGGTTGTCCTTGCTGAGCAGCAAGCTGGCCTTGTTGGAACTGGGGTTGACCTAACTGACCAGAAAGTTGTCCTTGTTGAGCAGTAGGTTGGCCTTGTTGGAATTGGGGCTGACCTAACTAACGAGAAGGTTGTCCTTGCTGAGTAGCAAATTGGCCTTGTTGGAATTGAGGCTGACCTAACTGACCAGAAGGTTGTCCTTGAGATAAAGGAGGTTGTCCTGAATAAGCAAAGGATGAACCCGTTTGGGCTAAAGGTTGTCCCTAAAAGGGTTGTCCTTGCAAGCCCAAAGGTTGCCCCTGTTGACTATAAGACTGACTTATCGAGGCATAAAGTTGTCTTTGAATGGGTTGTCCTTGCAAGCCATGGTAAGTAGTGTGATTCTAAGAAACCGAAGGTGGAATTTGAATTTCAACTGGAGCCATCTGAGGAAGAGGTCCAGTATAATAAATATGGGCTCCACGGTGATCGTAATAGTGTGGAGGGTTATGTGGAACAGACATCTGTTGAGAACCTAGAGGGTTATAAGTTAGATTTTGAAGAAAAAACAGATATTGATCATACGACAATCCCCCCGGAATGGAATTTGAGGAGATAGGTACGTTACCCGTAGGTTGACTGACTCTGGATGCCAGAGGCGAAGGACCACCATCAGCAGGTCTGGAAGATATCCCAGTAATAGCAGTGACCACCAAGGTTGTAATAACCGCACTAACAACAGGAGCCGAAGATGCCACACAAACAGTGGGCATCAATGGAATAGATGTAACCGATGTAACCTACGTCTCAGGGACGGAATTCGAAGCAGACTGAGTAGACACGAATGGCCCTGAAGTCAGAACCATTGTAGGAGACCATACAAAGCTCTAATGCAGAGATGTAGAACCAAGTATGTCGGCCAAAGCACAATAGCGAAGTGGTAATGAAACATCCGAAGAGGTGTGAAAAGGGAAACCTTCCAGAGGAAACTGATATTCGCCAATCGACGCAAGGCTCTCTTGACTAGACTTGATTCATCCATGTCGAAAGAGGCCATAGGAACCGAAGCACCAGGGGGAGTAGACGAAGGATCCTCGTCTAAAAATTCCCAAACATTGGGATGAGTCCAATTGATATCAAAAGGTTCCCCGCTCGGAGCTCGAGAGGTAAGAGGTTGAACACTTGGAACAATAGCAAGAGAGCCACTAACAGATGGTACCTTAGATGGGATGGGGGAAGAAGTTTCTCCATCACTTGGAAACGACAACGGAACAGATGAGTTCGCTAGGATGGCCTAAACTCAAAATACCAGAGGGAAGATGTAATTAAGATGGCTTTAAATTCTTTTCAAGTGTATTACTCACGATGTGGCCAAAATTAAAAGGTAGGATGTTATCGTGGGCAAATAAATTTAATGACACTGGAACAAAACTTTTCCTTTTTATGTTTATAGAGTCGAGAAAAGGGACAAGAGATGACTCTAGTCTCCTTTGAAGTTTAATGAGCCTGAAAGGACAAGTGCTCAGATGATCCTTTTACTTTTAAAGAGTTGAAAAGGAATGAAAGTGACTACTTTAGAATTCTAGGCAAAAGGGTTTACTAGGCAACCGTGAACTGCAGAATACCTCCTGGCGAACCAAGAAGTACGAGCAGGCTATCTCCCCGAATGTTGTGTTCGGTGTATCACGTTTGCAAGGTGGCCGACTCAGCTTCCTATGGATAATAGGATTACAACCTAGTGGGGTCTCCCATCATATACGCGATGGTACAGGGAGCACAAGTCCGTACTAGTACTTATCGAATCACAAAAGGAGGAATCACCCAACCTTAGTGAAAACAACAGCCACTAGGTTTAATGATGCCGGAACACGTCTCTAGCCTAGACCTCTAGATATAAGTGTTAAGTTCCAATGCGTTTTTAGATTAATTCAATGAATTTTAGCTGTTAATCTTGAATTAAATTTCAGTTTCAAGGCCCTACCAAATGTATCTTCAAAAGCTCCTAGAATGCAACTAAATGAGTGAAGAAACCATTTCTTTTCAATGAACGACTAACTAAAGCAAAGTGAGAGGTTCATTTCAAAGCAACCAAAGTGACAAGCAAGAAAATGCAAGCAAACCAACCAAGAGGAAAGAGAAATGCAAGCAACCTAATTAAGAAAATGAACAACACATCCTTCGCTTTTCAATTTCTAAATTGCAAGAACTTACTAATGCAAAATATTGTTCGTATTTCCTAACACAAGATGAATGCAATATTTTGATTTTTCAAATAAATGACAAGCAACCAAATGCAAAACTCAAAACCATACTAGTTTTAAGCCTTTTCAAATGAAATCACTCAATGAATGAAGAGAAATATTTTACTCTAAAATGAATCAAAGACTCAAAACCAAGAAGATGTTTCTTTTTGCAAAACTGGAAAGCTTTTCTCACTGACCGGGAAGCAATGTGATTTATGCCAAGTGAAGGAAGGAAACCAAATGAACAAGCCTTGAAAGCTTTGGTAACCAAACTTCACATACCAATCAGGAAGATGAAAAAACAATTAATAAAGAGAAGCCTCAAACAAAGCAAGGGATCGTGTGAAACACAACCCAAAAATCAAACGAACAAGTAACCCAAGAAAACTAATGTTTCAAGAAACCCTAAGGTAAACAGGTCACACAGTTCAAAAGGAGAAGTTTCAAGGGAATGAAACCCGGGATCAGATATTCTAGCAATCAACAATTTGACACACAGTAGAAGGTAGAAGAGAAGCTTAAAAGGATAGGACACACTGGCCAATCATAAAGAAAAACCTCAAAATTGAAACCTACAGGAATCTTCGCGAGCATAAAACTGACAACATGCGCCGACAATAAAACGTCGAACCTCCCTAACTAGCAACTTGGCAACGTTGTTGCCAAAGTACACCATTTAACAGCACTAAGCCAATTTCAGAGCTCTTCGCGATTGTGAGGTGATTTAATCGTGCCAATCAGTAGAAGGCGCAACTAAGCAGATAGCATAGGCATGACTATCTTCACGATTCTCATAAAATAAACTACGACGACCCTAATTCAAAGAAAAAAAATTCAAAATCAAGCTGAAGGAAGGCTAGACCTATCACTCATGACAGAGGGAAGACTACCAGGAGTAGTCAAAACAACCCATAACATGAAGAATTCATCCCAAATGTAAAGGAGACAATAAACAAGTAAAACAAACTTAAATCAAATCAAAAGAAAAAAGACAAAGGCTCCCCATTATGGTCCCCAACTTGTGACGCAGGCAAGTTCCCTATGCAGACAGAGGCAACCCCTCTAGCCCTAGAGTAGGTCTAGTCACTGCAAAGACAATACCAAAGAAAATTTCCTTAGAAAGTTGATGCCATGAAGGCTTACCTTCAAATCATCATTTGATGACGTCCCTGTTGTGTTGCTCCAGCTCTCGTTCTTCTAATCACTTGTACCTGAAAACGACATACAAAACACAACCACGAACATAATAGAGTACGACAAAATCTACTTAAAGAGTCAAGGAGCTTCAAGCTATCATCGTGCAATTTGACATACGATATAGGAAATAAGTTGTTGATTTGTATTAATGTAAATTAAAGTAGAACTTACAACCAAGCCTTGACATCGTAAGCATGTCTCCGCAAGCATTCACTCATAGACTGTCTCTTAAAAGACTAATAACTCTCTCTCCTACCCAAAAGACTAATGCTAGAACATTCTTAAAATCAAGCAAATTCCACTCAAAACCATCCCAAGCTAAGCTATATGAGAGGCTACTTCCACACTCTAACAAAACTTCTCTAATTTTACTATTGAATTCTTGACCTTTGAAGCTAGCTGATCACAGTCATCGAGGAAGTATTTATAGGAGGAGGAGCTTCCATAAAAGATGGTAGAAAGAGCTTATCTCTTTGATAGGTTGCACAAAAGGTGGAACAATCATCCCAAAGGAGAGAGGCGATCTCATCTGATCCAACAACCAACCCTGGGACCGCCCATGAAGCTATTACACTTCGAAGCTTTAACGAGTTGTTTAAAAAACTTGCCAAAAGTAGCTCGTCACGAGTGAAACATAGAGACAGAACGAAGACTTCGCTAGGGCTAGTGCAATCTTGGCCATCTTCGCGGGTGGAACAACTACTATCCTGCGATGACCCAAAAACATAAGCAAAAAAGGGTCTGCTCCAGGAGAAGTAAACTGAGATATTCTTCCTGAGATGACAAGGAAGACATTAACACATAATTTACAACATGACACAAGGCAGATGTCAATAACACAGACCGGCAGTGTCCAGAATTAGGGAATGCGGGGTCGGTGACAAATTACTGTGTAACAGATGCCCCCTAAAGCATGAAGGCTGAGAGAGTGGGAGGGGTGAAATGCTTTACGAATCCATAACTAAAAAAACACCATCGCGGAGAACCTGCAACGCAAGTACAACTAATATCTTTGATACATGAGTACATAGTGAAAGGAAATACATGTGTATGAGGCATGGGTGCATCCATCCAGAAGATAAATATAAACGATCTGTGGTATGGACACAGCCACCCAATCAAAAGGACCATATGAAAGACTCAGGTATGGTCGCAGCCATCCATTCAAAAGAGTAACGTATACAATCATGAGCCAATCCACGCAACCTGGACTTGTATAATCAGATCCCAATGTCTTGAATCCCAACCCAATCATGGTACAAATTCTAATATGCGAATACATGTGCTGAAGTTGAGCATACTAGAAAATCACTTGATTACTGGTAAACGATGTAAACTGTTAACAAGCGCAGGAGAGACCACCAGTAATGTCAATGGTTCTCAAGGTACTACTAGTACAATCCACAAAGTGTGAAGAATGATTTGAAGTTGAACACCCGTGAAATCACCCGATCGAAGGCCAATGATGAAAGCCTGTCGTTGAGTGCGAAGAACTTGTCATTAAGGCATGCAAGCTCCAAGGTACCAGAAAGGAGTCTCTGGATCAACTTCCTGGATAATGAGTTGAAGTCGACAGGAATCAATCATTTGAAGGAGGGCCATAATGTTTCCCACATCATCGACGTGAGACAAAGGAACAAGATGAATGTGGATGAGACAGAGATTCGGAGGAAGGTGTGTAAGGATACAAACTGTAGAATGATTAAGCTCTTGAGCATATCGGCAACACAACTCCAGAGTTTGGCAGCATTTTGGTACCAAGGGATCAAAGATCATGATGATGCAGCAAGGATCAGATGGAATGAGGAAAAATGGATAACCCAAAACCTGGAAGGCCAATGATAAAAGTGAGGATATCCCAACCCAACACGAAGTAGAAAGAGTGTCAATGTTCAAGAGTGACAAGCTACCGTAATAATCAACAAAATACTTCCAAATTTTCCCCCACCATTTCTGGCGAGTACCCCAATTATTTTTGAAACACAAGCTTGAAGGGGATAGCATATGCTTGTAATGTAAGTTTTTCCTTCCGACAAATCTGACCTAGTAAGTTTTAACAAGCCCTAGGAAGGAGAAGCCCGGTCTTGTCATGATGACAAGTCCAATATTGTCAAGGTTTAACGAGTCTGACATAGGAAAAACTCGGAGTCTTTTTCATATTTACAGAGTTTGAAAAAGAAACGAAAAAGAAAAATCCAAAGGTACATTTTCAAAATTTGTCCCTCGAATCTAAAAAAGTAGAAAACAATATCCAAGGGAACCTATTGACTGTGATAGATCAATGTATACCTTTTTCTTAAGTAATCTATCCCAGTCTGTAAAAGGGGTAAACTTATACTGGGTAGATGACGCTTCGTAACTTTTAACGAGTTCAAAATGACAAGAGCTTGGCAATATTTTCATGTTTCACGAGTCAGAAAAGAGCTTAAAGAAGACTCCAAAAGGGACTTTTTCGTGTTTTTACTGAGTCCGAAAAAGTATAAAATACAAATCGTAAACCATCATAACCAGAGTATGTGGAACCTGTCGCTGCACAAAAAACAAGTGTAAGGTCTATTTTTGACATGAATATGCATAAAATATCCAAAAATAGACCTAAAACCCTAATTTAAAACCCTAGATGGCTAAACAGAGCTTATAAAAGGCCCAAGTGGTAAAAAACAAATTACTTTTCACTTTTACCTTGGAGTGGAAAAAATTTACCCTTCTGCACTTGCGATTTCGGCGACTGATTGGAGGAGTTCCAGAAGCTTGTTTGCGAATCCGTCTGGCTCAGGTAGGCACCACACTCTTTTCCTGCATTTTTAGATAGAATGCATCTCATTTTTGAAGTGTTTAGCCATGATTTAGAGGAGGTTTGCAGACGAGGGTGTCCGTAGCGGTCGGCGTGGGTTCCCAGCTCGAGACCGCGAAGACCCAGAATTTCTAATGGAGCAAGAGCTCTTCGCAACTGTACACCAAATGGTCACGAAGAGCCCTAAATTTCTAAACTATGAATTCCAACTCAGTGCACCTGTTTGAAAAACAGGGACGACAAGCGTTAAGAACCGAAATTCCTCAAAATTTAAGCAATGTCTTGAGATTTTAAACACAATTATGGCATTAATAATTAAATACTTGTGTGTTTGCAGGGAGAAAAGCATGATGATCGAATGGAAAGAACGGGAACATAGAAATGATTATGTATTAGCCATGGGGAATCCAAATTGCCTGGACGTGCTCAAGAATTGTGGGCTTATGAAATTCTTCATGGTACCGTGCCTGAGAGCACAACCCAATCTACTTCAGTACCTGGTTGGAGCATGGGATCCTAATGAAGGTAGATTCAACATTCGGGGGAAGGAAATAGAAATTGATGCCAACGACATCTATTTCTTGATAAGGTTATCATCAAGGGGAGAAAGGCCCCGAATGATATGTACCCGGATCACAGGAGAGATGATGGATATGCTCATCGAGAGAATGTGTCCAGAGGCCCAGAAATTGGACAAGGGAGGTAAACTAAAATCGTAATAGTAGCTGACTTGTCCCTGAGAGTCCTCCTTTCCACCATCACTAGAGCAGCTGGTTCGTAGGCCCTGCATGAGGCCACCAAGATGCAACTCCAGCTAGCCGTGGACTACCTAAACCCCACTATATTCAACTGGGCAGAGGCGGTAGCAGACAACCTCAAAAGGAAGCTGACAAAATGTCGGTGAGGGGATACCAAATAGTTTGGATATGGCTCAATCCTCATACCGTTCATCCTAGAATGACTCCCCATCTTCCAGAGATAGGAGGTGACCGTGGCAAGGCCACCACCACGGGAGCCATGGATCACTCGCTGGGCCATTCTGATGCCTCGAGGAGGCGGCGGCCAACAGATGTCATGGAGACCAGAGTTCTTCGAGTGGCTAGATTGCCAACTCATTGTTGTAGAGGATTGGCCATATGTTGGGACGAACTTCAGGGGTGATCCAGATCTAGTACTCCCTCCTGGGGAACACTGGGACGATAGAGGTAACAAACTCATTTTTTGATTTGTAAAGAGTTTTATAATTATTTTTTTTTTTATATATATATGTCCTGATTATTATGTTTCAATCTTGCAAATGTTGGACCTGAGAGACCTGCAGGTTTATCTCCCATTGCTCGCAGAGTTGAGAGGGAGTTCGAGCTACCTCCTCCTGGTGGAGATGTAGAGGATGAGATTGCCCGAGACCTGGAGGGCTTGACGGAGGGGATCCCAGACTATGCGAGATTCGAGGATGTCCCTCAACGGTACCAGCGACACACAGCAGGGGTGTCGAACAGGATCCACCGACTGCTTAGACGTGTCATCCGAGCAGTGGTGTGCTATAGAGAGCATCATGCAGATTAGACCCCTAGGTTTATTTTCTGCAATTTTGAGAGACATGTTGTCTCATGATGTAACCTGAACACATATTTTTTGAGCACTACGATGTGCAACACATGATATATATATATATATATATATATATATATATATATACATACCTATGTTTTGTTTTATGAACTTATTATGTCTCAATGTTTACTTTTACAAATGTCTATCTAATACATGATTTTCCAATGCATCTATTAATGTATTTAGTCTTCTAGGAATATGTTGATATGTAATGAAATCAAAATTCCTTTCCAGTAAACGAACACGTAAATACAACCTTAAAATCTGAGGGTTTCTAACGGAATAACGCCCGTTGAGCTGGAGAACAACAAGCTGTGAATCTAGATTTACGATCAGAGCGTGAATATTGAGGGCAACAGCCTCAGTCAATAGCTCAATAACTGCACTATATTCAGCGACATTGTTCGTAGTACATCCTAGACAAACGCCTTGAAGATCCACCAACTCACCGTGAGGATCATATATAACCCACGCTACAGAGGAAAGATTTCGAGTACTGCAACAGGCACCATCAGCGAAACGACATAAGGTGTGACAGACATCTGCATAAGAAGAAAAAGGACACAATAAGTGAAAAACACTTACACACCAAGTCAAACATGTACAAAAATGAAAACACACTTATGTACATAGAAATGCACGAAATACTCATGCATAATACTTCTTAAGATAAAGCTCATTTCAGGGCTTATCTAAAGGATTGCCTTCATAATCAATCAGCTCATAGGAACCTTTTTGCAAAACACATTTTACAATGTAGGGCCCATGCCACATGGGTTTGAATTTGCCTGCCCCCAGCTTGTCATGAGCTTGATCATACAATAGGACTAAATCCCCTTCAATGAAGGAACGTGGGTTGACCGTCTGATCGAAGTGAGCTTTCACTCGCTTCTTCTATGCCTCAATGACCAATGAAGCAAGTCAACAAGTCTCATCAAGTCGTTCTAAGTAAAGAAGACACTCCTCCACCGGAGTGGTATTCGGCAGTAATTCGATAGCTAATTTGAGAGAAGGGATTTCACATTCAATCGGAAGGGTAGCTTCCAGACCATAAACTAGCTGAAATGGTGTAAATCCGGTAGCATCCTTAACCAAGGTTCGGTAGGCCCATAGAGCTGAAAACAACATCAAATGCCAATTAGACTTATGCATTCCAATGGTATGTTGAAGCATGGTGACCAACACTTTGTTCACTGCTTCGACTTGGCCATTGGACTGGGGTAATATGGCGTCGAACTGTCGTGACACAAGCCCAACTGAGATGTCAACTCGGCCATCATGTAACTACAAAAATGAGAGCCATGATCTGTGACGATGGCCTGAGGGACTTCGAACCTGGCAATCACATGATTGAATAGAAATTGAGCAGCTGTCTTACCGTCGTTAGTCAATGTAGGCATCGCTTCAGCCCATTTTGTAAAGTAATCAATGGCAACGATGATATACCCATGCCCCCCAGCCGAGCGAGGGTTACAGGTCATAAAATCAATGCCCCACTTTGTAAAAGGGCCAACGGTAATGACAAGATGTAAAAGAGAAGGCGATGCACGCATCTTGCGCTGGAAAATTTGACATGCATGACATGAACGGATGGCAAGAATGCAATCCTTGAAAATGGATGGCCAAAAATAACCAGCACGAAGAATCTTCTGAGCAGTGGCATAACCAGACATGTGACCACCACAAGCGCCAGAGTGACAGTCATTTAAGACTTTCTCATCTTCCTCAATGGTTAAACAGTGACGGATAATAGAATCAACTCCAACACGGTATAATGTGTCTCCAATAATATGATATGGTTGAGAATGATGGTGAATGCGTCACCGAGCATCCTTAGACAAGTCAGAGCGAAAGGAAGACGTCTGGAGGTAAACGATGGTGTCACCATACTAGGGATCAAGGGTACTAACCAAGAAGAGCATATCATTTGGAATTTCATCCTCTATCTAGGAGGGAGAGGAAGCAGATGGTAAAGAGAAAATCAACTAAGCGAAAACTAGTGACTTCTTGGATTTGGCAGTAGTGAACTCCAAATCAAAATCCTGGAGGATGATAATCCACTTGGAGTATTTTCCCCCCAGCAATTGACATGACAGAATATATGTCATCAGGTTGCAATCAGAAATCACGGTCGTGGTACGCAACAAAATGTAATGACGAAAACATTGAACAACTTGAACGGCTACCAAGGCCAACTTCTCGACATAAGCATAGCGAGTCTCAGTGTCAAGAAGGTTGTGGCTAAGATAATATATGACATGCTTGGAACCATCATCGTCATCCTGTACCAGAACCATGCCAATGGTACTATCAGCGGTAGCTATATAAAGCAAGTAATCACAGTGATAGTCAAGTGGACGTAACAAAGGAGCAAAAAGAAGAAGGGTCTTGAGGTGCTCAAATGACTTTTGGGCAATTTCATACCAAATGAATGGAATGTCATGCTTAAGCAGACGTGTATAACCTTTAGCAACCTCAGCATAGTTAGGGATGAAACGACACAAGAAATTAGCCTTTCCTCGCAAACTCTGCAACTGGCGCAAAGTAGCAAGAGGTGGGAGATTCAAAATAGCTTCGACCTTGAGTGGATCAAGACGAATATTCTCCTTAGAAACGACAAACCCAAGGAATCTATTGGACTCAACGTAGAAGACACATTTGTGTGGATTGAGACAAATATTATAATGTCTACAGCAAAGAAAAATCTGATAGAGGTGGTTCGGATGGTCTGCATGTTTAGCTGAATGAGCAGGAAGATCATCCAGATAAGGCTGAACAATGTGTCTAATATCATGAAAATCATAGGAAATTTCTCTTTGAAAAGTCGCACCAACATTCTTCAGACCAAATGGAAGCTCTTTATAAGAAAAAGTACCCCATGGACAGATAAAGGTAGTCTTGTGTTGATCACCAGGTAAAATATTGATCTAGTTATAGCCAGAGAAGTCATCCATAAAAGAGAATATTTCACTCCCAGCACTGTCATCAATAAGCTGGTCAATAAAGGGAGTGGGGTAGTTATCTTTCATAAATGTGCGATTAATATCACGATAATCAACACAAACTCCAACAGTACCCTGCTTTTTAGTCATATGGACAATGTTAGAGACCCAGTCTGTCAATGGAATAGGGTAAATGAACCTAGCCTTGAGAAGTTTTTCAACCTCTCCTCTAATGGCAGCTACCTTTCTTGGGTCCACAAGACATAAACGTGACGAACTGGTTTCACATTAGGATACATATGGATCTCATGCACCACAATACTTGGATCTATACCGAGCATTTCTTCATACAACCAAGCGAACACATCGCGAAACTCTCGGAAGAGACTAGTGTAAATCTAGATTTCCTCGGGAGAACAAGTTACTCCAATGTGAATATTTTTGACAACCCCTGGTTTAACAAAGATGTCAATAGGCATGCTTTGCATGATATTTCCTATATTCCCTTCATCTAATACCTCATGAGTTAAGATGGGCGTCTGAAGCAGTTGAGAAGGAACATGGGAAGCAAAATTTTCTAGACAGGCAGTCATTGCCCCAAAGCTAGGAAGAAACGATAAAAGATGATGACTAGCGACCCAAGGAGGATCCTCAAAAGACAAATTTTCAATAATAGCCTTATCAGAAGGAAACGTCTCTTGCAAAGGATCAGGAGAAGCAATATATCCTAGCTAAGGGATTGCAGATACGTGTCAAGAGACCTACTCGAAGGAGTAGATTCAGAAGAATAAGCTGAAGCTGAGATGATTTCAACATAGTTAAGCTTAGTAGGGCTCAACGGCATAACTTCACCCCAAGAATCTACTTGATCGAGGGGAGGAGTCACCCAAGAATTAGGGTTAACAGAGATCATATTAATGGAGGCGACATTAGGAGGTGGGAGTCGAAAAATGCCCATGAGGGTAGGAGCTTTAAAGAGCCCAGCACCCACACTCTCATAAGGAACACTGGTATGCTCCACATATGGAACATTGCCCTTCAAGGAAGAGGAAGCAAAGAAGGACAACTGATCAACTGTAAAAATTTTCCCCTGATGAGGAAAATCGAGTACGCAAAATAGCAAAGAAGCAACGGCATGCATAGCATACGTCCTACTTCGACCCAGTAGAAGGTTGTAAGTTAGATTGGCATCGACAACTTCTACTTCGACATTGACCGTCTTGCCTTCTAAGGTGATAGGCAAACACGGGAGAATACCAAACGGATGAGAATCTTTTCCATCAAATGCCTCCAGGGTATTCAGAGATTGACTCAAAGAGGGAGAACCAATGGCTTTCCAACAAGCAACAGACATGATGCAAGTCGAGGCTCCTTCATCGATAACAGTACGATGAATAGTCTTTGAGTTAATAACAACCTGGATAAGAAAAGTGATTTGGTGAGGCAAACGTGGCACATGATTTTCAAGATCAAAAGTAATCAACTCAGAATCAGTTGGATCAATTCCACCAATGGCGGATAGTAATGACTTTTGTTGGGAAGGACAACTCTAGAGAACCTCCAATGCAGACATAGCCGAAGGGGCTTGGGCTAGATCTTTGACAACTCTATAATGTTGTGCAGCATGAGCATTGGGATTATAGGAAGATTTCTGGACAATTCCTTTAGCAGGTGGTTGAATTATGGACTCATTATTAGGCCTTTCAATATGAAGAGGGCCAGAACTAGATGGGGGAACACTAGAAGGGGCTTCAGGTTCTTTCCCAGCTGACGGAGCATAATATTTCGATCGAGTAGATATGTGAATAGGAGTAGTCACGACCATAAAGACCTGGGAACTAGATGAGTAAGAGGATTGAGGCTGGTCCACCATTTGAGTTTTCTGAGAAGGAAAAGGTTCTTTAAGCATAGTAGGAATCCTTGAAGTCCCCTTAAGCAAACAACTTTCCTCAGACCGTTGAGGACAGTCTTTAGTGAAGTGATCCTCATCACAAATAAGACAAGGATACTTAGGTTTGCGTTTAGAACCATCATCAGTAGGAGTCTTAGGGGTTTCTTGCTTTGGCATGTCAAACTTATTTTTACCTTTCCCTTTCTTCTTACCCTTCGAAGTTTTCTCCGCCGTGGTGGAATCGACGGCGTTAACTTCTCAGGTTTTCCCAGGATTGGATGGGGACTAAGAAGCAGTTTCAGTAGGAGCAATGGATTTCTGCTTCGCAGGAGTCATGGAAGACTTTCGAGAAGACTAAGCGACGGAACCAATAAAACCATTGACAAAAGGTGCCGGTGGAGCTTTAGAAGTTCTAGGTCGCAGAGCATCGGGCAAGATGTCATAAAGTGTGCTAGATTGGGAATATACCAAATCAAAATATTGAGCACGCGTGATGGCTTGCTCTTCAGTAACGCATGCTGCCATAGCAATGTCTCTGGCTATTAGACCTACAAAAGAGGTAGTGAACCAATCAGTCAATATCTGAGCACGAATCCAGAACTTGATCAAACGGCGACGCCTTCTCCATTCATGAATATGATCAGAAATGTGAGTAGTCGTGTCCTGTTTCAGAGATGTAAGAAGATGCGTTCTTATTTCATAGTGAATTGATAACTGAAAATGCAAAAGGAATTCCATCGCGAGAGAGTTAAAATATTGGAAAGTCCCACGAGCGAGTTCAATGTACCACTTTGTAGTGGAACCAGTAAGATTCCTTTGGAAAAGACGAAGATGAATAGAATCGTCAAGCCAGGAATTGGATGAACACCAAAGGTGATAAGTCATGACATGTGCCTGGGGGTCTTCTCCAGACTTGCCTTCAAACTTAGGATAGTCACCAGGGATCTTGGTTGGAACAGGTGGCCAATATGGATTATGAAGTATAGGATCATTTGTCAACTTCGACACATCAGGAAATTCCAAAGTCACAAGAAAAGGTAACTGAGGATTGAAAGACATCATGGGTCTTTGATAAGGACCAACGTTAGGGTTCCAACCAGGGCCTTGTTGCCCCCATGGATCTTGTCCCGGAGGATTTTGTCCATAAGGGTTATAGTTCGGCGGATTAAAACCATACCCTGGTTGTTGACCTGGATTTTGACCTCCAGCAAACCATTGATTACCAGCTTGACCAACAGGGGCAGCATATGGCTGCTAAAAATTCTGATAAGGATTAACCTGAGGTTGCTGATAGTGCTGATATGGATTACCCTAAGGTTTCCCTTGGGGTTGTTGAGGTATTTGAGGACCGTACTGAAACTGAGGCCCAAACTGTGCCTGGAGCCCAAGTTGTATCTGATAAATAGGTTGAGCTTGGAATCTAAATTGAGCCTGGGGACTGAGTTGAGTTTGGGGACCAGCTTGAGCTTGAGGTTCAGGTTGCATTTGAACACCAGGTTGACTAATAGCTAGATTGACCTGACCAAAAGGTTGTCCTTGCTGAGCAGCAGGTTGGCCTTGTTGGAACTGGGGTTGACCTAACTAACCAAAAGGTTGTCCTTGCTGAGCAACAGGTTGGCCTTGTTGGAATTAGGGCTGACCTAACTGACCAGAAGGTTGTCCTTGCTGAGCAGCAGGTTGCCTTGTTGGAACTGAGGCTGACCTAACTGACCAAAAGTTTGTCCTTGAGATAAAGGAGATTGTCCTGAATAAGCAAAGGATGAACCTATTTGGGCTAAAGGTTGTCCCTAAAAGGGTTTTCCTTGCGAGCCCAAAGGTTGCCCCTGCTAACTATAAGACTGACTTATCGAGGCATAAGGTTGTCCCTGAATGGGTTGTCCTTACAAGCCGTGGTAAGTAGTGTGATTCCAGGAAACCAAAGGCGAAATTTGAATGTCAACTGGAGCCATCTAAGGAAGAGGTCCAGTATAATACATATGGTCTCCACGGTGATTGTAATAGTGCGGAGGGTTATGTGGAACGGACATCTGCTGAGAACCTAAAGAGTTATAAGTTAGATTTTGAAGAAAAAATAGATATTGATCATACGACAATACACCCGGAATGGAATTTGAGGAGATAGGTACGTTACCCGTAGGTTGACTGACTCTGGATGCTAGAGGCGAAGGACCACCATCAGCGGGTCTGGAAGATATCCTGGTAACAGTAGTGACCACTGAGGATGCTATAATCACACTAACAGGAGAAGCCGAAGATGCCACACAAACAGTGGGCATCGATGGAACAGATGTAACCAATGTAACCTGCGTCCGAGGGATGGAGGTCGAAGCCGATTGAGTAGACACAAACGACCTTAAAGTCGGAAGCATTGTAGGAGACCATACGGAGCTCTGATGCAGAGATGTAGAACCAAGTATGTCGGCCAGAGCGCGATAGCGAAGTGGTAATGAAACATCTAGAGAGGTGTGAAAAGGGAAACCTTCCGGAGGAAACTGATATTCACCAGTCAACACAAGGCTCTCTTGACTACTAACGGGACTCGATTCATCCATGTCGGAAGAGGCCATAGGAACTGAAGCACCAGCGGGAGTAGATGAAGGATCCTCGTCTAAAAATTCCCAAACGTTGGGAGGATTCCAATTGATATCAAAAGGTTCCCCACTCAGAGCTCGAGAGGCAAGAGGCTGAACACTTGGAATAATAGCAAGAGAGCCACTAACAGATGGTACCTCAGATGGGACGGGGGAAGAAGGTTCTTCATCACTTGGTAACAAAAACGGAATAGATGAGTCCGCCAGGATGGCCTAAACTCAAAAGACCAGGAGGGAAGATGTAATTAAGAGGGATTTAAATTCTTTTCAAGGGTATTACTCACAATGTGGCCAAAATTAACAGGTAGGATGTTATCATGGGCAAATAAATTTTATGATGCTAGAACAAAACTTTTCCTTTTCATGTTTATAGAGTCGAGAAGGGACAAAAGATGACTCTAGTCTCCTTCCAATTTTAATGAGCCTGAAAGGACAAGTGCTCAGATGATCCTTTTACTTGTAAAGAGTTGAAAAGGAAAAAAAGTGAATACTCTAGAATTCTAGGCAAAAGGGTTTACCAGGCAAGCGTGAACTGCAAAATACCTCCCTGCGAACCAAGAAGTATGAGTAGGTTATCTCCTTGAATTTTGTGTTCAGTGTATCACGTCTACAAGGAGACTAACTCAGCTTCCTATGGATAATAGGATTGCAACCTAGTGGGGTCTCCCATCATATATGCAATGGTACAGGGAGCACAAGTCCGTACTAGTACTTATCGATTCACAAAAGGTGGAATCACCTAACCTTAGTGAAAACAACAACCACTAGGTTTAACGACGCCGGAACACGTCTCTAGCCTAGACCTCTAGATATAAGCGTTAAGTTCCAATGTGTTTTTAGATTAATTCAATGAATTTTAGCTATTAATCTTGAATTAAATTTTAGTTTCAACGCCCTACCGAATGTACCTTCAAAAGCTCCTAGAATGCAACTAAATGAGTGAAGAAACCATTTATTTTCAATGAATGACTAACTAAAGCAAAGTCAGAAGTTCATTTCAAAGCAACCAAAGCGACAAGCAAGCAAATTCAAGAAAACCAACAAGAGGAGAGAGAAATGCAAGCAACCTAATTAAGAAAATGAAAAACACATCCTTCGCTTTTCAATTTCTAAATAGCAAGAAATTACGAATGCAAAAGATTGTTCGTATTTCCTAACACAAGATGAATGCAATATTTTGATTTTTCAAATAAATTACAAGCAAACAAATGAAAAACTCAAAACCATACTAGTTTTAAGCCTTTTTCGAATGAAATCACTCAATGAATGAAGAGAAATATTTTACTCTAAAATGAATCAAAGACTCAAAACCAAGAAGATGTTTCTTTTTGCAAACTGGAAAGCTTTTCTCACTGACTGGGAAGCAATGTGATTTATGCCAAGTGAAGGAAGGAAACCAAATGAACAAGCCTTGAAAGCTTTGGTAACCAAAAGTCACATACCAATAAAGAAGATGAAAAAACAATTAATAAAGAGAAGCCTCAAACAAAGCAAGGGATCGTGCAAAACACAGCCCAAAAATTAAACGAACAAGTAACCCAAGAAAACTAATGTTTCAAGAAACCCTAAGGTAAACAGGTCACACAGTTCGAAAGGAGAAGTTTCAAGGGAATGAAACCCGAGATCAGATATTCTAGCAATCAACAATTTGACACACAGTAGAAGGTTGAAGAGAAGCTCAAAAGGATAGGACACACTGGCCAATCAGCAAGCAAAACCTCAAAATTGAAACCTACAGGAATCTTCGTGAGCATAAAACTGACAACATGCACCGACAATAAAACATCGCACCTCCCTAACTAGCAACTTGGCGACATCATCACCGAAGTACACTAGTTAATAGCATCAAGCCAATTTCAGAGCTCTTCACGACTGTGAGGCGATTTAATCGCACTAATCAGCAGAAGGCACAACTAAGCAGATAGCGTAGGCATGACTATCTTCGCGACTGTCATAAAATAAACTACGATGACCCTAATTCAAAGAAAAAAATTCAAAATCAAGTTGAAGGAAGGCCAGACCTATCACTCATGACAGAGGGAATACTACCAGGAGTAGTCAAAACAACCCATAACATGAAGAATTCATCCCAAATGTAAAGGAGACAATAAACAAGTAAAACAAACTTAAATCAAATCAAAAGACAAAAGACAAAGGCTCCCCAGTATGGTCGCCAACTTGTGACACAGGCAAGTTCCCTCTGCGGACAGAGGCAACCCCTCTAGCCCTAGAGTGGGTCTAGTCACCACAAAGACAATACCAAAGAAAATTTCCTTAGAAAGTTGATGCCATGAAGGCTTACCTTCAAATCATCGTTTGATGACGTCCCTGTTGTGTTGCTCCAGCTCTCGTTCTTCTAATCACTTGTACCTGAAAACAACATACAGAACACAACCACGAACATAATAGAGTATGACAAAAACTATCTACTTAAAGAGTCAAGGAGCTTCAAGCTATCATCACGCAATTTGACATACGATATAGGAAATAAGCTGTTGATTTGTATTAATGTAAATTAAATTAGAACTTACAACCAAGCCTTGATGTCATAAGCCTCCTTGAAGGGTCATGTCAGCATGTCTCCGCAAGCATTCACTCATAGACTGTCTCCCAAAAGACGAATAACTCTCTCTCCTACCCAAAAGACTAATGCTAGAACATTCTTACAATCAAGAAAACTCCACTCAAAACCATCCCAAGCTAAGCTATATGAGAGGCTACTTCCACACTCTAGCAAAACTTCTCTACTTTTACTATTGAATTCTTGACCTCTGAAGCTAGCTGATCTCAGTCATGGAGGAAGTATTTATAGGAGGAGGAGCTTCCATAAAAGATGGGAGAAAGAGCTTATCTCTTTGAGAGGTTGCACAAAAGGTGGAACAACCATCCCAAAGGAGAGAGGTGAGCTCATCTGATCCAACAACCAACCCTAGGACCGCCCATGAAGTTGTTACACTTCGAAGCTTCAACGAGTTGTTTAAAAAACTTGCCAAAAGTAGCTTGTCATGAGTGAAACATAGAGACAGAGTGAAGACTTCGCTAGGGCTAGTGCAATCTTGGCCATCTTCATGGGTGGAACAACTGCTGTCCCACGATGACCCAAAAACATAAGTAAAAAAGGGTATGCTTCAGGAGAAGTAACTGAGATATTCTTCCTGATATGATAAGGAAGACATTGACACACAATTTGCAACATGACACAAGGCAGATGTCAATAACACGGACCGGCAGTGTCTGGAATCAGGGAATGTGGGGTCGGTGACAAATGACTGTGTAACACAAACTCAAACAAGCTTCCTCCGACCAATTGAACCATTCAAATTGTTCCAAAAATTCCAAGTAACCCTTATATCATGCCTTTAATTATTTGTGATACCTTTTAGATGTTTTTCCCAAGTTTTGACCGTAGGAACATATGTCAAAAATTTCAACTCTGCGTACACGCGAGTTGAATACAGGTAACCTATGTATACGAGGACCCTACATGCGATTATGTAAAAAGGCAACCCACGTGTGCGCGAGTAAAAACTTTAAAACATAAATCTAATGCTTTGAAACATCTTTTTTGGGCAAGATGACCATCACCTGGAGAGAAAGGGAGCATAGTGCTATTGATAACCAAGTACTGGAGGACGAAAATGCCTTGGATGCTTTAAGAGGTTTGGCTTGCTAAAATTCTTTAAAATGGCAAATATGAAAGCAAACACATGATTTCTTGAGTTGTTGATACATTATTGGAGTGCAGAGGATGATGCATTCATGATTGATTAGGTGCCCCTAAGGATCGAGATCGAAGATATTTACTTCATTATCGGTCTTTCTCAAAGGGGAGAGGTAGTACATTCTACTGGCAGGACAAGGGGTAGTCTTAGTGTAGAAGACTATGTCCACATATACTGTCCCGGTCATCTTGAAAAGATTGGAAGTTAAATTCCAATCAAGCACATGGAGAGCTTGTCCTTGAAAATTATACTATTTACCATTGCCAGGGTAAACAGTTTTGCTGCTTTACATCAGGCCTCACGAGTATCTATGAGCCTAGCAGTGGAATGTCTCACCACAATGTTTGATTGGTGCACACCTCTACTGACTAATATGAAGAACCAATTGACCTCCATTCAAAAGGGTCAGACAAATAATTTTGGGTATTATGCTCATTCTTCTTTGAGAAAGTACCTGGGCTTCGACCCAAGGTGCTATCAACCATCAGCAGCCCAAGGGATCCACAGATGGGTAGATGGGTTGACTTGATGAAACGCCTAGGGGGTGGTGATGTCCCCTGGACAACTTTCGACGATGAGTTTTTAGCATGGGGGGATCAACAGGTCATCACAGTCAATGACTACCCATATGTCGGGATGGATTTTCGACAAGATCTAGATTTGGTATTACCACTGAATGCAGCATGGGGTACCATAGGTAAAAAAAAAAAAAAAAAAAAAAATTCTTAAAGATTTTTTGGATTTTTAATATAAATGAACTTAAAAATATTTTTGATGGGACAAGACACTTACAAAATATATTGATCATGTTTTAGATGTGGGGCCAGTAAGACCTGATGGATTTCCCCGACATAGGCATCGTGGAAGAGATGTCGAAGGGGCTGTAGCTGAGACGGAGAGAGTTCTCCATGTAGTTCAGAGGAACTTGGTGAGACCGACTCACCAAGTAACCATGATAGCCATAGAGGACCTGCCTGAGGAGATGTAGTGTCGTGTGGTAGGAGTACCACGGGATTGGGTACGACTCTTCCGACATGTGGCTAATGTTGTTGTTTATTTTCTAGTTGCTCATCCTGAGCCCACTAGATAGATGATCAGATCTTTTTTATGATTAGACATGATGATGGGCATACACCCAAATTTTGTAGGGAATTTTGTCCCAATTTTTGTATATTATTTTGGACGCAAACACTCTATCTATGTACATGCGATTTTATGATGATCATATATATAGATGATACTTCGATTATTTTTCATGTTTTTTAATTCGATGAATGATTTATATGCCAGTTAAATGCTTAATTAGCAATAGAATCAGCTAAGGAATTTTTTATCATGGAATGTGAACATATGTGATATAAATAAATGATCGTTGCAACAATCATACTCTCAAAAATTGGCGATACAAATAGGGATATCATACCCGATAAACGTTATTCAGCTGAGATACCACCAGTTGTGAGTCTAAATAAACCACTAATGAATCAATATCAAGAGATATTGCTTCGGATAGAAAATTAATAACGGCAGTATATTCGGCAATATTATTCGAAGTAGGACTAATACATACTCCTCTCGAAACCATCAACTGGCTAGATGGATAATAAATCACCCAAGCCATGGAAGCAAGGTTCTGGGTATGCCTACTCGCACCATCGGTGAATCCTAGATATACTGAATCATCCATCAATACCTACCAAAGCAGATCAAAAATATTGACATCACTAAAACCGATAGATAGATATGTACAAACATACAATATATACAAACAAGTGCTCGGCCGAAGCCTAAGCAAAGTACTTCTTAAGGTAGAGCCCATTTCTGGGCTCCGCCAACTTGTTTCCTTCAAATTCAATTAATTCATAAGCTCCCTTTTTCAAAACTCGCTTGACTATAAAGGGACTGTACCACATAGACTTAAACTTGCCTGCCCCCAAGGCGTCTTTGTCTTGATCATAGACCAAGACAAGGTCACCTTCAGAAAAATTTCTAGGATGGACGGCTTTATCGTATTGAGTTTTTACCCTCTTTTTATGGGCTTCATTTATTGTGGTAGCATCTCGACACTGCTCATCAAGATGCTCCAAATGAACGAGGTGCTCCTCGAGACTAGAAGTCTCTGGAAGAAGTTCAACAACTAGTTTAAGGGAAGGAATTTCACATTCAACAGGAAAGATAGATTCCAACCTGTAAACCAATTGAAAAGGAGTAAAGCCAGTGGCAGTCTTAACTGACATTCGGTATGCCCAAAGTGTCAGATACAACATGATGTGCCAATTGGATCGAGCTTTGTTAATCATCCTTTGCAGGATGATTTTAAGGGATTTGTTCATGGCTTCAACCTGCCCATTGTCCTGAGGATAATACAGAGATGAATGCTCCTACCAGGAACCCAACTTGAGAGCCAATTCAGACATCAGTTAATTTTGGAAATGACTACCATCATTAATGACAATCTCTTTAGGGATACCAAATCGTGAAATAACTTGATTGAAGATAAACAAGGCCATTGTTTCATTGTTGTTTTTAAAAGTAGGCATGACCTCAGCCCACTTCATAAAGTAGTTTACGGCCACAATGATGTACTTGTTATTTCCTGCTGAAGGCGGATTACAAGTAGTAAAATCAATGCCCCACTTCGTGAAAGGACCGACGGTGATAACAGGGAAAAGCGGAGCTGGATGCGCATGCATTTTCCGAGTATAGACTTGACAAGGATGGAATCCTTTAACTGCTTCAACACAATCTTTGAAAATCGAAGGCCAAAAGTAGCGTGCTCGCAAAAAAATTTGGGTTGTTGCAAGCCCAGATAGATGACCACCAGAAGCTCCACTGTGGCAATCATTAAGAACTGAATCAGCTTCTTCCAAAGTTAAACAACACCTAAGGATTGAATCAATCCCGTGATGATACAATCAGTCACCTATAATAACATAATTCTTGGCGAGGTGACACAACTTTCTACGCTCATTTTTGGAAAAAGAGGGCAGAAACTTCGAAGTCTGGAGATATATAATGATATCCCCATACCAAGGATCTTGTGAAGAAATAAGAAATAAATGTTCATCAGGAAAATTTTCCTCGTGAATAATTTCTTCCTCACAAGGCAGCTCTAATATCAATCCACAAATACTAAATATTTCTTAGATTTATCCGACATGAATTCGAGATTGAATTAATTTCTTGCAAGATGACAATCCATCTATTATATTTTCCCCCAATCACTCGCCTACAGAGAACAAACTGAAATGGATTAACGACTGCTAAGACAAGCATTTTTCGAAGCAGAATTTAATGCCGAAGCCACTAGACAACATGGACAGCTGCCAAAGAAAATTTCTCGATTGGAAAATAGTGTGGTTCAAGGCCTATCAAACCTCGACTTAGATAGTAGACTACATGCTCAGATAAGGCATCATATTTCAGAACCAGAACCATACCGATGATTGATTCTGTTGCAGCGAGATACAAGATGAAATCTTTGCTATAATCAGGTGGACTCAACAATGGAGCAGAGATTAATTCTTTTTTCAAAGCATCAAAAGATCATTGTGCGAAATCATCCCATAAAAATGGGACTCCTTTCTTAAGAAAATGCATAAATCCTTTTGTGATCTCAGCATAATTGGCGATGAATCTCCTCAAGAAATTTGCCTTTCCTTGGAGACTTTGAAGTTGACGTATGGAAGATGGGGGAGGCAATTGAAGTATTGCCTCAACCTTGAAGGGATCAACATGAATCCCCTCTGTTGATACGATGAATCCTAACAACTGACCTAATGTGACTGCAAAAACGCACTTATTTGGATTCAACCAAATTTTATAAAAACGACATCGCTCAAAAACCAACCGAAGATGCTTAGGATGATCAATTCTCTTTCGAGAACGAGCAGCTAAATCATCTAGATATGCTTCGATAACATGTTTGATGTCGTGAAAAGCGTAAGACATGGCCCGCTGAAAAGTGGCTCCAGCATTTTTTAGGCCAAAAGGCATCTTTTTGTATGCAAACGTACCCCAAGGACAAATAAAGGTTGTCTTGTGCTGATCTTCTGGACGGATAGTAATTTGATTGTAACCAGAGAATCCATCCATGAACGAAAAAAATCATTACCCGCACATTCATCAATAATTTGATCAATAAAGGGCATGGGGTAATTTTCTTTTGAACAAGCCTTATTTAGGTCCCTAAAGTCAATACATACTCAGATCATTCCTTGCTTTTTGTCTACAGGGACTGGATTAGAGACCCACTCTGTTAGAGGAATGGGGTATATAAAGCCTGCCTTGAGCAGCTTTTCAACTTCAGCTTTAATAGCTACTACTTTTCTAGGATTGACCAATCGAAGCTTTTGACGAATAGGTTTAGCATTTTTGTATGTCTTGATCTCATGCTGGACTATAGATGGATCAATTCCAGGCATTTCCTCATAAGACCAAGTGAACACATCACGAGACTCTTTGAAGAGATCAACATAAATTTGAATTTCTTTGGGGGAACAGTTAGCTCCGACGAAGACATTTTTTATTATGTTAGGATTCCTAGATATGTTCACTAGTACAGTTCGTGAGATGAAAAACATGTTACCTTCGACAGAAAACTGTGCTAGGGCCAAAGGGTTTAAAACTGTATGAACATCACTAGTAGAAGGACTGGACAAACTTGACTCAATTTCTCGCAAATGAGGGAGGAAATATGAACGATGATGTAAATCATCCCATGGTCTATCAACACCCATCATTGCTTCAAGAATTGCTTCCTCAGATGGTAAAACTGTATCTAAGCAATCCTGAGCTGAAGTTGAATCAAGGGTCCAAGCCGGAGCCACATCTCCATCTAACTCCTCAGGTGAGAAAGGAGTAGGATGGGAGTCTGCAGAGTTAACAATAGACTGATAAGAAATTTCTGTTGCAGACATAGGACATGCCATTCCACCTACCTGTCCTCCATCTAATGTGGTGGTAGATGAGGGTAAAGGCCAAGGGTCTGAAAAATAATGAGTTCGAAAGAACTCTCTTCGAGAAGGTCCCTTGGAGGATGAAATGGCATTGATTCTAGCTGAAGGAGCAGGAAGATCAAAAATACCCATTAAATAAGAGTACATTCCAACTCCTAAATTCTCAATAGGTTGCCTAGGATTGTCCACTAATGGAACAGTAGAGTCAGAAGATGTGTGGGAGTCACCCAGAGAATAATCCATCTAATCCACTTTTACAATCCTTCCCTCATGAGGAAAACAAAGGATGTGAAATAATGATGAAACTATGGCATCCATCTGATATATCCAATTCCTGCCTAAGAGGAGGTTGTAATCCAAGTTGGCATCGACTATTTCTACCTCAATATTTACTACCTTTCCCCCAACATAGATGGGAAAGGCTGGAATAATCCCATGCGGCCTATGAGAATGTCCATCAAATGTCGTCAATAGAGTCAGTGAAGGAACAACTTGAGGCGATCCAATGGCCTTCCAATATGACATGGACATCACACATGTGGAAGCTCCCTCATCTATAACAGTTCGAAAGATGTTAGTTTTTTTATATGTAGACTTTATCTGGAAAACCATATGATGGGGAAGTCTCTTTTTGACATTTGACATATCAAAAGTGAGCACAAGAGAATTTTTCGAATCTACTACTCCGATTACCGAGAGCAAAGCACTCCTCTGAGTAGGGCACGATTGGAGTACCTTTAACGCTGATATAGCACAAGGACTCTAAGCCATATCTTCTACAATCAAGTAGTTCTAGGCTGCCCTAGCATTAGGGTTGATGATCGAGCGCTTTGCGCAGCCTTTCGACATCCGAGGTATAGACTCAATAGAGGACCTCTCAATATGGAGTGGTTCTGACGCATCGGAAGTAGACTAGCCTTAGATGATTTTGATTCACCATAATCACATGATTGCATAGTGACGTCGATATGCAAGCTCATCATGAAGACATTTGACGAATTATCCCCTTCCTGGTTGCCCCCTGTGGGGGTACCAGCATTTGAGTTCGCGCCAGCAAGTAATTGTTGCCCTTGGGGAAAAGGGTTAGTGAGAATAACCTTTGAGCTAGAAGACCCCTGTTGCACTAATAAGCGCTGAGCGTCTTAGATCTTAGGGCAGAGATGAGTCAAATGATCTCCATTGCATAACTTGTAGGGAAATTTCACCTTTTTCCTAGACTCTTTCTTACCCCCTCCGGCATCATTTCCGGGTTTGTTTGCATTGCCCTTCCCATCCTGGTTCTTCTTCCTACCTCGTCCTTTCTTCTTCCCATTGGATTGTTGGTTTCCTTTCGGGTTAGAAGTTTGGACGGCATTTATAGACATAGGTTGAGAGGGTGTAGATACAGATGGTGATGCCTGCATAGAGGAAGCAGTTTGTAAAGACAACTACTGCAATTGATTCAACAGGTTAACCATGTTAACATCAATTGATTCGACTAACCCATCGGCGTGGGGACTTGGTTTCGGTTTGGCTATATCCACCTTAAATCTAGGAGCATCAGGTAGAATTTTTTTAAGAACCCCAAACTGAGAATATATCAATTCTAACTGCTGGGCCCTGAAAATAGCCTGCTCTTCAGTGAAAATACTAGAGAGGGACACGTCCTTAGAGATCTCAGGTTGTAATCATTTAAGAAACCATTCAAGAAGGAATTCTTGTGGGATATCGGCTTTAATGAGCCTCTTCTCCTCCATTCCTAGATATGATCCGAAATGTGTGTTGCCTAATCCTGTTGGAAATTAGCCAGAAGCTCAGTTTTGGCATCATATCGGACAGGCAATTGGAAATGGTTTAAAAAGATAGTAGCCAAATCACCGAAAGAAGTGAAGGTTCCCCATGGAAATTCTATGTACCACTTAGCCACATTTCCAGTTAGGGTACGTTGAAATAATCTCAACCTGATTTAATCATCTATTAGGGAGTTGGACGAACACCATAAGTGGAAAGTGGTTATGTGGTCCCCCGGATCTTCACTAGCCTTCCCCTCGAATTTTAGTATATCAAAGGGAAGTTTGGTTGGGACCAGAGGCCAAATCAGGTTATACCTGATCAGATCATTAGTCAAATTAGAGAGATCTAGCAAGTTTAAAGTTGCTAGAAAAGGGAGATGTGGCATACCCTGAGGATTCCACCCAGTGTGAGCGGAACTCCCAACATTCTAAAAAGAATGTCCTGGATTTGTGAAGGCACCAGGTTGCCCGAAGTAACTCGTAGACTCGACTGAACCATAAGGATCCCCTTGTGATCCAGAAAAATTTGGAGTTTGACCAACTCTTGGTGAAAAACCTCTGTAACTACTAAAGTTACCCCCTAAAGAAGTGTTAAAAGGAGCAGAAATCCCCTAATAAGGATTCCATGCATTAGCATAGGGAGAAAAATTCTGGAAAGAATTGACAAAGGAATACGGCATATTCCCTTGTTTGTCAAAATAAGATTGATTCATGGCTCCTAACCCACTAACCGCAGGGTTTGTCCAACTTTGATATGGATTATAACTTTGACCTGTAACGAAAAAAGGCATTGATCCCACAGTTGGGTTGGAATGTGGTATATGACCTCCCAGAAACAGGAAACCCTAAAAAGAAGTTTATCCGCTTGTCATGGATGTGGAGGAAGCTGATGGAATACTCAATGAAACTGAAGGAATCGTACTAGTCGGCATTCCAAAAGGGAAAAAGCCAATGCCAGAGGCAATAGCTTGAGAACTTCCACTTGAAGATGGAATGGAAGCAGAACCAACTATAACAGTGCTAGGAGTAACAGAAGGTATAAACATTGTTTCTCCTCCTTACAAAGATACAGGAGTTTGCATACTCATGGCACTTGTCGTGGATGCCATGCTTCCAGCAGTGGTCATCAAAGGAAAAGATCGATGTAAACCTGGGCTTGAAGGCCTGTTGGTTGGAGTTTCGATGTATAATAAAACGTCTGGATGATCAGGAGGAAGAGGAGAATTAGGAGCCGCAATAGACTCTAAAAGCTCTTCAACCTCAATATTGTCTTTCAACTGGAAGAGGACTCAAGAAAGAACTAGAGTGTTCCTCTCTAACTCTCTACTTGTACCAGGTCTATCTTGTGAATCAATGACTCCAACCAGAGGATCAATCTCCGATGCACCTGCTGCCACTGGTTGAAAACCATTGGCAGTATTGCTCCTATGCCTTCAAGGAGAAGGCTCAGGACTCGTAGGTGATAGCCCATGAAGTCTCCTAGACCGACGAGCTGGTCAATCAGCCACTTTGAATTATTTTTAAGAAATCTACTTAAAGACTCAAAAAAATTTAAAGCTAGGCCAACTAGGAGCAAAGAGCACTCTCTAAAATTCCCTAAAGATACAAGAAATCAAACAAATTTCAAGTATTTTTGCTCCGGGTGATTAGGACCAGACACCAAAATACAAGAAAGCCAAAATCAAGGGCCTTCCGAAAATAGACTGGGGTAATTACACCCCAGGCCTACTAGCGAAGGTATCATAAGTAGTTACGCTAAACTCCAGACAACAGCATTTTCCGGTGCAAGCACCCAAGCTTCGCAAGGGTACCCTCCAGAAGTACTACTGAATGTGATGTAACATCAGCCTCAGGTGCCACAGGATTCCCCTCTGCAGCCACCTATGCAATCCCTATGAGAGGCAACTATGGATACTGTTAACACTCAGGTTGTTCCCCAAAAGTTTTAGAAAAGGGAATATGGCCGAGGTAACCACAGACCAATATTTTAGACACAGATTCTAGCCTATCTGCATCCAGAGAGGGCTCTCTCTTTATGATTTAGCGTTGTTTTGAGTTATATTAGGCTAGTTATGAAGTACAAAGGTTTGTTTGATTTTTGGATGGTGATATTCAATAGAACAGGGGTGTAAATCTGAGAAGTTCAGTCCATTGGGCTAATGGAGTCTATGAGGATGAACTGCTGGATATGGTTTCTTTGACAGAGGGTGGTACTACAAAGCAAGGTAATCAATCATGGAACAATTTATAAGCTAGAATCAGATGGGATGGAGTCAGTGGGTGAAGGGCAATTAAGAATCCTTCATCATGCAGACAGAGGGAAAGTGGATGATTATTGCTAGGGAGCAGTTAAGAATTCCTTAGCTAATATTCAAGATGTAAGAACCAGGGGAAACAGGAGCAGTTAAGAATTCCTACTTATGCTAATTCTGAAGAAAACATTAATAATAACAGAGATTGAACACAAAGTGTAAACAAACAAATTCTGAGTTATTCTTTTTCTCTATTATTCAGATCATGAAACATATATGATATAGTAAACATAGAAACTGAAAACACAAGTAAGAGAGACTTATTGATCCATAAGATGATTCAAGAATTCTGTAACATGGTCCTCTGCTATCAATTCCACATCCAGAGAGTCCAGCAACAATGGATTCCAACAGCTTTTGTATTCAGAAGGTTTTCAGAGTTACAGCGCAGTCTAAGAAATGTATCACCAACCCCGAATACTTCGCTTGGGGAGGTATTTGTACAAAAATGTTTACAAAATATCTCAACGAGATAATATCTAGCAATAACTCACTCTACCTACTTTACAGGAGAAGTAAATGATCTTGAAAACAGTGAGAAATAAATGAAGAAGTAAATGTTGTTGTGATGGCTGCTCAGTTGGTGAGATGTGTTGACTGTAAGCTCGGTGAGTCGGCCGATGGCTATTTCCACTAATATTCTGCGCTATTGCCTCAGCTTTTTCAGGCGTATTTAACTTTGATTTGATAGGTTGTTGCCCCGCACGAATATTATGCGTTCCAATCCTCTGCTTTATGGTATTTGTTGTATCCTGGGTAAAACAAAAGTTGAAACATGCTTATAGGATTTCCAACATGCTTTGCCACCTGTTATCACTCAGGTTGTTCCCTACCTCCTGAAGGGAATACGGCCGAGGTAATCACTAACCAATCTTTTAGCTGCAGATTCTAGCCAATCTGCAACCAGAGAGGGCTCTCTCTTTGTAATTTAGCTTTGTTTTGAAATATTTTAGGCTAGTTATGATGTACAGGTTTTGTTTTAAGTTTGTTGGATGGTGATTTCAGGCAGAGCTGTGATGCAAGTCCAAAAACAGTTTATACCATTGGGCAATGGAGGCAATGATGGAGTACTACTGAAAGTGTTTCTTGGGTAAATGGTAATGCTACAGAGCAAGATAGGCAGTTTTGGAACAATTTTCAAATCTGAAATTGATGGAATGAAGTCAGGGAATGAAAGGCAATCAAGAATCTTTCATTATGCTGGCAGAGGGAAAGTGCATGAATATTATCAAGGAGCAATAAAGAATTCCTAGGTAATATCCAAAGTGAAAGAATCAGTACAAACATGAGCAACTAAGAATTCATATTTATGACTAATTCTGAAGAAAACACAGTTAATAGCAGAGATTGAACACAGGGTGCCTTTAAACAAATCCTGGGCTATTCTTTTTCTCTGTTACCAAGATTATGGAACATATATGGAATTTTCAAACACAGAAAACATAAAACACAGTTTAGAATAACTTATTGATCCATAGAATGACACAGGAATTCTATAGCAGGTTCCAGAACATCAAATCCACATACAAACAGTCATCAACAGTGAACTTCAACAGCTTTTGTATTAAAACAGTCTCAGAATTTACAGCACGGTCTAGAGAGAAAATCACCAACCCCAAATACATATTATGGGGAGGTATTTATACAAATAGGGAGATACAAAATATCGTGAAGATAAGTTCTGAAGTCATAACTTCCTTTACCAACTCTTAAGAAGAAGTAAATGAGGGAAATAAATGTTGTAGTAAATGTGAATGTGCTAGCTGTCCAATTTGTCAGAGGTATTTTGACTTTCTGGGCTGAGTGAGTCGGCTGGTTGCTGCGCATTCATTCTGCGTTTGCTGCCTTGATGTTGCTATGTTGTTGTCTTGTTGTCCTGGCCTCGTCATCAGTGTTTAGTTTTCATTAACGAGCTGTAGTCACCATTCAATTTCTGCTTTTTGCTATTCTCTTCCCTTTGACAGGTGGACCGTGCCTCTGTATTTGCTGACCTGTAGCTGATCAAAAAAAATAAACAAAATTACCTGAGCAATGTCTCCAGCATTCCTTTCCACCAATCCTCTGTAGGCAACTGATGTCTTTGTATCTTTATCAGTGTTTCATCAGCTTCAGTGTATCTATAAAAGTTGGGCTGGACTTCAAAAAGGTGGTTTATCTCATGTTTAATGTAGAACAGATTTTCTAGTTTGTCATAAAGACTCTGTCCAGAGGGAGGCCCTGTTTCTTCTGAGGTGCTTGAGGATGCTGTAATTTGATTGGAGGCATAGTTATTTACCCTGTTGGCATATTGCTCATGTGATAGCAGTCTTCCAGTGCTGGTTAATAAACTGGGTAGCCCTCTGCTCTATAATGTTGCAAACTTTATTCTGAAGTCATTTACCTCTGCCTGCATTTCTTGGCATTTTCTTTCCAGAGTTTGCACAAAATTCCTTAGGGTCAGCACCCTTTTCACTAGTAAGATGGTATCTGTCCTGTTCCTGATACCTATTGCTGCCAACTGCTCTTTGGTATGAGTGTTCAGAAATTGAATCATTCTATTGGCTTGCTCAGGCATATTTCCTAATGATGCTCTAGCCTTTTGATTTTCAAATTGAGCTAAGCCTATCAATTCCATTTGCTCATGTATAGTTTCAATTGATTGCCATTGGTCAGTAATGGATTGGCCAATTTTGGCCCACAAAATTTTCTTGACTTCAGCTAGAGTCTTATCAAGAGTAAGCTCCTTCTCCAGCTCCTTTATTCTTTTCTCCAAGGTTTTTACTTCCCTCGTCTTCTCAGCTACATCCATCTTTGATTTGTCATATCTTACCTCAATTTTGGCCAGCTTTTCTTTGGCCTCTTTCAATTCTGCCATCTGTACTTCTAGAGCCTTTATTTCTTTCATCATATCCTCCATACTCAGGCTGGCCTCTTGCTCTGCTGCTGCTGTAGTTGTTGCTGAAACTGCTGCTGAAGTTGAGGCTGGAGTTGAGGTACCTGCTATTGATGTTGGATCAGTAAGGGGGCTGCTGCAGTGACCGTAGGAGGAGCAGCTGTAAGAATGTGAGTTGTTTGAACTGGCTGAGAAGCCAACTCTCCCCGTCTTCCTTACAATGATGCCTCCAAGGCACTCTCTGTTTCTATCAGTCTTTTATGCATCCTCATGAGCAAGCTTACTACATCCTCCTCTTCTTTTTGTTGTGCCACCTCTGTAGTTTGAGGATGTATTGTAGCTGGCAGCCTGAGTTGTCTTCTGAGGGCTGCTATGTCTTCCTCTTTCTTTTTGATCAAGGCCTGAATGCCCTTAGGATCCTTGGGATCATGTCCCAACTCTATAATAATCTCCTCCAAGGATTTGATTCTATTATCCTTAGCCATTGAGGAGGCCTTCTCTAATTCTAGTTGGGCAGAAGTATTGTGCAATGAATTTTGCAATCTATGAGCCAATAATGTTTTGTCTGCCAAGGTAGAATATACCATTTCGCCGGTTTGTTTGTGTAATTCAATCTGGTCCATTGGATGGATGTCTTTGGAGAGAACTTCCAGATTGGTTCTGATATAGTCAGCAGCTGATTGTGGTTGCTGCGTTGTAGGTCTGAAATGACTGAGGGTCATTTTCCCTTCCTGGATATCATAGGCTGCCATTAGCCTTTGTTGATTAGTGGGAGCCATTCTTAGCAATTGGTTATAGAGCTGGAACCTTACTGGCTCATTTCTGGCCTTGATATCAGTGAATGCCTTCTTGATGTCAGAGCCCTGTCTGCTCTGTTTCCTGGTGGATGTAACCTCCACACCTTGTTGTCTCTCTTGCTCTAGCTGAAAGGAGCTAGCTGATGTTTCCATACTTGGTGGAAATTGTTGTTCAGTTGGCCCCTCTGGAAATTCTTCTTCTGAATAAGGATTTAATCTTTGTCTCTTTTCTCCTTGCTGATCTGTAGATGCCCTTGTGGGTGTCTCTCCCTGTCTATCCCTTTACTTGGCCCTTTCCTCATTAAGAGGAGTCTGTAACACAGGGATTTCAGTCACCTTTGCTTGTGTTGAAGGGTCTTGCCCTTGACTTTGTTCATCTGTTGAAACTGGCCAGTCTGCCATGGTCTCTTGCTGCTCGGAGTGGTGCACCTACTGCTTTGAATGCTGCACCTCTTTTCCTTTAGATGTTTCTGCTGGCGGAGCACTTTCTTGGGCAGGCTGTTGGGAATTTCTGGCAGATGACGTGCCCGCTCCAAGGTGTCGAGGCAATGTGAAAAACACCTATCCAAAAGATTCCAGGTCAACTGATTTTTCAAGGTTTTTGATTGCTTTTTTTGTTATCTCTTCTTCAGTAAGCTCTTCCACTAGTGTGCCCTCTACCCATTCCTGTTGATTATCATATTGTTCAATTTCAGGGATTCTGTGGTGCACATACGCTGTGAGCTTGTTTTTAACTCTTCTAAAGCTTACGAAATTTTCAGGGTCATATGGTGCCCAATGGAAACTTAGTTTGAGCTTAAGTTTCTCTCTCAGAATAGTGTCAGCATCCTTCCATGCTTCTTCCCTTTTATTAAAGATAAAGGGGCCCAATTGATGTCTTATTTTAAGTTGTGCCTTTTTCCTAGCACCATAGAAGTGAGTTAAATCTGCACTGTTGAACTGTCGATAGTACTCCAAGGAAAAGAGTCTCATGGGGACATATTTTGGTAGTCTGTAAGGGGCTAATTCACAGCCATAAATCCTTATTACAGTGTGGTTTTGGTAGTAGTACCAGTCACCAATGTTGTATCCCTTTGAGAGATGTAGGATTCTCTGCATTTCAGCAGTGAGCCTGGGAGGAGGATCTATTGACAATAAGCAAGTGGCTGGATAGATAAAAAGGTCAATGAAATCACAGTATGTGTATGGGGAGAAATTAACATGATGGAACACTGAGGACCAAAATATCACAGACCTTCGCTCCCCCCTAGCATCCAATTTTTTAAGGAAAACCGGGAAACTATCAGATTGATAGTACAGCAGCAAATGATATATATATGAAGTGTATTTGAACACCCTTTCTCTCTCCAAATTCATGAACTACTCATGAATTTTGTTAGCTATGAAGGTGGCATAATCATACTTGACAGCAGGGGGCTGTCCTAGAGCAAACATGGACATCAAAGCAAAGACATTCTCATCCACAATTTCACTTGTTCTGAATCCCAGGATGTAGGAAATCATGTCTATGAGAATTTTTCCATCCTCAGTAAAGCAAGCATGGTGATAGGGGATTTTGAATCTAGAGTAACACTCTGGTGGCATAAACAGCTTGGCAATTCGGTCAACTTCTGCAGAGGACAACTTTGAGGCTTAATCCAGCAATTGTTTCATGGAAGGGGGACCAAAGGTTGAGTTGGCTTGAATTGTAGCATCTCATTTATGGACTGAGGGGTAATGTAAAAGAGGACATTTCCGGAAGGGTCCATGACTGCCCTTTGAGAAGGCTCATAATTAGCACAACATTGATGGATGAAGTCAGGGAAGACATTCACTGAAGGCAGGTAATATATAGGCATATTAGATTCCCATATTCCAAATAGGTCAGCATTGTTTCTGAATTTATTCCTTATTTCACAGAAAGCTTGAAGGTGAGGCTTGTCTCCCTCCATATCATCAATTTGAAAGTCTCTATCGGCAAGAGGTATCCTCTAACTCTCTATGAGGTGCATTTAATGGTGCAATATTCAGGGCCACTGGAGCCTCCATGATTTACTAGGATTATAGTTGGATTTGGTCTTATATTTTAACAGGAAACAGAATCCTAACAGTGGGTTTTTTGACAGGAATGCTGCAAATTGAATTAATATGGAAATGGCCTCTCTGGGCAAGATTCAAAGAAAAAACCAAGTCTTCAGAGTTTAGCTAGGAAGCTGAGAAAATGGTGAAAAGATCGCTTCGCCTGCAGGTGCTTTCTTGATGGTTTTACAGGCGAGAATGAGCTCAATTTCAAGCTTCAGGGCAATTTGCAGAGAGCTATAGAATTGGCAGGTTTTGCTCGTAAGTATAGTTACACAGTGAAGCAGACTGGAAGAGCTTACGGGTGATAATGCTTTTTGAGTTGAATTTAGCTGTATTGGTGATCTTTTGCAGAGAAATTATGAAAAAATAGGGTTTATCGGCGTTCCCGGGTAAATACCTATTTATTCGAGGCTTTGCTATGGAGTGCAGTTGCAGGTAGAGCCGAGGAGGTCGGGTTTGCAGGTTGAACACGCCTAGGTGATGGACTAGGAAGTTGATGGCGGATTCGACGTATTTTTCATGCACAAACTTTCACCATTGGTCACATAAAAATAAACAAAAACATCACTTTCGTGAGTTTTAACGAAAATTTGTGGTTTTTCAGACTTTTTGGTGCTTTTTGTGCTGACATCAGCATGATGTCACCTAGTCCTGTAGCATGGTATGGAGGGTAATGTGGCAGCTGACGTGGATGGGTGACGGGGCGGCCACGGCGGACTGTACAGTAGCGCGGGTGCTGGTGTGGTGTATGACGTGGGCGGCGGGGAGGACAAGCGGTAAGTGGTTTGCATCGGACCGCTTTTGGTACGGGAGCGGTTTCTGTCAGAGCGGGCCCGATGCAATAGAAACGGGCCACGCGTCCCTACGTACGGTGGAAAAACCGCTTTCTATCGGGAGGTAACTTTCGTATTGCGGGGCGGCTCCGATATCAATGCAGGCCGTTGGATCTGGCGGGCACGATCCAACGATTGACGGGAAGCGTAGGTGCTGGTGAGATACGGCACGGGGACCCGCCCGTATATTTAATATTTTATAATGTTTACGCAATGGGTTATGGACTTTGGGTTAGAAGTTTATGTTATCACTCAGGTTTTCCTTAAGCTCCTAAAGGATACGGCTGAGGTAACCACAAACCAATCTTTGGACTGCAGGTTCTAGCCCACCTGCAATCAGAGAGGGCTCTCTCTTTCTGATTTAGCTTTGTTGATAAGGTTTCTAGGCTAGTTATTGAGTTCAAGGGGTTTTGTTTGTGTTTTGGTGGGAAGGATGATGCTTTCAAGTAAAGAGGCAAAACATAGTGTGATAAGTTTCAAACCATTGGGCATGGAGTCATGGAGTAAGACTGCTGGTGCGTTTTCTTGGTCATAAGAAGGAAATATGGAGCAAGACAGCTGCATATGAAACAATCATTCAAGGTAAAAGAGATGGATTAAAGGCTAAGGAATGAGGGGCAATTAAGAATCTCTCATTCAGGTTAGCAGAAAGAGGATAAATGAGCCCTATCTAGGAGCAATTAAGAATTCCTAGATAACAGTCATTTATATGTGAAATAGATCAAACATGAGCCATAACAGAATTCATATTAATGCCTAAATCAAGAGGAAAACATTAAGAAGCCACAGAAACTGAGCGTAGAGTGGAGCTAAGCAAATTCTAAACCAATCCTTTGTTCAGTGACTTGGGCATATGTGAAATTGAAATAACAGAGGTAAGGAACACTTATTGATTCATACTGCAGCACAAGAATTCCACATTCAATTCTTCAAACCATTAACAACACATCAAATAGTGCATTCTCCAAGCTTTCAGTAGTCTTTGATTATAGAAAATACCAAAATATACAGTGCGAGTCTTTCTTGGAGTACATTAGCCGACCAACCCTTTTTACAATGCAGAGGGTGGTATATATACAAAAACTAGATACAAAAATATCTAGATGATGAGTTAATAGCTCATAACTTCTTTACCAACTCTTAGGAGCGGTTGATGAGAAAGTAAATGCTGAAATAAAGACAAATGTAACAGCTGTTCTTTTCTGTCAGCGAATGTTGACCTTTGAGTTCATTCGAGTCGGCTGGACTGCGCTTTCAAAAATCCGCGCTCTTAGGCTTGCCGTCCCAGCTCTTTGCTTCGTGACTGCTCCAACCTGCTCTGCGCGTTCCTTAACCACTCTGTCCGGTGCTTTCATGCCTCCATTCACTGACTCACAGTTTGACCGAGACTTGAAATAAACAAAAAGGGGCAGCAACTGAAATTACCTGGGCAAAATGGCCAGCATTGCCTGCCACCAATCATCGGGAGGTAACTGATGCTGTTGTATCTTGACGAGTGTCTCATCAGCTTCTGTGTACTTGTAATAGTTAGGTGGCATCTCAAACAGATGGTTGACTTCATGCTCTATGTAAAATAAGTGTTCCAGCTTGTCATAGAGAGTCTGTCCTGAAGGAGGTCCTGCTTGTGCTGTAGAACTTGATGAAGCAGTAAGCTGATTTGTGACATAATTATTGATCCTGGTTGCATATTGGTCATGTGTCAATAACCTTCTAGCGCTGGTCAGTAGGCTAGGCAATCCTTTAGTCTGTAGTGCTGCAAGCTTTACTTCAAAATTGTCTACATCCCTTTGTATTTCCCGACATCTTGCTTCTAAAGTTTGCACAAAGCTTCTTAATGTGAGCACCCTCTTTGTTGTTAATATGGCATATGTTCTGTTCATGATGTGCAATGATGCCAGCTCTTCCTTAGTCTGATGATTTAAAAAGTTGATCATTTTGTTGGCCTGCTCAGGCATGTTTCCCAATGCTGCTTTGGCTCTCTGAGTTTCGGACCGAGCAAGGCCAATTAGTTCTACCTGTTCATACATTGCCTGAACTGACCTCCATTGACTTGTGATTGACTGACTAATCTTGGCCCATAGAATTTTCTTTATTTCAGCCAGGGCTTTGTCCAAAGACAGCTCTTTCTCCAAGGCTTTTATTTTGTCCTTCAAGGCCTTAATTTCCCTTGTCTGCTCAGCCACTGTCATTTTGGACTTATCATATTTTCCTTCTAGATTGGCCAATTTTTCTTTGGCCTCTTTTATTTCTGTTGCTTGAAGTTCAAGCTTATTGACAGCTTTTGTCAAATCATCCATGCTCATGCTTGATTCAGGCGCTGTTGTTTTTGCTGCTGTAGTTGCTGAAACAATCGGAGGGGTTGCTGTTGCCTGCATAAGAGGAATAGTAACCACAGTTGGAACTGTTTGAGGTGGATGGGAGGCCGACTCTCCTTGCTTTCCTTGTAGTGCCCTCTCCAACTCTCCTTCCATCTGAATTACTCTCTGGTTCAATTGCATCAGCAAATCCAATGTATTCTCAGATTGTTTCTCTTTGACCAGTTCTCCTGTTTGAGGGTGCTCAGTAGGAAGCAACCTCAATCTCTTCTTTAATGCAGTAATATCATCATCTTTCTTTTTTATAAGTGCTTTCACACCTTTAGGATCCTTAGGATCATGCCCTAAGTCCACAATAATGTCTTCCAACGTTTTGATTATGTTGTCTCTAGCTGTAGAGGACATTCTTTCCAAATCAAGCTGAGTATTGGTATTCTTTAAAGATTCTTTCAATTCATGAGCCAGCGTGGCCTTCTCTACCAAGGTGGCATAAACCATCTCACCTGTTTGCTTATGTAACTCTATTTGATCCATGGGGTGAATGTCCTTGGTTAGAACCTCTAATCTTGTCCTGACATAGTCTGCCACTGACTGTGGTTGCTGAATCTTGGGCTTGAAGTGGGTGAGAATCATCCTCTCTTCTTTAATGTCATACGCTGCCATTAATCTTTCCTGTTTGGCAGGTGTTGCTTTAAGAAATTGGTCATACAATTGCCTTCTTAACTGCTCATTTTGAGCCTTAATTTCTTTAAAGGTGGCCTTAATGCCAACTGACTTCTTTCTTTGCTGTGTAGAGGAAGATACCTCCATGCCATGTTGTCTGTCTTGCTCTTGTTGGAAAGAGCTTGTAGCTGTATGTTGACTTCCTTCTCTGCCTCTCCCTGGACTTCCAAGGATTTCCTCACTGACTTCTTCTTCAATTGGGGAGTCAACCCTTTGCCTCTTGGCCTCGAGCTGCTGTGTAGACTCGCTAGCCGGTGTGGAGTCTTCTCGGTCTCGTTTTCTGCCTCTTTCCTCATGGGCAGGAGTCTGTAAAATTGGCATTTGGGGTGCCTCTGTTTGTTGTGGAGGAGTCTGTTCTTGGGAGTGTTCCATTAAAATAGCAGGCTGCTCTGTGACCACTCCTTGTTCTGTCTCCATTGGCTCTTTTCCTTTGACTGCACCTGTTGCTGATGTGGATGCCCCTTGGGCGGCTTGTGAAGCTGCAGCTGTAGATGTGCCTTCTTCAATTTGATATGGCACCTTGAAAGTTACCTGGTCAGCAGAATCCAAGTCAAGAGTTTTTTCAAGATCTTTAGCAGTTTGCTCCAAAATTTCCTCCTGAGTGAATTCTTCAACTAAAGTGCCTTGTGCCCATGCATCTTGATTAGCATATTTTTCAATGTGTGGAATTTTGCAGTGTTCATAGGGTGTCAATCTATATTTGACTCTTCTAGCATTAATAAAGCCAAGTGGGTCATAAGGGACCCACCAGAAACTTCTTTTCAACTTAAGTTGATCCTTGAGTATCAGGTCAGCATCTTGCCAACCTTCCTTCTTGTTCATGATGAAGGGGCCTAGGTGGTCTTTAAATTTCAGTTGAGCTTTCTTCTTGGTGCTGTGAAAATGAGTCAAATCTGAATTAATAAGCTGCCTGTAGTATTCCAAGGCAAACAGCCTCATTGGTACATATCTTGGGACCCTGTAAGGACAAAGCTCGCAGCCATAGATTCTGATGACAGTGTGATCCTGGTATAGGTACCAATCACCTAATTTGTAGTTCTTAGATAGCTGCAACGTCTTCTGCATCTCATAAGTTATTCTGGGTGGGGGAGCTTTCATTAAGAGGCAGGAGACTGGATAAACAAACTAGTCAATGAACTCACAGTATGAGTAAGGAGAATGCTGGACTTGATAGAATACTGATGACCAGAAGATAACAGATCTTCTTTCTCCCTTTGAATCCAATTTTTTGATGGGACACTGGAAGCTTTCAGACTAATAATACATGAACAAATGATAGATGTATGAGGAATATTTGAAAACTCCCTGCCTATCTAGTTTAATGAGCTGGTCATGGATTTTATTTGCTATGAACTTGGCATAATTATACTTGACAGTAGGAGGCTGTCCTTGGCTGAATGAAGACAACAGAACCAACACTGTCTCATCTACATGTTCACTTGTTGTGAAGCCTAACACATAGGATATCATGTCAACAAGTAGCTTGCCCACCTCATTGAAATGGTCATAAAGGAATGGGGGTGGTTCCTTAGGTTGGCAATCTGCCCTCATAAATGTCTTAGCAATTTTTTCAATCTTGGGGCCAGGGAGCCAGGAGGCTTCTTCTAGCAAGTTATTCATGGAGAAGGGCAATAGTATCTGAGTCTGCTTGAAGTTCAACATCTGGTTGATGGAGTCCGGAGTGATGTAAAAAAGTATGCTCCCAGATGGAGACTTAACAGCCCTCTGACTTGGCTCATAGCTTGCAGCACATAGGTGAATAATCTCAGGAAAAATATTGACAGAGGGGAGGAAATAATGTGGCAAATTGGACTCCCATATGCCATACATGTCAGAGTTGTTTAAAAAATTGTTTCTCAGCTGGCAGTAGGTATGCAGATGATTCATGTTCCCAACTAGGTCTTGAATGAGATAATCTGTGTCCGCCAAGGCCATTGACTCGAGCTCTTTGCTTGGTGGATTCACGGGAGTGATGTTCAGAGCAGATGGAGTGGCCATTATGCAGCTTTTGAATCCTTGAGCTGAAAGGAGGGCTAATGCAACAACTGGCTAACAAACTTGTTTGCAATAACTAGCAGAAGTAGGTGGAACTGAACTCAATGCAACAGTAGCTTGACTGCTTAGGGGCTTATGCTGTTAGAGACCAACTTTACAGAATTTTGTGTCAACTTCCCTTCTCTTAGTGAATTATCTGGAGCTAGAGACTGTGAGGAACAATGCAAAGGGGCCGAGGACAATTATGGTTTCAGTGGACTGACTTAAACCGTGGAATAAGGTAAAATAGGGCAATGCTGAGTTGCTGCAAGATTTTTCCTGAAGGCCGAGCTCTTAAATGGAACTTTCCAGTGAAATTTGCAAATGGGTAGAAGGCTTACGAGGCTTTTTCTAAAGTGAAGGGTTTCCAGTGGTTTTGAATGAAGACTTAAAACGTGGCAGAGCTGCCAATTGGGGAAATTTGCAGGCTTATAGTATGTGCAGTGGATAAAATGAAAGAACAGGAGCGAAAAGGGAAAGATATGACAAATACCTGGTTGAAACAGCGCCGAGAGTGGACGAGCTGGAGCGAAGGTAGGCTATGAAGCCGAATTGTAGGCTGCGGCAGCTCAGCTGGACGTTTTTAGCTTTGGGAATGCCAGGAGTAACAAGGGAGAACCAGCACTTAACCAACGGAACAATAGAAATGAAAAAACAATGGTCATTTGTGCGCTTTTATGCAAAAAATAGTTATTTGGCACTTTTTGGCGTTTTTCCCGAATGACGTCAGCATGATGGCCTTGGCGGGTCCCGGGTACAGACGGGTGATGTGGCAGCTGACAGGGCGGCAGGGCGCGGGCAGGTGAGGGATGAGGTGGCAGGAAACAAGGTACAACAGCAGGGCGCAGGGAGGTGACGCGTGGTGAAACGTGGCGCTGATGTCATGCAGGCGAGGGCGGTATCCAGGTTTTGTCGCACCGCTTTAGCGCCTAGGTGGTTTGGGAGGAGGGGGCTCCGCCACAGCCGAGGAGGTGACGCGTGGCGGGAGTACGATGGGAAAACCGCCGATCTCCCAGACGCTAACCTTCGGCATGTGGGCGTGTGAAAACACCCGCCAACCGTAGATCTCGGGTGCACCAGATCTGACGGTCGATGGGACAGGTCAGGTGATGGAAGGTTAGGGACGGGACCCGCCCGTTTTATGAAATAATAATATGCCGCGGGGGGGGTCAAAAACTTTGAAAAATGTGGGTTTATGGGTTAAGCACAACGGCAGCGTTTAAAATAAACGTTTAAACGTCAAACTTTAATAATGAGCGCTTACAAGGGTTAGGTGTATATAAAAGAGGGGAAGACCATGGTTATTGTTTTAACCAGAGGTTAAAACAACCCCGGGTTTAGAACGCGGAAGGGTTAATAGTAGCCCCAGATAGACTACTATTTCCCGGACTAAAAAAACATATGGCTATAATGCCAAAAAGGGGGGGGGGGGGTTATTTAATATTTTTTGGGGATTTCATATAATTTTAGTAGTGAATGGGGATGGGGAAATAATTAGGGAGCTATATAGTAAAATTAGGAGTTAATGTGAGTTTGTGAGGTGAAAGTAGAACAGAAGGCTAAGTTTCAAAAGTATAACTTAGACATAGGGGTACATGAGAGTGAGAAGTGATTTTACACAAGAAATGTGGCTTCTTTTCATTTAAGAAAGCCAAGATTTACCTTGATGTTTCATAGAAATGAAGTAAGACTAGGACTTGTTGGACAGATCCCAAGGTCCTTTAGGGGGATGTTAGTAAGAGACTTTTTAGGGGGAGTGAAGGGAAATTAGACATGATTTTAGAATTCTACCATTAAAAACACTGCTTTGGTACCTCTGCCACTGATGGGATGAGTCTTCTTTGTCAAGGCCAAAACTGAAGATAATCTTGCTTCTGCAACCCCAGGCTACCTACCCGACCTAATACACCTAGCATTTTTTGTTACTTCAGGAAGGGTGCACTTAGACTTGCAAACCCTGATTGTTTTTTTTTCTTTTTAACTTCCCTCCTGTCTAAAAACTACCCTTATTGCTTCCAAGGGCCCAGATTAGACAGTTGGGCTCCTTTATTCTCTACCTAGCTATTAATCTGCCAAGCTTAAACTGTTTGGACAAATTTTCTTTCTCTATTCTAAAACAAGCAATTTAAACCTAAGGAAGCCAAGATTAAGTTGTTTGGCATTCCCTTAATTGAGAAATCTTTCAAAAATGGAACTTTTGTAGTATGGAAAAGATGAAAATTTTTGGCACTTCCACTGTCAATCATGAAATATGAAACCTGTTGCAACAGGAGGCTAACAGTTTAAATGAACGTGGTTATTTGATTAATCAAATATTAATCAAATTCTGATGTTTTTTGCACAGCGACTATGGTTATTCATTCAACCGGAGGTTAACGAATCCCAAGGTGACAAATGGCGGGTTGTCATTGGTCCCAGGTGGACCAATGACTCCCGAAAGAAACTTTACAGCCATATTAGGCCGGGGCGGGGTATTTACAATATTTTTGGGTTTTTTGTGTATTTGTATACATAATAAGGGGAGGGGGAGATATAAGGGGAATTATATAATAGAGTTAGAGTATTAATATGAATATTAAGGGAAGCACTAGGTACATGAAAGTGAACCACCTAGGCTTTAGGGTGTTGGGAGCAACAAAACTTTTTACACAAGAAATGTGGCTTCTTTTCACTAATTAAACTCAGAGTTTATCTTAGCATTTCTCATAAAATGAAGTGAAATAGGACTATTGGGCAGATCCCAAGGTCCTTGAGGGGATGTTAGTAAAAGATTTCTGGGGGAATGATGGGGGAATTAGTCATGCTTCCATTGTTCTGCAGCCAAACAACTACCATGGTCCTTGTGTCATTAATGAGATGAGTCCTTCTTGTTAAGGCAAAAAGATCACAACCTTGTTTCTGCAACCTCAAACAACCTACCCAGCCTAATACACCTAGCATTTTTTCTTCATTTTGATTGGGTGCATTTGAACTTGTAAACCCTGATTTAACTCTTTTCTTTTGACTGCCCTCCTATCTAAGTCTACCCTTATCTCTTCCAAAGGCCCAAATTAAGCAGTTGGGCTCCTTATTTTCTCTATCTGTCTACTTATCTGCCAAACTTGAACTGTTTGGGCAGATATTCATTCTCTATTCTACAACAGTAAATTTAAACATGGCATGGTCCAAATTGAACTGTTGGGCCATCCATCAAGTGTGATAAGCAACAGTATTTGCACATTGTGATCTTGAAAATAAGATAGCAATGGCATTTTGCCTGGCCACTTTCCTGGTCTTTTGGTTTGGGGTTCACTTTTATTATTTTTTCTGACCAATTTACTCTTTTTTCCCTTTAATTTTTCTTTTAGGGCATACCCTCTTTTCATTTTTTGATTTTCTTTATATGTATACCAAATATGGAACCTTTGCAACATGAAAGGATGAACATATTTGGCACTTCCATAGTCAATCATGAAAAATGAAACCTATTGGTATAGGAACCTAACAGTGGCTCCACTTGGGGATGGCTTTTCCTGGTGAAAAGCCAAGAACAGCAGGTTAGATGGCCCTATTCTCGGTTGGCTGCTGTAATTCAACACTTCCTTCTCCTCGAAACCAATGATCTGAACCTTTGTAGCATGTGTGTACTCCTCATGAGCTGATCTGTACAAAATTACAGCTCTGTCTTTTGCTGGTTTTTCTGAGTGCTTGTCATCATCTTTATAATTCCCAAGTTTTCTTCCTGATCTCTTCTGGTAAATTCAAAATCTCACACAAAAAGTAATGTACTTCCCTGACTTTTCCTCAAAATCTGCTGCATCTTGTTCCTTATCTAATTGCTGTAAATGAAAACTGATGGAAATACAATTATTTATATACATTATACAGTTGTGTTGTGTTGATCAAAGGGAATCAAAATAATGCTTGAGCATTGGCCCATTGACTGGGCCTTCCTCAGTAACTGTGCCATCCAAACTCTTCAAAAAATAGGTGTTGTTACCTTGTACAGCCTGAATAACAAATGGTCCTTTCCAAAGAAAATCAAATTTCCCATGTTTTCCTTTGTCTTCCCTCCTAGAGTCCCATCTCAGCACTTTGTTTCCTATGAAGAAATCTTCATCTTTTGTTCTTTTGTCAAAGATCTTCTTGAGTTTATCTTGTAGAATCTGGGTTCTGTGATATACTTCTTCTCTTGTCTGCAGCAAGTGAATAGTTTGATTGATCCTTCTCTGAATATCATTAGGCTCTGCTTGTATTTCTTGCAACAACTTGATCACAGGGATTCCTAAGGAGGAGGGGAAAACAGCCTCCAGACCATATACCAATTCATATGGACTTGTTCCAATGGATCTTTTGGTGGTCAATCTGTCTGCCCATAGTGCATTCACAATTTTTTTATGCCAATTTTTTTTATTCTCCTCCAAGACCTTTTTGATGATGTTGACGAGGCTTTTGTTGGATGACTCAGCTAGGCCATTACCTTGAGGGTAATAGGCTGTGGAGTGGCCCAAGGTAATGTGGTATTTATGGAAAAATTTGATCATTCTTTTGGATTTGAAAGCAGCAGCATTGTCTGTAATAATCTTTTCTGGACAGCGAAATCTAGACAAGATGTTGGTTTCTAAGAACTGCATGATGATTGACTCATTGGCTTGCCTACAAGGGATGGCTTTTATCCATTTGGTAAAATATTTTGTGGCAGTCAAAATCCACTTGTGTTGGCCAGAAGAGGAAGGATGAATTTCACCAATGAAGTCTAAACCCCATTGTTGAAACGGTCTTTCAGTTGAAATAGGTTTGAGGGGTAAAGGTAATAGCTTTCTCTTGCCTTCAAAGATCTGGCATTTGTGGCAAGACATCACAAATTTTTTCACATCAGTAAACAGGGAGGGCCAATAGAAACCAACTCTTAAGATCTTATCAGTTGTTGACTTCCAATACAAGTGTCCTCCACAGTCTCCTGCATGAAATTCCTTTAGGACTTTGTCAGTTTCATCCAATGTTAGGCAATTAAGCAAAATACATTCATGATTTTTCCAAAATAAAACATTGTCTATAATACAAAACTTTGATGCCTTCATTTTCAAGAATCTCTTTTTAGTCCTAGACAACCCTGGAGGAGCTTGCAGGTTTAACAATACAAAACATATATCAGCATACCAAGGTGATTGTAAAAAGGCTTGATTGATCTATGGAGTCGCCATCTCCTGTTCGTTATCCAGTTCATTGATGTCAAGGGCTTGGAAATTAGTTTCAGTCATTAATTTGGCTAACCATTGTCCTTTTATCAGTTTTGTAGGCTTGATTTCAATGTCATATTCTAAAATATTGGCTATCCATTTGCCCCTTTTACCTTCAATTCCTTCTTGAGTTAAAATATCCTTAACCACAGCATTTGGAACATAGGCTATCACATGTGAGTACAAGATATAAACTCTGAAATCCTTGATGGCTTTTACAAGGGCATAAGCTTGCTTTTCCATGATCTGATATTTTAAGGGAGCATCTCTAAGGGCTTTGCTGAAGAAAGCAATGGGCTTCTCACACCCTTGGTCATCTTTTTGCAATAGGACAGCAGCAATAGTATGCTCAGATGCAAAGGAAAAAATGATGAAATCTCTATCAAACTTGGGACTTGTGAGGACTGGTGTTTTTGTTAGGGCTGTTTTGATGTCCTCAAAGGCCTGTTTAGCTTCCATCGTCCATTTGACTTTAGAATCTTTCTTCAGCATATTATTCAACAGTCTTATTAGCTCGGCCAAATTGGGAATGAACCTTCTTAGGAAATTGATCTTTCCTAAAAAAGCTTGCAGTTCTTTGATGTTTCTTGGATGAGGCACTTGGAGAATAGCTTGAATTATGTCCGGGTCAATCCTAATGCCATCTCTTGAAATTATATGACCTAGGAGTTTGTCTTCTTCCAGGCCAACCAGTGATTTCTTTGGGTTCAATGATATGCCATATTTTCTGCAAATTAGGAGCACTTGCCTTAAATGTTCTAAATGTTCTTGGTCTGATTTTGAAAAAGCAGTGAGGTCATCAAAGTATATGACTAAGAAATCATGGATCTCCTTGGAAAAGGCTATGTCCATTGCTCTTTGAAAAGTGGCCCCTGCATTTTTGAGTCCAAAAGGCATTTTCACATATTTGAAGGTTCCCCAAGGTTTTCTAAAGACAGTTTTGTCTTGGTCATCCAGGTGGACTAAAATCTGATTGAATCCTAAGAATCCATCTAACAATGAGATCCTAGAAGCTCCCACTACCCTTTGTAGGATATGATCCATTTTTGGTAAAGGGTAGTGGCATTTGAGAGACTTTGTTCAAATTTCTCAAGTCAACACACAGTCTTATCTCTCTCGTTTTCTTCCTAGTAGGTACCAGATTTGAAATCCACTCTGAGAACCTGATAGGTGCAATGATTCCAGCTTCATACATACGTTTAACTTCTCTTTCAATTAGGGGAAGGAGGACAGGATTCACCCTTATAAGCTTTTGTTTAAAAGGTTTTTGATTCTCTTTCAAGGGTATAGTATGTTGGATGATCGAAGTATCATAGGACTTGAGGTCCTCATAACTCCAGGCAAAGACATCTTGGAATTCCTTGAACAATTTAATGTATTTCAACTTCTGATCAGTAGGCAATGCTTTTGACAGTTTTACCATTTTGGGATTTTCTGTGGTTCCAATGTTATAGTCCTCAATTTTTGCATTGAGAGGTTGCATCTTTGGCTTTCTAGGAATGTCATTTGAATCAAATATGTCCTCTAAAGGAGTTAAGCCCGTGGGCAGAAAATTATCCTTTAGTTCAATTACTTTAGCTTCTGCCTCAGCTATTTCATCAAAATATGTTTGCTTCAGTTCACGTACATTCTTGTCATCAAAAGTTGTTGGGTGCAAAATCAGATTTGTTGTTTCAGCTGATATAGTTTGCTCAATTTTGTCTACTTGTTGTAGTTCGTCAATGGTGCTCGTGTCAATGTTTATACCTGAGAATTCCTCTTTCAAAGTTAGGAAATTATTTATCTGTGTATCATTTTCAAAGACCTGCCAAATTTTGACATTATCTGGGACAGCAGGTTTGTGTTTGATTTCAGCAGTGAAATGGTGGTTGGGCTCAAATGGTAGCTTGCAAGTGCTGGCAAAAGTTGCCAAGCTGTGTGCATGTAAATTGCGCTTTCTAGGAATTTTGGTGAGTTGAGATTCTGAGAAGGTTTTCAGTATTTCAATGGCTACCCCTTTGTAAGCCCTTAATCTAAGATCATTTGTAATGAAGTTTCCCTTCATCTGCTGTATAATCAAATCTGAATCCCCTAGAATTGAAACCTTGGTTGCCCCTAGACCTTTGATGAGTTTGAGACCTAACAAAAGGGCTTCATACTCGGCCATATTGTTTGTACATCTGAAATTTAACCTATATGCATGACCTTCAGCATGGTCATTTTGCGTGTTGTGTGTCCAAACCCCTACCCCTGCTCCTAATTTGTTTACCGAGCCATCAAACTCCAAGTACCATAAGATTTCTTGGTTATGACTAGCCTTAAGAGTTTTAGAAGCTTGTTCAATGGGCAGATTTGGCTCTTGTATTTCATATGATATGTCATTCTCCTTTGTTGCATCAATCATATCAACAGTTTTTTGATCTTGGGCACTAGATTGTTCCTCTATGCTTTGTGTTTGTGCTGCTTCTAGGAATTTGACATCAGTTTTGGGACACTTCCCAGCATTATATAAAATGAATGAATCCATATTGGAATGCATAGAATAGATGGGGAAGTTTTGGGGTTTTTCTTGACTACTAACCACATATTTCATTAATGTCTCTCGGTACAATCTCTTTGGATGTCCAACGACTGAAATAGTGGCATAGGACATGTCTAGTTGCAAAGATCCTTGGAGTTTTTCACCCCAAGATCTGGACAAAAGCATACCATACTTAGGTGGAATATCAGCTACCACCACATCCATCAAGATTGTCTTGGCTGGATATTGGACCAAGGATACACAAAGATCTTTGATTAGGCCTAGACACCTGACTTGGCTGGAATCAAATGAGAACAAGTCTTTGTAGGGCCTTGTGATGTCTAGATCTAGTCTTTCCATCACAGATTTAGGCATTAGGTTATGGGAAGCTCCTAAATCAAACATAGCATTATGCAGCACTTTGTCATGAATGTTTAAGCTCACATAGAATGGAGGAACTCCTCCATCTACCATTTTACCATTGACTTCAGGACCAAAAATCAGTTCTGGTTGATCATCTAGAACATTGACTGCATCCCTATTCTCTGGTATTTGTAGAGACCTGTTGATTTGTTGTCTGTAAACTTCATGCTTAGCCAATTCAGACAGAGGAATAGCTATTTTCAGCTTACCTATTTTTGTTTCTAAGTTAAAAGGTTTTTCTATCTGCATTTTTGTGTTGTGGACAACAAACTTTTCCTTTTCAGCTGGATTTTCAATGATCTTCTCTTGATTATGAGTGTTGTTTTGAGGTACATCTGTTTTGAAATTATTTTCAAGAGGGTGATTCAAATTTTCTTTTGAAGAATGGGGTGTGAATGACCGGTTCTTTGAAGGCTGTAAGTCTGATATATCTTCCACAGTGACTTCCTTTGGGTCTGGGTCTGTTTTAGCAGAGGGTTCTATCAGGACAACTTTATCCTTTGTTTTCTTTGGCTGCTTGGTATCCTTCAGCTTGGCAGGTTCAGGCACATCTATGGTTCTGCTTCTTAGTTTGTACTGTTTATGAACCTCATAGACTGCTGCATCATAGCCTTCCCTAAAATCAAATGACTCTCCAGATTTGGTTTGAAATTGATTGAAATTGTGAGCCTCTTGGTCATCTTGTGTTAGAAAAATTTGTTGCTCACTGTTTAACCCCATTAGGTTGATTTGGGTGTCCTCTGTTGGTTCACTAGATGTTGAAGCCTCAGCATAGTTCTCTTGGAATGGAGGTCTGATGTTCTGGTCAAGGCCAGCCCTTCCAACATTTGGATTTTGATTTTTTCTAAAGTTTGGGTTTCTTGCAGTGTTACTTGGTTGACCTTCCCATGATGATTTCCTTTCAATAGTTTCCACCCTATCTCCAAGTCTGTCCATACCTTTGATGATTGCATCCAGTTTTTGTTCAAATGCTGAAGGCTCTTCTTTGAAATTTGTTCTTCTTTCAGCTCTTGCCCGATTTCGCTTAGCAATTAGGTTTGCCTCCAAACTAACAGCTATATTCTTGGATGGGCTTTTTCCCTCAGTTGGTATGCCATGTCAGAATCAAATCCATCAGGGAATTTGATCAAAGCTAAATCAGGTGGAGGTCTAAGGTTTTGAGGAATAGCATTATAGACATTGTTGAACCTAGCACAATAGTCTTGGACGGTTTCTTGTGGGCCTCTTTTCAAATTGTCATATTCTGTTAAAATGTGTAGAGGGTCTTTCTTCTTTTCCCATCTGTTTAAGAAGGATTGATAAAGAGCTTCTGAATCAGCTATAGAATTTGCAGCAAGTGCTCTAAACCAAATCCTTACATCACCAGTTAGACTTTGGACAAAAATCTTCATTCTCACATCATCATCATCTATTTCATAATTCTCAAAATAATCTTGCATTTTCTTAGTGTGTTGTTGGGCTGTATAGGAACCAGTACCATCAAAATACGTGATTTTTCTCTGATAATCCTGAGGCATAACCCCTGGATTTCCAGGTAATTGAAGAGGAGCATAACGGTTTGCCATATTTATAGGGATAAATGGGGCAACAGGAAGAAATGGGACAGCTAAAACAGCAGGGACTGGAGTGGAAATATGTGCAGCAGATGGAGGTGTGGAGAAAGTGCTTTGAGAGGTGGATGAAGAACTGGGAGAAGCAACAGTAATGTGAGGACGAACTGCCGCTTTAGCAGGAGTTTGGATATAGTTCTGCTGAACTGTTTGAAGGTTTGAATCAGTAGAATTTTCTTGAGTTCCTTGTTTCCTAAGGGTCTTAGGGATCAAGTTGTGATTTTCAAAAACAGTTGGAGGATCTGGATCAGGATTTGACCTGGTGTAACGAGTTTTCTTCTTTGGAGCCAGCTTCTGAATTTGCTTTTGGTATTTTCTGGGAATGTTTTATAATCACAGTTTTTCAAAATATTCTACAAGAGTTTCTTGAAATATAGGAGGCTTTGGGCTTTCCTTTAAATATGTTGAAACAGAGGGAACTGATCAAATCTTTGGAACAGCTATTTATAGCCTAAAACTATACTGGAGATTGACTGAAGCAGCTTTTATTTACTCCTGTAAATGCAGAGCAAAGATAGTTTCAAAGGCTACCTGGCTAACTTCAGGCTCCATCTATAGCTTTAGAAAATAGACAGCAGTTACAAATAGTCATTCAGATTCCCCAGCGGAGTCGCCAATGATGTTATCACTCAGGTTGTTCCCTGCCTCCTAAAGGGAATACGACCGAGGTAACCACTAACCAATCTTTTAGCTGCAGATTCTAGCCAATCTGTAACCAGAGAGGGCTCTCTCTTTGTAATTTAGCTTTGTTTTGAAATATTTTAGGCTAGTTATGATGTACAGGGTTTTGTTTTAAGTTTGTTGGATGGTGATTTCAGGCAGAGCTGTGATGCAAGTCCAAAAACAGTTTATACCATTGGGCAATGGAGTCAATGATGGTGTACTGCTGAAAGTGTTTCTTGGGTAAATGGTAATGCTACAGAGCAAGATAGGCAGTTTTGGAACAATTTTCAAATATGAAATTGATGGAATGAAGTCAGGGAATGAAAGGCAATCAAGAATCTTTCATTATGCTGGCAGAGGGAAAGTGCATGAATATTATCAAGGAGCAATAAAGAATTCCTAGGTAATATTCAAAGTGAAAGAATCAGTAAAAACATGAGCAACTAAGAATTCATATTTCTGACTAATTCTGAAGAAAACACAGTTAATAGCAGAGATTGAACACAAGGTGCCTTTAAACAAATCCTGGGCTATTCTTTTTCTCTGTTACCAAGATTATGGAACGTATATGGAATTTGCAAACACAGAAAACATAAAACACAGTTTAGAATAACTTATTGATCCATAGAATGACACAGGAATTCTGTAGCAGGTTCCAGAACATCAAATCCACATCCAGACGGTCATCAACAGTGAACTTCAACAGCTTTTGTATTAAAACAGTCTCAGAATTTACAGCGCAGTCCAGAGAGAAAATCACCAACCCCAAATACATATTATGGGGAGGTATTTATACAAACAGGGAGATACAAAATATCGTGAAGATAAGTTCTGAAGTCATAACTTCCTTTACCAACTCTTAAGAAGAAGTAAATGAGGGAAATAAATGTTGTAGTAAATGTGAATGTGCTAGTTGTCCAATTTGTCAGAGGTATTTTGACTTTCTGGGCTAAGTGAGTCGGCTGGTTGCTGCGCATTCATTCTGCGTTTGCTGCCTTGATGTTGCTATGTTGTTGTCTTGCTACCCTGGCCTCGTCATCAGTGTTTAGTTTTTATTAACGAGTTGTAGTCACCATTGAATTTCTGCTTTTTTCTATTCTCTTCCCTTTGACAGGTGGACCGTGCCTCTGTATTTGCTGACCTGTAGCTGATAAAAAAAAATAAACAAAATTACCTGAGCAATGTCTCCAACATTCCTTTCCACCAATCCGCTGTAGGCAACTGATGTCTTTGTATCTTTATCAGTGTTTCATCAGCTCCAGTGTATCTATAAAAGTTGGGTTGGACTTCAAAAAGGTGGTTTATCTCATGTTGAATGTAGAACATATTTTCTAGTTTGTCATGAAGACTCTGTCCAGAGGGAGGCCATGTTTCTTCTGAGGTGCTTGAGGATGCTGTAATTTGATTGGAGGCATAGTTATTTACCCTGTTGGCATATTGCTCATGTGATAGCAGTCTTCCAGTGCTGGTTAATAAACTGGGTAGCCCTCTGCTCTGTAATGCTGCAAACTTTATTCTGAAGTCATTTACCTCTGCCTGCATTTCTTGGCATTTTCTTTCCAAAGTTTGCACAAAATTCCTTAGGGTTAGCAACCTTTTCATTAATAAGATGGTATCTGTCCTATTCCTGATACCTATTGCTGCCAACTGCTCTTTGGTATGAGTGTTCAGAAATTGAATCATTCTATTGGCTTGCTCAGGCATATTTCCTAATGATGCTCTAGCCTTTTGATTTTCAAATTGAGCTAAGCCTATCAATTCCATTTGCTCATGTATAGTTTCAATTGATTGCCATTGGTCAGTAATGGATTGGCCAATTTTGGCCCACAAAATTTTCTTGACTTCAACTAGAGTCTTATCAAGAGTAAGCTCCTTCTCCTGCTCCTTTATTCTTTTCTCCAAGGTTTTTACTTCCCTCGTCTTCTCAGCTACATCCATCTTTGATCTGTCATATCTTACCTCAATTTTGGCCAGCTTTTCTTTGGCCTCTTTCAATTCTGCCATCTGTACTTCTAGAGCCTTTATTTCTTTCATCATATCCTCCATACTCGGGCTAGCCTCTTGCTCTGCTGCTGCTATAGTTGTTGCTAAAACTGCTGCTGAAGCTGAGGCTGGAGTTGAGGTACCTGCTATTGATGTTGGATCAGTAAGGGGGACTGTTGCGGTGACCGTAGGAGGAGCAGCTGTAAGAATGTGAGTTGTTTGAACTGGCTGAGAGGCCAACTCTCCCTGTCTTCCTTGCAATGATGCCTCCAAGGCACTCTCTGTTTCTATCAGTCTTTTATGCATCCTCATGAGCAAGCTTACTACATCCTCCTCTTCTTTTTGTTGTGCCACCTCTGTAGTTTGAGTATGTATTGTAGCTGGCAGCTTGAGTTGTCTTCTGAGGGCTGCTATGTCTTCCTCTTTCTTTTTGATCAAGACCTGAATGCCCTTAGGATCCTTGGGATCATGTCCCAACTCTATAATAATCTCCTCCAAGGATTTGATTCTATTATCCTTAGCCATTGAGGAGGCCTTCTCTAATTCTACTTGGGCAGAAGTATTGTGCAATGAATTTGGCAATCTATGAGCCAATAATGTTTTGTCTACCAAGGTAGAATATACCATTTCGCCGGTTTGTTTGTGTAATTCAATCTGGTCCATTGGATGGATGTCTTTGGAGAGAACTTCCAGATTGGTTCTGATATAGTCAGCAGCTGATTGTGGTTGCTGCGTTGTAGGTCTAAAATGACTGAGGGTCATTTTCCCTTCCTGGATATCATAGGCTGCCATTAGCCTTTGTTGATTAGTGGGGGCCATTCTTAGCAATTGGTTATAGAGCTGGAACCTTACTGGCTCATTTCTGGCCTTGATATCAGTGAATTCCTTCTTGATTTCAGAGCCCTGTCTGCTCTGTTTCCTGGTGGATGTAACCTCCACACCTTGTTGTCTCTCTTGCTCTGGCTGAAAGGAGCTAGCTGATGTTTCCATACTTGGGGGAACTTGCTGTTCAGTTGGCCCCTCTGGAAATTCTTCTTCTGAATAAGGATTTAATCTTTGTCTCTTTTCTCCTTGCTGATCTGTAGATGCCCTTGTGGGTGTCTCTTCCTGTCTATCCCTTTTCTTGGCCCTTTCCTCATTAAGAGGAGTCTGTAACACAGGGATTTTAGTCACCTTTGCTTGTGTTGAAGGGTCTTGCCCTTGACTTTGTTCATTTGTTGAAACTGGCCGGTCTGCCATTGTCTCTTGCTGCTCGGAATGGTGCACCTGCTGCTCTGAATGCTGCACCTCTTTTCCTTTAGATGTTTCTGCTGGTGGAGCACTTTCTTGGGCAGGCTGTTGGGAAGTTGTGGCAGATGACGTGCCCGCTCCAAGGTGTCGAGGCAATGTGCAAAACACCTGTCCAAAAGATTCCAGGTCAACTGATTTTTCAAGGTTTTTGATTGCTTTTTCTGTTATCTCTTCTTCAGTAAGCTCTTCCACTAGTGTGCCCTCTACCCATTCCTGTTGATTGGCATATTGTTCAATTTCAGGGATTCTGTGGTGCACATACCCTGTGAGCTTGTTTTTAACTCTTCTAAAGCTTATGAAATGTTCAGGGTCATATGGTGCCCAATGGAAACTTAGTTTGAGCTTAAGTTTCTCTCTCAGAATAGTGTCAGCATCCTTCCATGCTTCTTCCCTTTTATTAAAGATAAAGGGGCCCAATTGATGTCTTATTTTAAGTTGTGCCTTTTTCCTAGCACCATAGAAGTGAGTTAAATATGCACTGTTGAACTGCCAATAGTACTCCAAGGCAAAGAGTCTCATGGGGACATATTTTGGTAGTCTGTAAGGGGCTAATTCATAGCCATAAATCCTTATTACAGTGTGGTTTTGGTAGTAGTACCAGTCACCAATGCTGTATCCCTTTGAGAGATGTAGGATTCTCTGCATTTCAGCAGTGAGCCTGGGAGGAGGATGTGTTGACAATAAGCAAGTGGCTGGATAGATAAAAAGGTCAATGAACTCACAGTATGTGTATGGGGAGAAATTAACATGATGGAACACTAAGGACCAAAATATCACAGACCTTCGCTCCCCCCTAGCATCTAATTTTTTAAGGAAAACCGGGAAACTATCAGACTGATAGTACAGAAGTAGATGATATATATATATGAAGTGTATTTGAAAACCCTTTCTCTCTCCGAATTCATAAACTTCTCATGAATTTTGTTAGCTATGAAGGTGGCATAATCATACTTGATAGCAGGGGGCTGTCTTGGAGCAAACATGGACATCAAAGCAAAGACAGTCTCATCCACAATTTCACTTGTTCTGAATCCCAGGATGTTGGAAATCATGTCTATGAGAATTTTTCCATCCTCAGTAAACCAAGCATGGTGATAGGGGATTTTGAATCTGCAGTAACACTTTGGTGGCATAAACATCTTGGCAATTCAGTCAACTTCTGCAAAGGACAACTTTGAGGCTTGATCCAGCAATTGTTTCATGTAAAGGGGGACCAAAGGTTGAGTTGGCTTGAATTGTAGCATCTCATTTATGGACTGAGGGGTAATGTAAAAGAGGACATTTCCAGAAGGGTCCATGACTGCCCTTTGAGAAGGCTCATAATTAGCACAACATTGATGGATGAAGTCAGGGAAGACATTCACTGAGGGCAGGTAATATATAGGCATATTGGATTCCCATATTCCAAATAGGTCAGCTTTGTTTCTGAAGTTATTCCTTATTTCACAGAAAGCCTGAAGGTGAGGTTTGTCTCCCTCCATATCATCAATTTGAAAGTCTCTGTCAGCAAGAGGTATCCACTCTAACTCTCTATGAGGTGCATTTAATGGTGCAATATTCAGGGCCACTGGAGCCTCCATGATTTACTGGGATTATAGTTGGATTTGGTCTTATATTTTAACAGGAAACAGAATCCTAACAGTGGGTTTTTTAACGAGAATGCTGCAAATTGAAATAATATGGAAATGGCCTCTTTGGGCAAGATTCAAAGAAAAAACCAAGTCTTTAGAGTTTAGCTAGGAAGCTGAGAAAATGGTGAAAAGATCGCTTCGCCTGCAGGTGCTTTCTTGATGGTTTTACAGGCGGGAATGAGCTCAATTTCAAGCTTCAGGGGCAATTTGTACAGGGCTATAGAATTGGCAGGTTTTGTTCGTAAGTATAGTTACACAGTGAAGCAGAGCGGAGGAGCTTGTGGGCGATAATGCTTTTTGAGTTGAATTTAGCTGTATTGGTGATCTTTTGCAGAGAAATTATGAAAAAACAGGGTTTACGGGCGTTCCCGAGTAAATACCTGTTTATTCGAGGCTTTGCTGTGGAGTACAGTTGCAAGTAGAGCCGAGGAGGTCGGGTTTGCAGGTTGAACACGCCTAGGTGATGGACTGGGACATTGATGGCGGATTCGACATATTTTTCATGCACAGACTTTCACCATTGGTCACATAAAAATAAACAAAAAAAATCACTTTCTTGAGTTTTAACAAAAATTTGTGGTTTTTCGGACTTTTTGGCACTTTTTGTGCTGATGTCAGCATGACATCACCTAGTCCTGTAGCATGGTACGGAGGGTAATGTGGCAGCTGACGTGGATGGGTGACGGGGCAGCCACGACAGTCTATACAGTACCACAGGTGCTGGCATGGTGTATGACGTGGACGGCACGGAGGACAAGCAGTAAGTGGTTTGCATCAGACCGCTTTTGGTACGAGAGCGGTTTCTGTCAAAGCGGGCCCAATGCAATAGAAACGGGCCACGCGCCCCTGCGTATGGTGGCAAAACCCCTTTCTATCGGGAGGTAACTTTTGTACAGCGGGGTGGCTCCGATATCAATGCAGGCCGTTGGATCTGGTAGGCGCGATCCAACAGTTGACGGGAAGCGCAGGTGCTGGTGCAATACGGCACGGGGACCCGCCCGTATATTTAATGTTTTATAATGTTTGCGCAATGGGTTATGGACTTTGGGTTAGAAGTTTAAATGAACGTGGTTATTTGATTAATCAAATATTAATCAAATTCCGATGTTTTTTGCGCAGTGACTATGGTTATTCATTCAACCGGAGGTTAACGAATCCCAGGGTGACAAATGGCAGGTTGTCATTGGTCCCAGGTGGACCAATGACTCCCAAAAGAAACTTTATAGCCATATTAGGCCGGGGCAGGGTATTTACAATATTTTTGGGTTTTTTGTGTATTTGTATGCATAATAAGGGGAGGGGGAGATATAAGGGGAATTATATAATAGAGTTAGAGTATTAATATGAATATTAAGGGAAGCACTAGGTATATGAAAGTGAACCACCTAGGCTTTAGGGTGTTGGGAACAACAAAACTTTTTACACAAGAAATGTGGCTTCTTTTCACTAATTAAACTCAGAGTTTATCTTAGCATTTCTCATAAAATGAAGTGAAATAGGACTATTGGGCAGATCCCAAGGTCCTTGAGGGGATGTTAGTAAAAGATTTCTGGGGGAATGATGGGGGAATTAGTCATGCTTCCATTATTCTGCAGCCAAACAACTGCCATGGTCCTTGTGTCATTGATGAGATGAGTCCTTCTTGTTAAGGCAAAAAGATCACAACCTTGTTTCTGCAACCTCAAACAACCTACCCAGCCTAATACACCTAGCATTTTTTCTTCATTTTGATTGGGTGCATTTGAACTTGCAAACCCTGATTTAACTCTTTTCTTTTGACTGCCCTCCTAACTAAGTCTACCCTTATCTCTTCCAAGGGCCCAGATTAAGTAGTTGGGCTCCTTATTTTCTCTATCTGTCTACTTATCTGCCAAACTTGAACTGTTTGGGCAGATATTCATTCTCTATTCTACAACAGTAAATTTAAACATGGCATGGTCCAGATTGAGCTGTTGGGCCATCCATCAAGTGTGATAAGTAACAGTGTTTGCACATTGTGATCTTGCAAATAAGATAGCAGTGGCATTTTGATTGGCCACTTTCCTGGTCTTTTGGTTTGGGGTTCACTTTTATTATTTTTTCTGACCAATTTACTCTTTTTGCCCTTTAATTTTTCTTTTAGGGCATACCCTCTTTTCATTTCTTGATTTTCTTTATCTGTATACCAAATATGGAACCTTTGCAGCATGAAAGGATGAACATATTTGGCACTTCCATAGTCAATCATGTAAAATGAAACCTATTGGTATAGGAACCTAACACCACCACTTCTCTTCTGGTAACTGATGTCTTTGCAGCTTTCTCAAAGTCTCATCAGCGTCTGTGTACCTTTAGAAGTTAGGCTGGACTGTAAAAAGATGTTTCACTTCATGCTCAATATAAAATAGATTTTCCAAGTTGTTGTAGAGAGCTTGGCCAGATGGAAGGGCCTTCTCTGTTGGAGTGCTTGATGATGCATTCACTTGATTAGCAACATGTTTTTCCAACTTGTGTGTGTACTCGACTTGTCTCAACAGGCGCTCATTGCTTCCCAACAGACTTGGCAAGCCCCTTTCATGCAAAACTGCAAATCTTTCTATAAAAGAGTCTATCTCCACTTGCATATCCTGGCACCTCCTCTCCAGATTATGCATCAGGGTTCTCTTGGTCAGAACTCTTTTGATTGTTAGGATGGTGCCTATCCTATCTCTGATGTCCAGTGCTGCTAGTTCTTCACTGGTCTGAGTGTTCAAGAAATGGATTAGCCTGTTGGCCTGTTCGGGCTTATGTCCCAATAGAGTTCTAGCCTTTTGAATTTCCACTTGGGCTACTGCTATCAAGTCAATCTACTCATAAATGGTTTGAATAGACCTCCATACATCACTAATGGATTGATTGATGTTAGCCCACAAAATTCCTTTGATTTCTCCCAGAGGCTTATCTAAAGAGAGGTCCTTTTCCAATGCTTTCACTTTTTTCTCTAATCCTTTCACGTCTCTTGTCTTTTTTGCCACAATCATTTTGGATTTATCATAGCTTATTTCTAACTTTGCCAATTTCTCTTTGGCCTCTTTTAATTCTGACACTTGGAGTTTTAGCTCCTCCATGGCTTTTATTAACTCCTCTGTGGTCATAGTAGTGCTGCTGCCTGCTGTTGTTGTTGTTGCTGAAGTACCTGTTGCTGATGCTGGGACAGTGGGAGGCACTGCTGTTGTAACTGTGGGAGGGGCAGTTGTGAGTGTTGGAGCTATTTGAGATGGCTGGGAGGTCGACTCTCCCTACTTTTCTTGTAATGCTTTCTCCAATGCTTGCTCCGTCTCACTTAGTCTCTCATTCATTTTCATAAGCAGGTCCATCATGTCCTCCTCTGCTTTTTGCTGTACAACCTCTGTAGTTTGTGGATGCATAGTAGTAGGCAGCTTCAATTGTTTCCTAAGGGCAGCAATGTCCTCTTCCTTCTTTTTTATCAATGCTTTTATGCCTTTGGCATCCTTGGGATCATGTCCCAGCTCAATGATAATCTCTTCCAAGGACCTTATTCTGTTGTCTTTGGCTAAAGAAGATGCCTTCTCCAAGTCTAGTTGGGCAGATGTGTTGTTCAATGAGTTCTGCAATTTGTGAGCCAACATTGCTTTATCTTCCAATGTGGAGTAGGCCATTTCTCCAGTTTGCTTGTGCAACTCAATCTGGTACATCGGATGAATGTCTTTGGCAAGAACCTCTAGATTTGTCCTAATGTAGTCAGCTGCTGACTGTGGCTGTTGCACTTTGGGCTTAAAGTGGCTCAAGATCATTTTTCCTTCTTTAATGTCATATGCAGACATTAACCTTTGCTGGTTGGCGGGGGTCATCTTGAGAAATTGGTCATAAAGTTGCAGCCTCAATGGATCATTTCTAGCCTTAATCTCTGTGAATGTTCTTTTGACATCTGAGGCCTGCTTGCTTGATGGTCTTGTGGACGAAACTTCCACACTGTGCTACCTTTCTGGGTCCTGCCTATGAGAGCTGGTGGATGTTTCTATTACCGGGGATGTCTGTGGGCTAGTTGCCCTCTCACCTCTCAGGCTTTCTATGGTTTCCTCAATAATTTCCTCTTCAGGTAGAGGATTTATTCTTTGCCTTTTTGCCCCTGGCTACTCTGTTGGTCCACTTACAGGTGTGGGCTCTTCTTTGTCTCTTTTCCTGCCCCTTTCCTCATTTAGAGGAGTCTGTAATGCTGGTATCTCTGGTGCTTTGGTCTAGATAGGAGGAATTTTCCCTTGGCCCTGTTCCTTTGATGTTGCTGGCTGATCTGTCATTATGTGCTGCTCTGTATCCAGCACTTCTTTTCCCTTTGATGTCCCTGCAGCTGGTTTAGTGATTTCTTGGGCAGGTTGCTGTGAAGTTCCAACAGATGATGTACCAACTCCGGTTTGTTGAGACAGCTTGAAAAATACCTGTCCAAAAGAGTCCAGGTCAAGAGTCTTTTCTAGATTTTTCATAGCTTGTTCCATTTTCTCTTGCTCAGTAAGCTCTTCTATCAGTGTGCCCTCTACCCACTCATCTTGATTATCAAATTGCTCTATTTCATGGATTCTACAATGTTTATAGGCTGATAGCCTGTTTTCTACTTTTATTTCACTGATAAATCCATTTGGGTCATAGGGTACCCACCAAAATCTCTTCTTTAATTTGAGTTGTTCCCCCAGCATTTTATCAGCATCTTCCCATGCTTCCTTTTTGTTAAGGATAAAAGGGCCTAGCTGGTTTCTTATTTTCAGTTGGGCCTTTTTCTTTGCACTGTAAAAATGAGTTAGATCTGAATTTATTAGTTTCCTGAAATATTCCAGAGCAAACAGTCTCATAGGAACATATTTTGGCAGTTTATAGGGGCACAGCTCACAGCCATATATCCTGATCTCAGTGTGATTCTGGTAGAAGTACCAGTCACCTATCTTGTAGTTCTTGGAGAGCTGTAAAATCTTCCTCATGTCACTAGAGAGCCTAGGAGGAGAATTTCCTATTAATAGAGAGGAAGCAGGATGTATAAACAGGTCAATGAACTCACAATAGGTGTAAGGAGTTTCACCAATTCTGTGGAAAACAGAGGTCCAAAAGATTACAGACCTCCTCTCTCCCTTGGAATCCAGTTTCCTGATGGGAAATATAAAAATGTCTGGATGATAGTACAACAGCAGATGATATATGAAACTTGTGTATTTAAACACTCCTTCTCTTTCCAAATTCATAAATTGACCATGGATTTTGTCAGCAATGAAAGAGGCATAGTCATACTTAATAGCAGGGGGTTGTCCAGGAATGAAGGTAGATAACAGAACCAGGACCATTTCATCCACAAATTCACTGGTCTTGAATCCAAAGATTACTGCTATCATGTCAAGAATAATTCTTCCAATTTCATTGAACCAGACATGTAAATAAGGAGGAAGACTTTGGGGCTAGCAATCTGGCTTCATGAACATCTTAGCAATCCGGCCTATTTCTGCAGTGGATAGTTGAGAGCCTTGCTCAAGCAGAAATCCCATGGACAGAGGAGCAAGAGGCTGAACTGGATGGAATTGTAGCATTTCATTGATAGAATCAGCAGTTATGTAGAAAAGGACAGCTTGTGATGGAGAGAGGACTGCTTTAGTGACAGGGTCATAATTTGCACAGTAGTGGCGAACAATATCTGGGAATATATTGACTGAGGGCAGGTAATACCTGGGGAGATTGGATTCCCATACTCCATAGATATCAGAATTGTTCAAATGATTGTTTCTGATTAGGCAGTAAGTTTGCAAATGATTTTGTATACCAATTGGGTCTTGTATCTGAAAATCTCTGTCAGCTAAGGGAAAATGATGCTGGTCAGTATGAGGAGCATTGAGAGGAGCAACATTGAGGGCTACGGGAGCCTCCATTTTTGGTTTTTGTGGTTTTTGTAGCAAATGTAGGCGAAACAACAGTTTTGGGGATTTTCTCCAGGAATTGCACACCAAAGTTGATTTGGATTTAGCTCACCAGGTGAAATCTATAGAGAAAAACGAAATTTGCAGGGTTTTTGGTAAAAATGGGTAAAAGAGCAGTAGTTCTGGTGCGCTTATTTGAAGGCAGTACGGTGAATTCAACTAGAATTTGGCTTCTTTGGAAAATTTTGCAGAGAAAACTGAAATTCACAGGGTTCGGAAACTGAATTAAGGTAAATACCTATCTTTGAAGACGAAATGTGCAGTTTACAGGTTGCAGGAGGAGCTGGAGAACAGGACTGTGGACTTGATTTAGCTGGGTGGCAAACTATATGGTCGAGCAGCTGGTTTGGACGTAAACCGCGTGCAATAGTCGTGCAGAGAAAAACAAGTGAAAATGACATTTTCGCGTCTTTTTAACAAAAAATTGACTTTGGCGGGCTTTTGACGCTTTTCGGTCGGATGACGTCAGCATGACGAAGTATTTTGTCGTGTAGCGGGGTGATGTGGCGATGTCGTGGCGATGATGTCAGCGGGGGGGGTCAGTGGGGATGGTAAGCGGTATTGGCCCGCACCGCTTTATCGGCTAAGGTGGTATCGGAGGAGGGGCAGCGAGCATTGCGGGAGGGTGCCACGCGTCCTTGGTACGGCAGAAATATTGCTGGCTCCCCGGGCAGTAACGTACAGGCGACGGAGGGGTTGCGATATCAATCTGGGCCGTTGGATGAGGAGGGCCAGATCCAACGGCTGGCGGTAAATGGAGTTGGCGGAGGGCTACGGCGTGGGGACCCACCATTAAACAATGAGTTTAAACACATCGGGGGCGCGCTGATTGGCTGTCGGGGCGCTTAATGGTTAATTAACTAGATTTTGATTAACCTCAAATATATGAGCGCGGGGAGGTTTTTAATGCATTCCGGGTGAATCATTAAACCCTCATCTCTATAGTGTTATGATTATATATTAATCGGGGTGGGATAATATCAAAAATATGGGGTTTTATATATTAATATAGTACGGGCATGAGGGAAAAGTGTAGGGGTTTATGTAATATGGTTAGCAGTTAATATGGATTTTGAAATTGAATGCGCTAGGCATAAATTTTGACAACTTAGGCAAAAGGGAAAGAAAAAGGATTTCACACAAGAAATGTGGCTTTGTGCCTAAGCAAATTTTTGACTTCACTTAAACTTTTTCATGAAATGGAGTGATCTAGGAGTATTGAGCAGATCCCAACATCCTTGTGGGGAGGTTAGTAAGTGATTTTGGGAAAAGGGTGAGGGGAGGTTAGACATGCCTCACTTGATCTGTAGCCAAGCAGCTGCCATGGTACTCATGATAACAATTAGATGAACATCTTTGAGAAACAAAATTAACCATAAGCATGCTTCTGCAACACCAAAACTACCTACCCAGCCTATTATACCTAACATTTTTTCTTCCTTTTCCTTGGGTGCATTTAAACTAGAAAACCCTTACTCTCTTCTTTTCTTTTAACTGCCATCCTATCTAAGTCTGCCCTTATTTCTTCCAGGGGCTCAGATTTAGCTGTTGAGCACCTTTGCTTCTCTACCTAACTACTTATCTACCAAGCTTGAACTGTTTGGACACATTTTGTTCTCTATCTCTAAAACAAGAAATTTAAATACATGAACTAGCCAAGATTAAGCTGTTTGGCCATCCATCGACTGTGACAAGAATCAACTAATTGCACACAATGAGGTTTTTTGCAAAAATAGAATAGTAGTGGCATTTTGGACTAGCACACTTTCCTGGTCTTCTTCATTTGGGGTTCATTTCCTTTCTTTTTGACCATTTCATTGTTTTTGCCCTTTGATCTTTCTTTTAGGGCATACCCTCTTTTCATTTTTTAATTTTTTTGATTTTTTCAAAATATGGAACCTTTGCAGCTTGGAAAAGATGAACATATTTGGGATTTTACCAGTCAATCATGAAATATGACACCTATTGGTATAGGAGCATGACAAATACCAACTCGTATCAAAAGCTGGGCAGAACAGTCATGAGGCAGGATCCAACAAGTAGGAGAGGGGGTATCTCTCTTCCTTGTCTTCACTCTCCCTCGTGCTTAACTCCTAGTCATGGAGCTTTCCCGGTCTTTCTAATGATATTGGGTTTCGCTCTTTATTCAACTTCTAAGTTTTGTAATTTGAGCGGCCTTGGAGAGTTAACTCTTCACTCACCTAATCCAAGGCCCTAATGAACCTAAACTTGTTGGTGTTTCCTAATGACAACAATAAAATTTCTAGTTCATTTTATTAATCGCTTGATTTTATATAGTTGTTCTTTCAGTCACAGGGAATTATGAAAGTGAAACTGATGATGTTTTTATGACACAAAAGAAACCAATAGAAAACTAACTATATGAATGCAGTCATTTTCTTCGATGAAGAGTGATTTCTACTTGGGTTCTACGAAAACCTATATATAAGAAAAATATTTTTCTTTTCTTTTCTGAAACAATCCACACACACCCAAAAACTAAAAAGGACTAAGAATGCCTTAAGATGAAAACTAACCTAATGCAAGTCAAAATGATGATGCAAGATCCTAAACAACACTCATAAGCAAATGCAATTCTTTATAGAGACAATAATCTAACTTAAAAATGAAGAGGGAAAAAATTTGAACACAAATCTCTCTTCAAAGAAAGCATAAAAAATTGCAAAAGATCACAATTTGCTTTTCAATAATAAAACAAAAGAAACCATAAACCAAAAGCTTGGAAAAAGAAAACAAAAACAATGTTTTTGTGATTTTTCTTTTAAGGAAACAAAAGAAACTTTTTGAGGTCACAAAAATACTACTAAAGCTCGAAAGATCAATAAATAAGCACAAGGAGTCTTTCAATCTTGCAATTTTTAACTCGAAAATGAATGAAACTTGAACAAGAAAGACTACAAACTTGCACAAACTGATCCAAATAGCAGCAAAAGATTTCGACAAATTGACAAAAATGCCAAGAAAGAAATACTTTCAAACTTGTCAAAAAGACTCTCAAAAAAGCAAGAAAAGCAACTAGGCCACTAAACAAGGGAAAGAAAAGAAGGGGAACTTGAAATCTGGGATGAAAATGAAATTGAAAACAATTTCCTGTTCTGGAATACTAGAACAACCAAGAATTTCAAAACAAAGCCTTGAACCCAAGATACAAACTACAAACTTGCTTAAGAAGCAATCCTAGGCCAAATCTTTTCAGTGAGAACGATATTTTGAAAAAGAATGCTCACAGGAAAACTGAGTTCTCAAGACAGCAGATGACCATACAAAAGCATAAATTACCAGGCAGTAGACCTAACTGGGTAGAAAGATTTGAAAAAACAATTCAAAAAATTGCATACGTGACTGTGTAAAGACACAAAAGCATGCACATGCATTTCTAATACAGGAAACTCGCGTATACACGAGTCTGATTTAAAGAAACCTACGTGTATACGCTATTGTAATCAAAGGAAACATCGTATAAAAAGCTTAATTAGGAAAAAACAAAAATCAAGGTCTGACCAAGAAGATCAGACTTGATGCCTGGGACACCGATGGACAGAACAATACTACAAAAGCAAGCAATCAAGAAATTGAACCCTGATTGAGAACAAACAACGCAAACCAGGAATAACAAGATTGTTATCCCCAATGGAGTCGCCAATTATGTTGCGGGTGAGACCACCCTAAGGCTTTGGGTTGAGAACCCCAACAGAGCAGAGGGCAAACCACAACAAGAAATGCTCAGGCAATCAAACTAAATGCTCATTCTATTGAACTGTGTAGGAGTTTCCTTACCTAGATGTCCTAAGTTTGGGTAGATCCCGCAGGGTGCAAACCCTCAACTTCTCCTAATGTTCTTGAAACCTGAAAATTATTCAAATGGAACATATACGGTAGTAGAAACATAAAGCATGTTCATGATATTAACCTTAAATCATATAAATAAATGACCAATTATACATCAATATAAGATTCATAAATTAATTATAGCATAACTTGATGCATAAACATATTTAATATCAGAAACAAAACAACATTCCTTTTATTGAAGTTAGATACAAGTAAAGTGGAGAAATATGACCTGAGTCCTTCTCCGGCTCCAAGTGGAACTGTCCTCTAGATCTGTCCTTTCCTGGCCTTCAACAATCTTCCTCCATCACCAATACAAGGATATCTCAAGAAAGATGAAGGATATCTATAACAAGGAAACAAGGGTTTCCTGAAGCTTTGGGGAGTGCAGGAGGCATAGGGATTCGTTAGACTCGATCAGGGATAATATCACTATAGTATCAATATCTCATATCTTCTCCCTTAAGGCCTTCCCATGGAGGTTTATTTATACTTCTCCAAATTAGTTTTTTCAGTTGGGAAATAGTTGGGCCACGGGCAATAGGAGGTGAGTAACAGGTAAAACCCGTAAACTCCGCTCGAAATTAAGGAAATTTAATTTTTTTTAAGTGTTTTAACATATGTACGTGGGTTGGGTATCTTCTGACCCGTGTGTACACGCTTTTATCACAGGTTAATGTAGCGTATAGGGAATAAAACACATTTTTTTAGATTTTGGACCAAGTCTGGAAGGAAGGGTTGCCCTAGGCCATAATCAGAGCATCAGATCTACCAAGAGTGGTAAATGGTGCTATAAGAAAGAGTAGAAATTCTGCCTTTTGAATGTTGAGTTGTTTTGAATTAAGTAGCACTCATTCGAATAGATCGTTCATTATTTTCCCTGATTTCTCAATAAGTTTTAATTAGTTCATCATTTGTTTAGAGTTATTCCTTTGCTTGAGCATGTTTTTATCAATAGATTAGTTTCAAACTAGAAATAGAACTTTCGTATTTAATTTAGGAACAGATTTCAGATTTCATGATGTTAGTTTAGGTTAAATGATTTGATCCTGCATTACCTGCGCTTGTGCCTCGAAACTTACGAGTCATGGGTTGATAATTTAATGTTGGAAATATAACACATATAATTTCCTCAATATTTTGGCGTCATTGCCGAGGAGGTGCTAAAGGGATTGGAGTGTAGTTATTATGTGGTGAGGATTTTGTGGGATAATCAAAGGGCAGAGAGTACATGGTAAGACGTGAGTGAAGAGCCACGCATCCACTATGGTGGGGTTGCTCCAAAGTTTGGTTTTCCAAGTAAGCGAGGAATTAAAGTTTGGTGAGTTTTATTGCAATTAGTAGTTTTAATTCATTTAGATTAAAATTTCAATCTCTTTAAAGATAAAACATTTTTAGGGTGTTGTAAGAACCTTTGTGTACTGATTCATGTTATGAGATAGGGATCATCAACCAGTAGGAGAAATTCAAGAATGATTAAGAGTTTGGAAAATGTCCCTCGAAGTACTTTCTCAAATCCTAGCAGTAGCTGAGATATCTCCCTCTCAAGAAGAGTTCATCCTGACCACATTCGGGAAATTATCTATCTCTCCACAATCAGAAAAGGATTTGGAAGTCTCCCTTGATTCCTCTTGCCTATCTACCAAGGAGATCGAGAAATCATGTACCAAATCTGATGAGGAGCATCCTGCTGAACCTGAGATCGAGGAAATTTCACCATGCCCAACAACAAGCCTTGTATGCATTCTGGAGACCAATTATGCAAGTTTGTATGGCATGACCAAGGATGACTTTCAGAGTGGTCCAAATGAAGAAATGGTCCAATACCATCAAGATTACATCGAGAATTAGTTCCATATCACAATCTAGTCAAAATACCACTCTCATCTTCAAATATTCTTTGCATCACATATTTCAAAACTGTTAATTTTTCATGCTCATGTACATTCTAAAGTTTATATTTTAAATTTGGGCATGAATATATCTTTGTACCTGATTTGCACATGGCTTCATTGTAAGTACTCTTTCACTTAAAGGAATTCTTTTCTGCAGTAGAGTAGGAAAGTTTGCACTGTAATAAATAAATAGAATAGTAAAGAGAAAAATAAGCCTTGTTGTGAAAACCAGCTTGTATAGTACGACTTGGCATGAACCTTGCTTGAAAACCAGGTAACTAGTGGGGAAAGTTCCCAATAAAGTTTGTAAATTTGTATGAGTTCTTAAAATCATGTATCTTTCAAGTCATTATGTCTTGTACTCGTGTTGGTTGATGTGGGATCCTTTAAGGCCCACCTGTCAACAAGCCTTGTCCCATCGACATCAGTACATTATATGGGATCAAGGTTAGGTTTAGATAAGATACGTGGGAGCCTGCATGCCTCAATGGATGGTTTCCTTTTCATCTACTAAGGAAATACACCAATGTTTCTTGGTGGATGAATTTTGCATTCCATTGAACTTCGACAAATCCATTCATTGCTAGTATAATGTACCTACTCCCTTGATTCTTGTTAATATCAAATGTGGGATATCTCCATTTGGTTAACAACCCTCCTCAATCGTGGGTAACCTAATGATTCTTGCTTATGTTTGACATCGATACCATTTATTCACATATGCAAGATTGCACATGGGTGTGTAGCAGTTGAAGACTATATGGATTTATGATCTCAACACAGATTTGCAACAGTTTGGATCTTTGTATCAACATTTCCATTTTCATTTGCAGCAGTATATTCATTTCAATACATCCTTCCATATAGCAGTATGGCCATTCATTTACAGCAACAGTCACCTTTCCTTAGTTGTTTGGGTACATACAACTCCTCAGGCATGGGGGAGAAGGGGACCTTTAGTTCATCCTTCAGCCCTTCAGCTCATCCTTTAGCTTTCTTCGGCATATCAAATCAATAGTCATATCAGCTCCAGCAATTCCATCCTCCACTTCATCTTGCAACACCGAGCACATTAATGACAAAGGTAAAACATGAGGTAAAGTTGGCTTAATATTCCCTAATTCATTAGAAGGTTTAAGAAAATTAATGATTCACCACTTCTCATTCCATGAATTTTGTCTTTAAAAAATCATTATCCTTATGTTTTCCTTCCATTCATCATTCATAATAAAAAGACTTATACTCTGATTACAAGACCATATCAAAAGCAAATCCTTATGATATATTAATAAAGGCAGTCTCTATAGTGTCTTCTCCTCCCATGATAACAAGCATTCTATATGGAGGATGAAATCATTACTACCATGAAATGATAAAGGATACCACCTATAAAAATTGTCCTTGCGATGCCAAAGTATGCAAGCATCTATTCACATACTTACCATCTCCATCACCACCTCATTTCATCATCTCTTCCTCATCCATTCCTTTCTTGTCCTCAATTTGTATTGCTCAGTAAATTAGTATGATATGTTAAATGTGAAAAGTGTTGCTCCACAAGAACCAGCACTTCCAAATATTCAAGCATTGTTGCTCCACAAGACCCAGCACCTCGAAATATTCAAGAAATGTTGTCCCACAAAGAACCAACATCTACAAAACAATCTCAAGAATTTGTCAATGAGCAAGGGATTTGTTTGCATGAGGACATGAAAATCCTCAAGCATGGGGAGATGTTGGGCCTCAAATATGTCCATTTTTCCACCGTACAATACCTCTATTCATAACCTAAATTCCTATATTTTTAACTCATTTCATACCATAATTCCACAACTTGCCGCCAAATACACATCTTACACTTTGTGGTTGATTATCATTAGTTTTCTTGAATTTTCTATGATTAGAGATGATTTTTTCATGATTTTCTAATTATGGTTTTACCAAGTTCATTTACCATAGGGATCCATTGTTGAAATTCTTCATAAATAAAAATGCTACAGGACTAAGTACAGAATGTAGAATTCTTGTAGCTGAAAGTATAAAATTTGTAATCAAATGAGGAATAATATCAGTGTTTTGAGATGCGGGTTTTATTCAGAATACCCTCAATCACGTAAGCGAGAAATCGTTTGTCAAAACTTTTCATGACGAAGAAGTTATCGTTGAGGGAGTATTAAGTACAAAATCTTGGGCCTGAAAGAATTAGCATTAAGTACAGAAAACCTGGGTTTTACAATTTCGACGATCAGCCACATGGAGGACCACAATTGGGACAGTTGGTTGCACCTTCTAGAAATATTTTCATTCGATTTGTTCTCCTTACTTGGCTTCAATTTGTTCCTTTACTTTACTTGGCTCCGATCTACTCTTTACTTAGTTAATTTGTTGTAATTATTCCCCATTGGCTGAACTCTTTAAAAGGTTTTTGTTTTGTAGGGAGCGAAAGGTACCATATGCATAGTTTTATGTAAGGGAGATATATGCTCAGATAACACTGGTGATTGTGGCATACTTCTTATTTGATGTCTGAACTGATGTTTCATTGAACTTTAATATAATTTAGGTATCGGCATGCATTTTCCTGTAAGTGTTATGTCTTCTAATTTTTAAGGTACTGCATTAGTTTAAGGCTTGCTCCGGGAAGTGGAAAGGGCCCACCACAAACTGGAACCAAGTCCGTTAACCATTATAGATTGTAAGAAGTGTGTTTTGTTGTAATTTGTATATTTACATTTCATTTCCAAGTTGTTTGCTAAATAGATCTCAGGTTTCTTGTATTCCATTATGTACTTAAGTTATTTGCTTTGTTTTTCTTGAATTTTGAAAGGGATAACGAGTGTATTGTCACAGAATCTTTGTGAACATAGGAACAGTGTTGATCATTATTTCATGTGCATGAATGATTTCATAATTACATTTCTACAGTCATGAATATTTAGAAGGACACTTTCCAATTTAAAATAAATGTCGAAAGAGGAGTAATGACTATGTTTTGAACTTAATCTTTTAATGAATCATATTGTGTCCTTATTATTTAAGATCATGTACGTTTATCCATAACACAAAATTATTGCAGCATTGTTCTTTGCATGGAATATCTAGAAACAATAGAGGTAGATTCATTGATGTAGTTCGTGTGTTAATACCTTAGGAGTCGTTTGGTGTTTATAGCATAGTTATGAGATTCATTTGAACTGTAGTGTAATCATTATTTGAATAGATCACAGGTTATTTCTCTTTTTCATAGGAATCTTTTTACTTCGAATAAATTGTCTGATTTTATTTAAATTAGTTTTGAATTAGAAGAGTATCAATTCTACCTTTTGAATGTTGAGTTGTTTTGAATCAAGTAGCACTCATTCGAATAGATAGTTCATTATTTTCCTAGATTTCTGAGTAATTTTTAATTAGTTCATCATTTGATTAGATTTATTCCTCTGCTTGAGCATGTTTTTATCAATAGATTAGTTTCAAACTAGGAACAAAAATTCTGTATTTAATTTGGGAACAGATTTCAGATTTCATGATGTTAGTTCAAGCTAGATGCTCTGATCCTGTGTTACCTGTGCTTGTGCCTCGAAGCTTACGAGTCCTAGATTGATAATTTAACGTTGGAATTATAACACATATAATTTTCCCAACAATACTATTCTGTAGAATCTCACTAGATTTACACAAGTTCAGGATGAGCTTGGAAGGGTAGGTGTGAATGTTGTAGAAGATGACCTCATGAGCCTAGCTCTTCTAGGTCTTCCAAAATCCTTGCATAACTACTATGATTCAGTGAATGAGAGGGAGAAATTATTGAATTGGGAATGTTTATGGTCTGATTTGGTACAAGAATAAATCAGGCGAAATACAAGAGATAGAGGTTCATCCAAGGGACAAGATGAAGAAAATTTTGCATTGGTTGGAAAGGGCGAGAAGGGAAAAGGGGATAAATCTCAAACCAAAGCAGAATCTAGCCAAGGGGAAAGAAGAAATACTTGTCCAAAATAAAATGCTTCAATTGTCAAGAATTCGGGCACTATGCTACAACGTGTCCACACAAAAAGACTAGCAAGAAGAACTTAGGAGGAGCAACAAATGAAGCATTGGATTCACAGTTTGAGTTAGACTTCACTCTAATTGCATGCATGGAAAACACTATGATGGGGAGTGTGTGGTACTTGGATCCAAATACCTCCTTATACATGTCAGGGTGTATAGAGTTTTTTACTGATCTAGAGGAGAAAGATCTCTAGATGCATATTGAGCTTGGGGATGACGGAAGGTACAGTGCTACCAGGATTGGTACAAAAACCTTTAAGAGGGAGTCAGGATCCCCTCTTCACCTCAAAGACGTTATGTTTGTACCAGGCCTAAAGAAGAACCTCATCTTTGTAGCAGTTTTGGAAGACCGTGGTTATAATGGTATTTTCAGTAAAGGGAAAGCCTTTCTGAGACACATAGCTACTAGGTAGGTAAAGTAGATTGGGGTTCGTGTGAAGAACCTATATAAACTTGACTGCACTACATTAATCAATAAAGCAGAGAAAGTGCAGAGTCGGGATGTTGGTGAACTCTGGCACAGAAGACTTGGTCATTTGAACCATGACACCCTTAAAATTATGTAACAAATAACCATTGACCTCCCTAAAGGATCACTTGAGCAGCAGGATATATGTAAGGGTTGTACCTTGGGGAAGTATGTAAAATCCACATTCTATGATCGATACAACAAAGCAAATGCATTCTTGAAGAGATTCCAATCTAATGTTTTTGGACCTTTCTCGATAGCTTCCACTCCCATACATAAATATTTTTTTTTTGTTATTTATGATTTCTCAAGAAATTGCTAAATCTTCTTCATTCAAAAAGAAGGATGAGACATTCTCAAAATTTGTAGAATTCAAGGCACTATTTGAGAAAGAGATCGGTAAGAAGGTGAAAGCTCTTAGGAGCGACAATGGAGGTGAGTATGTTTTGAATGACTTCAAGGAATTTTGTGCCAAGGAAGGAATTTGAAGAGAATTGATAGCTCCCCACAACCCACAACAGAATAGGGTGGCTAAGAGGAAGAACTAGAGTATTGTGGGAGTTGTGAGAGATATGCTACATGACCAAGGCCTACCACTACATTTGTGGGCAGACACATGTAACACAATAGTCTACTTGTAGAACTAGTCCTCATTGAACTCTTGGTATGTTTACACTAGAGGAGGCTTTGTCGGGGAGAAAGTAGGATGTGTCTCATTTCAGAATTTTTTGGGCCTCTGTTTATTACCATGTCTCCAAATATTCAAGGAAGAAACTTAAGCCCACAGCAGAGTTGGTAGTTCTTGTGGGTTACATTTAAACTCCACACAATTACTAGGTGTACTTACCTTCCCTAAAAATTAAAGTTGTGTGAAGGGATGTAGAGTTTGATGAGGAGAAAGCAATGAGATGCTCTCTTGAGAGGTAGTTTTGAATCCCACCAGAAGAGGAGATGTTAGCTCCAAAGGAGGAGCCTCAAGAAGTTGTGGATTAGCCACAAATGGATAAGTAAAGAGGAGGTAGAGTGGAGACATCCACTCAAGAAGAACCATCCAGAGAAGCTAGAAAGAGAACCAGGGAAGTTGATAGATTGGTGCAAGATGCGAGGGAGAATGTGGGAGCTCCTTCAAATTTGTGCAGGCAAAGGAGGCCACCTGAGAGGTACGTTGGCTACATGGCTCTAATAACTCATCTTGTAGATAATGATCCATACTCTTTTGAGGAAGTGGTTGAGAAACTAGTTTGGGTTGATGCAATGGTGGAAGAATATGAATCCATCATAAAGAACAGTGTTTGGGAAGTGGTCCCGAGACTGACAGAAAAATTAATTGTGGGTTTGAAATGGATCTTCAGGTTAAGAATGTAGTAGACAGAAGCATAGAGAAGTATATGGGTATATTGATGGCCAAAGGATTCTCTCAAGTTGAGGGAATTGACTATGAGGAAACTTTTGCTCCCGTGGCAAGGTATTCGTCCATTAGATCAATCCTCACGCTAGTTGTGCAGATGGGGTGGAAGATCCTCTAGATGGATGTAGAATGTTTTGAGACATCTGATTGGGAGTCTCATGTGTGTAGACTCAAAACAGTTGTTAGGCGCGGGATCCCCCAAGGCAAGTTTTGGGGCTTAAAGCCTAGACTTTGACCATTTCCGATGTAAAGACTCCGTGTTTTGTGGGCGCAGAGCGCGAGGATTGTAAATGAGTCATAGAGTTGTCTGCCCTCATTTTTTTAATGTAATGTCAGCTTTAGAGATCTACCCATGGTTCGCGGACCATGGGATTGTATAAATAGAGCGAGGCTCTAAGTTGTAAAGAAGTTAAGTAGAAGTTAACCGAAGATCTAATGAGGAAGAATTGAGTCTTAGTGGAAGCGTTGAGTCGTGTCTTTGGGTCATAGAGTAGGAGAAGGCTCTGGAACTGAGTGCGCAGAGGCCTAGTAGTCTACAGCTGAGTGCACAGACCCATGCAGTTGAGTGCGCAGGGCGGGTTGAGTCTGTAACTGATTGAAGTATTAATAAAGAGAAGTTTTACATCATTTCTATGTATCTTTTTCCTATTTTGTGCATTGAATGTATTGGGTATAAATTCCATTTCTGTTGTTTATATGATGCGCGAACTTATATGAATGTGTTGATAAAGTGAATATAAGGTAAAGTATCTATTTACGTGAAGATAAACTAATTTCTATAAGAAGATAAGTAAGATCCGTGGTGTAACTTGGGGAAATAGTGTAGATCGCTGCTTTAGCAGCGTGAAAGCACCTCAACCCCTAGTTAGGGATGCATGAAGGCGAGTATAATAGAGCGTGAACGCCTCACAGGTCAGGATAGTGCAAAAAGTGACCTACATGAGGGTATTCACGGTTGGACTAAATCGACCCCTCAGAAATCTCAAGGGTGCGGAAACTTAGTCCCAACATCCCCCATACTACTTCAGGCGAGACCTAAATCTGTGCTCCATGGGCTGTTTCTGAAAGGGCAAGTAGTACAGGGATTTATTTGGCTAAATAACTCCGAACCTGGGTCAGGCCCCATCAAGCCAACAAATGGTTCCGTTGTCGGGACCAGAATCTGCATAGAGATGTCTGATGTCATATCATTGGAATCCAACTAAGAAGGAAATTGAAGGTTGGTTGGACAAGAGGATTCATGAGTTTGCGGCACAAGAGAACAGGAATTTGCGACTAACAAAAGAAGAGTGGTTAGACTGTTACCTGTACACAAAGATCCACGAAATTTTCTTCGCATCTTTCCCTACTGATATGTACGAGTGGATCGTGAAGCTAGCAGATAGCCAAGGAAGGTGGAAACTCGACAATCCTATTGTGTGGACCCTAGAGTTGGTGCATATATTGGAGGCATTGGAGGATAAGATCGCGTGTGTTGTTGATCACTGGCTCGATTGGATTATAGGAGGATTCATTACTGAGTTCATGGTAGATACTTCAGTCAGCTATAGCGAGGCAGAGCGACACTTTCCCAAGGGACCACGAGGTAAGTATGTAAAGTCTCTGAATACTTGGATTAAAATGTTATTGTGTGAAAAGAGGATTATGTAATTACCTTGATGTCCAGACCTACGCAAAGTGGGAAAACCTACAGAAACAAAGGAAGTAAGGGACCAGAGACTAGCCCTTTGATTTCACCTCTACGAAGGGATGAGGAAGATCTCGCAAAGTGTGATCAATTTGATAAGGCAGAGGATTACGCGCATACCACCCCACCCACACCACCACCAGCTTCACTGCCTTCACCTCCATCTTCACCCATACCACCTCCACCACCACCGCGAGTCAATATGGCAAGTGTGATAAAGTTACCTGTGTTCAAGGGAGTAGGAAATGAATATTCAGACCAGTTTTGGTTTGTGATAAGAGCCGTATGGGAAGTGCAGGGAGTTATGGATGATAATATAAAGAAAGTGATGGTGATCAGCACTCTGCAGGATCACACGTTGACCTGGTATATTAAGAATTCTAATGATAATCAGAATGCGGGGATTGCGGATATCCAAATTGCACTGAACAAAGAATTTAGCAGGCCGAAGTCAGAGGCGCAGTCGATCATTGGATTCAAAGAGATCACAATGCTACCAGGTGAGACTCCTTGGTAGCTGGCTCAAAGACTGAAGTGTACGATTCGCGAAGCAAATATGACTTTAACGGACGGACAACACTGCGAATGGTTTGTAGCATCACTAACGCTGCATTTGAGGAACATGTTATCGCAACAGAGGTTAACGACTCAAGCAGAGGCCTTGGAGATCGCGATGAGGCTGCATGAGACCCCGATATAGGATCCTAACTTGGGAGTTCAACAGATCCATGCATAGTTGAAAAACTTATGCCTTGAGATGCAAAGTCTGAAACAAGACAGGACAGCCCAACCAAAAGTGCCCGAAGAGGTATGGCATGTTAAATGTAAGGGTCAGGGTCATGACAAGGACCACTACCCGGTGTTTGCAAACTACGTCACCGGAGGAGGACCGATGCTGTTAAGATCGAAGGCACAAGTAGGACCTAGCATGGCGCCTGCTTTGTGGTGCGCGATTTGTCAAATAGGAGGAAAGAATGTAGACAACTATCATTTGTTACAGAAGTACACACAGAATTCACAACAGTTGTTCTATAATTTTTGTAGATCGGTTGGACACGATGAGCGCACTTGTAGAAGCTATGAGTTGATGATCGGTAGAACTCCCACTTATAGGGTTCAGGCCAAAACGCGGCCCCTTGACTAGAATGCAGGAGTGGTGTGAACTGGATTTCAGGGGCGCGGGCAAGGCCGAGGTAGAGGAGGACCTAGAAGAGGTTGCGGATAACTGATATGCTACAATTGCAGAGGGCTAGGACATTATGCCCATGATTGTATGAATCCAACGCATCCATCATGTCTGTATTGTACCTTGTTTGATCATGAGACAGAGGATTTTCCTACGCTGATAGCTAGGATACGCGACAAGGGAGTGCTACCACCTCCCCCAACTCAAAACCTGCAGATGATGAGGTCTGAGCCGTGCGAGGAAGATCCAAATGTGAACATTGTGCTCCGAAGTGGAATTACGATGGGAGATGATAAAGGCAAACAACCCAAAGATAGTACTTGGGTTCACAAGGCTCTGATGAAAGAAGCAAAGTTTGATTTGGAGCACGCTAAGGAAACCTTCATGGAAGCTAAGAAGAGCTTCATTGATGCCTCCACTTCAGGAAGCAAAGATAGATCAAATCTGTAAATGGATCCATCTATGCTTATGACGTTCCTAGAAACATGCATGAAACTACTACGTGACAATAAGGTTGTAAAAGGATTGCAGGAACTCATTAACAGATGTGTTTGGACCGTGCCAGGAGAACTGTGCGTAGTCTAGAAAATTGGAAAGCATGCGATGAGGACAGGAAGTGAAATGAGGTTGACCACGCAAATTGGAGAATATGAGATGGACCAAGTAATTCTAGATCTAGGATCGGATGCGAACGTTCTACCGAAGCAGACATGGGAGTGCATGGGAAGGCCTACGCTACAATGGTCTCCTATCCAGCTGTGAATGGCGAACCAGCAAAAGATAATACCTATGGGAGATTGCAAGGAATCACCATGGATATTGAAGGAGCGAGCATGCTAGCAAACTTTGAAGTGATAGAGATTTTTGATGACAAAAATCCCTACCCCACGCTCTTAGGAATTGGGGCATTGACATGAATGGGGTGATTAATTTGAAGAAGTGCAAGATGATTTTTGCGAAGAAGTCTCTGCGCGTAGTTATACCCTTGGGCCCTGCTGAGGGATTGCGCTATACAGAGTCGGTGCGTGACTATGAAAGCGACGACGATTTGGACTACATCTACAAGATAACCGCGTGAGAGAAAGACTGGGTAAATCCCACCGTGGATGGACAAATCTCATGAGAGTGCGAAAGCTCCTGTACTTCGGATTCAAATGAAGAGATAGAGTGATGGCAGAACTGGTTACATGAGGTAACCACGCTAAACTATAATATGATGACAAGATCGTTGCGCTGTGTATCGACAGAAGTGAGGGATCTACCTACTTATGATGGATTAGGTGAGGTAGATGCTTTCTTGGACAGATTTGAAAGGGAGGTGCCAGAAAAGCAACATTTCCATGCCCTGAATTGGGTATTGTGCGCTACGCCCGCGAGGTGGTGGGGTACGCACCAAGGAAGCTTTGAGGACTGGCATGAATGCAAGAGAATGATGCGCATGCATTTTGGGAAGCCTAAGATGTGACTAACAAATAAATACAATGGATGGGATGGTCCGCGCGCGCATCTATCCAGGTGGGTATAGGCATATGGTAAACAACTTGTGCGGATGCACATGAACTTCGCGTTGGGGAATACGGTCAATAAGCATGTGTTGGGGGGGCAATTGCGCGAATAGTCCCTCAAGTTGGAATGACAGAGTGTGGAAAGAACGAGTGCGTAGAAGGTTACCCATGCAGAAGCATTTAACGAAGTGTGTGAAGCACTGAACAAGGTATGCAATGCACAATGAAGTGATTGGGACCTGCGCATACCAGCAGTTTTATGGGCTTATAGGACAACGTGTAAGAAGCTGACAGGACAGACGCCTTCTAGGTTGGCCTATGGAGAAAACACTATAATGTCGATGGAGTATATCATGCCTAGTCTACGCATAGTAGCGCTCACAGGTATGACGAATCGCAGAGCTTTGGAGGAGAGGCTCATGCAGTTGGAGGAACTCAAAGAGGAATGGTTTTTGGCTAGATTCCATCAGTAGGTACAAAATTAGCGTGAAAAGGCCTGGCACGATCGACATATTAAGTTGCGCAACTTCAAGGTGAACGATTTGGTGTTACTATATGATATTAAGTTTGATAAATTCTTGGGAAAATTTAGAATGCATTGGTTGGGACCGTATGTTATTAAGGAGGTCATAGATGGAGGCATGGTGTAGTTGGTAAAGCTAAATGGAGAACCTTTCCCATGCAAAATGAATGGTAGTTAGTTGAAGCCATACACGAGTGGCCTGGCTGTCTGACTAGCCAACATAAGCACAGTCTTAGTGCTCCAAGTAGCTAAAATGGGGTGCAGGACTATAATCAGATGCAGGGAACGCAGGAGCAGATACAAGGAAGCAGTTCTGATACAGCAGTCTCTGAACAGCACATACAGGAGATACAACAGACAGCTGCTCAATGCGTTGCCGATCTTGCAGCAGTTCGGACAAAGTTGGGAGGTCACCACGCGAAGATCTCCACACCAACAAAGTGACTTGAGGGCGAGTCACGATGTTTGTGTTGGGGGCCTGTTGGGCGTGGGATCTACCAAGGTAAATTTTGGGGCTTAAAGCCCAGATTTTGACCATATCCAATGTAAAGACTCTGCGTTTTGTGGGCGTGGAGCGCAAGGATTATAAATGAATCATAGGGTTGTCTGCCCTCATTTTTGTAATGTAATGTTGGCTTTAGAGATCTACCCATGGTTCGCGAACCATGGAATTGTATAAATAGAGTGAGGCTCTAAGTTGTAAAGAAGTTAAGTAGAAGTTATCTGAAGATCTAATGAGGAAGAATTGAGTCTTAGTGGAAGCGTCGAGTCATGTCTTTAGGTTGTAGAATAGGAGAAGGCTCTGTAGCAGAGTGCGCAGAGGCCTAGTAGTCTGCAGCTAAGTGCATGGACCCCTACAGCTGAGTGCGCAGGGCGGGTTGAGTCTATAACTGATTGAAGTATTAATAAAGAGAAGTTTTACATCATTTCTGTGTATCTTTTTCCTGTTTTGTGCATTGAATGTATTGGGTATAAATTTCATTTCTGCTGTTTATATGATGCATGAACTTATATGAATGTGTTGATAAAGCGAATATAAGGTAAAGTATCTGTTTATGCGAAGATAACTAACTGTTATAAGAAGATAAGTAAGATCTGCAGTGTAACTTGGGGAAATAGCGCAGATCGCTGCTTTAACAGCACGAAAGCACCTTAGCCCCTGGTTAGGGCTATGCGAAGGCGATTATAACAAAGCGCGAAGGCCTTGCAGGTCAGGATAGTGCGTGAAGTGACCTTTATGAGGGTATTCAGAGTTGGACTAAATCGACCCCTCGGACATCTCAAGGGTGCGGAAACTTGGTTCCAGCATCCCCCCATACTACTTCGAGTAAGACCTCAGTCTGCGCTCTGCAGGCTGTTGTTGAAAGGGCCAGTAGTACAGGGATTTGTTTGGCTAAATAACTCTGAGCCTGGGTCAGGCCCCATCAAGCCAACGCGAGCATCGTATGGTCTCAAATAAGCACCCTGATCTTGGTACACTCGAATTGATAGTTATCTCACTAGATTGGGCTTCACCAAAATTGAAGCAGATGCGAACCTTTATCATGTTTTGGTAGAAGGTAAATTACTTATCATTGCTTTATATGTTAATGATTTAATATTGACAGGTGATTATCTCTTGCAAGGAAGACATTGCAATGGAATTTGAGATGAAATACATGGGTCTCATGCACTACTTCCTCGGGCTGGAAGTATGGCAAGGCAATGGGGAATAGTTTATGTCTCAAGGTAAGTATTACACCAAGATATTGCAGAGATTTCACATGGAAAATTGTAATCCAATGGAGACACCTCTAGCAACCAACTGGAGGAATGAGAATGACAATTCAGGTAAAGAGGTTGATGTTATCATTTACCAATAGGTAGTGGGTTCACTGATGTATCTTGTGAACACACGACGAGATATGTGATATGCAATCAACCAGCTGAGCCAAGCTATGGTTAAGCCAACTAAATTGTATTGGAAGGCAGCTAAGCATGTTTTATGGTACCTCAGAGGAACTACCCAATATGGATTATGGTACAGACGGACAAAGGGAGTGAAGCTATGTGGATTCATAGATGTAGATTGGGTAGGGATTCCATCTGACTAAAAGCATAAATCAGGTGGAATTTTCAGTTTTGGGTCCGTAGAAATTTCCCGGTACAACAGAAAGCAAAGGTTTGTGGTGCTCAGCTCAGCAGAAGCTAAATACATGGCTACAATTCAAGCAGCATGTGAAGTGATCTGGATGAGAAAGATACTTGTGGGACTATTTGGTTAGGTCCAACTATGATCTATTGTGATAATCAGAGTTGCATTAATCTCTCTAAGAATCCAGTATTTCACAATCGATCCAAGCATATAGATATTTGGTATCATCATTTACAGGAATGTGTGCAAAGGAGGATAATGTTGCTACAATACATTCCGACTAAGGAACAAGATGTTGACATCTTGACAAAGGCTTTGTCAAGAGGGAAGTTCGAATTCCACAGGTGCAGGATAGGTGTGATTGACAGTCCCTTTCTTGCTAAGAGGGAATGTTGAGAAGTGTAGCAAGAAAGGCTCAATTTGACTTAGCCTTGGTCAAATTGAGAAAATTCAAAATTTCCACATAAACAAACAACTTGGAGGTAGTTAACTAAGGTGACATGCCTCTTGTCACTCAGTTTTCTTAGTACATTCAAGTTAGAGGGCTTGGAGTTCAATTATGCATGTGTGATTACTAATTTATAGCAATCCAATTTAGTGATTTCCAGTTTTACATAGTTAAACTAGTTGTAACAATTAATAGAACTAGTTGGAGGTCAGTTGAGCAGTGGGACAACAGTCCAACTCATAGATCATCTAATTAACTGATCAATCAACCCAAAATATCTCATGCATGCAAGAAATTGGAATTGCTCAAATTTGGTGGAGATTCCAAGGCATTGTAACATCATTTGTAAACTAGTGTTGAGAGTACAAGTGTTGCATGCAATCAATGATCAATCCTTGGGAATTGTACAATTATTTTGGAGGAAATTCCTAAAGAATAGGGGCTTATTTTCTCAATATTTGTGCAAGGAAATAGGTGTAACACCCTCCTCCTACATTTAACCAAGCTAATCAGTCCACTGGGGTAAAGATGTGACGAAGAGTTACTATGATGTGATTCAACTCCCCATGTACAGTTAAGGAAGTGGAACCGACAAAACAAAACCAGTTGACCTTTCTTAGGAGCTACAGAAACTTCAGGTGACAACTAACCCTTCTAGCTGCCCAACCCCTGAGACAACTTGTCATTTTGCTGAGCTAGACCCCAGTCGCTCCCATGAAAGCCATGCATGTGACTAAGACCCTCCAATCGCTCCCACAACAAGGCATGCATGTGACTATGGCCTTTTTCAATCAATTATGAGCCAGTGACCCTAGATTTTGTGCCTCGTTTTTAGGGCTAGGTCTCAGGTCGTTGCCTGTAACTTCATGAAACTTCCAGAAATGATAAATAACAATGAATTAAAGCTACTAATGCAAACATTGGTACAAGTAATTGACCTGACCCCTACTAGCCATGACAAGCATTTCGTCAAACATATCACAAACATGTAATCTACAAGTCATAACTACATATCTGAGCATAAGGATCTCATACTTATCTAAGAATCGTCAAGAAGAATTGATGCCTTATCAAAATAGTTGCATTATCATCTATTAGGTCATATATTCATTCACATTTCTTGTACTAATCAAATCATGATGAGAGCCATAACCAAAGTTTGTCATGAACCATGCTTATAACTAACATATAACCAACATAATAACAAGAGTAGAACAACCATAAAAACCACATATTAACAAGTACATTTACACATGAAATACCAAAGGAAAAGAAGTTCTTATTAGTGTATGCATAAGCCAATGAAGTGAGGGACTTCCATGAACCACCCAACCATAGATTGTGCTAAACCAAATCTTTCTTTCAACTAATCGCCCCCGTGCCATATTCCAAGCATGAATGTGGAACTCACAACAAAACCAATCAAGGCTTCCTCAGGATTCCTAGGCCTGAAACCCTCATCAATACAACTAGGCTTTACCACAATCCCACTGGATCACTAGGCCCTAAGCAAGCATGGATGCCTCTGGATCTCTCCACCTAAACTGTGAGGAATTTGTTCGTCTCCCTCTCAGTGTTACCATGTATCCCACCATTACTGGTCAAGGGATTACTAGGCCTACGAGGTCACCACCCTCTGGGCTTTATCGTGTATCCCGCCATTACCAGTCAAAGGATTCCTAAGACCAATCAACGGTATTCACAACCAGGGTTTACTGTATATCCCACCAAAGATTCCTAAACCTTTTGATTAATCCTGAGACCACCCCACTCAGCTGCAAATCCATCTGGAAATCCATCTCAACTAAAATAAGATAACCCTGTCACACCATGGCTATCCAGAAAGGGAAAGGCAAGGTTGAGAACCATGGTCACACCCGACAAGACCCATGTCAATGACAACAAGAGAACCAAAACCACACATGCACGTACCATACATGCCAAAACTAGTAAGGAAATCATACATGAAACTCGATACCTGCAAGTAATTCCATTGTATCCACTTGATTCCTACTCTTGCTTGCTTGATCTGTACTTCCTATTGCTTTCTTTTCCTTCCTTTGTCTTCTTTCCTCCAATGACCATAGTGCTCCAAGAATACTCCAAGTGTCCAAGAGTATGAAAGAGAGAGAGAATAGAGAGAGAGCTCCAAAACTAAACTAACAAAAGATTATAATGACAAAAATTGTGAACGGGTTCTCAGAAGCCTTTTTATTAATGAGGCCTCTATTTTCTTCATTTTCCATTATTTTGCTTCATTTTCCTCCTCACATGCAAACTGTGACCTCTCACCTTCCTTTTCTCCTAATTTCCATTATTTTCATAAATAAAATGCCAATTAATGCCTCTTGCCTTTCCAAATCCTTTGCCATTGCCTTTTCTAATTTCCCCTTAGCCATAATAAACCAAATGAACATCCACACTGTTAGAGTCGGTCTAGTAGCCCTCCATCAGCGATCAAAGCTCTTTGCATTTGCATAAGTAGGTGTCTCATCAGTGTCATCTCATTGCATTCCATTAGGCATGCCATAACCCTGATGGAGGAGCTGGTGTCTTTATTTCCCTCTTGGCACTGCTGGATCAAGTTGTTTCAATCAATAAACTCTTTTAAGGTTACTTGTCTTGTCTTGAGGTCAAAAATCCTAGGTCTAGGGTTTGGGTCCAATTTGTCTCTAAGGTCAGGTCTTCAAAAGTCAATAAGTGCCCAGCAGGCCAGAGGGATGATTATCAAAGTGTTTCTTCAAAAGATTTCATCTTGTACAGCTAATTTTTACCTTGGATTTAAAAACCCTGTTTTTAAAGCCCAAGGTCATTTCCTCAAAATTCTGTAAAAAATTGTAAAAATTCAAAATTCTTTGAAAGTCAGCATGTAGCCCTGGTCCCCTTTGCCAAGATTCCTCAGAAGCTATCCCTGCAAAAATTTTCAAGAAAAACATCAGTTCAACCAATTTCAAGACAAAAGGAAACCATAAAATCAGCAGTTTTCAAATTTTGAAAAAGTGTCATGACAAAAACATTTGAAAGAGGGTTTGAAAGGAAATTAATTTAAATCAAAACCTATAAAGCTCCTCTCTTCCTCCCTTTAGTCTTCATTGTGCCTCAAAGTAATAGTGAAGAGTGATTGAAGAGGAATTGGGCGAAATTTCATTGAGTACCCGCGCGCGATCCGTTGAGCCTTGCGCGCGACCTGTTGGGTGAGCGCGACCCGTCAGGCTGCCCATTCCAGTTCAAAAAAAACACAGGCACGACCCGTTGAGCCTTGCGCGCGACCTGTTGGGGATTCTTCCACCAAAATTCGCCTGCAAGCTGCAAAACAACTCCGGATTGCTTCAAGGTTGCAGGTAGGCCTCCCATCATTAAAATACATTGTTTGCCAAAGCTTGAAAAGCATGAGGATGTATTTTAAAGTCATCATTTTGAAATAATGAATCCAATGTATATTTGCTTAAGAAACTCAAAGTGTTAGTAAGGCTAGGGTTTGTCTTGCTGTTTTCAAGGTCATCCTCTTCACCCCCACTTTTTCCCTACATCCCATTTCCACCTCCCTCATTATTTTTACTCAATCTCTCTACCAAAAATACCAAAGGCCCTAAAACCCTACCCCTATTCCTAAAAATCAAGAATCTAATCCTAAACCCTGTTTCTCATAAAAACTTTGCAAATGATAATTGTGTGATGGGGTGTATCATGATTCCTTCCCTTAAACTCCCTATTTCATATATTTTTCCCAATTTCCCTTAAAAGTCTCCCTTCCCTAACATTTCCCTTGTGCTATTTGTCCCCTTGAAACAGCATTTCAACAATTAAACTAGCAGATTTTTTAGCAGAAGCAGCAGTACATTCCAGCCACTTTGCTCTCAAAACCATGCCAGAAATTGAGACCGACTATGCGCAGAGTGATGACCGTGAGTCAACTCCGGAGGTTGAGGTACAAAGGAGGCCTCACAGGGGTGGTAAGAGTGGTCACCATAAGAGAGAGGAGCCCGCCTCTTTGACCGATTTGCAGGCTTGTCCAATTGCAGTCACATGTTTTCGCTATCTGTCATGTTATGAATTTTGTGAGAGGATCTCTCAAATCCAGCATCACAGGGAATTGGTCCGCTTGTTTGTTTTGCATTTGCATGATGGGCATGTGAACCTGGCAGGGGTGGATTTTACATTGACACCTGAGATGATTGCCCAAGCAACAGGGATACCTAATATTGGAGAAGTATGGAACAAGCGCAAACTGTTGGATAGATTTCAGTATGAGCCCTACATTAAACCTGCCTTTATGAGACACATGACTGGTGTAGTTCCTTTCAGATTTTTGAGGGATGAGTATGTTCCCTTGATGAGGCTTATCATGCGCTATTTCACCTGTGAGGGCAGATTTGCATCTTTGTATTCGTACCATATTCGCTTGTTGATGCATTTCACACAGGTACGGATGATGAACATACCAGTTTTCATATGCCGGAATATTGAGAGGATGGTGCCCTTGGTGCAGAGAAGGAGTCCAACACAGCAGCACAGGAGCATCTATCATTATGGTTTGATCCAGCTTGTGGTCATACATCAGTTGGCTCAGCAGGGTATCCCATGGGAGGATTTTATCTCTCGGGATTTTTTCACAGCATCAGCACCATCACTCCCTGAGATCATTCATGAGGAGGGAGGGCCTTCACAGCAGCATGATATTCCTGAGACCCGACATGTTAGCTCTCCTCCATTGGTCACATACCAGAGAGGCCACAGGGCCTTATTTGCAGCAGCTCGGCGAGTATTTTCTCCACATCAGGTGGAAGGGGTCTCACCGTCTTCATCAGCTCAGCGAGTGTTATCTCCACACCAGGTGGAAGGGGCCTCGCCTTCTTCAACAGCACAGGTACCAGAGAGAGGCAAACAGCCCAAGATTGATGAGGGGCCATCAGGTGTTCCAGGCATAGAGGTGGTTGATCTTGACATCATTTCTCCTAGCCTAGAGTCAAAGGAGATCATTCAGCACCTTAGAGTTGAAAATGACTCTTGCAGCAAAGATTGGACATGGCAAATTGGACAATCACCTACTTGGAGCAGCGCAACAAGCAACTTGAGGAGGAGCACACTCTAGATGAGTTGCGGAGGATCCATGAGGACCGCAACTTGGCACGCAAGAGACCCGGTGACTTGGTACCCGTTGAGCGTGAGGCTATGCTTCTACGGGTCAACGCTCATTTAGAGAGGTTGCTGGCCAAGGCCAATAAAGATAAGGACCTGCTCCGGAACATGAAAAATCACTATTGGGCCCGAATGCATGTATGCAAGGCAAAAATGAAGGTGATCCAAGGGCGGTTGACCAAAGCATTAAAACGAAGGAAAAGGCCCGACCCCCTCCACATCTTGGCTGAGGCTTCTTTGAAGGAGCATGGTGTTAAATAATTCACTTCCAGCACAAAATTCTAAAAATTTTGAGCATTTTTGGTCATTTATGATTTTTTTGGGCAAAAAACAGGTTTTTTCCACCAACGGGTCGCGTGCCGCGCGCGACCTTTTCGTTGGGCAACTCCGTTTTGGGAAAACTCAGCATTTTTGGATTTTTCATGCAAAGATACACTTGCTCAGCCATTGCCAAGAAATTTCACCAAGTTTTGGGCCTCCAGAAAGTCAAAAAACAAGCAAAAAATGACTTTCTGCCACCTTTTTGACACACAGGAAGCAGTCTTGGGAGATTGCAATTTTGGAGGGGCAAATGACCACCAAATTCAGAAATTCCACTTGGTTTCAAAAGTAGACATCCATACCTTTCCAACAAGCCCACTTTTGCCTCATTTGGACACCGGGAAGTACCTCAAAATCATCTCCAAAGTAGCGTGACCCGTTCAGGAAAAGGGCGCGACCTGTTGGGCAGTTTTCACAGGATTTCATCTACAGCTCAGGAATTCGCCCAGTTTTGACCAGTTTTGACTTGTGATGGGATTTTTCACCCTCTTTGATGTAATTTATGTATTTTCATGTTGACATGACACTTATTTACCTATTCTAGAAGATTCATTCATGAAATAGTAAAAATTTAATGAATGAATTGGTTTCCTAGTTTGTAGAGGCAAGTTGTTTTCACTGCCTAGTTTTTAGTACTCAGTTTAGAATTGGTTGAAACAGCTCCTAGGATAGTGAGCTCGAACCCTAAAGGCAAGGAAAGATGTTAGATTGCCTATATTATGTACTTTCTTGGTCATTTTCATGGTTGGACTTTTGAGGGAGAAAGCTTCTATTGTATTTCTCATTGTATCTCTGCAATTTTGGCAAAGGAAGAAAGACCAGGGTTTTGCAGTCCTTTTTGGGATTCCTGTGGTTACATGTATTGATGGTGTGTTTCTCTTTGTACTTGTAAGTTTGTTATGTGGATCATCTTCTTACTCTTCCTTCTGCAAATTAGGCAAATGAAGTGTTAAAGTAGAATTCATGATTGCCATGCTCTGCTTTTAAGTTTGCTTAATATTTATGTTTTCATCTGTCTAAAGAGAACTCTTGAAGGTTTCTTGCTCTCTTTAGCTCCTCACCGGTCATTCTTATCCATTCACTTAATTTAAAGGCATCAGTACAGTCTCCTACCTTGCCCGAAAGAACCCCCTGCAAAAACTGTGTCCAATCCCCGCACTCAGGATTGCCTTTCCCCAACTTTCCACCAAAACCCTAAAAATCGCAAAACAAACCTTAAATCAGTTTACTAGCCTAAAATCATTGTTTCCGCATTGGCTATCTCGCCCGTTGAAGATCTTTACCGAGATAGACCAGAGAGAGCCCTCTCCTGCCCCGTAGGGCTAGCTACGAGGCTAAGTGGTTTGATGTTGCCTTGGAGTTTACCTTTCTCAGCCTGAGGTGAAATTTCAAGCGCTAACATATTGGCGACCATACTGGGGAGAACAAACTTGTTTGTGGATTGATGTGTTTGTTTCATAAGTCTTAGACGGAGCCTGAAGTTATGCCAAGTAGCCTTCGAAACGCTTTTGCTTTGCATAAGCGGAAGTAGATAAACGTTGCTTCAGTCCATCTCCGTGAGCTTGTGAATACAACACTTCATTTGCATTTTACCCCAGTACATGTATCAAGTTCAGATCTGATTGTTGATAGTGGAAAATGATCAGACACTGACAAGGCTGAAATCATTCACCTGGCAACTCTTTCACTGAAGAATCCAGCAACCTGTGCTTCACGGTGACTTCACTGCAGGAAGATCAGTAGCTTTGAGATTTTCAAGATGGATCGGATCACAAGAAGATATGCTCCCTTGAGCTGAGATCACATCCTTGGTTTTCCAAATAAAATTCCAAAGGTAGATTGGTCAAGGAATTTGCCTACATTTAATGATGATGGTAAGAAGGATGCTGCTCTTCATCTAGTTAGATTTCATATGCATATTCGCAAGTTGAAGGTGGATTTTCCTGAAGATTGCTTGATGAAGATATTCATGGCCACTCTGGAAGGTGAAGCCCAATCATGGTATGAAAGTTTGCCGCCTGCTTGTATTTACTGTTTAAAGGATTTTCATGCTATGTTCATTGAACGATATAAGGACTCTTATCCATCATTAAATTTGGTTCATGACTGTTGCAAACATGCTTCTACTTTTATTGAAAGCCTTGAGAAATATTATGAAGATGATAATTTTATGGACGTTGAGATTATGGAGGCTCTGAATGAGAATCCATTTCGGCAGCACACAGAAATCTTAGAGGATATTTGTCAAGATCAGCAGGCTGAAGATTTCCGTATGGTTGAAAATGAGGAAAGAGCAAATGTTGTTTCAGATCTGTCCATAGAAGAAGACAGCATGCAGGTAACGCAGGAAAGTAATGTTCCAATCTCAGAAAGTGATGATGATAAATCAGATCGGGAGATAAATTGTGATGAGGCAAAACATGTTGTTCCGGATCTCATAAAAGAGAGTTGTATTGTCGCGGCTGCCTCAAATGAAGAAAATGGAGTAGCAGACCTAAATGCTCTCATCTCGCCAGCACTAGATCTTCATGAGGAGGTAGTTCATTGCCTCTGTGAAAAACAAGACAAGATCTTCGTTCAAGTAAGTGAAAAGGTTTCTCTGGATGAATCTATGATAGCTGATAGAAATGTTAGTGTTGGGTTTCACGAAACATCTGAAACTTCTTTTCTCATGATTGATGAATGTAATGAGAATCTGGCTATCATATCATATGAGGATGACTTACCATGTATTCAAACTACAAAAGATCAGACCATTCAGGATTCCATTTCAGATTCTTCCTCATATGTCTCATGTTTTGAAATGTTATTTCAAGAGGAGATCTGCTCATCTACTTGTTCAGAATTTTTTGAAGACCAGGAACATACTCTTTCTAAAGCACATGATGAAGGCAGATCAGAATTTGAAACAAAGGATACCTTGTTCTTTCAGCAGGAGGTTGCAATGTCAAATCTTCATGTTTTCCAGGATCCAATGGCAGATTTGTTACAGTCAGCAGTGAAAGTGATTATTGTTGTGTTCAGTGATGAAGGAGATCATGGTCAGCTATGTTTTTGGATGCCCAGTTACCAGTATCTATTGTTGATCATGAGATCTGATAAAAAGAATCAGTCAAGAAGCTATCTTCTTGATTGGTTGCATTGGCATTTTGATATAGTTTGATGTATATTGTCTTGTAAGAAAACACAGGTGGTTGTCATCATGATTTCAAATCTTGATGAACTGATGCCCTTCAAAAAGCTTTGTAAAGTCTTGTTTTAAGTTAGTCATGAGTCATTTGTGTTTGGTCTGTTGAGTGAGTTTTTCAAGTTATTTCAGTTTGCCATCGAGTCGGTTTGAGTCAAGTTCCAGTTAAGTTTCAGTCAGTTTTCATTCAATAAATGAGTCAAAGTCTTGTGTCGTTTGCCGAAATAATGGACTCCATCGCCCAATGGACGAAGGCACTGGTCTCCTCTCCCAGAGGTCTAAGGTTCTTGGTACCTCCAAGGAGCTACCATCCCCATTGGAGCCAATGTTAGAGTCGGTCTAGTAGCCCTCCATCAGCGATCAAAGCTCTTTGCATTTGCATAAGTAGGTGTCTCATCAGTGTCATCTCATTGCATTCCATTAGGCATGCCATAACCCTGATGGAGGAGCTGGTGTCTTTATTTCCCTCTTGGCACTGCTGGATCAAGTTGTTTCAGTCAATAAACTCTTTTAAGGTTACTTGTCTTGTCTTGAGGTCAAAAGTCCTAGGTCTAGGGTTTGGGTCCAATTTGTCTCTAAGGTCAGGTCTTCAAAAGTCAATAAGTGCCCAACAGGCTAGAGGGATGATTATCAAAGTGTTTCTTCAAAAGATTTCATCTTGTACAGCTAATTTTTACCTTGGATTTAAAAACCCTGTTTTTAAAGCCCAAGGTCATTTTCTCAAAATTTTGTAAAAAATTGTAAAAATTCAAAATTCTTTGAAAGTCAGCATGCAGCCCTGGTCCCCTTTGCCAAGATTCCTCAGAAGCTATCCCTGCAAAAATTTTCAAGAAAAACATCAGTTCAACCAATTTCAGGACAAAAGGAAACCATAAAACCAACAGTTTTCAAATTTTGAAAAAGTGTCATGACAAAAACATTTGAAAGAGGGTTTGAAAGGAAATTAATATAAATCAAAACCTATAAAGCTCCTCTCTTCCTCCCTTTAGTCTTCATTGTGCCTCAAAGTAATAGTGAAGAGTGATTGAAGAGGAATTGGGCGAAATTTCATTGAGTACCCGCGCGCGACCCGTTGAGCCTTGCGCGCGACCTGTTGGGTGAGCGCGACCCGTCAGGCTGCCCATTGCAGTTCAAAAACAACACAGGCGTGACCCATTGAGCGCGCGCGACCCGTCGAGCCTTGCGCGCGACCTGTTGGGGATTCTTCCACCAAAATTCGCCTGCAAGCTGCAAAACAACTCCGGATTGCTTCAAGGTTGCAGGTAGGCCTCCCATCATTAAAATACATTGTTTGCCAAAGCTTGAAAAGCATGAGGATGTATTTTAAAGTCATCATTTTGAAATAATGAATCCAATGTATATTTGCTTAAGAAACTCAAAGTGTTAGTAAGGCTAGGGTTTGTCTTGCTGTTTTCAAGGTCATCCTCTTCACCCCCACTTTTTCCCTACATCCCATTTCCACCTCCCTCATTATTTTTACTCAATCTCTCTAACAAAAATACCAAAGGCCCTAAAACCCTACCTCTATTCCTAAAAATCAAGAATCTAATCCTAAACCCTGTTTCTCATAAAAACTTTGCAAATGATAATTGTGTGATGGGGTGTATCATGATTCCTTCCCTTAAACTCCCTATTTCATATATTTTTCCCAATTTCCCTTAAAATTTTCCCTTCCCTAACATTTCCCTTGTGCTATTTGTCCCCTTGAAACAGCATTTCAACAATTAAACTAGCATATTTTTTAGCAGAAGCAGCAGTACATTCCAGCCACTTTGCTCTCAAAACCATGTCAGAAACCGAGACCGACTATGAGCAGAGTGATGACCGTGAGTCAACTCCGGAGGTTGAGGTACAAAGGAGGCCTCACAGGGGTGGTAAGAGTGGTCACCATAAGAGAGAGGAGCCCACCTCTTTGACCGATTTGCAGGCTTGTCCAATTGCAGTCACATGTTTCCGCTATCTGTCATGTTATGAATTTTGTGAGAGGATCTCTCAAATCTAGCATCATAGGGAATTGGTCCGCTTGTTTGTTTTGCATTTGCATGATGGGCATGTGAACCTGGCAGGGGTGGATTTTACATTGACACCTGAGATGATTGCCCAAGCAACGGGGATACCTAATATTGGAGAAGTATGGAACAAGCGCAAACTGTTGGAAAGATTTCAGTATGAGCCCTACATTAAACCTGCCTTTATGAGACACATGACTGGTGTAGTTCCTTTTAGATTTTTGAGGGATGAGTATGTTCCCTTGATGAGGCTTATCATGCGATATTTCACCTGTGAGAGCAGATTTGCATCTTTGTATTCGTACCATATTCGCTTGTTGATGCATTTCACACGGGTACGGATGATGAACATACCAGTTTTCATATGCCGGAATATTGAGAGGATGGTGCCCTTGGTGCAGAGAAGGAGTCCAACACAGCAGCACAGGAGCATCTATCATTATGGTTTGATCCAGCTTGTGGTCATACATCAGTTGGCTTAGCAGGGTATCCCATGGGAGGATTTTATCTCTCGGGATTTTTTCACAGCATCAGCACCATCACTCCCTGAGATCATTCATGAGGAGGGAGGGCCTTCACAGCAGCATGATATTCCTAAGACCCGACATGTTAGCTCTCCTCCATTGGTCACATACCAGAGAGGCCACAGGGCCTTATTTGCAGCAGCTCGGCGAGTATTTTCTCCACATTAGGTGGAAGGGGTCTCGCCGTCTTCATCAGCTCAGCAAGTGTTATCTCCACACCAGGTGGAAGGGGCCTCGCCTTCGTCAGCAGCACAGGTACTAGAGAGAGGCAAACAGCCCAAGATTGATGAGGGGCCATCAGGTGTTCCAGGCATAGAGGTGGTTGATCTTGACATCATTTCTCCTAGCCTAGAGTCAAAGGAGATCATTCAGCACCTTAGAGCTGAAAATGACTCATTGCAGCAAAGATTGGACATGGAAAATTGGACAATCACCTACTTGGAGCAGCGCAACAAGAAACTTGAGGAGGAGCACACTCTAGATGAGTTGCGGAGGATCCATGAGGACCGCAACTTGGCATGCAAGAGACCCGATGACTTGGTACCCGTTGAGCGTGAGGCTATGCTTCTACGGGTCAACGCTCATTTAGAGAGGTTGCTGGCCAAGGCCAATAAAGATAAGGACCTGCTCCGGAACATGAAAAATCACTATTGGGCCCGAATGCATGTATGCAAGGCAAAAATGAAGGTGATCCAAGGGCGGTTGACCAAAGCATTAAAACGAAGGAAAAGGCCCGACCCCCTCCACATCTTGGCTAAGGCTTCTTTGAAGGAGCATGGTGTTAAATAATTCACTTCCAGCACAAAATTCTAAAAATTTTGAGCATTTTTGGTCATTTATGATTTTTTTGGGCAAAAAACAGGTTTTTTCCACCAACGGGTCGCGTGCTGTGCGCGACCTTTTCGTTGGGAAACTCCGTTTTGGTAAAACTCAGCGTTTTTGGATTTTTCATGCAAAGATACACTTTCTCAGCCATTGCCAAGAAATTTCACCAAGTTTTGGGCCTCCAGAAAGTCAAAAAACAAGCAAAAAATGACTTTCTGCCACCTTTTTGACACACAGGAAGCAGTCTTGGGAGATTGCAATTTTGGAGGGGCAAATGACCACCAAATTCAGAAATTCCACTTGGGTTAGAACGTAGACATCCAGACCTTTCCAACAAGCCCACTTTTGCCTCATTTGGACACCGGGAAGTACCTCAAAATCAGCTCCAAAGTAGCGCAACCTGTTCAGGAAAAGGGCGCGACCTGTTGGGCAGTTTTCACAGGATTTCATCTACAGCTCAGGAATTCGCCCAGTTTTGACCAGTTTTGACTTGTGATGGGATTTTTCACCCTCTTTGATGTAATTTATGTATTTTCATGTTGACATGACACTTATTTACCTATTCTAGAAGATTCATTCATGAAATAGTAAAAATTTAATGAATGAATTGGTTTCCTAGTTTGTAGAGGCAAGTTGTTTTGACTGCCTAGTTTTTAGTACTCAGTTTAGAATTGGTTGAAACAGGTCCTAGGATAGTGAACTCGAACCCTAGAGGCAAGGAAAGATGTTAGATTGCCTATATTATGTACTTTCTTGGTCATTTTCATGGTTGGACTTTTGAGGGAGAAAGCTTCTATTGTATTTCTCATTGTATCTCTGCAATTTTGGCAAAGGAAGAAAGACCAGGGTTTTGCAGTCCTTTTTGGGATTCCTGTGGTTACATGTATTGATGGTGTGTTTCTCTTTGTACTTGTAAGTTTGTTATGTGGATCATATTCTTACTCTTCCTTCTGCAAATTAGGCAAATGAAGTGTTAAAGTAGAATTCATGATTGCCATGCTCTGCTTTTAAGTTTGCTTAATATTTATGTTTTCATCTGTCTAAAGAGAACTCTTGAAGGTTTCTTGCTCTCTTTAGCTCCTCACCGGTCATTCTTATCCATTCACTTAATTTAAAGGCATCAGTACAGTCTCCTACCTTGCCCCAAAGAACCCCCTGCAAAAACTGTGTCCAATCCCCGCACCCAGAATTGCCTTTCCCCAACTTTCCACCAAAACCCTAAAAATCGCAAAACAAACCTTAAATCAGTTTACTAGCCTAAAATCAGTGTTTCCTCATTGGCTATCTCGCCCGTTGAAGATCTTTACCGAGATAGGCCAGAGAGAGCCCTCTCCTGCCCCGTAGGGCTAGCTACGAGGCTAAGTGGTTTGATGTTGCCTTGGAGTTTACCTTTCTCAGCCTGAGGTGAAATTTCAAGCGCTAACACACACTAGGATGTTTTTCCCAATATTTAGGTTGGAATATGTGTCCCATGACCTTGGTCATTATTTTTCCTTTATTAACTTTATTACTCGGAATTTTTACCAGGGTTGTTACGATAATAGCTGAGGTGGGATCAAAGCTTATCATTGAGTAGAGAGAACAATTATTATTTTGTAGGTTGAGCTCGGAGCTGGAGCTAGAAATTGTAATAGATTCTCTATTCGTCTTATTAATGCAAGTAGACTTAAGGGGTTTTTACCAGTTGTTTTCCCCTAGATACATTTGTGTACTTGTGTATGTGATTGATGCATGTTTGTGAATGTTCTAAATTGAGAATTAATTTCCGCATATCAGTAGAGTATAATTGTGTATTTTGATTTAGATTGAATTTCTTGAGTAGTTGCAATACTATCACCATATTTATACATTGTTTATTTAGTTAAAGAAATGAAAATACTCATTCTAGAAATGAATGATGAAGTTTGCAGACCTATGAAAATCATTGATCAAATTAAGGATGAATGGAATTTTATATAGAGATTTGACATCCCTTCTCTTTGAACTACTACAACTTGTTAATTCGGGAGTAGTAGTTTTAAAATAACTTAAAGAAATCACAGGAAGACTCTAGGTGTCTCCCTTTCATTGAAGAAGAAACTATACTCTAAGTGTCTCCCTTTCATTGGAGAAGAAACTATATTCAAGGTTTCTCCCTTTCATTGAAGAAGAAACTATCTCTAGGCAACTAGTAATGAATTCTATTTTCAAAGAATTCAATATATTGTCACTCCTTAATAGAATGATCCAACAACTACCAACTACCGAGTATCAGCTCAAATTTGAGCTTATTCTCACCTCTTAAAAAACTTAAGAATGGGCAGTGTGTATGATTGCCAAAGTGGGATAGATGTAGAAAGCTTAGAAGGCATATTAACCAACACATTGTCATTGCCACAACTACACAAGGCACTGAGGCAATTCCACCTTTGCAATCAGCGAATGAACAAATCTAGGAATCACGTAAAAAAATTGAAGCCGCAATAATCATCCAAAAGCCTAAGATAAAGAACGTGCAAATTCCTCAAGTCCAAGTGCCAAATGTCACAGCCAAGGAAATTTCCAAAGTTGTCAAAAAATATTTGAAGAATAAAAAATTTTCTCGAAAGTAACTTTATTTTTATTTAAATCATGCAATGTTATTTTTAAATTTACAAAGATATTTATTTAATAGTTATTAAATTTTTTTTTGTATAAAAGCACCTTGTTTCTCGTTTTGAGGGGTTCCTCTTTTAGAGGAAAGTACTTATTTTTGCGGTCTGATTACAAATACTATACTAACCATATTTGTGAATATTTTGAGGTTCTAATCATATGTAGTTCTGAATACATAACTTTTTGTTTATGTTCTTTTCTTTTATTGTTTTCTATGCATATTCTGACCCAAACTTGTGGTTTATGCTATTGACATGATCAAATTATATTTCATTGGGATGTTACTTGGTTCGTTTATATATATATATACTATCTGAAGTTTTCGTGTTGATACATTTGGTTGATTCGTTGTTAATTGGATATATCAATGCATAACATTCATTGTTCACTTGTAGTGGTTCATACAAATATCGTAATATCAACATATGCATTTATCGTTTTATTTCTTGTGCCTATTTAATTATTTATTTATATGTTTATATTACTAAATGTTAACAAGTCAATAAATGACATGATCGTTGTTTGTTTGTTGTGGTGGTTATTGAACTCATTCATCTTTTAATATTTATGCTATTGGAGGATTCATTGTGTTCAACTATTTGTTTTGAGTGTCCTATGTGGAGTAATTCGATACATGATATTGAATTGTCTAATACTTTTGTTATGACAAATAATATTACACTATGAGATATGACCATATTCAAAGTTTGTTTATCTTTCATTTCTTTCTTTAAATTTTAATTTTAGTGTTATTACATGTGAACTTATTATGTTATGTGTTAGTTATTCAAATTGCTTTCTTGAATTTATCATCCAACTTACAGTTCATGTATTGTCTATAATTTTCTTCCCATGTAAAGCTAAACCATTTAAACTTTTACTCGTTATTAATAATCTGGTCTATCAAAAATTTTATCATAGAATATCTAGACATATAAATTACAGGGAATGCCCCTTGAGTTTAAAGGAGAGAATCCCTTAAGCCTAAAGCGAGGGGATATTTATCCTCATTCAATGTCCTTTTAGATTGTTCTTTATCGCTATAACAATCTGAGAGACAACATTCTTTTGACATCATTGCCAAGGAACGTTAATTTTATGTTTAGCTCATGACTAATGGTAATCCCATTCAACCCCGTGTTCTTTTTGGCCTAGATGATTAGCGAAGAATTCTAAACGGATTGTATAAATTTAATTTGCATATTTCTCGTACCCTTGAAGAGATTTAGAGGAATTAGAAAGTATTGGCCCAAGAAGACAAGTTGGCACAACCAAACCCTCACATTCCTCAATCACAAGAACAACCAAGAAGGCAATCCTTATTTTGTACTTATAGTTTAAAAATTGCAACAAGTTAGCTTCTTGAAATCAAGTACACCTTTTTCACCTTGTTAAACTATTTGTTAAAGTGTTTTATTTTCATAAGGTGTAATTCTTAAAAAATTGAGTGACTCCAAAAAATTGGATCCACCTAAGAGGATAACCTGATCTCGATTAGATTCAACCTACTTAGCATTACAAGATCTAGAAGCTCTTGTAACTTCAGTTAATAGAAGGCAGAGAATTGAGGCTTCTATCCAAGCACATATTTCTTCTAGTTCTCAAAATTATAAGTCACCTGAAAAACTTCAACCATCAACTCCCACTAGAGAGTCCAAAGTTACAACTCATCAATCAGGAACCCAAACCTCAACTAGTTCCTCGTCTAGTATTGTCTCGTCGACGTAGACAATTTCCCAAAATCCACATCATCCTCCTCTCGTTCACCCTCCTCTAGTTAATATCAATGTCTAGGTGAATATCTGTTATAGACCCTTGAACCCACCTAATCAGCTACATGATCTTCATGATAAATATGACAAGGCTATGCCCAAATTCCATAATGTAGGAGAGCGCATTATAGAAGATCACATGGTAAAAATTCAGGATTACTCTGACAACATGGGGGTAGAACACAATGATATCTGCATGAGACTATGTGTTCAAATCCTAGAAGGAGAAGCACCCAAATGGTTTAGAAGCTTTCCCCGTAATTCCATTAACTCCATTGACCAATTGGTGGAATTGTTTATAAAACAATTCAGAGTAAAGAAAAGTAATCATCTTTACCTAAATGAGTTTCATGCTTTAAAATAAAAATCGAATCAAAGTGTAGATGAGTTTAACATAATATTTAATAAATGCTACAACCATTTAGCAGATGAAACAAAACCTACAGATATAATTGCTATTGTAGCCTACGTTGTTCTTTCTTACTTAGAATTCTCCCTAATGTTTAGATAAATGGAACCTCAAACATTGGTAGAGGCCTGTTGTGACCATCAACAACCCCCCTTTTTATTAGTGTTAGTAAGAACATTAATAAATGGGGACCCTTCCAAAAAATCAAATCTTAGCATTTAATGTTGCCTTTTTGTTTTTAGAATAAAACAAGATGTCAAAGTGGAACTTGCTAAAATATGGAAATTTACCTTCTCATACTCCAAGTGCACAAAACTTCACAAACTACGAGTTTCCTTATGAAAGGCGCTACATGACCATAAGACCTGAGGAAAAACTTTATAACAGAAAGTCTGGAATATATAAGCAAACCATGAAAAAACCCGCTTTAGAAAAGATTATTCTCGCATCGCAAAAGGCTACAGCGGACATCCCTTATAAAAGTAACTCCTTGAAAATGCGATCCACGAGAATGCGAGATCATGAAGCTTACAACCTCATTGCATCGCAAATTCCAATATCACAGCGCTACTTTATGTAACATAACCAAATATTGTGAAATGTGATATCGCCTCACAAATCGCATATCGCAGCAGCTCAACGTAACGATGATTTTTAACGAAAGCAAGTTTTGCAATATAGCAATCTGCGATATTGCGAAGCAAATCACAAAATCGCTTTTATCGCAATTCAAAGGGCTCAGAGTTCTAGGATAGTACTTTCCAGCGTTCGATGCAAAGTTATGAACATTAAAGTTTAGCATAACGGTCCATTACTGGTCATTTATTAAAAACGATTTGAATCAATGTAAAAGGACTGTTTGACGCAAGTTGATATCTTTTGATATGATTTAGAATTAAAGATCTCCCATCACCTTATTTTCATCTTTCTATTGATTATTCCTGTATTCACTATCATCTTATCATATTTTTGCTCTCTGCTTGTAATTCTCAGGAAGAACACACAGAGAGTAATACACGAAGAAATGGGGAAGAAAGGCAAGGCTCATGCGTTTGAGAAGACAGAAATGGCCCCATTATTCACAGACACTACCTGTAGTCGGGACGCAGGGATATCTACGTGGGAAGCTATGTATCAGTTGTTGGAGGACGAAAAGCCAAGAATTATGGAGGTTACAGTTACAGCGGATGGACGCAGCTCCTCTGAAGCATCTCTAATTGAACTTGCATGCTCGTTTCTACATTGCATTGTTGCGAGGCCAAAGATACTCCCATACACTAACATGGTGAAATGGATTATAGATGACGTAGACATATCCGATAGAGAGTTCAAGACGGCCAGCCAGCAAGTCATGGGGTCATTTACTCCAAGAAATTTGAGGCGTATGTACCACTTACCAGAACACCAGGCCAGCTACAACAAGAAATTCGTCGAGAAGTTTTCCAAGGAGAATGAAGACTTGGCAGAATGCACAAAGCACTGGTCAAACAATGAGGAAAGACTAAAAAAGGATAAAAATGGTATGTATGCCATTGGCTCTCTTTGTTCTCCTTATTGTTTTTCCGCTACAATGTTATGTAGATTGTTTGGGAAACCGGACATTAACAAGTTTTCATCATAATGGTTACCTTTAGTGGATGCGGCTACAAATGCCACAATAATGAATTGGGCTCAAATCCTATCGGACAATTTGACCACTGCAATTTTAGGATACAAAACTAAAATAAGCTTTATCACGAGGGTTTACCCTCCATTCTTTTTGAGCGCCTATATTATGGACGCTATATGTTTTCTTTCCGATTTTCCTATTATGGGTTGGAGGTGGATGATACAAAATCCACTTCCCATTCAGGTTTATCACAAAGTATTGTGGGAATCCAATTTCATCCCACATTTCTTTAAAATTTGTCACAGAGTTATGCTCCCTATTTTAAAATGCTCTACAATCGAGATGCCGCAAGGTTTTCCCCAGAAGCTGAAGTCGATATTCTCTCAGTGGCAAGGTGGTTTGGGGAAGAATTGTTCACGTATATCATAGTGTTTGGTAGCATTGCTTCACCCCATGTGCTACCTTTTTACGTCCCTGACAAACTAATGGCCAGGGAGATAGCCTATCAGACTTACGGCGTGAGGGAAATGAGCAAGGTTCTGAAAGATTCCAAGAAGGCCATTTGGCCACAATTTCGTGTAGTATGCGAAGCATTTGGATTGCATGACTTAGGTCATGCTTTCAGAGAAGTGGATAATGTACTATGTTTACAACTACCAAAGTTCCCGAGGAGGCAATATGATCCTTTTGCGGTTGTATGTAATTTTACCACATTGGTTAAAATAAAAGTATTTCCTCATGAAGAAGATCCCTTCGATGATGTTTTTCTGCAGAAAAACACCTTCAGAGAGGTCCAGCATACAACATGAATTCAGTTTGACCAAGAAAATCTCAAAAAATTTGACAATTACAGAAAGCAAAGGTTTTCAAAGGTCCCATTGGACCAATTTCTCATCGAACCAATAAGGGAGCCTACTCCCAATGTTAGCATAAGTGAGGGTTCAAAACAGAAGTCTAAAACAAGTTCTGAAAAAGAATCAGCGGAAAATTCTGGTGATCAGTCCAAGTGTGAACACAGCAGAAGCAAGGAATCAATTAAAGACACAGCTCAATCTACAGAAAAGCCTGATCAGCAGGTTTTGTCCCCAAAACAAGTTGAAGTTCCCACTCCTCTTACAAAGCCAACAAAGCCACTTGTAATTGATCTAGAAGGGGAATGGGAAAATTTTAATAAGATTCTGACCACAGAGGAACAAACTCTAGAGCCTCCAAAAATCCAAAAGAGACGACTATGGAGATGGTAATAGAAAGGGCTGTCAATACCGAGGAAACGGAGCACATTCATGTTGCCCCTTCGTCCAAGATTATACTAAGGATAGAGGAAATTCCTCCTCTAGATGTGTTTTATAGCCCTCAACATAAAGTTGTCGTCAGAAGGCAAAGAAAGAAATGAAAATTGGATGTTGTGCTTGCTTCCGACGATGAACCCCTGGATGTTCTTTGGAAAGACCCCACTACAGACCCATCGGAAAATCTAACTAAGCTCTCACAGATCGCAGGAGCATATGATTCAGCAACTATTGATAAAGCAGCAGAAGTCCAAATGTTACTTAAAGAGAAATAGGATAGGATTTTGTTTTTGGAACAGTAGCTACAGCGAGTCAACATCAATCAAGAAGCAGAAAAACAGCTAGCAAAACTCCAGCAAGACTTCCAGCAAATGCAATTGGCACATCAAAGAAGTTTGGTCAATAAAGAAAAGCAGTTACAGGATATGATAGAACTGCATAAAGACGATCCCAAAATTGGGGAGTTCATCACAGAAGCACTTGATCTTAATTCTCAGCTTTTGCAACAAAAGAATTACTATGCCAAAAGATTTCGTAATGGAATTCCCATTGCGAAACGAGCGATAATATCACTAATCAAGTCATAGAATTGCGACTTGAATACAATTCAATTTTTAAGAAGGTCTCAGACTTCTTAAACTGGCAGAGAACCAAAGAAGGGAAAAGAGCATATATGCCCAGAATTAACGAATCGCACAAAGAGATTTTATTCATGAAATGGGATTCTCGGTTAAAAGAAGCGAAACATGCAATGGAAGAGGCAGCGGCAGCGTCGAACAATGTCATTGAATGCATAAATGAAAATCTGCACAAGGCCAATTTGGTAGTAGAGACCACTCCGAGCTTCCTTTCAAAGGCACAACAACTTCAAACAGTGTGGAAACAAATAGCAGAAGAAAGGGCAGAGGTGATTAAATAGGTAAACAAGTTAAACTGGGAGACATACTAGTAGTACCTGGTAAAACCATATAGCCAATGGATGACCCTGAAGTGCCTCATAACTTCTACCGAGAAGATAGTGTCAGCTCTTGCCAACACCGTATTTGCAGGGCAGTTAAAATCTGAAGTCGGCCAACAGACGCTCTTGAAACCAATGCTGGAGATTTAAGATTTGAAAGATCAGATGCAAGATTTATCATAAATATAGTTTATTTTTGTTTTAGTTTATTTTTGCTTAAAATGAGGCAAGTCGTTTAAACCTCCTCATCTATTTTTGTAATATTTATTTTTAGATTTCATAGAGTAGTATTTAAACCCCTCTCATGTATTTAGAGAGGGGTCTAGAGTTTTATCAAAAACAATTCTTCAGAACGTGCATTTTGCCCCCCACTGAGGAGGTTTTGATAAAATGAATGGAACGAGATTTATTTTCTATATGAGTTTGATATCTGCTACTGAAATGCACTTTTGTACTCTTAGTGGATGTTGAGTGTTTTGAAGATAAATCTATATTGTTGTAGCTCATGAGTAGAACATATTACAAATGGTATTTTTATCTCCTAATACTTTTTACTTATGTTTCAAGCAATAAATCATTTTCAGTTATTTAGATATGAAAGTTTTAAATGTTTAGTTATCATTATTGCACTTTTGTATGGTGATGACTTACTCTTTATGTTGAATATGTGAATGACTCTTATGCGATATATTTCTCATAATTGTTTCGACTAACTTTTTATACGAAACAATAATTTTTAAAAAGGATTCTATTCTCATTGTGATTGAATTATTTTCATTATCAATTGCTTTTAGAAATTATTTTAGATCACATAAGTAAACGTTACTCCCGGGATAGTTTAAAGTTAGATGTTTTCTTTGATTACAATAGATTGCATATGATAAGTTAAAAGATAGATTAGATTTAGAACAAGCATTCACCCTATAAAACCCCAAAAAAGAAAAACATCATCCCGTTAGCACACACATCATAAATAGATTGGGAAACTGGTCCCATCATCCCCAGTCGGAGCCACTATTCTAAACGGAAAAGAAGCTGCATTAAAGTCCGGACCGGGTGGTTATCCCCCTTGTTGTAGACCCAATTTTTCGAGCCTTCAACATATTTGGCGCTAGAAGGAGGGCCTGACTGTGAATGGCAAGTAAATCTACATCTTCTCGCCATTCTAAGAGTAAAACTCCCTCACCGTCACCCTCAACTTCTCGTTCGCATTCCAAATCTTCCATCTCTGAACCAGAAGTTGAAAAGAAAAATACAAAGCACATTACTGAAATCCCAAACAAGCCAAATCATTCTTCTTTAGATCCCCCTGAGTTACAAACTCTAATTCATAAGTTACAGGGAATTTCCTTATCTCAAGAAGAATTTGAGTTTTCCCAAGGTAATGTCACTTCTCACCTGACCCTGTCTCAATGACTGACTAGAGCACAAAGCGAAAAGTTAGGAATCCCACCAATTGAATTTCCTTTACCGGTCATAAGAAAGCTAGGAAAACACTAGCAGAATCTCAGAGTGAGGTTCTATCATCATCTTCATCTACCATCCCATCTATATCATCACAAGGTCATTCATCCATCCCTCAATTCTAGATCGTGGTTCACACAAGTACAGGAACAACATCCTCCTCTACCCAATCACCTTCAACTACTGCCACTCCTCCTCCTACTCATACTCCAACAATGGCAGGAAATCCACCACCAAGGCCATGGGCCAATCCAGGAGCTGTAAGAATGCCTGCACCTTTATCGCAATTACCAGCTCATCCTGAGAAATGGCTCCCCAAGTTCAATCCTCACAATGCCCTATCAGCCGAAGAGCACATAAATAGTTTCATGCTATCTATCAATTAAATGGAGTAACAAAAGAGGATGTTGTTGTATGATTATTCCCCTATACTTTACAAGGAGCAGCAGGATCATGGTATTTTTCGTTACCATCAGGCTCCATTAATAACTGGGATACTTTTCAAGATCAGTTTTTAACAAAATTTGGAGATGATCGATCTACAACAACCTTAATAAATGACCTCTCCAATTTAAAAGCCGAACCAAGAGAACCAATTAAGGATTTCAATTCTTGCTTCAATAAATTATTAAACAAAATACCAGCAGTGTCGAAGCCTAGCAACGAAGTCCAAAATGAATGGTATATTTCCGCTTTGCCTTCAAATTCAACCATCTTTGTAGATAGAGCTGCCAAGCCAACATTAGCTGAAAACATGAAAGAGGCGATAGCTATAGAGAAACGTATCCTAGCCGTAGAAAAGAAAAATGTTGTAGATGAAAGAAAGTCTAAAAAAGTGTCTTTTAGAGATGATCCTAAGAAAAAACAATTAAAGGACCCATTCAACCTGGAAGGGTTACAAAAAGTTCTGAAAACCATGTCCGATGAAATGGTTGATATTAAGAAACAAGTAGTTGAAACCTCTTCCAAAAAACCTTTTAAACCCTTTAGGAGAAATCCTTCAACTAATCCTAAACCACCAAACTCTATAACAAACACAGAATCGGAAGGGGAAGAAGAAGAAGTTTCGAATGAGGAACAAACCGATGATGATGAAGTCATGGAACTACAAGGAATGTGGGACTTCATTCTTCCAGATGAAGAAGATCAAGATGTATTACCTGTTGCTACAAGAAGTAGAAATCAACTTGATCCTCCATAATCCAATTCTAAATAGAAAAACCCAAGCCTGACTCCTAAGGATAAAATCACAGGTAAGAAATCCTCACCAAAGGCTACTCAGAAAAACCCAGTCCAATTTGATTCAACAACTCCATCTAAAATTCTTATCATCTCTGATGAAATGGAGTATAACATTGTTGAAGACATGAAGAAAACTAGGGCTAATATTACTTTTCATGAGCTCAGCAAATTAAAGCATCAACAGAAATTGCTCTTGAAAGAGTTGAATGCAGTACCTATTACGCCTCTACCTACCGCTGTAATTTCACAAGCTACTCATGAAATGGGAAGACCTCCGACTGGCATTTCAAATAAATTCGATCCAAATGACATTGCTTTGATTGGAGGAAGGTCAAAATCCCATACTCCGCCATTTCTCCTTACCTTTGAAGTTTTCAATAAAAATTGCATAACCGTCTGGTAGATTCTAGTTCCTCATCTAATATTTTGCCTAAGACAGTTTGTGCAAAGTTAAATGTCCAACCTCAGAAATATGCAGTACAAATAGTACAGCTGGATCGGTCTCAAGTAGAGGTTATCAACGAACTTAATCAAGTGACCATAAGGCTTTCATCAAACCCAAAGGTATGTCAAGTTATTGATATACTTGTTGCAGATATTCCTGAATTTTATGGACTAATCCTTAGCAGGGATTGGTCAGAGAAGCTTCACAGTTACTTTGCAACTGACTGGTCTCATATGTGGCTCCCTTACAACGGTGAACCAAATCAGATCAAGGTTGAATGAGAAAGACACCAAAAGTATATAGTGACGGAGTTAGAAGGAGAAAACGAGCCTGTAGCATACAACAACAACATAATTGGAAACTATTTTGTTGATTCATCCTTAGGAATTTCAACGCTCATACTTCACCTTTTTTAGAAAATTTTGTTTTATCTCAAATAGAAAATTTCTCTCAAACGAACACTTCTAGATGCATTGATTTTGTAGATCGACTTGTAAATAAAACTTTGTTTTGGAAATTATTTTTTGAAGGTTCTAAGTCTAATGATGGAGCAGGAGCAGGTTGTATATTAGTCGGCCCAAAAGGAGAGAAAACCATGCTAACATGTAGACTCGAGTTCAATTGCACGAACAATATCGCTGAATATGAAGCGTTAGTTCAAGGGTTATACAAGGCAATCAGGCTTAATATCAAATACTTGCAAGTATTTGGAGAATCTGAGATTGTTTTCAAACAGGTAAGAAATACTATACATTGTCTATTAGGGCACTTGAAGCACTATCAATCGTTAGTACAGAACCTAACTTCACACTTTATAGAATTTAATATTTCATCCATTCCAAGGCTCCAAAATGCTAGTGTTGATCTCCTTGCTAATGTAGCTTCCAAGCTTATTCCATCAGAGGACTATAGCCCAGATAGATTCTTGATTGAATTAATCTTTACACCCTCCATTCCTGATAACATTACCAATTGGAGAATTTTCAACAATGAACTTGATATTGTGAGTTTTCTGACTTCAGAAGGCTCTTACAATAATCAAATAATTGATGAAGACCAACACGACAAGCATCTGGGACGAGGAAACAACAATAATGTTATACCCAAATCCGTAGTCAAGTTAGAGGATGTATATGACCTAAAGGACAGATTCAAACGGTCCACCAATTCAAAACTTTAGAGTTCAACTCTGAGATATGAATTAGTGAATCTGGGGACTGAAATAAAACCGCAAAACATCAACCTAGGTCTTGGTCCAACATCCGAGGAAAAATCAACTTTCATTCGACTGTTGAAACATTACAAGAGTGTCTTTTCCTGGAATTATGATGATCTTAAAACTTGCGATACTTCTATTATATAGCATACAATCCCGATGATCTCTGATGAAAAGCCTGTCCAACAGAAATTGAGGAAAATCCATCCTAATTTGGAAAACCAAATTAAGTCTGAGTTGAACAAATTTTTGAAAGCCAAGATTATTTTTCCTGTTAAGCATACTAGATGGGTCTCCAACCTGGTCCCAGTCAGAAAGAAAAACAAAGATATCTGAATTTGTATTGACTTTCGAAATCTTAATAAAGCTTGCCAAATGGATAATTTTCCACTTCTCCCTATGCAACAGATATTACAATCGGTTGCAGGGTCTGAACTAATGTCCTTTTTAGATGGCTTCTCAGGGTATAATCAAATTCTGGTCCACCCAGATGATCAACTGAAAACTACATTTAGAACGAAATGGGGCACTTACGCGTATCAAAAGATGCCATTTGGGTTAATTAATATTGGTGCCACGTTTCAAAGGGCCATGGACATTGCGTTTAAAGGATTACTGAACAGGTCAGTGGTGATTTAATTAGATGACATAACAATGTATTCTAAAAAACACAATAATCACCTCAGAGACTTAAAACAAATCTTCCAACGATGTCAAAAATATGGAATCTCACTTAATCCAAAAAAATCTTTTTTTGCATTATGTGAAGGAAAGCTTCTTGGATTCATAGTGTCTAAATCTAGAATCCATATTGACCCAAATAGGATTAAGGAAATTTCTAAGATATCTATACCCCATAACAAAAAAGCAATGCAGTCTTTCCTTGGTCAGATCAATTTTGTTAAAAGATTCATCCCTGACTTCTCACGAATCGTGTCACCTCTCCAAGCCATGATAAAGAAAAAGTATTGCAGGAACTTCATGACAAACTAGTAGGCGGGCACTACGCAGGAGATGCGACAGCACATAAAATCCTGCGCGCAGGCTACTACTGGCCAACTTTATTTAAGGATGCACATAGCTATGTAAGAAGATGTCAGATTTGTCAAACTGTTGCTGGAAGATAGAGGAAACCATCGTTGCCATTACAGCCAGTCAACATCGATCAACCATTTGAACAATGGGGATTAGATATAATAGGTGAGATTGTTCCTCACTCTTCCAAACATCATAAATACATCCTTACAGCTACCGACTACTTTACCAAATGGGTAGAAGCAGTTCCACTCAAAACAGCCAACTCTGAGAATATCATCGAATTTATAGATCAATTCATAATCACCAGGTTTGGCTTACCTTCTTCTTTAATGTTTGATAACGCATCATATTTTTCAGGTAATGCTATGACTGAATTTGCGCTCAAAAGAGGTTTTAAAATTAAATATTCTGCTAATTATTATCCGCAAGGGAATGGGTTGGCTGAATCAACAAACAAAAACCTTATTAGAATCATTAAATGGACTATTGATCAAAATCATAGAAATTGGCATAAGTATTTAATGTATGCTCTTTCGGTAGATCGAATAACTAAGAAAATTTCTATTGGCACTTCTCCTTTTAATTTAGTTTATGGGAAAGAAGTGGTCCTACCAACAAATCTAGCTATTCCTTTTTTAGCCTTAGTTCATTTCATTGAAGAAACCCCTTCCTCATCCTTGCAATTAAGACAATTGCAGATCCTTAAGCTTGAAGAGGAACGAGAAAAGGCCAGAATTACCCACACGCATGATCAACAATTAGTAAAAACTTCTTTTGATTCAAACTTAGTATCTAGAAAAGATTTTCAGCTTGGAGACTTAGTATTAAAATGGGATAAAGCCCGTGAAGAGAAAGGAAAGCATACTAAATCCAACGGATGTGGCTTGGACCATTCCAAATTGTTGAACTCATTAGTCCATCAATTTTCATGTTACAAGTTTTAGCAGGGAAAAGAGAATCTTTACCTGTTAATGGACAGATCCTAAAAAAATATTTCCCATAAAAGATGATCTCTTCTATTTTCTGTAGATTATAGTCTAGTTTAGTTTTCTTTTGATAATAAAACAGGTTGATAATGTTCACTTTTTGGTTTCCATGAAAAGAATAGTGTCTCATGTCAATTTTGTTTTTTTCGCTTGCATAGGTGTTAGTGATTAGGAAAATTAATCTCCATTTTTTGAACATAGGTTCAAGTTCTATCATTCTGAAAATTTTTCCTGTTCTTTTGTTTCAACTATACAAATTTTGGTTAGAATCAACCTTAGGAAGAAATTTTCCTTATATCAGTCATAAAAAGTATCAATAACAAAACAAAGATTCTCTACGGAAAAGCTATTTCTAAACTCTACAATTGTCGTCCAGAAGAATTCTTAAGGAACCAATGACTTCCCCCCCACATTAGGAAATTGAGAGATTCAAAAGGTAATCCAACTATGCACTTTAAACTTAAAGAATAAGAGGTCTCATCAAGAGTCGGCTTATCATGATCATAAAGATTATAACTAACTGACAATGCCATACTGCATATCAAAACAAGGTAATGACTCAAGATTGTTTCAATCAAAAGACAAGGGGTCTCATCATGAGCCAGCTTGTTCAATTAAGTTATAAATCAAGTGAATGGCACTGTCAATTTTGGCCACCAAACCAAGACATTGTTCTTTAAGAATTAAAAGAGAAATAAGAAAGGAAAAAACAATAAGTGTATATGAGGATTTATCTTTGAAAATTGCATGCTTCTCGAGTGGGACACTGGATCATTGTTGGGTAATAGGTAACCTTGTCGAGGCTATGAACACCTGCTGGCAGCAGAGGCTCTACCTACGACAAATGAGTACACCTAAACCGATCTAAAGAGATGTCTTTGTTTTTAGTTTTATAACCAAGTAATGACTGACGTGAGTAAAATGACTAACTCTGGGAAGAAGATAATTAGAATAAAGATAGTTAGAACAACATGATTGTTATTAATAAATGGCACTATTTACCTTATATTTCTACAATGAAGTTTCATTTTCAAAACCATTTCTATTTTGGAAGTTTTAGAAAATTCAAAAAACTATCAGAGATGATTGGTTCTTTCAAGTGAATCGCCAATTGTTGTGACTATCAACAACCCCCCTTTCATTAGTGTTAGTAATAACATTAATAAATTGGGACCCTTCCAAAAAATCAAATCTTAGCATTTAATGTTGCCTTTTTGTTTTTAGAATAAAACAAGATGTCAAAGTGGAACTTGCTAAAATATGGAAATTTACCTTCTCATACTCCAAGCGCACAAAACTTCACAAACTACGAGTTTCCTTATGAAAGGCGCTACATGACCATAAGACGTAAGGAAAAACTTTATAACGGAAAGTATGGAATGTATAAGCAAACCATGAAAAAACCTGCTTTATAAAAGATTATTCTCGCATCGCAAAAGGTTACAGCGGACATCCCTTATAAAAGTAACTCTTCGAAAATGCGATCTGCGAGAATGCGAGACCATGAAGCTTACAACCTCATCGCATCACAAATTCCAATACCGCGGCACTACTTTATGTAACATAACCAAATATTGTGAAATGTGATAGTGCCTCGCAAATCGCATATTGCAACAGCTCAACGTAACGATGGTTTTTAATGAAAGCAGGTTTTGCGATATAGCGATCTGCGATATTGCGAAGCAAAGCGTAAAATCGCTTTTATCGCAATTCAAAGGGCTCAGAGTTCTAGGACAGTACTTCCCAGTATTCAATGCAAAGTTATGAACATTAAAGTTTAGCGTAACGGTCCATTAGTGGTCATTTATTAAAAACGATTCGGATTAGTGTAAAGGACCATTTTACGCAAGTTGATATCTTTTGATATGATTTAGAATTAAAGATCTCCCGTCACCTTATTTTCATATTTCTATTGATTATTCCTGTATTCACTATCATCTTATCATATTTTTTCTCTCTGCTTGTAATTCTCAGGAAGAACACACAGAGCGTAATACACGAAGAAATGGGGAAGAAAGGCAAGGCTCCTGCATCTGAGAAGACAAAAATGGCCCATTATTCACAGACACTACCTTGCCTTTCTTCCCCTGGGGTATTTTTGGCGCAAAGTCTATTTTTAGACTATGTCTATTTTTAGACATATGGATCATGGTCTATGAGTTACAGGATGCTATTTATGGATGATTGGTCATGTTGGGAAAAATAGATGGACTTCTATTTTGGTTCACAGCGGAGTGATCAGAGTCTATTTATAGACTGCCAGGCTAAAAATAGAAACAGATAAATATTATTAGCCCTTAGTAATATTTGGACTCTAAACATTATCTTATTCTCTTGGAGCACTTCAATTCAAGCTACAGATGTGGCACATGCAGCTGAAAAAAGGAATCACGTGGTTTCTTATGTGTTAGTTGAGCTATTGCATGGAGGACTTCAGTTAGAACTCATGCATGTGAGTTCTGTGGAGTTGGATGTGGAGTTGATGGAGTTGTGTTCAGTTTGACTTAGTTGAACTAGTTGTATTTAGTCTAACTAAAGAATACACTAGTGATGAGTTGTGTGAATTGATTGTTAATTAATTCACTAATTATTAACTCATAAAGAAACTAAAGAATACATCAATTAACTCAGTGCATGGACAGTTCAACAGAGACAGGTGTTAGAGGTAAGTGAAAGGGTGAGTTGTGACTATCAGTTGTGCATGAGATTTGCACATGCAATGGATTGAGTAATGCCAATGAGGATTGCGCAGTGTGGGCCAATATCAAGGCAATTGTAGCTTGTGCTCACGTGATTTTCACTTTGGATTGTGCAGTGGAGGCAGGCAAAGCAGCGGAGGAGATTTGAACCTGTGACTTGTTCGGATCTGAGCTAGTTTTGTGTGTAACAGGTGGAGATAGTACTGAGTACTTGTGAGGAGTATTGTACTATGTATTGTTACATGTTCTCAATCATTATAATATACAGATAGTGTGGGGTTTTCAGTTGTAAGCTTTCCCCGGGTTACATACTGTGTTAATGTGTGCATGTGATTGATGTTTCATTGTTTTTAATGCTTCTAAATTGATGATCAACATAGAGGAGATTATGTATTGTGCATGTATTCCGCAATAGTGCATAATCAGGATAATCTCTGTGAATAAGTGTTTATTATTCAAAATTTCTACATGGTATCGGAGCTGGTTGATTTGTAGAAAAAGTTCTACAGGATATCAAAGCGAGGATTGATCATCAGATCTATTATTCAAAAGTGTTTACATTTTATTTCTTCAGGTGGAGTCTGTAATCGGGCCAGGTAGCCTCTGGATTCATCCGTCTTTTGGAAGGTGAGATATCCGGTGAATGCCCATACAGTCGATCTCTGTACAAGAAATACTTTGTTCTCACGAATTTTAGATCAGAAGCGGTTGAGTTTTGAGCTGGTGGAACGGCGCTCAAGGATAAACTCAGAAACATCTAAGTGTGAGAATGGAGACAGTATGCCCCAGTATCTCACGAAGTTCACCCAATGTCAGGATGAGCTGGGAAGTGTGGGGGTGACTGTCGATGATGAGGACTTGGTGAGCTTGGCTCTCCTTGGTCTTCCGAAAAGTTGGCATTCCTATTAGGACTCTGTCAATGGTCGGGAGAAATTGCCAGGATGGGAGAGACTTTGGTCGGATCCTGTGCAAGGAGGAGATCAGACGGAGCACCAAAGACAATTCTTCATGCATGCATGATGAGGAGAACTGTGCCTTAGCGAGTAAGGTGAAGAAGGGGAAGGAGAAGGGTTCTCTTTCCGAATCCAATTCTTCCAATGATGGGAAGAAGGTTGACAAGTCGAAGGTGAGATGCTTTCTTTGTCATGAGTTGGGCCATTATGCTACTAATTGCCCAAAGAAGAAATCCAAGAAGGGATCCAGGGAAGGATCTGAAGGTGAGGCACTTGCTTCACAGTTTGAGTTGGATTTCACACTCTTCACATGCATGGTTTCATCCATGGTGGTAAGTGGTTGGTTTCTTGACAGTGGAGCTTCTTTCCACATGACCGGTGACAAAAGTTTGTTCAGTACTTTGGAGGAGAAATATCTCCAGATACTCATAGTGATGGGTAATGATGAGAAGTATAGTGTCTTAGGTGTAGGCACGGTTATTTTTCAGAGGGAGCATGGAGCTTGCCTTACCTTGACCAATGTCAAGTATGTACCAGGACTGAAGAGAAACTTGGTGTCGATCACGATGCTGGAAGACAGAGGTTGTGATGTAGTCTTCTGTAAGGGAAAGGTTTTCCTTAGACACATCATCACTAGACAAGTGAAGCAGATTGGTTCACGGGTAAAGAACCTGTATGCTCTTGAGGTTCAAGATGCATGCAAAGCCTTGAGCAGTGAGGCAACTGATGGAGACTTGGTGGTTGAGAGGGAGCGTATATTACCTCTTAACATGCAGAGCCAGAAGAAGTCTCAGACGATTATGGAGGAGCCACGATCGGTGCAGCAGCTTCAGGAGGTTGTGGAGCAGCCACAACAAGGGAAGCTGAGAGGAGATCAAGTAGAGACATCTACTCATGCAGAGACCTCCAGTAGGGGGAAACTTCGAGCCAAGTGGGCTGAGGGATCGAATGCAGCCATACCTCCAGGTAGGAGGTGGGGTGATGTTGATTGATAGTCCCAAGGAGGAGGGGAAAGATCCTTGAGGTACCCAACCTCTTGGATGAGACCTTGCTACGGGAGCCCCAATGTGGAGTAGCAGGAATTGACTGATTAAGTAGAGACAGATGTGGATGGAGCGGCAGAGAGAGCGACAGTGTAGGGAATCCCAGGACAACGCATAGCTAGTAGGCTGCAGCAATGCGAGAGGCACAAGTGTTTTGCACATTGCTAGGTGGCACAGAGAGGTGTGCAATGGTGCGAGATGCATGGAGATGTTGCAGTAGCACAGATGTCAGAGAGGGAGCACTTGTCAGCAGCAGGTAGAGCTTCAGCATCAGAGTATGTTCCTAGCCCAACAGAGTGGTCAGTTGGGAGTGTTTTTTTTCCAAGTGTTGTTGGAGAAAGTGGACCGGGCAAATGTGTTGCATGCAAAACATTCCAGAGCTGCAGGATAGGGGTTACAGATAATCCATATCTTGTTGAGAGGGAATGTTGAAAATTCAACAAGATGATGGAGCTTAGTGGAAAGGAGTCGCCTTCACTAAGTGGGCCCGCAGGGTATCTTTGGCGCAAAGTCTATTTTTAGACATATGGATCATGGTATATGAGTTGCAGGATGTTGTTTATGGATGATTGGTCATGTTGGGAAAAATAGATGGGCTTCTATTTTTGGTTCACAGTGGAGTGATCGGAGTCTATTTTTAGACTGCCAGGCTAAAAATAGAAACAGTCAAATATTATTAGCCCTTAGTAATATTTGGACTCTAAACATTATCTTATTCTCTTGGAGCACTTCAGTTCGAGCTACGGATGTGGCACATGCAGCTGACAAAATGAATCACATGGTTTCATATGTGTTAGTTGAGCTATTTCATGGAGGACTTCAGTTAGAACTCATGCATGTGAGTTCTGTGGAGTTGGATGTGGAGTTGATGGAGTTGTGTTCAGTTTGACTTAGTTGAACTAGTTGTATTTAGTCTAACTAAAGAATACACTAGTGATGAGTTGTGTGAATTGATTGTTAATTAATTCACTAATTATCAACTCATAAAGAAACTAAAGAATACATCAGTTAACTCAGTGCATGGACAGTTCAACAGAGACAGGTGTTAGAGGTAAGTGAAAGGGTGAGTTGTGACTATCAGTTGTGCATGAGATTTGCACATGCAATGGATTGAGTAATGCCAATGAGGATTGCGCAGTGTGGGCCAATATCAAGGCAATTGTAGCTTGTGCTCACGTGATTTTCACTTTGGATTGTGCAGTGGAGGCAGGCAAAGCAGCGGAGGAGATTTGAACCTGTGACTTGTTCGGATCTGAGCTAGTTTTGTGTGTAACAGGTGGAGATAGTACTGAGTACTTGTGAGGAGTATTGTACTATGTATTGTTACATGTTCTCAATCATTATAATATACAGATAGTGTGGGGTTTTCAGTTGTAAGCTTTCCCCGGGTTACATACTGTGTTAATATGTGCATGTGATTGATGTTTCATTGTTTTTAATGCTTCTAAATTGATGATCAACATAGAGGAGATTATGTATTGTGCATGTCTTCCGCAATAGTGCATAATCAGGATAATCTCTGTGAATAAGTGTTTATTATTCAAAATTTCTACATGGTATCGGAGCTGGTTGATTTGTAGAAAAAGTTCTACAGGATATCAAAGCGAGGATTGATCATCAGATCTATTATTCAGAAAGTGTTTACATTTTATTTCTTCAGGTGGAGTCTGTAATCGGGCCAGGTAGCCTCTGGATTCATCCGTCTTTTAGAAGGTGAGATATCCGGTGAATGCCCATACAGTCGATCTCTGTACAAGAAATACTTTGTTCTCACGAATTTTAGATCAGAAGCGGTTGAGTTTTGAGCTGGTGGAATGGCGCTCAAGGATAAACTCAGAAACATCTAAGTGTGAGAATGGAGACAGTATGCCCCAGTATCTCACGAAGTTCACCCAATGTCGGGATGAGCTGGGAAGTGTGGGGGTGACTGTCGATGATGAGGACTTGGTGAGCTTGGCTCTCCTTGGTCTTCCGAAAAGTTGGCATTCCTATTAGGACTCTGTCAATGGTCGGGAGAAATTGCCAGGATGGGAGAGACTTTGGTCGGATCCTGTGTAAGGAGGAGATCAGACGGAGCACCAAAGACAGTTCTTCATGCATGCATGATGAGGAGAACTGTGCCTTAGCGAGTAAGGTGAAGAAGGGGAAGGAGAAGGGTTCTCTTTCCGAATCCAATTCTTCCAATGATGGGAAGAAGGTTGACAAGTCGAAGGTGAGATGCTTTCTTTGTCATGAGTTGGGCCATTATGCTACTAATTGCCCAAAGAAGAAATCCAAGAAGGGATCCAGGGAAGGATTTGAAGGTGAGGCACTTGCTTCACAGTTTGAGTTGGATTTCACACTCTTCACATGCATGGTTTCATCCATGGTGGTAAGTGGTTGGTTTCTTGACAGTGGAGCTTCTTTCCACATGACCGGTGACAAAAGTTTGTTCAGTACTTTGGAGGAGAAATATCTCCAGATACTCATAGTGATGGGTAATGATGAGAAGTATAGTGTCTCAGGTGTAGGCACGGTTATTTTTCAGAGGGAGCATGGAGCTTGCCTTACCTTGACCAATGTCAAGTATGTACCAGGACTGAAGAGAAACTTGGTGTCGATCACGATGCTGGAAGACAGAGGTTGTGATGTAGTCTTCTGTAAGGGAAAGGTTTTCCTTAGACACATCATCACTAGACAAGTGAAGCAGATTGGTTCACGGGTAAAGAACCTGTATGCTCTTGAGGTTCAAGATGCATGCAAAGCCTTGAGCAGTGAGGCAACTGATGGAGACTTGGTGGTTGAGAGGGAGCGTATATTACCTCTTAACATGCAGAGCCAGAAGAAGTCTCAGACGATTATGGAGGAGCCACGATCGGTGCAGCAGCTTCAGGAGGTTGTGGAGCAGCCACAACAAGGGAAGCTGAGAGGAGATCAAGTAGAGACATCTACTCATGCAGAGACCTCCAGTAGGGGGAAACTTCGAGCCAAGTGGGCTGAGGGATCGAATGCAGCCATACCTCCAGGTAGGAGGTGGGGTGATGTTGATTGATAGTCCCAAGGAGGAGGGGAAAGATCCTTGAGGTACCCAACCTCTTGGATGAGACCTTGCTACGGGAGCCCCAATGTGGAGTAGCAGGATTTGATTGATTAAGTAGAGACAGATGTGGATGGAGCGGCAGAGAGAGCGACAGTGTAGGGAATCCCAGGACAACGCATAGCTAGTAGGCTGCAGCAATGCGAGAGGCACAAGTGTTTTGCACAGTACTAGGTGGCACAGAGAGGTGTGCAATGGTGCGAGATGCATGGAGATGTTGCAGTAGCGCAGATGTCAGAGAGGGAGCACTTGTTAGCAGCAGGTAGAGCTTCAGCATCAGAGTATGTTCCTAGCCCAACAGAGTGGTCAGTTGGGAGTGTTTTTTTTCCAAGTGTTGTTGGAGAAAGTGGACCGGGCAAATGTGTTGCATGCAAAACATTCCAGAGCTGCAGGATAGGGGTTGCAGATAATCCATATCTTGTTGAGAGGGAATGTTGAAAATTCAACAAGATGATGGAGCTTAGTGGAAAGGAGTCGCCTTCACTAAGTGGGCCCGCAGGGTATCTTTGGAGCAAAGTCTATTTTTAGACATATGGATCATGGTATATGAGTTGCAGGATGTTGTTTATGGATGATTGGTCATGTTGGGAAAAATAGATGGGCTTCTATTTTTGGTTCACAGTGGAGTGATCAGAGTCTATTTTTAGACTGCCAGGCTAAAAATAGAAACAGTCAAATATTATTAGCCCTTAGTAATATTTGGACTCTAAACATTATCTTATTCTCTTGGAGCACTTCAGTTCGAGCTACGGATGTGGCACATGCAGCTGACAAAATGAATCACGTGGTTTCATATGTGTTAGTTGAGCTATTTCATGGAGGACTTCAGTTAGAACTCATGCATGTGAGTTCTGTGGAGTTGGATGTGGAGTTGATGGAGTTGTGTTCAGTTTGACTTAGTTGAACTAGTTGTATTTAGTCTAACTAAAGAATACACTAGTGATGAGTTGTGTGAATTGATTGTTAATTAATTCACTAATTATTAACTCATAAAGAAACTAAAGAATACATCAGTTAACTCAGTGCATGGACAGTTCAACAGAGACAGGTGTTAGAGGTAAGTGAAAGGGTGAGTTGTGACTATCAGTTGTGCATGAGATTTGCACATGCAATGGATTGAGTAATGCCAATTAGGATTGCACAGTGTGGGCCAATATCAAGGCAATTGTAGCTTATGCTCACGTTATTTTCACTTTGGATTGTGCAGTGGAGGCAGGAAAAGCAGCGGAGGAGATTTGAACCTGTGACTTGTTCGGATCTGAGCTAGTTTTGTGTGTAACAGGTGGAGATAGTACTGAGTACTTGTGAGGAGTATTGTACTATGTATTGCTACATGTTCTCAATCATTATAATATACAAATAGTGTGGGGTTTTCAGTTGTAAGCTTTCCCCGGGTTACATGCTGTGTTAATGTGTGCATGTGATTGATGTTTCATTGTTTTTAATGCTGCTAAATTGATGATCAACATAGAGGAGATTATGTATTGTGCATGTATTCCACAATAGTGTATAATCGGGATAATCTCTATGAATAAGTGTTTATTATTCAAAATTTCTACAATATCTATGTGGGAAGCTATGTATCAATTGTTCGAGGACGAAAAGCCAATAATTATGGAAGTTACAGTTACAGCGGATGGACGCGACTCCTCTAAAGCATCTCTAATAGAACTTGCATGCTCGTTTCTACATTGCATTGCTGCAAGGCCGAAGATACTCCCATACACTAACATGGTGAAATGGATTATATATGATGCAGACATATCCGACAGAGAGTTCAAGACGGCCAGCCAGCAAGTCATGGGGTCATTTACTCCAAGCAATTTGAGGCATATGTACCACTTACCAGAACCCCAGGCCAGCTACAACAAGAAATTCATTAAGAAGTTCGCCAAGGAGAATGAAGACTTGGCAAAATGCACAAAGCACTGGTAAAACAATGAGGAAAGACTAAAAAAGGATAAAAATGGTATGTACGCCACTGGCTCTCTTTGTTCTCCTTACTGTTTTGTCGCTGCAATGTTATGTAGATTGTTTGGGAAACCAGACATTAACAAGTTTTCATCAGAATGGTTACCTTTAGTGGATGTGGCTACAAATGCCACAATAATGAATTGTTCCCAAATCTTGTCGGATAATTTGGCCACTGCAATTTTAGGATACAAAACTAAGAGAAGCTTTACCACGAGGGTTTACCCTCCATTCTTTTTGAGTGCCTATATTATGGACACTATATGTTTTGTTTCTGATTTTCTTGTTGGAGGTGGACAGTACAAAATCCACTTCCCATTCAGGTTTATCACAAAGTATTGTGGGAATCCAATTTCATCCCACATTTCTTTAAAATTTGTCACAGATTTATGCTCTCGATTTTTAAAATGCTCTACAACTGAGATGCCCCAAGGTTTTCCCCAGAAGCTGAAGTCGATATTCTCTCAGTGGCAAGGTGGTTTGGGGAAGAATTGTTCACGTATATCAAATTGTTTGGTAGCATTGCTTCACCCCATGTGCTACCTTTTTACGTCCCCGACAAACTGATGGCTAGGGAGATATCCTATCAGACTTGCGGCATGGGGGGAATGAGCAAGGTTCTGAAAGATTCCAAGAACGCCATTTGGCCCCAATTTCCTGTAGTATGCGGAGCATTTGCATTGCATGACTTAGGTCATGCTTTCAAAGAAGTGGATAATGTACTATGTTTACAACTACCAAAGTTCCCGGGGAGGCAATATGATCCTTTTGGGGTTGTATGTAATTTTACCACATTGGTTAAAATAAAAGTATTTTCTCATGAAGAAGATCCCTTCGACAATGTTTTTCTGTAGCAAAACACCTTCAGAGAGGTCCAACATACAACACGAATTCAGTTTGACCAAGAAAATCTCAAAAAAATTGACAATTACAGAAAGCAGAGGTTGTCAAAGGTCCCATTAGACCAATTTCTCATCGAACCAATAAGGGAGCCTACTCCCAGTGTTAGCATAAGTGAGGGTTCAAAAGAGAAGTCTAAAACAAGTTCTGAAAAAGAATCAGCTAAAAAGTCCAATGATCAGTCCAAGAGTGAACACAGCAGAAGCGAGGAATCAATTAAAGACACAGCTCAATCTAGAGAAAAGCCTGATCAGCAGGTTTTATCCCAAAAACAAGTTGAAGTTCCCACTCCTCTTACAAAGCCAACAAAGCCACTTGTAATTGATCTAGAAGTGGAATGGGAAAATTTTAATAAGATTCTGAGCACATAGGAACAAACTCCAAAGCCTCTAACAAATCCAAAAGAGACGACTACGAAGATGGTAATAGAAAGGGCTGTCAATACTCAGGAAACGGAGCACATTCTTGTTTCCCCTTCGTCCAAGATTGTACTAAGGATAGAGGAAATTCCTCCTCTAGATGTGTTTTATAGCCCTCAACATAAAGCTGTCGTCAGAAGGCAAAGAAAGAAATGAAAATTGGATGTTGTGCTCGATCACAAGGACGCACCCCTGGATGTTCTTTGGAAAGACCCCACTACAGACCCATCGGAAAATCTAACTAAGCTCTCACAGATTGCAGGAGAATATGCTTCAGCAACTATTGATAAAGCAGCAGAAGTCCAATTGTTACTTAAAGAGAAAGAGGATAGGATTTTGTTTTTGGAACAGCAGCTACAGCGAGTCAGCATCAATCAAGAAGCAGAAACACAGCTACCAAAACTCCAACAATACTTCCACCAAATGCAATTGGCACATCAAAGCAGTTTGGTTAGTAAAGAAAAGCAGTTACAGGATATGATAGAACTACATAAAGACGATCCCAAAATTGGGGAGTTCATCACAGAAGCACTTGCTCTTAATTCTCAACTTTTGCAACAAAAAGAATTACTATGCCAGAAGATTTCGCAATGGAATTCCCATTGCGAAACGAGCGATAATATCACTAATCAAGTCGTAGAATTGCGACTTGAATACGATTCAATTTTTAAGAAGGTATCAAACTTCTTAAACTGGCAGAGATTTGAAGAAGGGAAAATAGTAGATATGCCCAGAATTGATGAACCGCACAAAGAGATTTTATTCGTGAAATGGGATTCTCGATTAAAAGAAGCGGAACAAACAATGGAAGAGACAGCAGCAGCAGTGAACAGTGTCATTGAATGCATAAATGAAAATCTGCACAAGGCCAATTTGGTAGTAGAGACCACTCTGGGCTTCCTACCAAAGGCACAACAACTTCAAATAGTGTGGAAACAAACAGCAGAGTAAAGGGCAGAGGCGATTAAACATGTAAACAAGTTAAACTGGCAGTACCTAGTAAAACCACATAGCCAATGGATGACCCTGAAGTGCCTCATAACTTCTGCCGAGAAGATAGTGCCAGCTCTTGCCAACGTCGTATTTGCAGGGCAGTTAAAAGCTAAAGTCGGCCACCTGACGCTATTGAAACCAATGCTAGAGATTTGTGATTTTAAAGATCAAATGTAGGATTTATCATAAATACAATTTATTTTTGTTTTAGTTTATTTTTTCTTAAAATGAGGCAGGTCGTTTAAACCTCCTCATCTATTTTTGTAATATCTATTTTTAGATTTCATAGAGTAGTATTTAAACCCCTCTCATGTATTTAGAGAGGGGTCCAAAGTTTTATCAAAAACAATTCTTCAGAACGTGCATTTTGCCCCCCACTGAGGAGGTTTTGATAAAATGAATCGAACAAGATTTATTTTCTATATGAGTTTGATATCTGCTACTGAAATGCACTTTTGTACTCTTAGTGGATGTTGAGTGTTTTGAAGATAAATCTATATTGTTGTAGCTCATGAGTAGAACATATTACAAATGGTATTTTTATCTCCTAATACTTTTTACTTATGTGTCAAGCAATAAATCATTTTCAGTTATTTAGATATGAAAGTTTTAAATGTTTAGTTATCACTATTGCACTTCTGTATGGTGATGACTTACTCTTTATGCTGAATATGTGAATGGCTCTTATGCGATATATTTCTCATAATTGTTTCGACTAACTTTTTATACAAAACAATAATTTTTAAAAAGGATTCTATTCTCATTGTGATTGAATGATTTTCATTATCAATTGCTTTTAGAAATTATTTTAGATCGCATAAGTAAACGTTACTCCCGAGATAGTTTAAAGTTAGATGTTTTCTTTGATTACAATAGATTGCATATGATAAGTTAAAAGATAGATTAGGTTTAGAACAAGAATTCACCCTATAAAACCCCAAAAAAGAAAAACATCATCCCATTAGCACACACATCATAAATAGATTTGGAAACTGGTCCCATCATCCCCAGTCGGAGCCACTATTCCAAACGGAAAAGGAGTTGCATTAAGGTCCGGACCGGGTGGTTATCCCCCTTGTTGTAGACCCGATTTTTCGAGCCTTCAACATATTTGGCGCTAGAAGGAGGGCCTGACTGTGAATGGCAAGTAAATCTACATCTTCACGCCATTCTAAGAGTAAAACTCCCTCACCATCACCCTCAACTTCTCGTTCGCATTCCAAATCTTCCATCTCTGAACCAGAAGTTGAAAAGAAAAATACAGAGCACATTACTGAAATCCCAAACAAGCCAGATCATTCTTCTTCAGATCCCCCTGAGTTACAAACTTTAATTCATAAGTTACATGGAATTACTTATCTCAAGAAGAATCTGAGTTTTCCCAAGGTAGTGTCACTTCTCACCTAAACCCGTCTCGACGACTGACTAGAGCACAAAGGGAAAAGTTAGGAATCCCACCAGTTGAGTTTCCTTTACCGAGTCGAAATAAAGCTAGGAAAACACCAGCAGAATCTCAGAGTGAGGTTCTATCATCATCTTCATCTACCATCCCATCTATATCATCACAAGGTCATTCATCCATCCCTCAACTCCAGATCGTGGTTCACACAAGTACAGGAACAACATCCTCCTCTACCCAGCCACCTTCAACTACTGCCACTTCTCCTCCTACTCATACCCCAACAATGGCAGGAAATCCACCACCAAGGCCATGGGCCAATCCAGGAGCTGTAAGAATGCCTGCACCTTTATCGCAATTACCAGCTCATCCTGAGAAATGGCTCCCCAAGTTCAATCCTGACAATGGCCTATCAGCCAAAGAGCACATAAATAATTTCATGTTGTCTATTAATTTAAATGGAGTAACAGAAGAGGACGTAGTTGTACGATTATTCCCCTATACTTTACAAGGAGTAACAGGATCATGGTATTTTTCGTTACCATTAGGCTCCATTAATAACTGGGAAACTTTTCAAGATCAGTTTTTAACAAAATTTGGAGATGATCGATCTAAAACAACCTTAATAAATGACCTCTCCAATTTAAAATCCGAACCAAGAGAACCAATTAAGGATTTCAATTCTCGCTTCAATAAATTATTAAACAAAATACCAGCAGCGTCGAAGCCTAGCAATGAAGTCCAAAATGAATGGTATATTTCCGCTTTGCCTTCAAATTCAGCCATCTTTTTAGATAGAGCTGCCAAGCCAACGTTAGCTAAAAACATGAAAGAGGCAATATCTATAGAGAAACGTATCCTAGCCGTAGAAAAGAAAAACGTTGTAGATGAAAGAAAGTCTAAAAAAGTTTCTTTTAGAGATGATCCTAAGAAAAAACAATTAAAGGACCCATTCCACCTGGAAGGGTTACAAAAAGTTCTGAAAACCATGTCCAACGAAACAAGTAGTTGAAACCTCTTCCAAGAAACCTTTTAAACCCTTTAGGAGAAATCCTTCAACTGATCCTAAACCACCAAATGCTATAACAAACGTAGAATCGGAAGGGGAAGAAGAAGAAGTTTCGAATGAGGAACAAACCAATGATGATGAAGTCATGGAACTACAAGGAATGTGGGACTTCATCTTCTAGATGAAGAAGATCAAGATGTATTACCTGTTGCTACAAGAAGTAGAAATCAGCTTGATCCTCTACAATCCAGTTCTAAACAGAAAACCCCAAGCCCGACTCCTAAGGATAAAATCACAGGTAAGAAATCCTCACCAAAGGCTACTCAGACAAACCCAGTCCAATATGATTCAACAACTGCATCTAAAACGCTTATCATCTCTAATGAAATGGAGTATAACATTGTTGAAGACATGAAGAAAACTAGAGCTAATATTACTTTTCATGAGCTCAGTGAATTAAAGCATCAACAAAAATTGCTCTTGAAAGAGATGAATGCAGTACCTATTACGCCTCTACTTGCTGCTGTAATTTCATAAGCTACTCATGAAATGGGAAGACCTCCGACTGGAATTTCAAATAAAGTCAATCCAAATGACATTTCTTTGATTAGAGGAAGGTCAAAATCCCATACTTCGCCATTTCTCCTTACCTTTGAAGTTTTCAATAAAAAATTTCATAACTGCCTGGTAGATTCTGGTGCCTCATCTAGTATTTTGCCTAAGACAGTTTGCGCAAAGTTAAATGTCCAACCTCAGAAATGTGTAGTACGAATAGTACAGCTAGATCGGTCTCAAGTAGAGGTTATCAGTGAACTTAATCAAGTGACAATAAGGCTTTCATCAAACCCAAAGGTATGTCAAGTTATTGATATACTTGTCGCAGATATTCCTGAATTTTATGGACTAATCCTTAGTAGGGATTGGTCAGAGAAGCTTCACGGTTACTTTGCGACCAACTGGTCTCATATGTGGCTCCCTTACAACACTAAACCAAATCAGATCAAGGTTGAACGAGAAAGACACCAAAAGTATATAGTGACAGAGTTAGAAGGAGAAAACGAGCCTGTAGCATACATCAACAACATAATTGGAAACTATTCTGGTTATTCGTTCTTAAGGAATTTCAACGCTCATACTTCACCTTTTTTAGAAAATTTCGTTTTATCTCATATAGAAAATTTCTCTCAAATGAACACTTCTAGATGCATTGATTTTGTAGATAGACCTGTAAATAAAACTTTGTTTTGGAAATTATTTTTGATGGTTCTATGTTTAATGATGGAGCAGGAGCAGGTTGTATATTAGTCAGCCCAAAAGGAGAGAAAACCATGCTAACATGTAGACTCGAGTTCGATTGCACGAACAATACTGTTGAATATGAAGCGTTAGTTCAAGGGTTATACAAGGCAATCAGGCTTAATATCAAATACCTGCAAGTATTTGGAGACTCTGAGATTGTTATCAAACAGGTAAGAAATACTATACATTGTCTGTCAGGACACTTGAAGCACTATCAATCGTTAGTACAGGACCTGATTTCACACTTTATAGCATTTAATATTTCATCCATTCCAAGGCTCCAAAATGATAGTGCTGATCCCCTTGCTAATGTAGCTTCCAAGCTTATTCCATCAAAGGACTATAGCCCAAATAGATTCTCGATTGAATTAATATTTACACCCTCCATTCCTGATAACATTACCAATTGGAGATTTTTCAACAATGACCCTGATATTGTGAGTTTTCTGTCTTCAGAAGGCTCTTACAATAACCATATGATTGATGAAGACCAACACGACAAGTAGCTGGAATGAGGAAATAGCAATAATGCTATACCCAAATCCATAGTCAAGTTAGAGGACGTATACGACCTAAGGGACAGATTCAAATGGTCCACCAATTCAAAACTTTAGAGTTCAACTCTGAGATATGAATTAGTCAATCTAGGGACTGAAATAAAACCGCAAAACATCAACCTTGGTCTTGGTCTAACATCTGAGGAAAAATCAGCTTTCATTCGACTGTTGAAACAATACAAGAGTGTCTTTGCATGGAATTACGATGATCTTAAAACTTACAACACTTCGATTATACAACATACAATCCCGATTATCTCTGATGAAAAGCCTGTCCAGCAGAAATTGAGGAAAATCCATACTAATTTGGAAAACCATATTAAGTCTGAGTTGAACAAATTTTTGAAAGCCAAGATTATTTTTCCTGTTAGGCATTCTAGATGGGTCTCCATCCTGGTCCCAGTCAGAAAGAAAAACGGATATATCCGGATTTGTAATGACTTTTGAAATCTCAATAAAGCTTGCCAAAAGGATAATTTTCAACTTCCCCCTATGCAACAGATATTACAATCGGTCTCAGGGTCTGAACTGATGTCCTTTTTAGATGGCTTCTCAGGGTATAATCAAATCTTGGTCCACCCAGATGATCAATTGAAAACTACATTTAGAACGAAATGGGGCACTTACGCATATCAAAAGATGCCATTTGGGTTAATTAATGCCGGTGCCATGTTTCAAAGGGCCATGAACATTGCGTTTAAAGGATTAGTGAATAGGTCAGTGGTGATTTACTTAGATGACATAATAGTGTATTCTAAAAAACACAGTAATCACCTCAGAGACTTAAAACAGATCTTCCAACAATGTAAAAAATATGGAATCTCACTTAATCCAAAAAAATATTTTTTTGCATTAAGTGAAGGAAAGCTTCTTGGATTCATAGTGTCTAAATCTGGAATCCATATTGACCCAGATAGGATTAAGGAAATTTCTGAGATATCTTTACCCCATAACAAAAAAGCAATGCAGTCTTTCCTTGGTTAGATCAATTTTGTTAAAATATTCATCCCTAACTTCTCACGAATCGTGTCACCTCTCCAAGCCATGATAAAGAAAAACTCTCCCTTCAAATTGGGTCATGCAGAACATGAAGTGTTTGGCCTGATAAAACAAGTGATTATTAATGCCCCATCTCTAGCGACTCCAAACTTTTCCGATCCTTTCACTTTATATACATTCGCCTCTGAGAAATCATACGCTGCCATACTTACACAAGCAAATCAAGATAAAGCTGAAGCCCCAATTGCCTTCTTCAGTTCAAACTTGCAAGGAGCTTAATTAAATTACTCCGATGTTGAGAAACAAGCTTATGTTGTTTTCAAAGAAATCAAACACTTCAGACCCTTCCTTCTCAAGACTCATACCAGAATAATAGTGCCATTTCCAGCGGTAAGAAATATGTTGGTACAAAAGGAGGTTGGTGAAAAGAGGGCAAATTGGGTCACAGCCCTACAAGAATATGATTCTGAAATTAAAGCAGCAAATATTGTAAAAGGTCAAGGTTTTTGCAGGATGTTGGCTGGAGCATCGCACATATCAGAAACGCAATCTCCAGACAGTGAAGTACAAGTGTATCAGGTAAGCCTAAACGACTCTGAATCAAGGTATGCTGATATCATGTTCTACTTAAAAAACGGATATGCTCCTCCACATTTGAATCATACAAAGAAAAGAGCCCTAAGGCTAAAAGCTAAACAATATCAAATTGTAAATGATGTACTCTTTAGGATGAATTATGATTCTGTTCTCCTTAGATGCCTTGAGAAATCTGAAGCAAAAAAAGTATTGCAGGAACTTCATGACGGACCAGCAGGCGGACACTACGCAGGAGATGTGACAGCACATAAAATCCTGCGCGCAGGCTACTACTGGCCAACTTTATTTAAGGATGCACATAGCTATGTAAGAAGATGTCAGATTTGTCAAACTGCTGCTGGAAGACAGAGGAAGCCATCATTGCCATTACAACCGGTCAACATCGATCAACCATTTGAACAATGGGGATTAGATATAATAGGTGAGATCGTTCCTCACTCTTCCAAACATCATAAATACATCCTTATAGCTACTGATTACTTTACCAAATGGGTAGAAGCAGTTCCACTCAAGACAACCAACTCTGAGAGTATCATCGAATTTATAGATCAATTCATAATCACCAGGTTTGGCTTACCTTCTGCTTTAATGTTTGATAATGCATCATATTTTTCAGGTAATGCTATGACTGAATTTGCGCTCAAAAGAGGTTTTAAACTTAAATATTCTGCTAATTATTATCCGCAAGGAAATGGGTTGGCTGAATCAACAAACAAAAACCTTATTAGAATCATTAAACGGACTATTGATCAAAATCATAGAAATTGGCATAAGTCTTTAATGTATGCTCTTTGGGCAGATCGAATAACTCAGAAAAATTCTATTGGCACTTCTCCTTTTAATTTAGTTTATGGGAAAGAAGTGGTCCTACCAACAAATCTAGTTATTCCTTCTTTAGCCTTAGTTCAATTCATTGAAGAAACCCCTTCCTCATCCTTGCAATTAAGACAATTGCAGATCCTTAAGCTTGAAGAGGAACGAGAAAAGGCCAGAATTACCCACGTGCATCATCAACAATTAGTAAAAGCTTCTTTTGATTCAAACTTGGTATCTAGAAAATATTTTCAGCTTGGAGACTTAGTATTAAAATGGGATAAAGCCCATGAAGAGAAAGGCAAGCATACTAAATTCCAACGGATGTGGCTTGGACCATTCCAGATTGTCGAACTCATTGGTCCATCAACTTTCATGTTACAAGATTTAGCAGGGAAAAGAGAGTCTTTACCTGTTAATGGACAGATCCTAAAAAATATTTCCTATAAAAGATGATCTCTTCTATTTTCTGTAGATTATAGTCTAGTTTAGTTTTCTTTTGTTAATAAAACAGGTTGAGAATGTTCACTTTTTGGTTTCCATGAAAAGAATAGTGTCTCATGTCAATTTTGTTTTTTTAGCTTGTATAAGTGGGAGTGATTAGGAAAATTAATCTCCATTTGTGAAACATAGGTTCAAGTGCTATCATTCTGAAAATTTTTCCTGTTTTTTTGTTTCAACTATACAAATTTTGGTTAGAATCAACCTCAGGAAGAAATTTTCCTTATATCAATCATAAAAAGTATCATTAACAAAACAAATATTCTCTGCGGAAAAGCTATTTTTAAACTCTACAATTGTCGTCGAGAAGAATTCTTAAGGAACCAATGACTTCCTCCCCACATTACGAAATTGTGAGATTCAAAGGGTAATCCAACTATGCACTTTAAACTTAAAGAATAAAAGGTCTCATCAAGAGCCAGCTTATCATGATCATAAAGATTATAACTAACTGACATTGCCATACTGCATATCAAAATAGGGTAATAACTCGAGATTGTTGCAATCAAAAGACAAGGGGTCTCATCACGATCCAACTTGTTCAATTAAGTTATAAATCAAGTGAATGGCACTGTCAATTTTGGCCACCAAACCAAGACATTGTTCTTTAAGAATTAAAAGAGAAATAAGAAAGGAAAAAGCAATAAGTGTATATGAGGATTTATCTTTGAAAATTGCATGCTTCTCGAGTGGGACACTGGATCATTGTTGGGTAACAGGTAACCCTGTCGAGGCTATGAACGCCTGCTGGCAACAGAGGCTCTACCTACGACAAATGAGTACACCTAAACCGATCTAAAGAGATGTCTTTATTTTTATTTTTATAACCAAGTAATGACTGATGTGAGTAAAATGACTAACTCTGGGAAGAAGATAATCAGAATAAAGATAGTTAGAACAAGAAGATTGTTATTAATAAATAGCACTATTTACCTTATATATCTACAATGAAGTTTCATTTTCAAAACCATTTCTATTTTGGAAGTTTTAGAAAATTCAAAAAACCATCAGAGATAACTGGTTCTTTCATGTGAATCGCCAATTGTTGTGACCATCAACAACCCCCCTTTTTATTAGTGCTAGTAATAACATTAATAAATGGGGACCCTTCCAAAAAATCAAATCTTAGCATTTAATGTTGCCTTTTTGTTTTTAGAATAAATCAAGATGTCAAAGTAGGACTTGCTAAAATATGGAAATTTACCTTCTCATACTCCAAGCACACAAAACTTCACAAACTACGAGTTTCCTTATGAAAGGCATTACATGACCATAAGACCCAAGGAAAAACTTTATAACAGAAAGTCTAAAATATATAAGCAAACCATGAAAAAACCCGCTTTATAAAAGATTATTCTCGCATCGCAAAAGGTTACAGCGGACATCCCTTATAAAGGTAACTCCTCAAAAATGCGATCCGCGAGAATGCGAGATCACAAAGCTTACAACCTCATTGCATCGCAAATTCCAATACCGCGGCGTTACTTTATGTAACATAACCAAATATTGAAAAATGAGATAGCGCCTCGCAAATCGCATATCGCAGCAGCTCAACGTAACGATGGTTTTTAACAAAAGCATGTTTTGCGATATAGTGATCTACGATATTGCGAAGCAAATCACAAAATCGCTTTTATCGCAATTCAAAGGGCTCAGAGTTCTAGGACAGTACTTTCCGACGTTTGATGCAAAGTTATGAACATTAAAGTTTAGCATAAAGTTCCATTACTGATCATTTATTAAAAACGATTCGAATCAGTGTAAAGGACCATTTGACGCAAGTTGATATCTTTTGATATGATTTAGAATTAAAGATCTCCTGTCACCTTATTTTCATCTTTCTATTGATTATTCCTATATTCACTATCATCTTATCATATTTTGGCTCTCTACTTGTAATTCTCAAGGGAACACACGGAACGTAATACACGAAGAAATGGGGAAGAAAGGCAAGGCTCCTATGTCTAAGAATACAGAAATGGCCCCATTATTCACAGACACTACCTGTAATCGGGACACAGGGATATCTACGTGGGAAGCTATGTATCAGTTGTTGGAGGATGAAAAGCCAAGAATTATGGAGGTTACAGTTACAGTGGATGGACGCGGCTCCTATGAAGCATCTCTAACTGAACTTGCATGCTCGTTTCTACATCGCATTGCTGTGAGGCCGAAGATACTTCCATACACTGACATGGTGAAATGGATTATAGATGACGCAAACGTATTCAACATAGAATTCAAGACGACCAGCCAACAAGTCATTGAGTCATTTACTCTAAGAAATTTGAGGTGTATGTACCACTTACCAAAACCCCAGGCCATCTACAACAAGCAATTCGTCGAGAAGTTCGCCAAACAGAACGAATACTTGACAGAATGCACAAAGCACTGGTCAAACAATGAGGAAAGACTAAAAAAGGATAAAAACGATATGTACGCCACTGGCTCTCTTTGTTCTCCTTACTGTTTTTCCACTGCAATGTTATGTAGATTGTTTGGGAAACCAGACATTAAAACCTTTTCATAAAAATGGTTACCTTTATTGGATGCGGCTACAAATGCCACAATAATGAATTGGGCCCAAATCCTGTTGGACAATTTGGCCACTGCAATTTTGGGATATAGAACTAAAAGAAGCTTTACCACGAGGGTTTACCCTCCATTCTTTTTGAGCACCTATATTATGGACACTATATGTTTTGTTTCTGATTTTCCTATTATGGGTTGGAGGTTGATGGTACAAAATCCACTTCCCATTCAGATTTATCAAAAAGTATTGTGGGAATCCAATTTCTTCCCACATTTCTTTAAAATTTGTCACAGAGTTATGCTCCCAATTTTTAAAATGCTCTACAACCGAGATGCCACAAGGTTTTCCCCAAAAGCTGAAGTCGATATTCTCTCATTGGCAAGGTGGTTTGGGGAAGAATTGTTCACGTGTATCAGAGTGTTTCGCAGCATTGCTTCACCCCATGTGCTACCTTTTTACGTCCCCGACAAACTGATGGCTAGGGAGATAGCCTATCAGACTTGCGGCGTGGGGCAAATGAGCAAGGTTCTAAAAGATTCCAAGAAGGCCATTTGGCCCAAATTTCCTGTAGTATGTGGAGCATTTGCATTGCATGACTTAGGTCATGCTTTCAAAGAAGTGGATATTGTACTATGTTTACAACTACCAAAGTTCCCGAGGAGGCAATATGATCCTTTTGGGGTTGTATGTAATTTTACCACATTGGTTAAAATAAAAGTATTTTCTCATGAAGAAGATCCCTTCGTCGATGTTTTTCTGCAGAAAAACACCTTCAAAGAGGTCCAACATACAAAACAAATTTAGTTTGACCAAGAAAATCTCAAAAAATTTGACAATTACAGAAAGCAGAGGTTGTCAAAGGTCCCATTGGACCAATTGCTCATTGAACCAATAAGGGAGCCTACTCCCAGTGTTAGCATAAGTGAGGGTTCAAAAGAGAAGTCTAAAATATGTTTTGTTTCTGATTTTCCTATTATGTGTTGGAGGTCGACGGTACAAAATCCACTTCCCATTCAGGTTTATCACAAAGTATTGTGGGAATCCAATTTCATCCCACATTTCTTTAAAATTTGTCACGGAGTTATGCTCCCGATTTTTAAAATGCTCTACAATAGAGATGCCACAAGGTTTCCCAAAAAGCTGAAGTCGATATTCTCTCAGTGGAAAGGTAGTTTGGGGAAGAATTGTTCACGTGTATCAGAGTGTTTGGCAGCATTGCTTCACCTCATGTGCTACCTTTTTACGTCCCCAACAAACTGATGGATAGGGAGATAGCCTATCAGACTTGCGGCGTGGGGTGAATGAGCAAGGTTCTGAAAGATTCCAAGAACTCCATTTGGCCCCAATTTCCTGTAGTATGCAGAGCATTTGCATTGCATGAATTAGGTCATGCTTTCAAAGAAGTGGATAATGTACTATATTTACAACTACCAAAGTTGCAAGGGAGGCAATATGATCCTTTTGGGGTTGTATGTAATTTTACCACATTGGTTAAAATAAAGGTATTTTCTCATGAAGAAGATCCCTTCGACGATGTTTTTCTGTAGAAAAACACCTTCAGAGAGGTCCAACATACAAAACAAATTCAGTTTGACCAAGAAAATCTCAAAAAAATTGACAATTACATAAAGCAAAGGTTGTCAAAGGTCCCATTGGACCAATTGCTCATCGAACCAATAAGGGAGCCTACTTCTAGTGTTAGCATAAGTGAGGGTTCAAAAGAGAAGTCTAAAATAAGTTCTAAAAAAGAATCAACTGAAAAGTTCAGTGATTAGTCCAAGAGTGAACACAACAGAAGTGAGTAATCAATTAAAGACACAGCTCAATCTACAGAAAAGCCTGATTAGCAGGTTTTGTCCCCAAAACAAGCTGAAGTTCCCACTCCTATTACAAAGCCAACAAAGCCACTTGTAATTGATATAGAAGGGGAATGGGAAAATTTTAATAAGATTCTGACCACAAAGGAACAAACTCCAGAGCCTCCAACAAATGCAAAAGAGACGACTACGAAGATGGTAATAGAAAGGGCTGTCAATACTCAAGAAACGGAGCACATTCCTGTTGCCCCTTCTTCCTAGATTGTACTAAGGATAGAGGAAATTCCTCCTCTAGATTTGTTTTATAGCCCTCAACATAAATCTGTCGTTAGAAGGCAAAGAAAGAAACGAAAATTGGATGTTGTGCTTGCTCTCGAGGATGAACCCCTGGGTGTTCTTTGGAAAGACCCCACTACAGACCCATCAGAAAATCTAACTAAGCTCTCACAAATCGCAGGAGCATATGCTTCAACAACTATTGATAAAGCAACAGAAGTCCAATTGTTACTTAAATAGAAAGAGGATAGGATTTTGTTTTTGGAACAACAGCTACAACGAGTTAGCATCAATCAAGAACCAAAAACACAACTAGCAAAACTCCAGCAAGACTTCCAGCAAATGCAATTGGCACATCAAAGCAGTTTGGTCAGTAAAGAAAAGCAATTACAGGATATGATAGAATTGCATAAAGACGATCCCAAAATTGGGGAGTTCATCACAGAAGCACTTGCTCTTAATTCTCAGCTTTTGCAACAAAAAGAATTACTATGCCAGGAGATTTCGCAATGGAATTGCAACTTGAATACGATTCAATTTTTAAGAAGGTCTCAAACTTCTTAAACTGGCAGAGATCTGAAGAAGGGAAAAGAGCAGATATGCCCAGAATTGATGAATCACACAAAGAGATTTTATTCGCGAAATGGGATTTTCGGTTAAAAGAAGTGGAACAGGCAATGGAAGAGGTAACGACAACAGCGAATAGTGTCATTAAATGCATAAATGAAAATCTGTACAAGGCCAATTTGGTAGCAGAGACCACTCCGGACTTCCTTCCAAGGCACAACAACTTCAAACAGTGTGGAAAAAAACAGCAGAGGAAAGGGCAGAGGCGATTAAACAGGTAAACAAGTTAAACTGGGAGACATACTGGCAGTACCTGGTAAAACCACATAACCAATGGATGACCCTGAAGTGCCTCATAACTTCTGTCGAGAAGATAGTGCCATCTCTTGCCAATGCCGTATTTGCAGGGCAGTTAAAAGCTGAAGTCGGCCAACCGACGCTCTTGAAACCAATGCTGGAGATTTGCAATTTGAAAGATCAGATGCAGGATTTATCATAAATACAGTTTATTTTTGTTTTAGTTTATTTTTTCTTAAAATGAGGCAAGTCGTTTAAACCTCCTCATTTATTTTTGTAATATTTATTTTTAGATTTCATAGAGTAGTATTTAAACGCCTCTCATGTATTTAGAGAGGGGTCCAGAGTTTTATCAAAAACAATTCTTTAGAATGTGCATTTTGCCCCCCACTCAGGAGATTTTGATAAAATGAATGGAACGAGATTTATTTTCTATATGAGTTTGATATCTGCTACTGAAATTCACTTTTGTACTCTTAGTGGATGTTGAGTGTTTTGAAGATAGATCTATATTGTTGCAGCTCATGAGTAGAACATATTACAAATTGTATTTTTATCTCCTAATACTTTTTACTTATGTGTCAAGCGATAAATCATTTTCAGTTATTTATATATGAAAGTTTGAAATGTTTAGTTATCATTATTTCACTTCTATATGGTGATGACTTACTCTTTATGTTGAATATGTGAATGACTCTTATGCGATATATTTCTCATAATTGTTTCAACTAAATTTTTATATGAAACAATCATTTTTAAAAAGGATTATATTCTCATTGTGATTGAATGATTTTCATTATCAATTTCTTTTGTAAATTATTTTAGATCACATAAGTAAATGTTACTCCCGGGATAGTTTAAAGTTAGATGTTTTCTTTGATTACAATATATTGCATATGATAAAGATTAGATTTAGAACAAGCATTCACCCTATAAAACCCCAAAAAAGAAAAACATCATCTCATTAGCACACACATCATAAATAGATTGGGAAACTGGTCCATCATCCCCAGTTGGAGCCACTATTCCAAACGGAAAAGGAGTTGCATTAAGGTCCGGACCAGGTCGTTATCTCCCTTGTTGTAGACCCGATTTTTCGAGTCTTCAACAAGGCCCAAAGTAAGGATTGTACTATTGAAGGTAATCTCATAGCCATCGGATAACGCAAATATAATGAAGATAAAATAGAAGGAAAAAAAATGACTAACAAGACTCCTGAAGCCTCAAATACCAAAAGTCCACAAGACCAACAAAGTGAAGAAATGACAATGATTACAAAATATTTGCCAAACATAATTCAAAAAATAGAATTTGGGAATAGAAATCCTAGCCAAGTGCCTCTAAACCAGGCACCCCAAAGGAATTTGCAACAACATAATTATAACCCCCTTAATAACAACCCTAATGCACCTTTTAGGAACCAAGGTCACTATCGAAGACCCTTTAACTTGCAAATCTTGCAATGGCGTCAAAGTGTTGATGAGCCTCCTATTCAACCTCCATTATAGAATAATGCTAACATTCTAGAAGGATATGATGATGAAGTAGCTAGTTAGCAAATGAATCCTGATGAAGATGATTATCCTCAAATTAATTGTTTGGATCAAAGTTTGGATTTACAAACCAAAATTTATAATCAGGAACATTTAAATTACCTTGATCAAGGGTTTTTGTCTCCACATATTAAGCATTTTACTGAGCATTTAGAAGCCCAGATTTGGCGTAAGTACAATCTGAGGCCAAGAAAATATGATAAAAGAGTAGAAAACCCCAATTGTAAACAAGATCAAGTAAAAAAACTAGTGAAAGATGATAAATCAACAATAATAATGAGGATCCTAAAGAAATAGAACCATATAAAAACATACCAAGAAACCCTCAAAATCTTAATTTATAGAATGAATTAATTAAGGTTAAAATTCATGTACCTTTAATGGGAACTATAAAAATGACAACCTATAAGTAGGAAATCGATAAATTTATGCATAAATCAATTTAATGTGAAAAATCGTACAATATACTAGTTATTGATTCAATCAAAATACAAGAAGATGCTCCCAAATTTAGCATTCAGCCTCAAATTGAAAAGGAGGGAAATCTAGTACCACCTTTTTACATTAGTTTGAAAATACACAATTTTACCCTACATAATTATATGCTAGACTCAAGGGAATTACATAATTTGATGTAAAAAGAGATAATGGACAAGTTGGGCCTAGATATTACTCGAGAATACAAATATTTGTATTCTTTTGACTCTTAGATATTCAAATGCCTTGGGATGATAAAATACATGGTAGTTGTGTTAGCATAGGTACTAGTTAAGAGCGTTGTAATGGATGTAGTGGTAGCTAACGTTGCCCAAAATGATGGAACATTATTATCTAGATCGTAAGGCGATCAATTAGGAAGGTATTTACAACTTGACTTATCATATGCCACTATCTTTGTCTTTGAAGGATAAACCCAAAGATTGTATTGTGAATCTCGGTTGGCTTACACCATTAGTTCAAAGAAAGATCCTCATAATTTTCCTGTATATGCTTTTGATGGTAACCTTTGTAATTATGTTCTCACAACTTTAGAGGAAGAGAAAACCTTGGTCATTAAGAAAGTTAAACCAAAAACTATTATAAATAATGTAAATACGGTTGAAAGATGTATGTTGATGGCGCTTCTTCTCGAAACGGATTTGGGGCTAGATTCATTTTATTTCTCCCATCCAAGGAAATGTTACTTTCCTGTTTAAGCTCGATTTTGAAAGTACTAATAATGTGGTTGAATATGAAGCTTTATTCTCAAGATTAGAAGTGGCCTGTAAATTGAATATTCAAAAAATTGTGATTTTTGGTGATTCTGAGTTGGTTATTAAATATGTTACCAAAAAATGCCAAACCAAGCATCCAAGGCTCAGAGAATATAGAAATCAAGTTTGGGATGTCACCAAAAGTTTCTTTTCAACCATTAATTTTACAACAATTCCCAAAGATAAAAATCAATTAGCATATGCACTGGTCATGACAGTTGTAACCTTCATTACCCCCTAAGGAAACTGAATAAAAATATGAGACTGAGGTTTTCTATCAAACTTCAATTCTTGATAATGTGAAGCATTGGAAGGTCTTTGAAGATGATCAAGAGATCAAAAGATTTATTGAAATGATAAATTATTTTTTTGACCTTTGCATAGAAGGAGATGAGGCTAATGACTAAGAAAATATTGATTCTTCTAAACTTAAAGGAAAGATCAATAAACATGATATTGTGCAACTGAAGAATAATTACATCCCTAGAGGTCGTATTCCTTTGGAAAAAATAGTCGATCAAAAATATGCCACAACGACCCCTATGCTTAAACCTTTAAACATGGAAATTGAGCAAATAAACGTAGGAACAGTATAATATCCTAAATTTGTGAATTTATCTAGATCTATTCATGAAGAAGCTAAAAAACAATGCATAGCCCATTTTAAGGAATATTCTAATGTATTTTCCTAGAGCTACAAAGATCTAAAAACTCATGATAGACATATTATTAAGCATAGGATTCCTTTGAAATAAGGTGTTAAACCATTAAGGTAAAATCTCAGACAAGTTAATCCATTGTTGTTTTCATCCATTGAAAAAGAGGTTAAAAATTTACTCGACGCTAAGATTATTTTACCCTTGAGATACTCTGACTGGGTGGCTAACTTAGTGCTCATTGGGAAGAAGAATGGTGAAATTTGACTCTGTGTCAATTTCATAAATTTAAACAAATTATCGCTCAAGGATAATTATCCCCTACCTAAAATGGATCATATCCTTCAAAGGGTAGTAGGAGGTCATCGAATTTCAATGATAGATGGACTTTCAGGCTATAATCAGATAGTTGTCTAGAAAGATGATAGATACAAAACTACCTTCAGCACCCCTTGGGGGACCTTTATGTACAAAAAAATGCCTTTCAGATTAATGAATTATGCAGGGGCTACATTCTAGAGAGCCATGGATATTGCCTATGTGGACAAAAAAGACTGTTTTATTCTGATACCAAACTGTAAGAACCCATTCATTCACAGATTTTATAATAGAAGAACATGAAATCTTACAAACAGAATTTTACAAAATTTAAATAATTAATCTATTGAATACCAACCTGTCTGCTTTGTTGACAATCTGTCTGCTCTGCTACAATTCTTGTCTAGATGAGTTACTAAAACGGCCAAAACCTCCCTGCCGAACTGAGTACAACCTAGGTACTCAGTCTTAGAAAACTTTTAATTGAAGCAATCTATTTTCCCCCGTGCCTAAAAACATCAGTATAATCAAGACTCGTATCCAAAATTATTCTCAACTCTGCTGCCTCCCCCCAAACTCGTTTTTCCTTCTTCTTTTATTTCCTCATCCACCGCTTTCTCCTCATCCCCCTGTCAACAATTTGGTTACGTGTACTTTATGAAATCAAATCTCATTTGATTTCGTTGATCTTTATTTGGACACATAGTTTAATTTAATAAGGTTTATTTTTTTTTAATGAATTAATTAAATTGATTAAATTTATACTTTTTAATTAATTTATATTATTATTTTATTATATTCTTAATTTTAAATTGTCAATTTTAATCTGTACTTTTAAATTAATATTTTCTGCTGGTTTTAAGGACTTATCATATATATGATACTCTGGTGTGGTATTAATTTATTACCTTAATTTATATCTCCTCCTATAGTAACTAGTTTACATATAGTGTGATACATGCGGGTCCATGCATACGTGGCTATCGTATGGAGGTCTCGTATGTATGCTAATACTCATATTTTATTTATAGGCGGGTCATTACATACATCCCCCCTTCCAAAAACTTCGTCCCGAAGTTAGGATTATACTAAAATATATTAGTGATTGATGTATATTTCATTTTATATGGGTATTTAAAAATTTTGATTTCTTAAATATTTTAAGATTTTACAACTATAATATTCATGTCCTCTCCCAGTTGATTTTATTTTTTATTTTTTTAAGCTACTCTAGAATCATCCTATCCTTCCTAATCTCTTACGCTTCCATCCTATCCATCCTCTACTAGAGTATGCCATGGTGTCAGCTATACTGATTAACCATTCATAGACTCTCAAGGGTGTCAGCGTTGATTACATCAACCTGATTGCCCAGTAGGCATCTAGCAGTCATCATCACATGTCTAGGGGAGCGTGATTCGCACAGTCCTCCCATGACTCCAGGTTTTTTGAGGATAAACGGTGGGCAATACCTCCACCCCTCCTAGTGGGACCAGAGTTAATGTTCTTTCATGGAACCTTATTGAGTCTTAATTGTACTGAAGTTTTTGTCATCACATGACCATTTTAGTAATAATACTAGCTGCAACGTAAACACTTGTCCATATATTATAACATGTGAATCAGTATATACATAAAATAAACAATTTATGTATAGCTTATACATGTTATCTCTAATACAACATATTTCGTCATGTGCTGCTAATGTTATCAACTTTCATATTGAAATTGTAATCATTCTTTTATTTCTATCTCATTGATATGCATAATAATAATAATAAAAATAATAAAATTATACTATCTTAATTCCTATCAGAATTCATAATTTAAATTTTATAGCAAGATTAATCAAATATTAAACTTACTTTGATATCTATAATTCAGTAAGATTAATTTGAATGACATATTTCATCTTGGTATCCATGTACCAATGGAATTAAGCAGATAACATATCATAAAAATTCACGTTTATATGTGATCATTCCAAAATAGTTTTGAGTATCTGATTTAAAGTAAAGTAAATATATACAAAATATGGTTTAAGGTTCTTCAAAATTGACACAAGTTGGGGTATTTTTGATATATGATTTCCGTATCTTCCCATGTAGCTGATCCAGGACTATACTTGTCCCACTGGACCTTAACTTGGTCTACCAGATGATTCCTGATCTATCGAACCCTACGTTCCATTATACATAATGTTTCCTGTATACATAATAAAATTGTAAAAATGTTGAAGTATACTTTCATATTTAACGTATAATTTGCAATTTTAAGTTTATAAATGGGTATAGTTTTTTTTGCTATTTTTACTGGGAAAAGTACTTATCCTTAGTCAAATTTGCATACAATAATAGTTACCATAGTTCAATTAGAATTCCTCCTTTTGAAGCATTATACGGCAGACCTTGCAGAACACCGTTAAGTTGGGACAGGTTAGAAGATCGGGTGATAATAGGGCCAGAATTAATCCAAGAGATGGAGGAGCAGGTAAAACAAATTAGACAACAGTTAAAAGAAGCACAAGATAGACAAAAGAGATATGTTGATAATCACAGAACTGATAGGAAATATGAAGTAGGGGATCAGGTTTTCATCCGCATCAAACCAAATAAAAGCACTATTCGATTCAAAAAAGGGACAAAGTTGTCACCCCGATTTATTGGACCATTTAAAGTCATGGAAAGAGTTGGACCTGTCGCCTATCGTCTTGCACTGCCACCTCACTTGCATAAAGTTCATAATGTATTTCATGTATCTGTATTAAGGCATTACATAGCTGACAAATCTCATAACCTTCAATGGAAGGAACTGCAGGTATCGGACGAAGGAATCATATCGGTCGAACCATTACATATACTGGAATGTAGGGTTCGACAGCTCAGGAATCGTCTGGTAGACCAAGTTAAGGTCTAGTGGGACAAGTATAGTCCTGGATCGGCTACTTGGGAAGATACGGAAATCATATGTCAAAAATACCCCAACTTGTGTCAATTTTGAAGAACTTTAAACCATATTTTGTATATATTTACTTTACTTTAAATCAGATACTCAAAACCATTTTGGAATGATCACATATAAACGTGAATTTTTATGATATGTTATCTGCTTAATTCCACTGGTACGTGGATACCAAGACGGAATATGTCATTCAAATTAATCTTACTGAATTATAGATATCAAAGTAAAGTTTAATATTTGATTAATCTTGCTATAAAATTTAAATAATGAATTCTGATAGGAATTAAGATAGTATAAATTTTGCTTTATTTATGCATATCAATGAGATAGAAATAAAAGAATGATTACAATTTCAATATGAAAGTTGACAACATGAGCAGGACATGACGAAATATGTTGTACTAGAGATAACATGTATAAGCTATACAGAAATTGTTTATTTTATGTATATACTGATGCACATGTTATAAAAAATGGACAAGTGTTTACGTTGTAGCTAGTATTGTTACCAAAATGGTCACGCGATGACAAAAACTTCAGTACAATTAAGACTCAATAAGATTCTATGAAAGAACATTAACTCTGGTCCCACTAGGAGGGGTGGAGGTATTGCCCACCGTTTATCCTCCAAAAACCTGGAGTCATGGGAGGACTATGCGAATCACGCTCCCCTAGACGCGTGATGATGACTGCCAGATGCTACTGGGCAATCAGGTTGATGTAATCAACACTAACACCCTTGAGAGTCTATGAATGGTTAATGAGTATCACTGACACCATGGCATACTCTAGTAGAGGACGAATAAGATGGAAGCAGAAGAGATTAGGAAGGATAGGATGATTCTAGAGTAGTTTTTATAATAAAAAAAAATAAAAAAAAATCAACCGGGACAGGACATGAATATTAAGTTGTAAAATCTTAAAATATTTAGGAAATCAAAATTTTTAAATACCCATATAAAATGAAATATACATCAATCACTAATATATTTTAGTATAATCCTAACTTCGGGACGAAGTTTTTGGAAGGAGTGATGTATGTAATGACCCGCCTATAAATAAAATACAAGTATTAGCATACATACGAGACCTCCATAGGATAGCTACGTATGCATGGACCCACATGTATTGCACTATATGTAAACTAGTTACTACAGGAGGAGATATAAATTAGGGCAATAAATTAATATCACACCATAGTATCATATATATGATAATTCCTTAAAACCAGTAGGAAATATTAATTTTAAAGTACAGATTAAAATTTACAATTTAAAATTAAGAAAATAATAATATAATAATATAAATTATTTAAAAAGTATAAATTTAATTAATTTAATTAATTCATTAAAAAAAATAAACTTTATTAAATTAAACTATGTATCCAAATAAAGATCAACGAAATCAAATGAGATTTGATTTCATAAAGTACACGTAACCAAATTTTTGACACGGGGATGAGGAGAAAGCAGTGGATGAGGAAATAAAAGAAGAAGGGAAAAACCAGTTTGGGGGGAGGCAGCAGAGTTGAGAATAATTTTGGATACGATTCTTGATTATACTAATATTTTTGGGCACGGGGGAAAACAGATTGCTTCAATTGAAAGCTTTTTGAGACTGAGTACCTAGGTTGTACTCAGTTTGGCAGGGAGGTTTTGGTCGTTTTAGTAACGTAGCTGGACAAGAATTGCAGCAGAGCAGACAAATTGTCAGCAAAGCAGACAAGTTGGTATTCAATAGATTAATTATTTAAATTCTGTAGAATTCTGTATGTAAGATTTCATGTTCTACTATTATAACAACGCATCAAACTGTAAGAACCCATTCATCCATGGATGTTATAATAGCAGGACATGAATCTTACATACAGAATTTTACAGAATTTAAATAATTAATCTATTGAATACCAACCTGTCTGCTTTGCTGACAATCTATCTGCTCTGCTACAATTCTTGTCTGGCTGCATTACTAAAATGGCCAAAACCTCCCTGCCGAACTGAGTACAACCTAGGTACTCAGTCTCAGAAAGCTTTCAATTAAAGCAATCTATTTTCCCTCGTGCCCAAAAACATCAGTATAATCAAGACTCGTATCCAAAATTATTCTCAACTCTGCTGCCTCCCCCCTAACTGGTTTTTCCCTTCTTCTTTTATTTCCTCATCCATCGCTTTCTCCTCATCCCCCTGTCAACAATTTGGTTACGTGTACTTTATGAAATCAAATCTCATTTTATTTCGTTGGTCTTTATTTGGATACATAGTTTAATTTAATAAGGTTTATTTTTTTTAATGAATTAATTAAATTTATACTTTTTAATTAATTTATATTATTATTTTATTATTTTCTTAATTTTAAATTGTAAATTTTAATCTGTACTTTAAAATTAATATTTTTTGTTGGTTTTAAGGACTCATCATATATGATACTCTGGTGTGGTATTAATTTATTACCTTAATCTATATCTCCTCCTATAGTAACTAGTTTACATATAGTACGATACATGCGGGTCCATACATACGTAGCTATCGTATGGAGGTCTCGTATGCAAGGATAATTTTAGGGGCGAATGTTCGCCCTTTGGCGAAATTAAGGGGTTTTAAATTTTTAGTGGGCGAATATTTTGTATCATAGTACATTTTTACAAATCACCTCAAATAGCCCACCTTATTTTAAGGGAGAGGGTAAAAAAGGTAAATTTAGCCCTTGAAATTAGGACTTACAACCTTCCATTCGCCCATTTTCAAGAATAGGTTTTATTTAAGTGAATCCATTCGCCCATTTTCAAGAATAGGTTTTATTTAAGTGAATCCTATGGGCCAAATACCATATTTATAAAAGAGGTATGGTAAATTAATAAAAATATAAATAAATGAGAGGTATGGTAAATAAATAAAACATTTTGTATATTTACTCCAAAGTCACCTTATATACATGTAAGGGTGTAAACAAATAAAAATATAAGTAAAGTGGAGGTATGGTAAATAAATAAAACGTATTTTTATACTTACTCAAAAGGTACGGTAAATAAATAAAAATATAAATAAACTAGACGTAAGGGTGTAAACAAATAAAAATATAAGTAAAGTGGAGGTATGGTAAATAAATAAAACGTATTTTTATACTTACTCAAAAGGTATGGTAAATAAATAAAAATATAAATAAACTAGACGTATCGTAAATAAATAAAACCTCTTTTTATATTTAGTCCATAACCCTCGTTCTATTTATGAAGGCTCAAGAAAGAGGTTTTATTTAAGTGAATCCTATGGGCCAAATACCATATTTGTAAAAGAGGTATGGTAAATTAATAAAAATATAAATAAGCGAGAGGTATGGTAAACAAATAAAACATTTTTTTATATTTACTCCATAAGTCACCTTATATTTACGAACACTAAAAAAATGGGTTATATTTAGGTGAAACCTATGGCCAAAATACTATGGGACAAATACCATGGACTAGATTGTTATTAATACCATGCAAAAAACCATTATTAACCCTAATATTAGAATTAATAAAAATAAAAATGGCACATGGTATTGACCCATGGTATTCACCAAAATGGCACATGGTATTGACCCATGGTATTCACCTGGAATGTAGCCTATTTAAATGGGGGAATTAAACCAGCATGTAGCCTATGCTAAGATTCACTAGGACTTTACAAAGTTTTATTATTTAGTGAAAGACTCGCCAAGATATTATAAGATTTTATAACTGAGTAAAATATTCGCCATGCCTGGTGAGAGATTCGCCAAAAAATTATATATACATATTATATTATTGATAAAATCGCCTTCCATTTTTCCTATATACCATGGAGATTCGCCCATTTATTATATTTATAAATTTAGCGGGGGTTCTTAAAATTTTCCCTGCTCGTATGTATGCTAATACTTGTATTTTATTTATAGGCGGGTCATTACATATATCCCCCCTTCCAAATATTTCATCTTGAAGTTAGGATTATACTAAAATATATTAGTGATTGATGTATATTTCATTTTATATGGGTATTTAAAAATTTTGATTTCTTAAATATTTTAAGATTTTACAAATATAATATTCATGTCCTGTCTCGGTTGATTTTTTTTTTTTAAAGCTACTCTAGAATCATCCTATCTTTCATAATCTCTTCCGCTTCCATCCTATCCGTCCTCTACTAGAGTATGCCATGGTGTCAGCTATACTGATTAACCATTCATAGACTCTCAAGGGTGTTAGCATTGATTACATCAACCTGATTGCCCAGTAGGCATCTGGCAATCATCATCACACGTCTAAGGGAACGTGATTCGCACAGTCCTCCCATGACTCCAGGTTTTTGGAGGATAAATGGTGGACAATACCTCCACTGCTCCTAGTGGGACCAGAGTTAATGTTCTTTCATGGAACCTTACTGAGTCTTAATTGTACTGAAGTTTTTGTATCACGTGACCATTTTGGTAACAATACTAGCTGCAACGTAAACACTTTTCCATATATTATAACATGTGCATCAGTATATACATAAAATAAACAATTTATGTATAGCTTATACATGTTATCTCTAGTACAACATATTTCATCATGTCCTGCTCATGTTATTGACTTTCATATTGAAATTGTAATCATTCTTTTATTTCTATCTCATCGATATGCATAAATAAAGCAAAATTTATACTATCTTAATTCCTATCAGAATCCATGATTTAAATTTTATAGCAAGATTAATCAAATATTAAACTTTACTTTGATATCTATAATTCAGTAACATTAATTTGAATGACATGTTCCGTCTTGGTATCCACGTACCAGTGGAATTAAGCAGATAACATATCATAAAAATTCACATTTATATGTGATCATTCCAAAATGGTTTTGAGTATCTGATTTAAAGTAAAGTAAATATATACAAAATATGGTTTAAAGTTCTTCAAAATTGACACAAGTTGGGGTATTTTTGACATATGATTTCCGTATACATAATAAAATTGTAAAAATTTTGAAATATACTTTCATATTTAACGTATAATTTGCAATTTTAAGTTTACAAATAGGTATAGTTATTTTTGCTATTTTTACCTGCTAGGCAGGTCTTACTAGTACCGAGGTCAAGGAGGGTGGTCTCGCAACCTCCTTGTCCTAATGTAAAGTATTCTATCCTAATGCCTAATAATTCTTAGTATATACGGATGCACGTGTTATAAAATATGGACAAGTGTTTACGTTGCAACTAGTATTGTTACCAAAACGGTCACGTGATGACAAAAACTTCAGTACAATTAAGACTCAATAAGGTTCCATGAAAGAACATTAACTCTGGTCCCGCTAGTAGGGGTTGAGGTATTGCCCACCGTTTATCCTCCAAAAACCTAGAGTCATGAGAGGACTGTGCGAATCACGCTCCCCTAGACGTGTGATGATGACAACCAAATGCCTACTGGGCAATTAGGTTGATGTAATCAACGTTGACACCCTTGAGAGTCTATGAATGGTTAATCAGAATAGCTGACACCATGGCATACTCTACTAGAGGACGGATAGGATGGAAGTGGAAGAGATTAGGAAGGATAGGATGATTCTAGAGAAGCTTACAAAAAAAAAATCAACTGGGACAGGACATGAATATTATAGTTGTAAAATCTTAAAATATTTAAGAAATCAAAAATTTTAAATACCCGTATAAAATGAAATATACATCAATCACTAATATATTTTAGTATAATCCTAACTTCGGGACGAAGTTTTTGGAAGGGGGAATGTATGTAATGACCCGCCTATAAATAAAATATGAGTATTATCATACATACGAGACCTCCATATGATAGCTACATATGCATGGACCCGCATGTATCGCACTATATGTAAACTAGTTACTACAGGAGGAGATATAAATTAAGGTAATAAATTAATATCACACCAGAGTATCATATATATGATAAGTCCTTAAAACCCGCAGAAAATATTAATTTAAAGTACAGATTAAAATTTACAATTTAAAATTAAGAAAATAATAAAATAATAATATAAATTAATTAAAAAGTATAAATTTAATTAATTCATTAAAAAAACCTTATTAAATTAAACTATGTATCCAAATAAAGATCAACGAAATCAAATGAGATTTGATTCATAAAGTACACGTAACCAAATTTTTGACACGGGGATGAGGAGAAAGCGGTGGATGAGAAAATAAAAGAAGAAGGGAAAAACCAGTTTGGGGAGGCAGCAGAGTTGAGAATAATTTTGGATACGAGTCTTGATTATATTGATGTTTTTGGGCATGGGGGAAAACAGATTGCTTCAATTGAAAGCTTTCTGAGACTGAGTACCTAGGTTGTACTCAGTTTGGCAGGGAGGTTTTGGCCATTTTAGTAACGTAGCCGGACAAGAATTTCAGCAAAGCAGACAGGTTGGTATTCAATAGATTAATTATTTAAATTCTGTAAAATTTTGTATGTAAGATTTCATGTTCCGCTATTATAAAATCCGCGGACGAATGGGTTCTTATAGTTTGATACCAAACTGTAAGAACCCATTCATCTGTGGATTTTATAATAGCAGAACATGAAATCTTACATACATAATTTTACATCTATTGAATACCAACCTGTCTGCTTTGCTGACAATCTGTCTGCTCTACTGCAATTCTTGTCCGGCTGCGTTACTAAAACAGCCAAAACCTCCCTGTCGAACTGAGTACAACCTAGGTACTCAGCCTCAGAAAGCTTTCAATTGAAGCAATCTGTTTTCCCCAGTGCCCAAAAACATCAGTATAATCAAGACTCGTATCCAAAATTATTCTCAACTCTGTTGCCTCCCCCAGCTACTTTTTCCCTTCTTCTTTTATTTCCTCATCCACCGCTTTCTCCTCATCCTTGTGTCAAAAATTTGGTTACGTGTACTTCATGAAATCAAATTTCATTTGATTTCGTTGATCTTTATTTGGATACATAGTTTAATTTAATAAGGTTTTTTTTAATGAATTAATTAAATTAATTAAATTTATACTTTTTAATTAATTTATTTTATTATTGTATTATTTTCTTAATTTTAAATTGTAAATTTTAATATGTACTTTTAAATTAGTATTTTCTGTTGGTTTTAAGGACTTATCATATATATGATACTCTCGTGTGGTATTAATTTATTACCTTAATTTATATCTCCTCATGTAGTAACTAGTTTACACATAGTGCGGTACATGCGGGTCCATGCATATGTAGCTATCGTATGGAGGTCTCGTATGTATGCTAATACTCGTATTTTATTTATAGGCAGGAATTACATACATCCCCCTTCCAAAAACTTCGTCCCGAAGTTATGATTATATTAAAATATATTAGTGATTGATGTATATTTCATTTTATATGAGTATTTAAAAATTTTGATTTCTTAAATATTTTAAGATTTTACAAATATAATATTCATGTCCTGTCCCGGTTGATTTTTTTATTTTTTTTAAGCTACTCTAGAATCATCCTATCCTTCCTAATCTCTTCCGCTTCCACTAGAGTATGCCATGGTGTCAGCTATACTGATTAACCATTCATAGACTCTCAAGGGTGTCAGTGTTGATTACATCAACCTGATTTCCCAGTAGGCATCTGGTAGTCATCATCATACGTCTAGGGGAGCGTGATTCGCACAGTCCTCCCATGACTCCAGGTTTCTGGAGGATAAACAGTAGGCAATACCTCCACCCGTCCTAGTGGGACGAGAGTTAATGTTCTTTCATGGAACCTTATTGTGTCTTAATTGTACTGAAGTTTTTGTCATCACGTGACCATTTTAGTAACAATACTAGCTACAACATAAACACTTGTCCATATATTATAACATGTGCATCAATATATACATAAAATAAATAATTTCTGTATAGTTTATACATGTTATCTCTAGTACAACATATTTCGTCATGTCTTGCTCATGTTATCGACTTTCATATTGAAATTGTAATCATTCTTTTATTTCTATCTCATCGATATGCATAAATAAAGAAAAAAATTATACTATCTTAATTCCTATCAGAATTCATGATTTAAATTTTATAGCAAGATTAATCAAATATTAAACTTTACTTTGATAACTATAATTCAGTAAGATTAATTTGAATGACATATTCTGTCTTGGTATCCACGTACCAGTGGAATTAAGCAGATTACATATCATAAAAATTCACATATATATGTGATCATTCCAAAATGGTTTTGAGTATCTAATTTAAAGTAAAGTAAATATATACAAATATGGTTTAAAGTTCTTCAAAATCGACAAAAGTTGGGGTATTTTTGACATATGATTTCTGTATCTTCCCAAGTAGCTGATCCAAGACTATACTTGTCCCACTTGACTTTAACTTGGTCTACCAGACGATTCTTGAGCTGTCAAACCCTACGTTCCAGTACACGTAATGGTTCGACCGATATGATTCTTTCGTCTGATACCTGCAGTTCCTTCCATTGAAAGTTATGAGATTTGTCAGTTATGTAATGCCTTAATATAGATACATTAAATACATTATGAACTTCATGCAAGTGAGGTGGCAGTACAAGACAATAGGCAACAGGTCCAACTCTTTCCATGACTTTAAATGGTCTAATAAATCGGGGTGACAACTTTGTCCCTTTTCTGAATCGAATAGTGCTTTTATTTGGTTTGATGCGGATGAAAACCTAATCCCCTACTTCATATTTCTTATCAGTTCTGTGAGCATCAGCATAACTCTTTTGTCTATGCTATGCTTCTTTTAACCGTTGTCTAATTTGTTTTACCTACTCCTACATCTCTTGGATTAATTCTGGCCCTACTATCACCCGATCTTCTAACCTGTCCCAACTTAACGGTGTTCTGCAAGGTCTATTGTATAATGCTTCAAAAGGAGGCATTCCGATTGAACTATGGTAACTATTATTATATGCAAATTCGACTAAGGATAAGTACTTTTCCCAGTGTGATTGCTAATCGATAACGTACATCCTCAACATATCTTCTAGTACTTGATTTACCCTTTCTGTTTTCCCATCAGTCTCAGGTTGATAAGCTATACTCAAATTTAGTTGAGTTCCTAAGGCTGACTGCATGCAAATCCAGAATCTTGAAGTGAATCGTGAGTCTCTATCTGATATGTTTTTTTTAGGTACTCCATGAAATCTAATAATTTCATTTATGAATACTCGAGCTACGTCAGCAACTTTGTAAGTATCTCTTACGGGAAAGAAATGGGCGCATTTTGTTAATTTATCCACTACCACCAAAATAGCATTGTGCCTTTGAGAAGTAAGAGGTAGCCCAGTGATAAAATCCATAAAAATGATCTCCCATTTGGTCAGAGGAATGTCATGAGGTTGTAGGAGACCTGCTGGATGACAATGATCAGCTTTTACTTGTTGACATTCTAAACATCTTGCAACGAATTGAACGATATTACGCTTCATGCCCGACCAGAAGAAGACTTTCTTGGTATTAGTATACATTTTCTTTACTCCATGATGTGCACAATATACTACTTTGTGAGCTTCCTTAAGGATGGTGTCTCGAAGATCCCTATTATCAGGAATATACATCCTTCCATGAAATCGTAAGATTCCATCATCTTCTAGTTCATATCCTTCAAACTTAGATTCTTTTGGCTTTTTACCATCAAGACTAGATCTTACCTTTAAATGCGAGCTATCTCTTATGAGGTGTTCTAGTACTCGTTTCCTTAAGTCTACTTTGATAGGTATGAGAGAGAATATTCGGGGCCTTCTACTTAAAGCATTTGCCACTACATTGAAACACCTTAAAAAAATGTTAGAAGTATGTTTTCAACAATATTGTTAAAATCCCAATGTGTGATCATCTCACCTCCTTTTATGAAGAGGTTACTTCCAATGGGGAATGTTGATATATTTGTTGTGGCTATAGATGCTTGCTAGCAGTGGACCTTCAAGGAGAAGTTTTAAATGCCATGTGCCATAATCTCATGAAGGTTGCTTCTCTTGCATGCATATACTCAATTTCTCCCTAAAATATGTTTGGAACCTCCTAGAAACAATGCACTCCTCTAAAATCTCACTACTTATCCATCCTCTGCTTAAGCAAGTGACTAGAGTCCAAATTATGATTCTAAATATGTAGAATGTGCCTTCACATTTTGAGATGATACTTTGGTGGTGATACATGCATCAAAATATGTAGAAAAGCACCCCAAATGAATTATGCCTACATGTGCAATAGTGCCTCCAAATATGTGAACTCAAAAATGAAACATGCCTCCAAAACATGTGAATAACTTTCAATATGTGATAGACATGGATCACTGTCACTACCTCTCCCATGCATGATAGAAAAGATCATGCTTGAACCAATATCCCAAATTTTACATCTCACGGTACAATGCTATTGAAAATAATGGCTTTGAAAGGCAAAATGAACTTGTGTTTTTGGGTAGTAATACATCTTATTGTCAATACAATTAAATCTTGTGTACTCATTTGAACACCAAGCACACGCGGATCTATTCCTCCATCTTTTATGTATTACAGATAGATTCCAACTATTCGATGTCCAAGTTTTCCCAACTATTGTCTTTTCATCATGTTTATTCATTTTCTTATTTTTTATTGTTGAGAAAATTTCATGATAGCACTCCTTGTCATTAATCATGTTCACAACATTTAATGATTTGAATCACTCATATATATATATATATATATATATATATATATATATATATATATATATATATATATATATATATATATATATATATATACTTTTCTATTGTTTTTAAATAACAATCTTTACTCTTTCCAAAATTCTCTCAATGAAGCCACTTCATCATTGCGACAAAAGGAACAACATACTCATGTTGCTAAAAACATCGAACAAACACCAAACCTCTAGCTATATAATTATATTAAATCTTCCACATCGTGCTTTATATTTCAAAATGAAACTAAAATCCCAATCCCTTTCCTTGAATTCAGCATCATTATGAAGTTTGTAGGTTGTCAATAATATATACCAAACAATTTGTAGCAGAGGCCAAACTTTTCACAATATTTCTTGTACAGAGCAAAACTGAAACCTATTATGGTATGTGACAGACTAAACCATTTCTTTTATTACCCAACATGGTTCTCAAGACTTAAGGTTACCATAAAAACATAATTAATTAATTTTTTATTGAAACCCATTGTAATATTTCAAAAAAAGTAGGATTGAACACAAAGTATGATATATGATAGGTTGAGCCTCATTTCTTTTCTTTTCAAATGATTGTCATACCCACACATATTATTTTAAAACCCAACCCGATACCTCAACATGGACTCCGAGATATCATGCATAAAATGATATATAACTAATATATATTTGTTTTTTAAAACAATGAAAATGAAGCAACTCAAAACCCTTTACATTGCCTTTGTATATTCCAACTAGTTATCATTTTGATGTGTGAAGTAAGAAATATTTACTTATATTTTCAACCCAAGCTCATGAAAACCCTTTAGGGCCACAAGTTCATTCTGAGAGGTAAACATAATGGAAAGAGTAAATATGAAAAAATGAAGCACACAGACAAAATATGCCATCATCAACCCAAATAGTTCATTCAGAATACATTCAACTCTTTCAATTAGGACATAGATGTATGTAGACATGCCAAACCACAATATACATACAAGACTAGATCACGATATTTTATCTCTCTAAACAGGGGAAAATAGCTTCGAACACAAACTCAGTATGCTATGCTAATCACGCAAAAATGTTTATTAACAAAATCAAGTTACAGGAATGTTAAACTATGGAGAGTACCCTTCTTTAACTACAGCCTCCTCATATTGCAAAATATGAGCTTAAATCGCAATTGAAATTCACTATTTTCCAGGGTTCGATTCCAACACAAAATTTCACCATAAAGCTAAAGCACAACTACAAACATTACAAATTACCGAATAAGTAGAGCAAAGCAACTGCAACAAATGCCAAGATTCAATGGTGAGTTGTAAATTACACACCATTAAGGCTCCACTAAATCAAAATTAATGCATGGCTTTAAAGTAGTATACAACCTTTGAAATATCAATCACAACAAACTTTATTATATGTCAAAAACATTTCATACAACATGCCAATGTTTTAGCACTCAATCACAAACCATTATAACATGTTAAATCCTTGTATAATATATCATAACGATGTTATGTTACAACATTGACCATTTTCATTATATAATAGGTGTAACTTTATCAAGTGTACTCATGAGCATATACCATAATTCCTAGCCACACATCTCACTACTCTAACATATCATATTTTCCATCTATATCACCTTTTATCATATGTTTTCACAAATTTGAGCCTTTGGTTGCACCATAGTGCCTTAGTTCTATATAATATCATAGTGTTTTCCATCAAACACATCACTTTTTCATATACCATATAGTTTTTTAGTATGTAATGCAATGGAATTGTAATATGACACTTATCATACATTATTTTAATATGTAATTCTATGTGTCAAACCATCTTCCAACCTTTGCATTATTAAAACATATATGGTTAAGATGCTTTGTAGGACAATTACCAACTTTTCCTAGCCTTTTCTATGTGATGAAACAATGTTACATATGTAGACCAACTTTTTACTATGAGTCACCAACCTTAGAAATGTATGTAGGATTTTTCAAAATTTGAAACAATATGCATAGATGATGTTGATAAACCATCAATGATGCTCATGTGAAACATAGAATTATGTTCCATATAGTGATATACATCATAAAAACTAAAATCAATAATTTGTAACGCATTCATTAGGGGACCCCGCCTACTTTAGCATAGAATAATGTAAAAATATATTTTGCAAACTTTGACACATGTGAGCCATATATGGGTCAACAATAGGTTCTTCTTATTGGCAACCTTCTTATCGTTCTTTGGATTTAGCTTTGGATGTAGCTTCCAACACTTATCTTTGGTGTGACCATTGACATTACAACGGTTGCAATAGTAGTTTATATCCTTGCATTGATGTGTAGTGGTTATTGTATTCTTGTCATTTTATTTCTACTTCTTCTTCCCCTCCCTAGAAGCATCTCGGTGGTCTTATTGTTTGGAACCACTTGGTCGTCCTTTCTTATGGCCTATATTCTCCAAATATTAGGTTTGTATACATGAATCATAAACTATCCTAGGTTTAAAGGGCATAAATTTCATCTATAAATGATTTTTTAGACCTCTTGTATACTTCAAGAATCTGCCTAGGTTCTTGGGATATATACCCAACAAAATCGTCATTTTTCTGAACTCAATGATGTACTCTTTCACATGCCACCCTTACCTCTACCTGAAGTGATGCTAATTGATCCACTAGTACTCTACATACCTACTAGGGTGGAATTATGACTTGATGAAGGTTATAAAAACTCGTGATTTAGTTATTGGTGGATCACACTCAATCCTAAGTGTCTCTATGTGGATTTCCCGCTAGGTTAATGCATGGCCCTCTAATTTCATAAAATTAAATATTTTTCTCTTTTTCTATATTATGGTCAATAAAATAAACTTCCAATTGTTGCAACCAATTACTCATCTTAATAGTATTAATCTCACCTTGGTGAGATTTGACATCCGCTCTCATTTCCATTTTAAATAAATATTGTGAAGAAGTGATGACACTAGAACTTTATTGCTCTTTCTCTAGCTCTTTTTTGGCTTCTTATATAGGTCTTCATTATCTCCCCAATTTTTCATCTATCCAACTTATGAGTTAAGAGTCACCAACCTCACTCAAAGGTATAAACTTGTTCACTAGATACATGTTGACGGTGTTGGACCCGCCATAATTCAAGGGATCACCCCAGTATGAAGTCCCAACTAGACCTCACACCTTTTGATGTGGGATTCCCATCCGGTATGATGGAATGATTGCCATTATCTTAAATGTTTGCCTTAGCTATTGCTTGTCAGCACAGGAGAGTGGTCTGCTTTGTCTTCAAGTAGTGAGGTTCGCATGCGTGGTGATTGCTAGTGTTACTTGTGTCAATGGTTCTTTCACCACAGAGGGAGAGGGTGAGAGTGAGTCCCAAATTGATGGGAGGAAGCCCCAACTCTATTAGGAACACACAATACAGCAGGACGTGCACAGCTTTCAGAGGAGCAGTCCACACGGATGCGATAGTCACAACACACAAGGAAAGATAGCATGTACAACACACAATGGAGGAGTCCACGCAAGTGCGACAATCATTATAGCAAGTTTACGTGAAAGGTTTGTCTGATGTCTGGGGAGGTAACCAAAATGGGCAGGACAACGTTAATAGCTCATACAACACATTTTCATTAATATATATGTATTAAAACAATTGAATGAGTTCAAGTGTTAAACACAAGTTAAAGCAACATGTATTACAAGTGTTCAAGATTAATCTTACAACAATTACAACACATGTGTGAAAACGTGTTGGCCTATTAGCAGGCTTCTGAATTAAGTGAAAGTTCCAAGACACATCATTACACCATACATCACTAACCCTGTGGGCGGGGCGTTGGAGCCACTACTTACTCCTCAAAGAAAATATTACAGACTCTCAAGGCTATGTGGGAGGAGCCAAGGTGAAAAGTCCTTTGCATGTACAAATGAGGGGGTATTTATAGCCAAGGGTGAAATTGACCCTTGTGGTTGTTTGACTTCCCTCATGACTGTTTGACTTCCATGACCTTTCAACTTCACATGACTCTTCATATGACAAGTGGGTCTCTTGGATTTCCATGTTACATTACATTGATTGGCAGTATGGCCCACAATAGAGATGTGGACGCCATGACTCATGACAAGACTTGACATGATAGTGTTGGTACATTCATGCTCTTGTTGGTCTGCATGTCGAGTTGTAGTGTTGTTGGGTGATGGATGTCCTCATGGTCTGTCACAACTTCACCTCTGCATGGCAAGGTGCACAGAGTCTTCAATGGTCGTTGGGTTGCTTGATGTTGCATTTGCATGTTGCTCCTTGCTTGTATGTTGGCATGCTTGACAGGTTTGTTCGTTTGCGAAAAGTGCAAGTTCGTCCATCTGCGAACAAATCTTGCATGTTCACTCATTCGCCCATCCGTGAATACATCTCTTGCATGATCGTTCATCATGAACACATCTCTTTGCATGCATCATTTGTTCATCCATTGGCGAACATGTCCTTCTGCATGTACTCCCTTTGTTCATCTCGTCCGTTGTCACGCCATGTTTGTTTGTGTACCTGTGTCTGCAGTCACTCATGACAAGATGACATCAAATCCATAAATCTCCTAGTCTACCATGATGCACGATCGTTTCAGATGCAGATGACCAAGAGAGGAGAAAAGGTTGCGAAACTGTGCAAGGCAAGCTTCGAGCTGGGATGGAGGCTCCGGACACTGCTGGTGAAAACTGTGTAGAAGTCACTAGGAGATGGTGATAGCTAATTCAGATCAGTAATGACTTTCCGCAGGGTCTGGCTCAACTGGAGGGCAAATCTGCACAATTTTTTAGAGGAGCAGTCGAGGCTGCGGGAAGGCTTGGCTGACAAAATCTACGTAATTTTTGGAAGGAGCGGGTGGCGGGAGCCTGGCAGCGAAAACTACAGAATTCCTGGAGGGAACTGGCAACTGGCTGCTAGCACCTTGGCAACAAAAACTGCACAATTCCTGGAGGGAACCGACAGTCGACTGCTGGGAGCTTGGCAGCAAAAACTACACAATTCCTAGAGGGAACCAACAGTTAGATGTTGGGAGCTTGGCAGCAAAAACTTCGTAATTCCTAGACGGAACTGGTAGCAGGTTGCTAGGAGTTGCTAGCAGGAAAAACTACGCTAATGTTGGGATTCTAGCTTGCTGATCACCTCTGCGCAGTTTTTGAGCTAAGCAGACAGTTGGGCAGCAAGCCCTTTGCTCATGAAATCTACGCATTTTTCCGGGTGATCAGTCGACCGTTGACTGGTGGGCTGGCTGGAAAAACTATGCAATTCTCTAAGGGAGACAAGGACGGGCACTGGGTGTGTGTCTGGCCTATCTGTGCAATTTTCTCAATCAGCAGAGTGGGAAAGGTCTGTAGCCTCTACGCAATTTTTTAGGGGAGTCAGTCCTAGGGTGACTACCAGGTCAAATTCTTTAGTTGACCAGCAAGAGGGTTGATTGATCGGCTTGCGAGCAGCGCAGCTTGAAATGGATTGCTTTGTTCTTTTGCATTGTTCTGGTGACAGTCGATTGAGCCAATGGCAGGGTGAAGGTTCGGCTATCATAGGGGAATCTGGTCATCAGAACTTTAGAAAAACGTCTAAGTGTGTGAGCAAGTGAAAAGGTGCATACACAAACTTGCAAATATGCACTTACATGACTTGACGATGAGATGACTCAAACCATCCAGACACACATGCTCAACATGACTGACCGACGGTGTGAGTGACAAGCATGGTAGGTGTGATTGATTGTTGGATGACCACAACGATGCTTGTGCGACAGTGTATATGACTTTTTGTAGCGAGCACAACATGTACACACGAAGCAAAGACCTTGTGTATGACCAGAACATGGTCGCAAGCATGACATTGACATCAAGATGAAAAAGTTATATGTCAAACGATCAAGAAAGGTGGGTGCAAAGACTCACACGAGCTCATGGGATGAACCTGAGTGCGTGCAGACATCAAGTAAAACTCTTAAAGGAGGCTCCAAAATTGGATGCAAGCCAAAATTTTGGAGGGTGTTACAGCCGCTCCAACACTTGGTGACACACTGGTAGAACTCCAGCTTCTCTGTTTTGGTTCATTGACAGCATAGGGCCTTGGTATTTCAAGGATTATTGAATCATTGTGCAGGTTACTTCGGCTTCCCCACTTACCCCATGGACAAAAATGGTTCAGCTTTTGCCATCTCAGTCAAAAACAACAAAAGTTCAGCTTGATCATAGTGTTTCGAAATCGAGAAGGGTAGTTTAGCTCGCGAGTTGAATATTTTTAGAGTATAAGTTTTCATCTCTGGTGTTTCTCCGCTACCAGCAGGCCTGGACAGTACCTCGGTGGAGTCACGTAGGAACACACACATTACTCCACTGCCGGCGAGCCTGGTCAGTACCTTGGTGGAGTTGCATGCTTTACTTCTCTGTGCAGGAAGCCTTTCTCTTCTTTTGCCTTTGTATTTTTTAAGAGGACTGTGCATAGGCACTTATTTATTTTTGGGGCAGAAGAGGGATACTGACTTATTAAGATTAGAAGAGGTTGTTTCTTCAGAGAAGCATGTAAGACCTCTAACATAGGTTTGCTCATTTAGATCTTTCCCTTCTCCGTTTCTACTAGTTTGATGAGCTTGGACACATAGCGCAGAAAGTTGAGTACAGACATGAGGCTTCCTAGTGTGGACATAGGTTCATGGTTGGACCAAAACTTCCCTTGCAGATGGCTCATATTTTCCGTCAATACTTCATCGGCCGAAGGTTATAACCAAGCACAGAGAAGATGGACACAAGACTGGCCAAGTGTTGTAGTGTCACAAGTCTCTTCATATCTTAGCCACATACTCATTCAAAAGCCAGAATGCAGTAGATGGCAGCACTTATTCCAGAAAACAAAAATAGTAAGGTATTAAGCAAACCAAACAAACAAAAACAAAAATAGTAAGCAAGGAAAACAAAATGAAAACAACAAGCAGCAAGCAGACTATGTACATGGTGCGGGGTGCGGCCCGACCTACTGGAAGTAGTGCTTGAGATCTTGGTCGTTGACAGGAAGGTTGTCAATCCTCTCGTCAAGTGATTGCAGATGATACGTGTGTGGGCCAAGCTTCTCATGGACTATGTACGGACCAATCCACAGGGACTGGAACTTCATATGCTTGCCTTTGTCTTCATGGGACTTATCCCATTTCAAGACCAAGTCACCAACACCGAAGTTAGCTTTCCCTGCAGACTTCTTATCGAACCATCTCTTGATACGGTTTTGGTGGAGTGTAAATTTTTCTTTTGCTTTCATCCTTTCTTCCTGAAGCTTGTGGAGTGTATCCATCCTACGCTGAACTAGTTGGCAAGGCTTGCCTTGGGATTCTTGGGATAGCCGAAGTGTTACGGGAATAAGTACCCTAGGGCTTTGGGTTGAAACCCCAACAGAGCAAGAGAAAACTACAGTAAGAAACACTCATACAACTCAGGAAACATGCTTATATAAACAAACTATGCGATAGCGACCATACCCAGATGTCCTTCGTTTGGGTAGTTCCAGTAGGGTTCAGACCCTTTGCAACTCCTGATGATCTTCGAATCTGCAAATCAACCAATCCGAACATACATAGCAGCATATAGATAAAGCATTTTAATGAAATCAACTTTATATCATATAAGCAAAATGATTAGTTATACATCAAAATAACATTCATACATGAATTACAACAGTATCTGATGCATAAACAAAGTTAATCTCAGGAACAAGACAGTGTTTCTTTTTATTGTAGAAAGCTATAACCAACACGGAGAGAATTCACCTGATTCTTCTTCTTCCATCTCCAAGAGGAGCCGTCCTCCAGATCCATCCAGTCTAAGTCTTCAACAACCTCCTTCCATAACCAATACCATGATATCTCAAGCAAGTGGGAGAATATCAACACTCAAGGAAACAAGGGTTTCCTGAAACTTGGGGAAGTGCTTGAAGCACAGGGATACTTCAGACTCAGTCAGGGATAATCTTAGTATAGTAATTCTATCTCTTCTCCTCCTTAAGGCCTTCCCATATAAGTCTATTTATACTTCTCCCAATTAGTTTTTTAGTTGGGAAATAGTTGGGCCACGGGCACTAGGAGGTAATCAACAGGTAAAACCCGTGAACTCCACCCATAGTTAAGGAAATTTAATTTTTAAGTGTTTTAACACATATACGCAAGTTGGGTATTGACTAACCCACGTGTACATGCTTTTATCTCATAGCAAAGTAGCGTATAGGGAATAAAACATTGTTTTTAAAATATTTGGACCAAGTCTGGAAGGAGGGGTTGCCCTAGGCCATAAACCAAGCATCACAAGTATCAAGGGTGGTATTTGGAGCTATAACAAATGCCCCCAAATATATGAGGTCAGAAGGGGTACATGATGGCCGAAATGTATTAAGTATATGGAAAGGAAACCTGTCGAGACAGAGAAGGACTTCACCAAAATTCAGTATGCCAAGCCATCAAAAAGAGATCAGAAAGAACTGTTGTCTGAGGCGGGCATACCCATGATCAGAGAAAGTAAAGCATGTCCGCATATCAAGTACAAGTGTATCCACTATGTATACAAGTATAAAGGACTGAAAGTACATAATGGATCATCTGATCGTGATAGAAAAAGTACATGTTTGAATATCACATATAAGAAGATGATCAATGAAGCTGAAAGATGAAGTTGATCACTGATGTCAAAAACTGATCCCAATAGTACCAAATGAACAAGATGGAATAAGATGATACTACATCGTAACTCGGATGCCAGCATATAAGATGTTGCTATGAAGGACTGCAACATATAAGGTGGATGGTGTCGACTAGCAGTAACAGGAGCAACTGACAAGTGAACCAAAACATGTTGATGCAACCCGAGGTCTTCACCGACCGCCGTGGTACATTTCTACACAATGGGAATAAATGATCTGAGGTCGACCATGTGAGAAATCATTTGATTACCGGTCATTGATGTATACCGTTAACAAACATGAGACTACTCACCGATAATGATAATGAGAGTCAAGGTACCCAGTACAATCTAACAAGTGCAAATGAATGAGCTGAAGTTGAACACTTGGAAGAATCTATCAATTAGGGGACAATGATGGTTTCCCACTATCGATAGCGAAGGAATCTGCCACTGATGACTGCAAACCCCAAGGTACTACCAAATGGACTCTAGATATTTGTCCCAGAGCAATGAGTCGTAGTCGATAGGAAAAGATCTGCTAGAAGGAAGGCATTAAGGCATCCTTCATCAATCTAGCGTGAGTGTAACCCATAGGCCAATAATGTGGAAGGAATCGGACGAAAAAAGATGTAGTAACCCAACCAAAGCATATTTCTGGCGTACACAAGATGTAGCTAGCACATGATAGAAACCCTCTGAACCAACCAATAATGAAAGCTGACACAGAGGCGAGGAATCCACCAATAGGGTCAAATGGAAACCAAGGCACTGCACGAATCCCAATGTGTGATAATGAAAGTTGATGTCGAACACAAGGGAAACCACTCAGTCAAAGACCCATGATATTGATCGATGCTGAGCATAAGGTGACCTATCAATAATGAAAATAGGGCCAGGGTGCGGCTCTAGGCCTACCCTCAGAGCAATATGTCGTCGTCGATAAGGACAAGACCCGCCAATAAGAAGTCAATGGAGACCTTCTCAAACCAGCACGAGCAAAGGACCAATATAAATGATGTGATGACAAACATGACACTAATAACCAGGGATGGCCGACTGAAAAATAGGTCAAGAGACACCGCAGAGAGGCCAACTCAGGCTTACTTCCCTTGAACAAAAGCATGACTCAATGATGACTATATGGCAGCATATGATAACTCTGTATAAGTTCGTCATGCAGGAGGCATGAGCGAACTCTCCATATGATTGGAAGAGGTAACCAATCGGAGGAGAACTGACTCAATAACAAGGTTAAGGCATACTTAAGTCAAACTAAATCCTGCCCAAAATGGAGGAGAGACTTTCTTTTGAGTGCTTTCAAAGGCGACACGACTGACTCTAGCTGCCAACAATATATGGAAATGTTGTCTCGTTCCCGCTCTTTTTGGAATATATAATTTTTTTGTCTTTTTCTTTAAGCTGGAAAAGGAGTAAAAGAATGCTATAGTACAGTGGAAAGAACGAGTGTCAGAGAATAGATGATCTAGTTCCTGGGATGGGAACAATCCTATGCTCAATGTAGGGACGCGAAATTGGTCAAGGACACTCAAAGGGATGTTCCTTCCATGGGTCAAAGGATGTGTCAAGTTGCAAAAGCTAAGTGATTGCATGGTTGATTTTGTAGAAGACATGGTCGAATAAGTGGCATAAACATTAGTCTAAGTGAAGCCGGCTCAAGGCCAAAAGGTGCAAATAGTCAAAATGCAATGCAACAGTACAACTCAACACAAAGGAGCCTCTAGGGTATAAGGCCATAAATAAACGTAGAAGAAAGGACAATGTGTCTTCAACGCACAAGTCATGGCAGGACTAAAGAGGACTCTCGAGCCTACTCAATATAACAGCATGGGCAACCAATGTCAGTGAGGTTATAACTACGATGCCCATGTAAAGGATGGCTCTACTATCACATCCTGATTTAAAATTCGACAAGTGAACATGGCTTGCTAACCAAGACACGATGGGGTCGACCCTATGGCAAATGTATCGCTGAATGGAGGCTAGTATGCAAGATGCAATGGAAAAAATGGTTTCCCTAACCTATATGCTAGTAAGTGAACGATACCTGCTATGACGGGTCAGCAGTCATGGGACTGAAAATAGGATCTCGAAGAAGTGTCCAAAATATCCTGAAACAATAACCCATTCTCGACAATCCAAGCCCACAAGTCAAAAAATTCATGAGACAAAAAATCAAGTTTTGAGAAAAAAATTTGAAATTTCAAAGCTATATATTGACTTTTAGACTCACAAATTTTTCATTTGCATTTGGAAAAAAGTTGTGGATCAAAAAGGAGAAAACTTCCCTCTGAAGAATTCGACTATTCAATACGCACCAAAGTTACTAGGTAACCTTCAAACCATACTTGCAATGTTTTATGATACTTTTTAGAAGTTTTAATTAAGATTTGACTGTGGGAATTCATGTAAAAAAATCCAACTTTGCGTACACGCGGGTTGGCTGTGACCAACCCACGTATACGACGGCCCTACATGCGACTGTGTGTAAAGGGAACTCGTGTGTACGCGAGTTGAAATTCAAACTCAAATTCTAACGGTTGAAACTCATTTATTTTCAGGATGACCATCACATGGAGAGAGAGCATACCACAATTGACAATGAGGTAATGAACGACCAAACTGCACTAGATGCATTGAGAGGGTGCGGCTTGTTGAAATTCTTCAAAATGCCAAACATGAAAGTGAACACACGCCTGCTCGAATTACTTATCCACTACTGGAGTGTGGAGGATGATGCCTTCATGATAGATCAGATGCCTCTTAGGATTGAGGTGGAAGACATCTACTTTATCACAGGTCTCTCCTGAAGAGGGGAGGTTGTGCATTCGACCGGCAGGACACGAAGTAGTCTTTCAATAGAAGACTATGTACACATATATTGTCCTAGGCATCCAGAAAAGATTGGAAGTCAGATTCCAATCAAACACGTGGATAGTTTATCTCTAAGGATTCTATTGTTTACCATTGTGAGGGTAAATGGATCAGCTTCACTACATCAGGCTTCACGGGTGTCCATGAACCTAGCAGTGGAATGCCTAACCATTGTGTTCGATTGGTGCAAACATCTTCTAACCAACATGAAGAGACAGCTTGTTATAGAAATTTTTGGGCACTGCAACCCCAATCATAAATGTCCATAAACCAAGGGCTCTTAAGTCCCTAAAAGTGTTGTTCCAACCTCTAAAAGAACAAGGTCAACTGATTACATCTTCTCCCAGAAGTTCTCCATGAAAAACTACTCAGAACTGGTCAAAACTGGACCATCTCACCCGCTCCATGGTTAAAGTGCGCTGCATCCCACCTAAACACACACGGGAGGTGCGATGCATACTGAAAAGCCCTTCTATGGGGTGCGATTGGTGAGAGTAGACAAATGGCAGGGTCAATCTGCAAGGTGGAGGATCATGGAATCTTCCGGAAACTTCTCTTGTGACACTTGCCTCTCTGCATTCGCCCAGGGATGAGTAAGAGATCATCAATCTCCAAGTGGAATCAAGAACAATCAGAGAGAGGACACTAATAAAATCTCAAAAGCTGACTCACCCCCCTTGCAAACATCTATATATGGATCCCTCATCCCAGAGATCCAGGGGCTGGAATTTTGTATCTTGTAAGGAAGCGCTGCTGGTTTCTTGGTGCAACATCATAGTGTTGGGTGATCTAAGCTTTTCATGAGGTGAAGAAGGGCTTTCTTGCTGAGAGGTGATGCCGGGTCAGAAAAATTGGTTATAATCCTCTTTGCTATTCTTGATTATTAATAAAGCTATTCAAATTTTCCTCCACATTCTTGTATTATTGATGATATATGCATTTGTGTGGTCAATATATATCTGGTCCTATATTGTTTATGATAGTATATCTATGTTCTTGGATAGTGTTATGCTGCTTTGATTCTACAGGTGCTCTTTGAAGCTGGGTAGACGAAGAAGCGAGTGGAAAAGATCTATCAGAAGGGAGAGGAATCAAGCAAGGAACCAAGCGCAAGACAGAGGTTGGTCTCCTTCTTTCCCCTCTTATCTACTTCTCATAAAGGAAAACGAAAGTGGTTTTAGTTTGTTTGTTTATATGGTAGCTACCAGCCTTAGTGGGACTAGAGCTCTGCATAGACACTAGATTTCCCGATAACAAAATGGCGACTCCACTGGGGAGCGAATAGATTGTTTATTTGTCTATATTTGTTTACTTTATAAACTTACAGATGGAGCCTGAAGTCAAGCCAGCTAGCCTTCGAACTGCATTTGCTATGCAAGTGAAAAGTAGATCAATGCTGCTTTAGTCTATCTCCGGGTTTTTTTTATGAACTGAACAATCGATTTACAAGCTCTCTAATTGCCCTTGTGGTGGCTCTAGTAACCTCCTTAGATCTACCCCTGTGATTTATTTACTGATTACCACTTGCTCGGCCTAAATCCCTGAACTGAGCTGCAAACTGTGACCCAGAACCCAGTTGAAGTCTCGTCCCTGGATCATCGCACTATCTCTTCTTTGGAATCTGGATGCATCGCACTTCCCGAGTGTAGTAGGTGTGCTTCATCTCACTTTCCCTGTGTTACAGGTGCGGTGATCAGACAAGGCCTCTTCTGCTCTTATATTTTTGTTTCTGTGTTCACTCTTTTCAGCTCTATTCAGGAGTTTTGCTATCTGTAATCAATATACCTCTGTTGAAACCCCCTTCCTTGCCATTATTCTGCCTCTATTATGCAAAGAACTGTAAATGTTTTTATGTATTTTGAGCTATTTTCGGTTCTCCTTTACAAAGAAGTAGCGTAATTGAACTGTCGCTTCTTGATTTGAAAGTGTCGCAAGTGTCGTTTTCAGTCATAAAAGAGAATATGGTTGTTCTTGATAGTCGATTACACTGTTACTCTTGTATTTGATTTGAATTAATAGTTTTTCAAGTGTCGAAAGCAAGTTTTCAATTCCAAATCGCAAAGTGTCGTCATTGCCTTCATTTTGTCTTGAAAAGAAACTTGTTAGTAATGTCGCTTTGAAAAATAATTCATATTTGCGCTTAGCTTTCTTTTATCATTCACACATTAAGAAGGCTGAAAACAAATACATGCATGTGCATTTGCATTTAGACTGTTTGTTGGTTTGATTTAGGACAGTGCATATAGTGTGTGCTCTCTGCTCTATGTTGAAAGAATATCATCTCTCTTTCCTTAGTAGCTAGGATTTTCATTGCAAAAAGAAGATTAAACGATTGTTTATCATCTTAGATTGCATTTTAGGAATTTTATATCTACATCATGTGGTGAACCTGAAAGGAAAATTTCTTAAGCAAGATCAACTGTAAAATAAATTTAATGAATCTAAAAACGCTTTGGAACCTAACGCACAACATTTAGAAGTCTAGGCTAGAGACGTATTCCGGTGTCGTAAAGCCTGGTAACTGTTGTTTTCATCGTTGGTTGGGTGATTCCTCCACTTTGAGACAATAAGTGCTAGTACGGACTTGTGCTCCCACGTATCGTCAAGTATATATTGGGAGACCACAATAGGCTTTATCCTTTATCCATAGAAAGTTGTGTCTCCCGCCCTATCGATTGCAATGCACTGAACATAGCATTCGGGAAGATTGACTGTCGTACTGTAAAAAGTATTCTGCAGTTTTGCGATTGGTTTGGTAATCCCTCTGTCTAGATTTCTAGAGCAGTCTCTTTCGTTCCTTTTCAGACTCCTTAAAGGAAAAGGTCCATCTGAGCACTTGTCACTTCAGGCTCATTAAAAATCGAAGGCAACTAGAGTCATCTTTTGTTTTTTCTTGACTTAAAAATTGAAAAAATAAGTTGTGTCAAAGCGTCTAAAATTCATTTAATTCGGAAACATACTCCCCCTTGATTTTTAGTTGATTGAGTAATCTGCAATCGTGGAAGAAAGTCAATTCAAACCCCGTCATTCGCGGAGACTTACGAGTCAACCGTCTTTGTCTACAGAATCAAAACTATTACGGACAAAGCGAACTCGTTTAACCGGTTCCAAATCCCCTGGTAAAGTTAGAACAAGTGTTCCAACATCATCGGAGACTCCAGTTACTCCAAACATTTCTGGTATCCCTGCCTTTATAGAAGAAGTTCCGCAGCCACCAAAGGACAGTAGGGTTGATCCTAGTGTGAAGGTAAACACTTGTATTACTGAACCAGCTCCATCTACAGCTGATTTGGAAGGTGTTATTCCCAAAACATTTGTCGTTGTAGATTCTATACCTTCTTCGACACCAAAAATATTTTACGGACGTGACGGTCTACCTCTTCCACCTGGTCTGTTTGCTATAGAAGAGATTGTGGAGGATCCTCCATCTAGTACTCCATCGCAATTTGGAGTTGGGATCACCCTATATCCTTCTTCATCAGAAATTAGTCTACCGTTATCGGAAGCTCCTGTAGAATCGCTAGGAAATCTTTTGAGTAGACTAGAAATGTTTGAACAACCGTCGACATCTAGGACTGTGTCATCCGACATAGCAATGGCAGAACTTCCTGCTGTCACTCCAACAATGTTCGCCGGCATACCATCTGTCCCAACTAGCTCTCAATCGCTAGATGGAGACCACTCATGGGGCTATTTCAACAGTATGGTCCATTCCTGTTTGTTCATCCGGGATAATATCCAGAAACTCTTATGTTGAGTCTCAGCAAATTGATCCTTCACGGTGTCAATTTGGGCAGTCTGGTCCTCAAGGACAAACCATTCCTTTGAGTACCGGATTACTGCCGTATGGGGGGCAATATACCCTTTCATTGTCTCCTCTTGGAGGACAACCATATGAGAGTTCACAACAAAATTCAGGTTATGCTGGAATTACATCTAGCGGTTGGGTGCCAATACTGCCTCAACAACAAAGAGTTGTATATTCGATGCAACAATGTTTACCTATGTCAAATATACCAAGTACATCGGCTATTGTGACGGTGTCGCAAGTACAAGTGTTGCCTGTTGTATGCCAACCTCAGGTTTCTCAGGTTGTAATGCAACAGCCTCTTGTCCCCACGACTCAACCACAATCGCCAACTAGTGGAATGACACAGGCCCAAACGGGTACACTTACCCCTCATCTTGGTCAAACAACCAATATTGGACAACAGCACATGGCTTCACAACCATGGCTGGTGCAATATCAACAACCGCAATTCCAACAAGTATACCAAGGATCTGAGCAATGAGTCTTTGCAAATAATGGGCAGTCGTATATTCAAAACGGTCAAAACCAACCATTCTATAATGGTTATGCCCATAAACCTTACCAAATTTACCAGCATCAAATGCATTATGCTAGTATGCAAAGACCAACTGCTCAGGAAATCCCATCTTATCCTGGGTATGCTTCGCCAAATCTGAATCAACAGTTACCCTTCGTGGCAACTTTAGAGTTACCGGATCTAAATCGGCTAACGAACAATCCAATTGCTTACGCCCCTTGGTGGCCAGCGATTTCGCATAAACTTCCGCCAGATATTCCTAAATTTAATGGAAATCCAGGTGAAGACCCATCGAATCATGTGATGACCTTTCATCTGTGGTGTTCATCAAACACCCTAAACGATGATTCGATTAGGCTTCACCTTTTTCAGAGGACGTTAACTGGTTCGGCAGCAAAATGGTATATTGAATTACCTAGAGCTTCGTTTGATAACTTCAGTGCCCTAGCCACAACCTTTTAACCCATTTTCAGTTACCCATAAGGTACGAAATGAGGACAGAACTTCTTACCAATTTCAAGCAAACGACGGCCACTCACATATCCGATCATATTCATGAGTGGCAACGTCGTCGTAGAATGGTAAAAACGCATGATCCTAATCAGCTTTTAGCTGAATGGTTTATTAAGTCATTACTACCTTCCATTACAGAAGATGTGGCAAAGGGAGGAGTTGTCACTAAAGAGCAAGTTATTGCTCATGCGCAATATTTAGACTTGATTTATACTCAGTCTGGCATGCTCTACGATAAAATCCCTGACGCTCCCAGACCGGAATTTTCCGTTCCTCCTCCTCCTAAATCGAACAATGACTCTCATGCCGGCGATGGCGTGATTGGTACGACAAACACGAAATCAACAAAGGCTACATCTAAAAAGGCTCGTAAGATTTCTAGTCAAAATGCAAAGGAAGAACTTCTCACCTCGGAAGTAAATGTCGTCTCAACCGATAAATGCAAAGAAACCAAGCAACCAGGAGGCAAGAAGAAAAACAAAGGGAAGAAGAAGAAACAAGAGGAATCATCACCTGAAAAATCTTCTGCAAACCCTTCTGGAGATAAGAAACCAAATTTTCCATGTCTTATATGTGATGAGGATCATTGGACAAGAGATTGTCCATATAAAGCTAAGCTTAGAAAATTCTTCAAGAATTCAAAAACCTCGACGGTATTGACTGATCCGTTTCCAAATCCAGGAACAAATCTAGTTGCTAGTGACAATGCTTCCCCGTCCCAAGTGCTGATGTTGTCGATTTTGAAATAGCAAAATGATTCTTTGATATCGACAAGAAATAAAGATTACGGAAATCCACAGCTGTCGAACAACAAGGGTAAAGATCAACCTAGTAGTTCGACAACAACTTCGACAGAAGTTGCGCCGCCCATCATTCCAGAGCTAACAATAAAACCGCCAAAGGGAGTAGTACACAAGTCGACATTTAATCCTCGTGCCAGAGCAGCACAACATTATAATACAGTGAAAGATCTGGCCCAATCGCCATCCGCTATGTCAACACTTGAAGTACTGCAAAATTGCCCCTCCCAAAAGCAGGCTTTATTATCAGCAATAGGTGGGATTGACCCAAAGGATTCTAATCTTGTGTCCTTTAATCACAAAGGATATGATCCTCAGTTACCATCTCAACTAGCTTTCCTCATTCAAGTTAAAGCCCTCAACAAAATTGTTCATCGAACAATTATTGATGAGGGGGCATCTACATGTATTATGTCGATGAGTTGTTGGAAAACTTTAGGATCTCCAACCTTGTCACGATCTTCGACGACATTAAAAGCATTTGAAGGACGAACATATACCCCATATGGTATTCTAAGTAACTTGCAAGTTGAACTGGGGGGGAAAACAGTAGAAATAGATGTTGAAGTAGTCGACGGAAACCTCGATTATAACATCCTACTAGGAAGGCCCTGGATATATGCTATGGCTGCCGTTGTGTCGACCTACTTTAGAAAGATTGCATTTCCTTTTCAAGGAGGAATTACGATCGTTGACCAACAAACATTTCTCCCCAATAGTTCCCAAGTTACGGGAAGCATTCCAATGATCCATGGAAGCCCCCATTTGCTTCAAAATATCGGAGTAGGCCTACTAAAAGACCCTATATTAATGGGACTTTTGCTCTCCCGCCTCCAATAAATCTAGCGGAAGTGGCGTCGGTAGAAACCTGCAATATGATATCTTCAATTCAAAAGATCTCAGAAAATGATATTAACATGGATCATCTGCAGGTATTGCCTCCAAGCCCAATAGAAATATTGTAGCAATCAATGTTTTTGGCATGGGAGGCAGACCCAAATCAACGCTCATCAAGTGTTTGGATAGATAGGTCTAAGGAATATGACACCCCTTCAGATCCTTGGTCGCAAGTGCATTACACCGACGAAGGAATTGTTCAGTCAATGATAACTGACAGGGCGCCATGGGAAAATTACCACCACTGTTCCCATCTTCCGGATTTTCAAGAAGATACTCCTGATGACCTTCATCATCCTTCAGTCTTTGATTTCCTATCAAATACTGTAAACACGGTGGATTCCAAGCAAAACTTTTCCAATATTGAAGAGACTATCACCATAAATATCTCGACCAAAACAGATGTTGTAGAGAATATTTATGTTGGAAAATGTTGTTCTCCTTTAGAACTGGAAATATATAACTCTCTTTTTCACGAATTCAGAGATGTATTTGCTTGGTCATATGATAAAATTCCAAGCATTGACTCGAGTATAGTTGAACACGAAATAAAGATGTATCCAGATGTCAAACCAGTACGACAACGGCTACGGCAGGTGCACCCCAAGATAGCCATTGCCATCAAGGCAGAAGTTGAGAAACTTCTACATGCTGGTTTTATTTACCCGGTTCCTCTAACCGATTGGGTATCAAACATTATTCCTGTGATGAAAAAACAAGGAACGATTAGAGTGTGCATCGATTATAGGGATGTAAATCAAGCTTGTCCAAAAGACAACTACCCTACACCCTTTATTGACCAGATAATTGATGAATGCACCGGATGTGAAATATTTTCATTTATGGATGGATTCTCCGGGTATAATCAAATAAATATCCGCCCACAGGACCAGTCAAAGACTACATTTATTTGTCCGTGGGGCACATTTGCATATCGCAAATTACCCTTTGGTTTAAAGAACACAGGGGAAAAATTTCATAGGGCAATGAATTATGCTTTCCATGACATCAAAAACATCATTCAACCATATCTCGACGATCTTCCAGCTCATTCGCGAAAGCGGACCGATCATCCGCAGCATTTGAGAGCAATATTTCTACGTTGCCGGTACTACAAGATACGACTCAATCCACACAAATGTGTGTTCTGTGTTAGTTTTGGTCATTTTCTTGGCTTTGTAGTCTCGAAGGACAGGATCCGTCTCGACCCCTGTAAGGTTCAGGCAATCATAAATTTGCCTCCACCTTCAAATTTGCTTCAAATTCAGAAATTCCAAGGGAAAGCAAACTTTCTGAGGAGGTTCATTCCAAATTATGTCGAACTTGCTAAAGGTTATACGCGTCTGTTGAAAAAGGAAGTGCCCTTCATCTGGGATCAGGTCGCGCAAGCTTCCTTTGATGCTTTAAAAGAATCCCTAATGAAAGCATCATTAATGTACGGTCCTGATTATCAAAAAGACTTTAACCTGTATCTGGCTGCAGCGGATACAACCATTGCAATGGTTTTAGTTCAAGAAGACAACGAAATTGAACATCCTATATATTATTTGAGTAGAAACTTAAACGATACAGAAAGTAAGTATTCCTATGTTGAAAAGCTGGCTCTCGCAGCTGTTCAAGCGATACAAAGATTTCGACACTATGTCCTCTTTCGAAAAACTACCATTTTATCAGATTGCAACCCCATGACTTATATATTGTCGCAACAGTTACTGGGGGGAAATATTCAAAATGGATAGCAATTCTTCAAGAGTTTGATCTGGAATTTTTTAAATCCAAATCAAAGAAATCCCTGATTTTCGTGGAATTACTATGCGATCTCCCATCGTCGTCCAATGATGAAACATCCGAAGAAACCATCGTGAATGAATCTTTGTTTCTAATATCTTCAAGCAATCTGTGGTATGGAGATATAATCATCTATCTCTAAACCAAAAAATATAGGTCTAATACCTCTCACTCAGAAAAAAAACGTATTCGATACCAATCAAAAGACTACATGATTGTCGGTGATACACTTTACCGTCGTGGTGTCGATACAGTTCTGAGGAGGTGCCTCACCCATGAGGAGGCCGAAAAAGTCCTGAATGATTGCCATTCAGGCGCGTGTGGGGGGCATCAATCTGGTTACGCTACGGCGCAAAAATTTTTACGATCAGGATACTTCTAGCCAACAATGTTCAAAGATTACATAACCGCAGTCAGAAGTTGCCATGCATGTCAAATTTTCGATAGCAAAACCAGAAAACCACCCGCACCCCTGCAACCGATAGTTGTTGTTGGGCCGTTCGCCAAATGGGGCATTGATTTCATGACATGTAACCCCACCTCGACCGAGGGGCATGGGTATATCATAGTCGCGGTAGACTATTTTACCAAATGGGCCGAGGCGATGCCTACATTAGATAACACCGGTGAAACAGCTGCCCTTTTCTTTTTCAATCATGTAGTCACCAGATTCGGTGTTCCACAGGCTATAGTCACAAATCATAGATCACATTTTTGCAATCACATGATGGTCGAATTGGCTGCCAAATTGGGGTTGTCCCACGACAGCTCTACTCCATATTACCCGCAGGCCAATGGACAAGTTGAAGCAATCAACAAAGTCCTGAAGCGGATGCTGCAAAGGATGATTGGAGTCCACAAAAGGAGTTGGCACCTGATCCTGTACTCAGCCTTGTGGGCATACCGAACATCGGTAAGGAATGCAACCGGGTTCACACCTTTTCAACTGGTGTATGGCCTAGAAGCAATCTTACTAGTTCAGTGTGAAATCTTGTCCCTCAAACTCGCAGTCGACCTTCTCCCCGGAACTTCAGAAGAGGAGGCTCGTTTCTTGGAACTAATCCAATTGGATGAAACCCGTCGTGATGCTGCTTTGGCTAACGAAACCCATAAGAAACAAGTCAAGGCGCAGTTCGACAAAAATGTCAAACCCCGTGTCTTCTCGAAAGGTGACTTGGTCTTACTTTATGACCAAGAATCTGATAAATTGGGAGCAGGTAAATTCAAAGTCTTTGTGGATGGGCCCCTATATTGTTAAGCGTGTATTAGCAAAAGGAGCCTACGAGTTAATGGATTATGATGGGATTCCACTAGTGCAAGCTCGTAACAGGTTATACCTTAAGCGTTACTACGCATGATTTAGTGTGGTAACCCATATGATTTTGTTACATTTTTGTTTTCGCTAAGGGTAATTGTTTTGGTCAAGTAATCCACCTTTTACATTGTCGCAGATGTCAAACCTATTGGAATCTTTTGTTGGATATGCCGACGGAGCAAGTCGTAGTTCGCGGAACCTATCTTCTGCGGCCTGGGCCATTTTTGATCCAAGCGGCGAGTTAGTAAGTTTCAGAGGGGTATGTATTGGTCGATCAACAAATAACATCGCTGAACATAGTGCGTTGATAGAACTTCTCTCTGATTCCATCACACATGGCATAAGCCAACTTGTTGTCAGGCTAGACTCACAGCTTGTCATACTACAACTCACTGGTATCTACTCCGTCCGAAATCCAGCTATCTATCGCATGTTCCTAAGGGTCAAGATTTTGGAAAGGCAATTTGATTTTATTCAATATCAGCATATTTCCATAAACTTAAACACATTAACAGATTCATTGGAAAATTATGTGTTAGATAGACATTTGCAACATTTATAAAAAGAAGCATTTCATCAGTATTTGCATCAGGATCATTTAACTTAACCAAAATAAAGCTCCGAAAATCAAAAATATATATATATATATATATATATATATATATATATATAACTGTTTATGGTTTATACATAATGTTCTGTAACCAAGATAAAATTGGTCAAATGACCCAAAACTCCAAATGCTAGGGGGCACCCTAGTCTAATGATGCTGGTGATAACAAGTCACTGCCTATGCAATCATGCGTAAAAGCCTAGTCCATCGACTTGGCACGCGAGTAGTGTGTCACTGCAACCTCAGGGGCAGCTCGTCAGTCCTCACATCCAGAATACCAAGAGTGAGGCCTTTGACCTGATCCTGCAATGCTGAAAGAGTCTCGGTCACATCAAGGTCGCGAAGGATAGCCCTTCCCACAGCCTCTCCTGCTGGAGCAGCAGCTGGCACTCTTAGGCGTACTACTGGCCGGACTGGTCCAACATCTGCATGAGCACATGAGTTTTGATTAGTCCTGATAGAAGAAAGCACAAGAACATTGTAAAAGAAACGATAAATAGAGATATGGTCAGAGAATTTACCAATGACACCCCACTACTCGCCAGCCAGCAGTACCAAATCTGGGTCACCGCGGAAATCCATACCAGCATATGGATACTCGGAAAAAACCATCTCCTGATGGTTGAACCACTCGAAAAAGGTATCAGAAAAGGAAACCTGGGACTGACCAGCATGTCTGGCCATAAGGTCGACCCATCTCTGCATCTATGGCTCAGTCGGTGGAGGTAAACCAAGTGAAACATACTGCGGCTGCATCAGCGGGATCTTTTCCAAGGCAAAAGCTGTCAAGATAGAACCATATAAAAAGTTCTTCAATCTTCCATTTTTCACCTTGGTTAGTTGTTCTTTCATCACAAAGAGTACTGCATCACACCAGTTGAACACCTTTGGTTCAACGCATTCCAAGGCGTACTGCATATAAGACCTGTTGGCCACGTGAAGTGCCGCGCTACTAGCGAGTCTAGCAAAAGTGAACAGAATGCTCCTTAGGGACCTATCAGTGACATCTCGGATATTGATCTTGCCGTCCTTACTCAGCTGAGATCCCTCTTTGCAATACCTGTGAATGTAATCTCTCACAGAGTGACCCCCACGGGCCGAACCTGATAATGAGATAGGGGCACCCCGCCTCGATAAGCCGGTCAAAAAATAGATGTCCACAACAGTCAAGGGGATGGACATGCAACTAATCTAGAACACCTGGGTGGTAGGATCCCATGCATCGAGAAAATATTGCAACAAGTTGATTTGTTGCCTCATGCTAGAGATGCGGAAAAACTTGAACAGGCCACAGTTCCGCAGTGCATTTACCGTAACCGGATCATGTAAAGCAAGCATGTCCTCTTCTTCATGCTCACGTTCTCGCCATGTAACAAGCATTTTTCTCCAATGAATCTCTGAAACAAACAAGAGAAGAGTCAGGATCCTGATTTGGTGAAAAACAGGCAAAAATTTCCATGAAAAACTGTGCATAAATTTCCCTCTTTGCGCCCATCGCACCCCCAGTAGTGTTCTAGGTGGGATGCATGCTGACTGGCCAATGGCCAAGCCAGCATGCATCGCACCTTTCGATATAGAAGAGGTGCAATGGAGCCAGGGCGAGTTTTTCAAACCCCAGAGGCTCAGAAAAACCAGAAAACATGCTCAGAATTCAAAAAGGAAAGGATGAAATTGAAGAGCTCAGGTTTAGCTCCTACCTGGTCCAGACGGTGCCAAGAATCGTCCACAGAATCTCCCAGAATCAGCTAGTGAAAATCAAGGGTGAAAGCACCTCCAAAGCTCCAACAAACCAAAGTTCAAATGAAATGGTAAAATGAGAGGTAAAAAGTACTTTTAAATTACTTTTCACGTAATTCAACTAAAATATTAGTGTTTTAACTCATTTTTCAAACATATATTGTTCGTTTCTAACTAGTTTGATGAAGCAATTGAGCAGGCAGTACAACCTTTGAAGGGACAAAGTTGTCAGTGGTAAAATCAAGATAATCAATGACCATTATATCGAGCAGTTTTAACGCGGAATTCAAGCTCGTTAAAAAATAAACATAAGCAATGAGCAAATGTTTCCCCAGAGTTTAAGATCATTAAAAAATGAACCAATTTCCGGTAAATAACCATCGTGAATGTATTATCATTAGCCTTTGAAGCCTTGGTCGTGTTCTCATTGTCACCTCCACTCTATTTTGGCCGATCATTCACCTCCATTTGATTGTTTACCCTTTTTCAGGAACAACTACGAAGAGTGATCCTGTTAGCCATCCTTGTGACACTGCCATGATTGGAAAATTCCAAACCTTACCTGGAATTAGCTGCTACCCGAATTTATCGCTCGTTCCTCGAAAAACGAGTCTCCTTTAAGCTCTTTTCATCTGACTCGTAAAATATGAAAAGATTGCCGAGAAATTGGCCTCTCCATCTCTTTAAAGGGACTGGAAGTGCTATCCCTCCTTTAGATTTTAATCTTTTTGGACTTGAGGGATTATTACACAAAAAGATCGAGCACTTGTTTTGTTCGGCTCGTTAAAAGTACTGAAAATTCATCCCTTTTGTATTGTTTTATACTTTTTCGGACTCAAGGGATTATATGACGAAAAAGGATTATTGGAGTTTTCTTTACGTCCCTTTTCAGACTCTCTAAAATTGAAAAGGACTGAGTTATCTTTGTCGTTAAACTCGTTAAAACCGAATAGCGACAAACTTGTCCATACAGACAAGAACAAGTTTCACTATCGCTAGGCTCGTTAAAACATAGCGATGGGTTTGCCCGAAGGGAAAATTATAGAACAAGCACATACTATCCTCCTCAAGCTTGACAAAAATAAAGAGGTACTGGTCAGCAATGACTGGGGAAAAATTGGGAAGAAAACTTGAAGAAACTTTATTGGTAGCAAGTCGCTCTTGAACATGATACTTTCACTCCACATCCGAGTCGGGTTGGGTTGTTCCGTTCACTGGTCATATCACCATGGGTCCATCACACCATCCATATTTGGGGTTAATACTACCAATCCATCATGTCAGTGTCACCGATATGTTCAAGAGAAGTCGCTCAGAGAATTCACCTGTGTCTCATCCACTGCAATACATTTACGCTCCATCCTTTCAAGACCGCCACCCTGAACCTTATATCATCATATCATTTTCACCTCCATTAAAATCATTTGCTTTGTTCCGTGTCATTGATGTGGGATTCACTAAGGCCCTCTTATGATGGATCACTTCTTGTCGACATCAGCTCATTATCCAGGAAGTCGATCTAGGAACAACCCTTTTAGTACTTTGAAGCTTGCATGCCTCAATGGCAAGTTTCTCACTTCTGGCGACGATTTACATCAATGGCCTTCGACCGAAAGATTTTGCATGGTGTTTGATGCCAAGTCCCTTATTCACGCCACGTAAATTTTACTGTAGTACCTTGAGGGTCATCATCATTATCGGTGATTCCTCTCGCGCCTGTTAACAGCTTACATCATTGGCTGGTAATCAGGCGATGTCTTTCCATGTTCAACTCCAGAACATCTCTCACATGGATCGACTTTTACTTTAAGTGAAGATCGAACGAGATTGAAGACCCCGGATCTAGTTTCATCCATCCGGGCTGCGATATATATTCAGGAAAATAAAGACATCAAATGTACATCATTACTGCGCAGATAATCATCCAATCCAAAGGATGATGGCTCTACCAGAATCATCAGTCTGCACCCAAACAATTGTCTATCTTATGTACATGAAAATGAATTTATAAAGCTGAGCATGGGAATGCCTGCCTCAGCTAGATCATGAAAATATTATGAAGATAATGTATTGTATTGTATCTTATTACAGGTCGCCTTCCAGCTTGAAAAAACTTCAGATCCTCATGATAAAGCATTTCACCCGACATCAACATATTAACAACCTCATGCTTTAGGGGGCAACTGTTATAGACATTTTTGGGCACTACAACCCCAATCATAAATGTCCATAAACTAAGGGCTCTTAAGTCCCTAAAAGTGTTGTTCCAACCTCTAAAAGAACAAGGTCAACTGATTACATCTTCTCCCAGAAGTTCTCCATGAAAAACTACTCAGAACTGGTAAAAATTGGACCATCTCACCTGCTCCATGGTCAAAGTGCGCTGCATCCCACCTAAATACACACGGGAGGTGCGGTGCATACTGAAAAGCCCTTCTATGGGGTGCGATGGGCAAGAGTGGACAAATGGCAGGGTCAATCTGCAAGGTGGAGGACCATGGAATCTTCCAGAAACTTCTCCTATGACACTTGCCTCTCTGCATTCGCTCAGGGATGAGTAAGAGATCATCAATCTCCAAGTGGAATCAAGAACTATCAAAGAGAGGACACTAATCAAATCTCAAAAGTTGACTCACCCCCCTTGCAAACATCTATATATGGATCCCTCATCCCAGAGATCCAAGGACTAGAATTTTGTATCTTGTAAGGAAGTGCTACTGGTTTCTTGGTGCAACATCATAGTGTTGGGTGATCTAAGCTTTTCATGAGGTGAAGAAGGGCTTTCTTGCTGAGAGGATGATGTTGGGTCAGAACAATTGGTTGTAATCCTCTTTGCTATTCTTGATTATTAATAAAGCTATTCAATTTTTCCTCCACATTCTTGTATGATTGATGATATATGCATTTGTGTGGTCAATATATATCTGGTCCTATATTGTTTATGATAGTAGATCTATGTTCTTGGATAGTGTTATGCTGCTTTGATTCTACAGGTGCTCTTTGAAGCTGGGTAGATGAAGAAGCGAGTGGCAAAGATCTATTAGAAGGGAGAGGAATCAAGCAAGGAACCAAGCGCAAGACAGAGGTTGGTCTCCTTCTTTCCCCTCTTAGCTACTTCTCATAAAGGAAAACGAAAGTGGTTTTAGTTTTTTTGTTTCTAAGGTAGCTACCAGCCTTAGTGGGACTAGTAGCTCTGCATACACACTAGATTTCCTGATAACACAACTAACCTCCATTCAAAAGGGTCAGACAAAAAACTTTGGATATGGGACCATTTTATGCTCCTTCTTCTTCGAGAAGGTACCTGGGCTACGTCCCAAGGTATCTGTCTCTATCAGCAACCCGCGAGATCCACGGATGGGTAGGTGGGCTGACTTGATGAAACGCCTTGGAGGTGGGGATGTGCCAAGGATGACTTTCGATGATGAGTTTTTCACCTGGTGGGACCAACAGATCATCGCAGTCGACAACTACCCGTATGCTAGCATGGATTTCCGAGGAGATCCAGATTTGGTGTTGCCACCAAACACAGCATGGGGAGACATAGGTAACAATTTTTTAAGTTTTTGTCAATTTTTAAGATTTTTTCTTTCTTTTTTTTAAATATGAAATGAACTTAGAAATATTTTTGATGGGATAAAATACTAACAAAATGATCATGTTCCAGATGTGGGTCCAGTGAGACAAGATGGATTCCTGCAGCACAGGCATCGTGAAAGAGGCGCCAAAGAGGCAGCTGTTGAGACAGAGAGAGTCTTATATGCAGTCCAAAGAAACTTGGTGAGATTGACTCACCAGGTACCAATGGTAGCCATAGAGGACCTACCTGAGGAGATGCAGCACCGCGTGGTAGGAGTACCACGAGACTGGGTCCACATACTTCGGCGTGTGGCCAATGCAGTAGTTACCTTCTTAGCCGCTCATCCTAATCTGGGTCGATAGATAGACTGGACATGATTATGGGCATTTAGTCTCGATTTTGTATATTATTTTTTGAACACTTTATGTATACACGGGCAGTTTTATGATATATATATACAGTTCCAAATTTTTTATGTTTGTTTAATTTGATGAATGATTGATATCACAAAATGCCCCACAAAATATGAACAAAAATACAATATATACAAAGAAGCAATTGCTCGGCCGAAACCTAAGCAAAATACTCCTTAAGGTAGAGCCCATCTGGGGGCTCTGCCAACTTGTTCCTAGAGATGTTTATAGGTACAGTTCTTGATCTAATCGACATATGACCTTTGACAAATAAATGTGTTGGAGCCAAAGGGTTTGACACTATACAAACATCACTAGTAAGCAGATTGGAGAACCTAGATTCGACTTCCTGCAAAGGAGGAAGAAAATATGAACGATGATGTAAATCTTCCCAAGGTCGATCTACAGCCGTCATTGCTTCTAAAATTGCTTCCTCCGATGGTAAAACTGTATCTAAGCAATCCAGAGCAGAAGTAGAGTCAAGGGTCCAAGCTGGAGCCACATCACCATCTAAATCCTTTGAAAAAGGAGTGGGATGGTTGTCTGTAGAGTCAACGATATATTGATACCTAAGTTCTTCTACAGACATAGGAAATACCATTCCACCAACCTGCCCTCCATCTAATGTGGTCATAGATGAAGGTAAGGTCTAAGGGTCTAAAGGCCCCTTGGAGGATTAAATTATACCAATTTTAGCTGTAGGAGGGGGAAGATAAAATACACCTATCAAGGAAGAGTACATCCCAACTCCTAAATTCTCTATAGGTTGATGAGGATTATCCACCAATGGAATGGTAGAATCCAAAGTTGCACGAGAATCACTCGGAGAATAATCTAATTGATCAATTTTAACAATTCTCCCCTCGTGAGGAAAACAAAGGATGTGGAATAGAGATGAAACTATGGCGTCCATCTCATAAATCCAATTTCTTCCCAAGAGGAGGTTGTAATCTAGGTTGGCATCAATGATTTCTACCTCAATATTAACGACCTTTCCTCCAACACATATAGGAAAAGCTGGGATAATTCCGTGTGGCCTATGAGAATGACCATCAAATGCTGTTAAGAGAGTCGATGAAGGAACAGCTGAAGGTGATCCAATGGCCTTCCAACATGACATAGACATTACGCATGTGGAAGCTCCCTCATCTATAAATGTCCGAAAAATATTGGTTTTTCAGTAAGTAGACTTTATCTAGAAAGCCATATGGTGAGGAAATCTCTTTTTGACATTGAGCATATCAAAAGTGAGCACTAAAGAATTTTTTGGATCTACTACCCTGATTACCGAAAGCAAAGCACTTCTTTGAGCAGGACATGACTGGAGTACCTCCAATGCAGACATAGCGCAAGGACTTTGAGCCAGATCTTCTACAATCGAGTAGTTCTGGGTTGCCCTAGCATTAGGGTTAATCGTCGAACACTTAGCGGAACCTTTTGGTATCGGAGGTATAGACTCAATAGACGGTCGCTCAATACGAAGCGGGTCTGTGGTTTCGGGAACAGATTTTTCCTTAAATGTTTCCGTTTCACCATAATCACATGCGCATGTGGCAACGTTGACGTGAGAGTTCATCATATACACATTTGAGGAATTTCCCCCTTCCTAGTTGCCTCCTACGAAGGTACCAGCATTCGAGTTTGCGCCAACAAGTAATTGTTGCCCTTGGGGAAAAGGGTTAGTCAGGATAGCTTGGGAGCTAGAGGACCCTTACTGCACTAACAAGCACTGAGCATCCTGAATCTTGGGGCAGAAGTGAGTCAAATGATCTCCATTGCATAACTTGCATGGAAATTTAACCTTTGTCTTAGACTCATTTCTACCCTCACCAGCATTGTTGTCGGGTTTGTTCGCATTATCCTTCCCTTCCTTCTTCTGCTTCTTACCTCGTCCCTTCTCTTCCCATCGGATTGTTGATTGATCCAGGTGGATATTGGTGGCCACCTGCCAAGTCCACCTAGACCCCCACCATTGTCCCTCTTAACATTTTCAGTTTCCTTAATTATAGCACAATTTACTATTTTTAGCAGTTTTCGGGTCCTAAACTTCCGGAGCCGTTTTGAGGCCCTAAACGACGTTTTTTGGAAATCCCGCTCCTGCGATTTTTTAGATAAAAAATCGTTGTTTGCGTTATAGTCCTCAGAAAGATCTTTTCAACGGGCTATCATGCGCGTAAAACGGAGATCGTATGCCAAAGTTACGACCCCGGGAAGTTGATGTACCAATTTACCCAAACGGGGCCCATAGTTTGGCGTTTTCATCTTCTAGGGTTAGGTTTTGGAATGTTAAGGGTTTTCCATTGTTTCTCAATAATAAATAGGCCTTCGAGCCTCATTGTAAAGACAGTTCGGAACAGTTCAGAGGAATGTAGCCGACACATCTCTTCTCAGAGATAAGCTACCATCGCCCTAGCTGGGTCATTTCTATTTGTAAGCATATTTCAGTATTCTCCATTAGTGAAATGAAGTATTATTTCCGCTGCATCTCTATTTTTATGGTTATCGCATCTCTGTATTTATGGTTATCTCTGTAATCTATTGCGTTCCTGCTTAAATCCGGATCAGTGGTATCGGAGCGGTCTGCTTTTTCTCTGTTTTTCTTTGCATGTCCCCGACGAGGTCGGGATATAAGGAGTTAGGGCTTGAGCTGGTTGAACCCTTGCAAGACCAGCCTCGCAAATCTCGACGGCCTCCCATGGCGGATAAGAAGAAAGACGAGGGAGCAGGAGATCCCATCAAAATCTTGCTCGAAGAAGCCCTCGAGCGACAACGGAACGCGATGATGGACAACTTTGCCCAAATCCTTCAGCGGCTACCCAAAGGTGACGCATCAGCTTCCAGCAGCTACTCTGGAAACGCCACACCGTTTAAGGTACAAGTTAATTTTGAAATCCCCATCTTCGAGGGTCAAATAGATGCAGATGCCGTAGATAAATGGTTAAATCTACTAGATGGGTATTTTTCTGTTCATGAATTTTCAAGTCGAGAAAAGATTGTTTTCGCTCTTCTCAAAGCAGCCCCCCACGTCAAGGACTGGTGGGAGACCTACTGCGAGCAGAAGGATGAAACTACAGGCTCGCTATTCTCAGCCGCACCCACCTGGAATTCATTCCGAGATGCCATCAAGGAGCAATACTACCCTGTTGGAAGCTATGAGGATGAATACATAAAGTGGACCACGCTGCGGCAGGGAAGGGATCAAGATGTGCCAGAGTTCACCAATCTTTTCCATACCCTTCGCACGAAGTTGGGTATCAAGGATTCGGAGCAGCATCTGATACTCAAATACCGCGGTTGCCTGCACAAGTACATCCAGGAAGAAATGGAATTCCTGAACATCTCATCGCTCGGCATAGCATACCGATATGCCGTCAAGATCGAGCAGAAGTTTAAACAAAAGAAGCGAGACTTTGGATCTACAAATCCAAAGCAAGGGAAAGGTGCTCCTAAACCACAGAACAAGGGACAAAGCCAAGGCGGGGCAGCCCAAGACAACCCGCAAAAGCTACAAGCAAAGAACAGTGCCGCAAAGCCGAAAAAGGACACGGGAAAATGGTGTGAGCTCCATAAGAGCTCCACTCACAACACAAGTGAGTGTCAGGCCAAGCAGTCACTGATGGCCGAACTAAAGGTTTCAGAATCAGATGCATGTTCCGACTCTGAGTCAGAAACAGACAAGGGGAATGACAAAGGGAAGCAGATCATTGATGCGGATCCCAACGCCACTGTTGCTACTACCAAGATCCAGAAAAATGAACCCGAAGATCCAGAGGAGGAGGAGCGTCTCTTCCACTCCCAGATGTGGGTAAGGGGCTCCCCACTACAGTTCATTGTCAATAGCGGGAGCCAAAAGAACCTCATTTCGGCAGAGGTCGTGAAGCGGTTGGGCTTACCGACCACAGCACATCCACAACCGTACACTATCGGGTGGCTGCACCAAGGACGGGATCTTCGCGTGAGCCAACAGTGTCGCCTTCCATACAACATCAAGCCCTTCACAGATGAGGTATTGTGTGACATTGCTCCGCTTGAAGTTTGTGATGTATTATTAGGACAACCATACTTGTGGAAGCGACATGCGGTGTATGAATCAAGGCCCCGTGCTGTTATTATTACTTTGGGAAATCAGTTGTACAGGATACCAGAGGTAGCACCGCCTACTGCCATCTCTTTGATTACTGCAAAACAATGCAGTAAGCTCATTTCCAAAACTGGAAAATTTGTTTTCCTGATGATACGCCCTCAAGGAAAGAAGAAGACGGTGGCCACAACCTCCAGACAGGGCCCCTCTGCACGACAACTACAGATGGACAAGGTCGTGGAGGAGTACGAGGACATCTTCACCTCCCCCGTAGGGGTTCCTCTGCACTGTCAGGTCAAGCACTCCATCGATCTGACCCCAGGTGCACCCTTACCCAATGGACCAATTTATCGGCGCTCCGTTCTGGAGAACGATGAAATCAAGAGGCAGATTCAGGAGCTTCTGCAAAAAGGCCACATCCGTCCGAGTTCATCGCCTTGCGGGAGCCCAATTGTGTTGGTACAGAAGAAGGATGGGACTTGGAGACTCTGTATTGACTATCGAGCGCTGAACAAGATCACTGTCCGTAATAGGTACCCGATCCCGCGGATTGATGACCTCCTAGACCAACTAAAGGGGGCAAAATATTTCAGCAAGATTGATCTGAAGTCAAGATATCACCAGGTACCAATCGAACCCTCTGATGTGTGGAAGACTGCCTTCAAAGCCAAAGAGGGCCTTTTCGAATGGTTGGTTATGCCTTTCGGGTTGACAAATGCTCCTGCAACCTTCATGAGGCTAATGGATGACATCTTGCGGCCATACACCAACTCATTTGTAGTGGTATACTTGGATGACATTCTGATCTTCAGCCAGAGTTGGGAAGAGCACCTCCACCACATCCGACAGGTTCTCCAAACACTGCGGCAACACAAGCTATGTGCCAATTTGGAGAAATGCACTTTTGGCATGACCCAGGTTCAGTATCTGGGATACATTATTGATGAACAGGGGGTGCATGTGGATCCAGCCAAGATCAAAGTCATTTGGGATTGGCCACCTCCGACCACTTTGACAGAGCTCCACAGCTTTCTAGGTCTTGCCAACTTCTACCGCAGGTTCGTGTTGGGTTTTTCTCATATCACTTGGCCTTTGAGTCAAGTCACCAAGGGCGGGGCGAAGGCAAAATTCTTTTGGTCTGAATCTCAACAGAAGGCATTCATAGAGTTGAAAGATCGCCTCTGCACAGCACAAGTGCTCGCTTTACCAGATTTACAACAACCATTTGAGGTCGAGACAGATGCCTCTGACTATGCTATTGGGGCAGTCCTTACTCAACACGGGCATCCTGTGGCATATCACAGTGAAACACTTTCAGACACGGTCCGGAAGTATCCCACTTATGATAAAGAGATGTATTCCATTGTACAGGCTTGTCGGCAATGGAAGCACTACATTTTGGGGAAGGAAACGGTCATCCACACAGACCACCGACCCCTACAGTTCATACAGACCCAAGGGAAATTGCAGAATGATCGCCATCAAAAGTGGTCCACATACCTGCAACAGTTCCATTTGAATATCAAGTATAAGAAGGGCAGCACTAATAATGTTGCAGATTGCCTCAGCCGACCACCGATCATGGCGTTAACCACCGTCCTCAACTCTTGTGGGCACGAGACTTTTGATTGGCCACTGCTCTACAAAAGCGACCCGGAATTCGGCCACACATACCAGAACCTCTTGGAGGGTCAGCATGTTCCAGATTTTCACCTCCAGGACGACCTGTTATGCCACTTGGGTCACCTTTGTGTTCCTTCAAGCGAGCGTGCCAAGATGATTTGGGAAGCACACTATAGTCGAGTTGCTGGTCATTTCGGGGTCGAGAAAACAGTGGCAGTGCTGCAAAAGTATTTCTATTGGCCGAATCTTCGACAGGATGTTGGGAAGTACATCAGATCATGTACTGCCTGTGCCATTGCCAAACCGACCATCAAGAAGCAAGGCCTCTATACCCCACTGCCTACCCCTAGCCAACCTTGGGAATCCATCTCCATGGATTACATGTCTGGTCTTCCTTCCACTAAGCATGGAAATGACTGTGTTTTTGTAGTCGTCGACAGGTTCTCGAAGATGGCCATCATGGCGGCCTGCAAGAAGAACATCACAGCAGAAGCCACTGCTAAACTCTTCTTTGAACGAGTTTGGGTGCACTTTGGGATTCCACAGTCTATCATCTCAGATCGGGACAGTCGGTTCCTCAGTACATTTTGGTCCAGTCTCTGGTCAATGCTAGACACCAAACTCACTAAGTCCACCGCCTTCCATCCTCAAACTGATGGCCAGACAGAGGTTGTCAATAGGATGATTGTACACATTCTGCGCATGTACAACTCAAAGCATCCACGCACATGGGACGAGAGCCTCGCCTATTTTCAGCACAGCTACAACCGAGCTCTTCACAGCTCCACTGGCCATAGCCCTTTTCAGGTGGGCTTGGGATTCCAGCCATTATGCCCCATTGATGTGGCCATGCCATTTGCAGCTACTCACGCAGATTCTGCTCATGTCCAGTCTGAAACAAACAAGGCGACCAGCTTCATTGAGCACATCCAACATATTCGCCAGCAGGTCCATGACATTCTAGAGAAATCAAATGCCAAGTTCAAGCAGCGACATGATCAACATCGAGTGCCACACAAGTTCCAGGTGGGTGACAAAGTCTGGTTGCATTTACAAAAGGAAAGCCTTACTGGAGCCTATCGGAAACTGAGACCACTCCGATATGGTCCCTACACCCTTACTAAGGCTATGGGAGACAATGCATTTGAACTCAGCATTCCCCCATTCCTTGGCCTGCACCCAGTGTTCAATGTGGACCGCCTTCGGCCATACTTTCCACCATTGCTAGATACATCCAACATTGCAGAACAGCTCACCCCCACAGAATTAAATCCAGATTGCATGGAACAAGCTACAACTGATCGAATCATGGACACACAGATCAAGAATACTCGCCGACAGAATATTCAACTGTATCGAGTTGTCAAAGCAGGCCAACTCCTTCACAATGGCAAGTGGCTCACCAGGGACCAAGTTCAGCAAAAGTTTCCCCATCTCATGGAGGAACTCAACGCAATGGGGACCATTGCTTCCTAAGGGGGGAGGAATGATCCAGGTGGATATTGGTGGCCACCTGCCAAGTCCACCTAGACCCCCACCATTGTCCCTCTTAACATTTTCAGTTTCCTTAATTATAGCACAATTTACTATTTTTAGCAGTTTTCGGGTCCTAAACTTTCGGAGCCGTTTTGAGGCCCTAAACGACGTTTTTTGGAAATCCCGCTCCTGCGATTTTTTAGTTAAAAAATCGTTGTTTGCGTTATAGTCCTCAGAAAGATCTTTTCAACGGGCTATCATGCGCGTAAAACGGAGATCGTATGCCAAAGTTACAACCCCGAGAAGTTGATGTACCAATTTACCCAAACGGGGCCCATAGTTTGGCGTTTTCATCTTCTAGGGTTAGGTTTTGGAATGTTAAGGGTTTTCCATTGTTTCTCAATAATAAATAGGCCTTCGAGCCTCATTGTAAAGACAGTTCGGAATAGTTCAGAGGCATGTAGCCGACACATCTCTTCTCAGAGATAAGCTACCATCGCCCTAGCTGGGTCATTTCTATTTGTAAGCATATTTCAGTATTCTCCATTAGTGAAATGAAGTATTATTTCCGCTGCATCTCTATTTTTATGGTTATCGCATCTCTGTATTTATGGTTATCTCTGTAATCTATTGCGTTCCTGCTTAAATCCGGATCATTGATTTCCTTTGGGGTTAGAAGTATGAAAGACGTTAATGGAGGTAGGTTTGAAGGGTGAAGGTGTAGATGGTGCTGGCTGATTAGAAGAAGCAGTTTGTAGAGAAAACTGCTGCAATTGGTTCAAAAGGTTCACCGTATTTGCATCAATTGATCCAACTATACCATCAGTGTGAGGGTCGGGCTTCGGTTTGGCTGAATCAACCTTGGATCTAGGAGCATCAGGTAGGATTTTCTAAAGAGTCCCATACTAAGAATATATCAATTCTAATTTCTAGGCTCGAAAAATAGCCTGCTCTTCCGAATAAACACCGGAAAGAGAAACATCCTTAGAGATTTCAAGTTGTAAAGATTTTAGAAACCATTCGAGATAGAAATCTGGTGGAATTTCGGCTTTGATAAGCCTCTTTCTCCATCTCCATTCCTGGATATGATCCGAAATGTGCGTTAACGTGTCTTGATGAAAATTGCCCAGAAGCTCAGTTCCGGCTTCATAAAGGACAAGCAACTGAAAATGGTTCAAGAACATATTAGCCAAATCAATGAAAGAAGTAAAGGTTCCCCCTAGCAACTCTATATACCATTTGGCTACATTCCCAGTTAGGGTGCGCTGAAATAACCTCAACCTGATCGAATCATCGATTAGGGAGTTTGATGAGCAACATAAGTGGAATGTGGTCACATGGTCTCTCGATTCTTCACCATTCTTCCCTTTGAATTTTGGAATATCCAATGGAAGTTTAGTTGGGACCGGAGGCCAAGCCGGATTGTACCTAATTGGATCATTCGTCAATTTAGTCAAGTCTGGTAGATTAAGTGTGGCTAGAAAAGGAAGTCGTGGAGGACCTTGGGAATTCCATCCAGACTGGGCAGGGTTCCCATAGGTTTGAAAAGAATGACCTGGATTTTGAAAGGCACCAGGTTTCCCAAAGTAACTTGTAGAACCTACTAAACTAAAGGGTGATCCTTGTGGTCTAGAAAAACTCGGAGTTTGATCAACTCCTACCAAAAATCCTCTGTAATCGGTAAAGTTACCCCCTAACGAAGTATTGAAAGGAGCTGACAGCCCCTGATAAGGGTTCCAACCGTTAGCAAAGGGTGAAAAACTTTGAAATGAATTAACCGAGGAATACAATACATTCCCTTGTTGGCCGAAAAACTGATTCCTAGCTCCTATCCCACTAACCACAGGGTTTGTCCAACTCTGAAAGGGGTTACTACCTTGACTTGTGAAAGGAAAAGGCATAGACCCTACTGTCGGATTGGAATGTGGTATATGACCACTTCCAAATGGGAAACCCTGAAAAGAAGCTAATCCACTCATCATGGATGTGGAGGCGGTTGATGGTATATTCAATGGAACTGAAGGAATACCTTGAGAGGGCATTCCAAAAGGGAAAAATCCAAAACTGGATGCATTAGCTTGAGAACTTCCACTCATCGACAGAATGGAAGTAGACCCAAATAAGGATGTGTTGGGAGTGTTAGAAGGGATGGAAATAGTTCCTCCCCCTTGCACAGATATGGGAGTCTGCATGCTCGCAACACTCGTGGTGGATTCCATGCTTCCAGCAGTGGTCATCGAAGGGATAAATGTGTGTGGACCTAGGCTCGAAGGCCTGTGAGTCAGAGTTCCAACGTATAACAATACGTCTGGATGATCAGGAGGGAGAGGAGAATTCAGAGCTGCAACCAACTCTGAAAGCTCTTCTACTTCAATACTATCTTCCGACTGGAAGAGTACTCGAGAAAGAACTGGAGTGTTCCTCTCTAACTCTGTAGTAGTACTAGGTCTATCTTGTGAACTAATGCCCCCAAGCGGAGGATCAATCTCTGATGCGCCTGCTACCACTAGTTGAAAACCATTGGCAGAATCGCTCCTACGCCTTCTAGGAGAAGGCTCTGGACTCGTAGGTGAAATCCCACAAAGTCTCCAGGACCGTTGAGATGGTCGGTCAGCCACTTTGAATTATTTTTATAAGATCTACTTAAAGACTCAAGAAAATTAAAAGCTAGGCTGACTAGGAGCACAGAACACTCACTAAAATGTCCCTAAAAGATATCAGCAATCAAACAACTTCCAAGTATTTCTGCTCCAGGTGATTAGGACCGGACACCAAAATACAAGAAAGTTAATAATAAGGGCCTTCCGAAAATAGACTGGGGTAATTACACCCCAGGTCTACTAGTGAAGGTATCAGAGGTAGTTACGCTGACCTCCAGAAAACAGCCTTTGCCAGTGCAAGCCCCCAAGCTTCGCAAGGGTGCCCTCCAGAAGTACTATTGAACGTGATGCAATGTCAACCTCAGGTGCCACGAGATTCCCCTCTGCAGCCACCTGTGTAGATTCCTAGGATGGGCAACTATGGACACCAACTCATATCAGAAGCCGGGTGGAACAGTCGTGAGGTAGGATCCGACAAGTAAGAGAGGGGGTATCTCTCGTCCTTATCTTCACGAACCCTCGTGCTCAACTCCCAATCACAGAGCTATCCTGGTCTCCCTAACGCTATTGGATTTCACTCTCTAATCAAACTTCTATGTTTTACAATTTAGAGTGGCCTTGGAGAGTTTACTCTCCTCTTGCCTAATCCAAGGCCCTAAATAAACCTAAAACTTGTTGGTGTATTCTGATGACAATACAAAAAATCCTAGTTTATTTTATTAAGCACTTGATTTTAAATGGCTATTCTTTTAAGTCAAAGGGATAAATGGAAATGAAACCGATGGTGTTTGTATGACGCAAAAGAATCTAATGAAAAACTAACTTATATGAAATGCAATCGTTTGTTCTTCGATGAAAAGAAATTTCTACTTGGGTTCTACGAAACTTCTATAAAGCAAAAAACTTTTTTCTTTTCTTTTCTTAAAGCACACTTCACACTCACAAAAACTAAAAAGACTATTGATGCTTTAATAATGCAAAACTACCCTAATGCAAGGTGTACATGAAAATGCAAGATCCTAGATTACTCTAAAAAGAAATGAAAGCAATTGTTTATAACTTTAATAAGCCAACTTAAGTGTTTGAAAAGAATACAAATTTTGAATACAAAATCTTCTCCAAACAAGAAGGACTAATCAAAAAGATCACAAATCACTTTCAAAAAATCAAAAGAAACCAAAATCAAACTTGGAAAAAGAAGACAAAAACAATGTTTTTTAAGGACTTTTCTTTTTCAAGAAGCAATGAAAACAACCTTTCGAAAGCACTCAAAATGCCACTTAAGACTCAAAGACCGAAAGAAAAGCACAAGGAAACTTTGCAAGTCATAAATTCAAAAACGAATGAAAACTTGAACAAAAAGGGCTTCAACTTGTACTAATCGACCCAAACAGCAGCAAAGAGCTTTGAGAAACTGACCAAGAAGTCAGGAAAGAAACACTTTCAAATTCATCAAAAATAAACTTTCAAAAAGAAAGAAATGGTATAAGGCCACAAAATGACGGAAAGCAAAGCAAGTAGACCAATAATCAAGCTTGACACAAAGATTGAAAACAATCTATTGTTCCAGAGGACCAAAACAATCAAGAACCTTTATAAGAAGTCTTGTGTGTCCAAACACAAATCATAAAACTCACTCAAAGGTAAACCTAGGCCAAAACTTTTTAAAGTGGAAGAGAATTCAAAACAGTAAGCTCATTGAATAATGAAATTATAAAGACAAAAATTGACCACTCAGAAACCAAAATAGACCAAGAAACAAATCTTTCTGGTAAGAGAGATTTGAAAAAAGCATGCAAAAAAGGGTATACGCGACTGTGTTCAAGCACACCGGCATGTACACGCGCTTCTGATAAAGGAAACTCGCGTATACATGGGTTCACTTCACAGAAACTAGCGTGTGTACGCTACTGTAAATAGACAAAAGTGTGTATACAAAGATTTGCAAGAAAAATAAAAAATGAAGCCAGATCAAAAAGATCAGACTTAAGGTCTGAGATTCTACTAGACCAAACAATACTGTCACAGCAAGCAAACCAAGAACTGAGCCCTGATTGACACTGAACAACCCAAACTAGGAATAACAAGATTGTTATCCCCAGTGGAGTCGCCAATTCTGTTACAAGAATAAGTACCCTAGGGCTTTGGGTTGAAACCCCAACAGAGCAAGAGAAAACTACAGTAAGAAACACTCATACAACTCAGGCAACATACTTATATAAACAAACTATGCGATAGCGGCCATACCCGGGTGTCCTTCATTTGCGTAGTTCCAGTAGGGTTCAGACCCTATGTAACTCCTGATGATCTTCGAATCTGCAAATCAACCAATCCGAACATACATAGCAGCATATAGATAAAGCATTTTAATGAAATCAACTTTATATCATATAAGCAAAATGATTAGTTATACATCAAAATAACATTCATACATGAATTACAATAGTATCTGATGCATAAACAAAGTTAATCTCAGGAACAAGACAGTGTTTCTTTTTATTGTAGAAAGCTATAACCAACACAAAGAGAATTCACCTGAGTCTTCTTCTTCCGACTCCAAGCGAAACCATCCTCCAGATCCATCCAGTCCTAGTCTTCAACAGCCTCCTTCCATAACCAATACCATGATATCTCAAGCAAGTGGGAGAATATCAACACTCAAGGAAACAAGGGTTTCCTGAAACTTGGGGAAGTGCTTGAAGCATAGGGATACTTCAGACTCAGTCAGGGATAATCTCAGTATAGTAATTCTATCTCTTCTCCTCCTTAAGGCCTTCCCATAGAAGTCTATTTATACTTCTCCCAATTAGTTTTTTAGTTGGGAAATAGTTGGGCCACGGGCACTAGGAGGTAATAAACAAGTAAAACCCATGAACTTCGCCCATAGTTAAGGAAATTTATTTTTTTAAGTGTTTTAACACACACTTTTATCTCAGGGAAAAGTAGCGTACAAGGAATAAAACACTGTTTTTAAAATATTTGGACCAAGTCTGGAAGGAGGGGTTGTCCTAGGTCATAAACCAAGCATCACAAGTACCAAGGGTGGTATTTGGAGCTATAACATGAAGTGCAGGCAAGTAGATGTTGGGTGGAAGGATGGCTTCTTTACCATAGACCAGGAAGTATGGTGAGGTATTCAGAGAGTGTTTGGGTGTTACGCGGTCAGCCCATAATGCATTCGCTAGGGTGGAATTCCAGTTGTGCTACTCAGAGTAAATAGTCTTTTTGATTATGCGGATGAGATTTTTGTTCATGGATTTTACGAGACTGTTTCCCTGTGGGTAGTAGTTAGATGAGTGCTTCAGCACAATACCATTTTGTAATGCAAAATCATAAAGTTTCAAAGATGAAAAGTACGTTGCATTATAAAAAACAAGTGATACCGGAATGCTAAAGTGTGAGATGATGTTCTACTGGAGGAAGTTGATGACCTCCTGGTTGTTCACTTGTTTGAGTGAAACTGCTTTTGTCCACTGCGTGAAGTAATCAATTGTTGTTAGAATGTAGCGGCATTATTTTGATGAATGTGGGAAAATTTCCCCAATGATATCCAGGCCCCATTATTGGAGAGGTTCAGTTATTGCAACAGGGTGCAGTGGGGCTGCTGACCTTCGTGCTCTGTCGACACATCCTAACAAACTGGGCACTTGCGAGCATAAGCATGTGCATCCTTGAATAATGTGGGCCAGTTGAAACTGGCTCACATAACTTTGTGTGCAGTGGTGTTTCCCACAAAGTGACCCCTGGCGAGTCCATCATGGAGATCTTGTAATACCTTCTCTAATTCACGTGCCTCCAGGCACCTGAATAAGACTCCATTGTTGTGCTTCCTATAAAGCACATCGTGCACCAACTGATATGCTAAATCTTTGAGGCACAATTCCCTCTTTTGTCTGATGGAAAAGTGAGAGGGTATGGTTCTATGCTCAAGGTATTGGCACAAATCTGTGTACCAAGAGGTTTTGTCTTTAGTGGGTGTTGCTCGTACTACATCATACATCTCGACTTCCTGCTCCCAATCGACAAGCTCTTCTTCCTCCTCTGGTGCGTGTACTTCTTCAGCTGCAAGTCTGCAGAGCCCATGTCCTTTGACCGTGTGAACTGAGTTGATGTCGAGATCATATTCTTGCAAGCCTATCATCCAATTCGCACATCGTTCACCCAGTTCTTGTTTTATAAGCAGTGTGTGGACTGTTGGGTGAGGGACGTAGACTATGCAGTGGTTCTTTAGCAAGTAGGGTCTAAAGTGTTTCACCACCTTGCAAACTACGTATGCTTGTTTTTCAACGACGGGGTAGTTGAGTTATGGTCCCTTCACTCTTGTGCTAATGAAGGAGATGGTACGTTCATCTTTCATCTCATCCTTCTGAGTGAGTACTACTGTGAGTGAATTATCGGAGGCGAAGGTGTATAACAAGAAATCCCTTTTGAATTCTAGGTTGTAGAGTGCAGGTGCTTCTGCAATAGCCTACTTGATATAGGTGAATGCGTACTTTTCCCTCTTGCCCCAACTGTAGACTGCATCTTTCTTGATCATGTCCTGCAAGGGTTTGACTATCTGCAAGTAATCCAAGGTGAACTTCCCTAGGAAGTTTATCTTGCCCAAGAAGGATTGCATAGTTTTCTTGTTGACTGGGTGAGGGATCTATGTAATAGTTCAGACTCAGTCCGGATCAACCTTGATCCTACTTTTGGAAACAATGTGTCCAATAAGGTTCCCCTCAAACATTGCGAATACACTCTTTTTGGGATTCAAGGAAATCCTGTATTTCCAACATCGCTCAAAAATTTCTTCAAATGGTGTATGTGGTCCTCACGTCTCCTTCAAAACATGGTCACATCATCAAGGTATACCACTATGCTCTATTCGATGAGTCCATGAAAAGCGATGTCCATGGTGCACTGAAAGGTTGTGCTTGCATTCACAAGCCCAAACGACATTTGTCTGTATGGGAATGTACCCCACTTGGTATGGAAGGTAGTCTTAAGTTTGTTAGGTTCTACTACCAGAGCCTAATTGTATCCTAAAAAATCATCAATTAGGGAAAACATTTGCCCCCCAGATACTGTTTGCAGAATGTGGTCCATAGACGACACGGGGTAGTTGTCTTTGTTCGAGGCGCGGTTCACGTTTCGGAAATCAACGCACAAGCGGATTTCTCTGGACTTCTTGCGTACAGTAACAAGGTTTGAAACCCAAGTAGAATGACAAAATTTGTATATGATCAATGCATCCAACAACTTGGTGAGCTCTTTCTGTATGAGGGGTTCAAGTGACGGATGTACTTTCCTCAACTTCTGCTGATACGACTTGACCCCTTCTTTGATCGGAATAATGTGTTGGATTATTTATGTGTCATAAGTTTTCAGATCATTGTACGTCCACGCAAGAACATCCCGGTACTATTTGAATAGACAGACAAAGGTTTGTCGCTCTTGCTATGTGAAACATGTGTCAAGATTGACGAACTTCAGATCTTGTTTTGTTCCCAAGTTGATCAGTTCATGCATCATGGTGGAACTGTGGATTTTGTTGTTCCTCGGCCCCTGAAAACATTCTTGCAAGTCATAAAGCTTCTCCATCGATGCCACACACTTCGAGATAAGGTGGCCTTTCCTATTACCAACTTCTGCTTGTAGAGACCACTCGTGCTCATCATCGTCTATCGCTGCATCTTTGAAGACGTCAGCATTGGCCATGAAATGCAGTATCTGTTTATCATCATTAAATACGCGTAAGTTAGTTATGTTATTTGGGATAGATGGTTTGTAGGAACTCTCAATAGTAAATCTATCCCTAATCAGTGAAATTCTAGAAGTTGTGTTTGCCAGAGCATTGGCAGCCGCATTACACGTACGTGGTACAATAGTGATGTTAAATGCTTGGAAGTTAGAGATTAATCACCATACCTCTTGCTGGTAACTTTTGAGATGCAGTGACAAACATTGAATGGTGTTACATACCTACCATACCATTATCTCTGAATCACTTACAACATTGAGCGCAACCACATTGAGGCTGATGGCTTTCTGCAAGCCCAACACAAGTGCTTCATACTCAGCAACATTGTTCATGCACTCAAAGTCTAAGCAACTTGAAACTAGATGCTTCCCGTTGTTTGGGTCGATCAAGACACACTCGGCTCCTGATCCGTCCTGTGTCTTTGATCCATCGAAATGCATGGTCCACAACTCGTCTTGACACGGACCGTTCGACGCGCTTGTACTAATTCTACTATTGTTGTTACTTCTACTACTACTATTGGTACAATGCATTGTACATGCTTCATTACCATCAATTGGGCAAGGAAGGAGACTCAACTGTGTGTCTGGTGGGATTGGAGTTGGCCATGCAAGATAACACCCTAACGTTGTTTCCGGGGGGTAGTTGCCAAACATGAGTTCCACGAAGGCCAACGGTTTATTCTCGTCATTGATGGGAGTGACATTGTGCCTCATATACCTCTCGGATATCACCTGGATTTGATTGTTTTTCCCTTGTATGGAAGCCACATGTGCGACTAGTCCGTAGCAAAATATTCGTTCAGCTTGTTGGACCAATCTCTACTGAGTAGTAAACTGTATGCTTCTGGTATGTCCACAACAACAATGTTGATGCATTGGTGGACTTGACTGTCATGAGGTAGTCAGATGATCACATCTCGGAGTTCACTAATGGATGGTACAGATGTTCAATCAAGTTGGATGATTTGCACGGATGTCTTGCTCCATTATGCATTGATCTTTTTAGCAATGGAGAGCGGCATGACGTTGGCTGTCGTGCCAGAATCAACCAAGCAGTTGTGAACATTACAGTTGAAAATTTCAAATGAGATAAGGAATGGAGGGCAACTTGAGTTTGCTTCTTCCATACGGAGTGTTTTTATCACAGTTGAAAGTGATCCAGGAGTGCTCCCCTACTGGTAGAGGTTACGATGTCTGTTGTTGTCTATCCCAATGCATGTAGCAGGATGTCGCGCTGACTCTAGATCTTAGCTAGCTCGAACAAACTGATGTTCGCACGAGTTTTCTTCATGTCATGCACATTGTTGTATTCCAGAGGGGGTAGACTCACCGAGGTGTCCGGGGTAAGACTGACGTTCGTGTTGTCCAGTGGGATATTTTGCAGTTTGCTGCTCATGGACGTACTCTTGTCCATTGCTATCTTCCTGGACTTGCTTTGTGTTTTTTGCTTTGGGACAGCTGGTGGATCAACCTTCCTCATCAGCAGTCTCATCTTTTCTTGTGCTTCCCCAACTATAAGGGGAGTCCCTTTACTCCTGAGATTGTAACGGTCACTTTGCTTTGGGGGTTGTTTCTCGTTGTTCGTCTTCAGCGCTGCTCACAAGCACTGATACATGTCAACCACATGCCCAAAACTTGAGGCCTCATTAGGTGGAACATCTTCATCATTATCCGTGTCTTCTGGTTGTTCCTGCATACTATTTTTTACGTCAAATGTACAATTGATACAAAGCCTGCGACTCGCTTCTAGTTTGAACAAGAATTCTCTGGGTGACGCTCTTTGTGGAATTAACAGAATTTAGAATTTGCACACCGATCGAGCTGGAACACAGAGCTCTGCGCAGTTTTTGCAGGGTACCGGTTGCTGCATGATGACATGCTTCCTTGTTTCTATCTGGGTGGATGGTTGTTTGTAGACGTGTCTATTTTCTGTTGTTTGATCTCAAAAACCTCTGTTGTCAAGTTCTTGACGAGGTGAGTGAGGGTTTCAATATCATTTGTTTCCTTGTCTCTACCTTTGCTCGCCACTACTTGGGACTTCCTGCTCACGTCTTTGGAGTCCTTTTTTGGTTCATCATCCTTGATGACTCCAATCGTGCACATGTCTTTCTCAACAACAATAGCCTCTTCGTAGTTTTCCAGTAGTGTTGGTTTCGCATCTCGCTTGACGAACTACACAATGTTGTCCAACAGTACGGACGTGTAGTAATCAACAGTGATGGAGACATGAGGTTTGGAGTCCACTGCAAACTTGTTCAATATGCGTGTAAACCTCTTATTGAATTCTTTTACCTTTTCATTACCCTCCATCTTCAGTCTTCCCAATTCTTTGAGTAACATGGTTGGGGTCTTGTCATCAACAAATTTTTCAAGAAACATGCGTTTGAACGCACCCTAGTTATGTATGGAGTTGGATGGAAGGTTGTGATACCATGCAGCTGCGTGACTGTCCAAGGTACATGGAAACAATCTACATGCTACGTTGTCGTACTGTACCTCAAGGGTCTGCAACTACAGGAAGAAGTTGTCCAAATGGTCATCTACCTTCACTACGCTGTCAGGGTTGAACTTGATGTTCATTCTCTCCGCCCGCTTTGGCATCTTGTGCAAAGCACCCAAGAGATCCAATGGTCCCTGAGTCATCCATTCCAGATTTTGCTCAGCCATCTTTTCTTCTTCTTCGTCCTCCTCCTCTTCTTCAGAATCTGATGGTTCCGGCTCTGAGTTTGTTGGTTCGTCTTCGCCTCTGCCTCCTCCAATGCCTTCCCCTACACCTCTTGTACCAGAGTTTGGGCCCAAGATCACGAGGGTGTCTCATTCCCCCTTTTGGAAGACCAGATTTTCCTCTCCGTCTTCAACATCTTCTGCCAAACCTTCAAGAGTGGCAAGAACTGCTTCTTCCGCTGATGATACAACAACCCCCGTGGGAGTGGTTTTTAGCCTCCTTGATGCATATGGAAGATGTTGTATACTTGGAATTAGTCCGACTGCTTTCGTGAACTGGAGGGTGATAGGACAGATGGAGCGAATGTGATGATATGGAATTTTGTGTTCAGTCATGGGAGGTGAGAAGTAACCAACTTCAGAGTCACGTGTAGGTGAGAGGGAGTGCGAGTTACTTCCTTGACTAGATGGTTGATGAGTGAGTGTGAGAGGACATTCAGCCATAAACAATTGACGGCCCTTCTTCTAACACCAGAAATTCTGAAGGTGTTGGACCCACCAACATTAAAGAGATCACCCCAGTGTGAAGTCCCAACTAGATCTCACATTGTTTGATGTGGGAGTCCCATCGAGTATGATGGCCCGGTTGCCATTATCTTAAATGTTTGCCTTAGATCTTCCTTGTCAGCACAGGAGAGTGGCCTGCTTTGTCTTCGAGTAGTGAGGTTCACGTGCCTAGTGATTTCTAGTGTTACTTGTGTCAATGGTTCTTTCACGTAGAAGGAGAGGGTGAGAGTGAGTCCCAAGTCGGAGGGGAGGAAACCCCAACTCTATTAGGAACACACAACACAATAGGACGTGCGCAGATTCCAGAGAAGCAGTCCACACAGATGCAGCAGTCACAACACACAAGGAAAGATAACATGTACAACACACATTGGAGGAGTCCGCGCGAGTGCGACGGTCGTTATAGCAAGTTTACATGAAAGGTCTGTCTGATGTCCGGGGAGGTAACCAACACGGGCAGGACAACGTTAACAAATCATACAACACATTTTAATTAATATATATGTATTACAACTATTGAATGAGTTCAAGTGTTAAACACAGGTTAAAGAAACATGTATTACAAGTTTTCAATATTAGTCTTACAACAATTACAACACATGTGAAAACGTGCTGGCCTGTTAGCAGGCTTCTAAATTGAGCGAAAGTTCCAAGACACATCATTACGCCATACATCACTAACCCCGTGCGTGGGCTGTTGGAGCCACTACTTACTCCTCAAAGACAAGATTACAGACTCTCAAGGCTATGTGGGAGGAGTCGAGGTGAAAATTCCTTTGCATGTACAAATGAGGGGGTATTTATAGCCAAGGGTAAAATTGACCCTTGTGGTTGTTCGACTTCCTTCATGACTGTTTGACTTCCATGACCTTTCGAATTCACATGACTCCTCATATGACAAGTGGGTCTCTTAGACTTCCACGTTACATTACATTGATTGATAGTACGGCCCACAGTAGAGATGTGGACAACATGACTCATGAGAAGACTCAACATGACAGTGTTGGTACATTCGTGCCGCTGCTAGTGTGCATGTCGAGCTATAGTGTTGTTGGGTGATGGATTTCCTCATGGTGTGCCACAGCTTCACCTCCGCATGGCAAGGTTCACGAAGTCTTCGATGGTCATTAGGTTCACTTGATGTTGCATTCGCGCGTTGCTCCTTGCTTGTATGTTGGCATGCTTGACAGGTTCATCCGTTTGCGAAAAGTGCATGTTTGTCCATCTGTCCATCCATCCGCGAACAAATCTTACATGTTCACTCATTCATTCATCCATGAGCACATCTCTTGCATGATCGTTCGTTGCAAGCACATCTCTTTGCATGCATTGTTTGTTTGTCTATTGGCGAACATGTCCTTCTGCATGTACTCCCTTTGTTCATCCCATCCGTCATCACACCATGTTTGTTTGTGTACCTATGTCTACAGTCACTCATGACGAGATGACATCAAATCCATAAATCTCCTAGTCTACCATGATGCATGATCGCTTTGGATGCAGGTGACTGGGAGAGGAGACAAGGTTGCGAAACTGCACAAGGCAAGCTTCGAGCTGGGATGGAGGCTTCGGGCACTGCTGGTGAAAACTACGTAGAAGTCTCTGGGAGATGATGACAGGAAATTCGGATCGGTAGTGACTGTCTGCAGGATCCGGCTCAGCTGAAGGACAAATCTGCACAATTTTTTAGAAGAGCAGTCTGGGCTGCGGGAAGGCTGGGTAGACAAAATCTGCACAATTTTTGGAAGGAGCGGGCATCGGGAGACAGGAAGCCAAAACTGTGCAATTCCTAGAGGGAATTGGCAGCTGGATGTTGGGACCTTGGCTGCAAAAACTGCACAATTCCTGGAGGGAACCGACAGTTTCTTGCTGGGAGTTTGGCAACAAAAACTATGCAATTCTTGGAGGGAACTGACAGTAAGCTTCTAGGAGCTTGGCAACAAAAACTGCATAATTCCTGGAGGGAGCTAGCAGTGGGCTGCTTGTAGTAAAAACTACACTGATGTTGGGAGTCTAACTTGTTGATCACCTCTGCACAGTTTCTGAGTTGAGAGGACTGCTGGACAACAGAGGGCTTGCTCATGAAATCTGCACCGTTTTCCGGGTGAGTAGCCGACCGACTGACTAGTGGGCTGGCTGGAAAAAATGCACGGTTTTCTGAGGGAGAGAGGGACAGGCACTGGGTGTTTATTCGGCCAATCTACGCAATTTTCTCAGTTAGTGAAGCAGGAAAGGTCTACAACCTCTGCGCAAGAGTCAGTCCCAGGGTGACTGTTGAGTCAAATTCTCCTGTTGACTAGCAGGAGGGTTGATTGATCAGCATGCGGGAAGCATAACTTGAAATGGCTTGCTTGGTGCTTCTGTGCTATTTTGGGTGACATTCGATCGAGGTGATGGTGAGGTGAAGGTCCAACTGTCAGAGGGGAATTCGTTCGTCAGAACTTCAACAAAACGACTAAGTGTGTGAGCGAGTGAAAAGGTGCATATGCAAACTTGCAAACACACACTTACATGACTTAATGATGAGACGACTCAAACCATCCAGACACACATTCTCAACAAGACTGATTGACTGTGTGAGCGACAAGCGCGACACTTGTGATTGATTGTTGGACGGCCGCGATGACGGTTGCGCGACAGTGTATATGACTCTGTGCATGAGCATGATGGATATTTACATCGCGAACACAACATGTACACACGAAGCATAGACCTTTTGTATGACCAGAACATGGTCACAAGCATGACATTTACATCAACATGCAAAAGTTATCTATCGAATGATCAATCAAGGTGGGTGCAAAGACTCACACAAGCTCATGAGGTGAACTCGAGTGCATGCAGACATCAAGTAAAACTCTCAAAGGAGGCTCCGAAATTGGATGCAGGCCAAAATTTTGGAGGGTGTTGCAACCGCTACAACAAGACACCATGAGTAGGGAAATGTTGTGAGAGATGCCTTGACTTGTTCTTCTCACTTCACAAATCTCTCTTCTACCTCATCATGAGGGTTGTTACAACTAGACTCAACTTCCACGACTATGATTTTGAATCTTCCTTCTTAATCCAATTCCTTGATCCTACAATTTCACAAAAATCCCAAAGAAGCTGCTCTAATGAATATGATATATAAATCAGCATGGATATTCCTCTATAATATTTCATTCCAAAATATCTTATTATTACATAATTTATTATAGTAGATCTTAGATTTATTATTGCTAGCTTAGCGATCAAATTTATGCAAACAACTGAAACTGAAATGAAAAAAAAAACATAAGAACACACCATCCACACAAAAGTACAAGATGTAACTAGGGAAACAGATATGGGAGAAATCCTACCTATAAGATGAGGCCTATGCCTTGATCTCTTTTCCTTATTTAAGAAATGAAAGTAGAAATAAATGGTAACTCTTTATGGATTCCGTGGGCACTATGGCATGAATGAATGCTACAAGATTTGTTACCTCCTTTCTTATGCTCTAATAAGTCACTCTAGATGATTTTCACAACTATGGAACAATAATAACATCACAAGAATGGAACCTCTCCTCTTCCTAGCGGCCCATTTTTTAACATATCTTGATAATCACCTATGGTTGGGGTTAGTGTTTTCATGCCTCAACCCTCAATTACTGTTAAGGCTTTAGACCCTCTACAATTTTCTTGAAAGTCCATATGTGGCTAGCCATACATATGTGAGTAATGGGGGTCGATGTGGCATCCACCATTACCATGGTGGTCAATGGGGGAGATCACCTTGTAAGAGGCATAAATTTTGGACATGAAATTTGATTGAGGTAATTTTACGTCGTTGGAAATATTTTAGTGTGTAAAACAATGTTGAGGGATTGCAAGTTATGCTCGCAAAGTTTTGACTCCCAAAAATTCTAGTTGATGCCTCTAATTATCTATGGAAGGTTCTAAATCATAAATCACCAAACTGGTACGTGTCCCTAAAAGGGAACCGCACGCCAATTCCCCAAATTTTTCCACCCAAAAAGTGTTGAAATAGATTACAAAATATATAATGATTCAAACCATGTATAAACAATGTGAATGTTAGATCTCTTACTAAAAAAATACATGATTAACACTATAAATTTGTATAAAAATAAATTGAAAGTCCATGAATCTTTTAAATCATCATAGACTTAAAGTTTGATAGGAAAAGGTGAATATCAAATTTCAATACTAAGTCTCCATCCTTACTTGTAATAATTCATCCCACTACCTCCAAAATCTAAACTTCAAAAGATAAGTCCAATCACCAAGTGCAAATCCACTTGAGGACATCACCCATCACCAAGTACAAACCCACTTTATATCATCGCCCATTGTCACCTCGGTGATTTTCCTTCTCAATTTAGGTCTATTGTCCTTTGGAACAAAGGAGAAATCACTAATAAGGCCACATATATTTCCTTTAAATGCAAAAGAAAAGAGCCCATGGGGGGGAACTCAATTGGCGATCACAGTGTTATGAAGTATTATGTAAACCATGAGCTTCAAGGTTCCAATCCCCCATGGGTCAAGTCAACAAAAAAAAATGCAAAAGAAAAAAAAAAATAGAGCCATAGAATGATAATTTTTCAGGGTTTTAGGATATGAAGTGAGAAGCCATCTAAGACCTAGTGCCTTGTCTTTGGGCTATGGAGCCTAGAAAACAAATAGAAGTTGAAATGGAATAAGAGATTTGATAAAACCATCGAACGTCAAGTATTATGAGTTAAGGATAGATTCGATATATATGTAACAACCATATGAAATTCTAAACAAAGACACATCAACACATCCATAATATTATTACAACCACATAAGATATGATAGATGAGATTAGAATAAATGGTATAACCTTTTATTGAATGAAAAACCCCCTAATACATTATAATTCAAATATAATATAAGTGGAGGGAATACCATCTTAATACCACACTTCAACCTCCTCTTCTAGCAAATAATAACCCATTGTGATAAGAAGAAATAACCATCTACTTGAAGACACAACAGAAATACATAAATGACAACCTTGAATACACACAAGAACCATGATAAAAGAGGATGATAGAAGCTATAATTTGTTAAGCCCTTCCTTTGTCTATTGAAAAACAGTATACTTGGCCTTAAGGGGTTTTTCCTCCCCATGAACTTCTACCTAACAAATGAAAGGGGTCCTCATTTTATAACTTCCTTATTCAACGACTTTATAATATAATACTATAAATAACACTCTAGAAAGTTATAGATCCATCTTTTCCTCTGAAAATAATAATAAAATATCATCAAAAATGCTCTTTGAGACTTCTTAAAGTAGGACGTTCCTTGTTAGTGGTTAAAATATGGACAAAAGAAGGGTAAAATAGGTCATTTCTTCCATGTGTCACCTCCCTATGGGGGACATTCCTTGAGATGTTATTTTGTCCTTTTACATCCACAAAACATGTTTCAAAGCTATCTCAAAAGAAAGATGTCTTCCATAAATGATAGTTCTTGACTTAATCTTCACATCAAATCATGCCACATGAAAAATGTCAAAGTTATCACTCCAAATGTTCCCAATAATCAATGATTATTCCTTTATAAGAGAGACTAAGAATATTATTCTACACACATCCATGTGGATTTCTCCTTAAAATAACATTTATTCCTCATTATCAAGAGTGAAAATGTTCCATAAAGGCCATGTGGCATTCCCTAGATCAAAGCACTTCTCCTAGAATGGGATTTTGACCTTGAAGGAGATGTTCTAAATGGCACGTGCCTTCATATCATGAAGGACGTTTTTTTCTCATGCATGCATGTTCTCCAAAATGTCTCCCTTAAATGCATTTAGAACCTTCTAGAAACAATGAACTCCTCTAAAAAATCACATTTTACCTATCCTTTGCTTAAGCAAGTGACTGAGGTCCACATTATGCTTCCAATGTAGAACATGCTTTGCACATTTTGATATGATACTTTGATGGTGAGACATGCCTCCAAATTTGTAACTTATGCATTGAATACCATTATGACACCCCAAAGACACTCTCCAATGGAAAATCATGCATACAAATATGTAGACAACCACCCCAAAATGGTGAACTATGGGAATATGTGCAATAGTGCCTCCAAATATGTGAACTCAACAATGAAACATGCCTCCAAACATGTGAATATCCTTCAATATGTGATAAACATTTCTCTCCATCACTATCTATCCCGTGCATGATAAAAACATGATGCTCAAACAAAGATCCCAAAGTTCACATCTCATAGTATAATGCTGTTGAAAAGAATGCCTTTGACATGCGAAATGAACTCACATTTTTAGGCAGTAAGACACCTTATTGTCAATACAATTACATCTTGTTTACTCATTTGAATGCCAAACACATGGGGATGTCTTCCTTCATCTTTTGAGAATTATAGGTAGATTCCAACCATTGGATGTGCAAGTTTCCCAACCCTTTTCTTTCACGCGTATTTATTCATTTCCTTGTTGTTTATCATTGAAAATGTTAATGACAACACTCCTTGTCATTCATCATCATCAAGGCATTTAATGGTTCAAATCACTTGCTATTCACACACACACACACATACACACACACAATACCTATAATTTGCCATTAAAAATTGGCATGTTTTCATTTTCCACATAAACCATAACAAGGTTTAATTTATGTGAAGGGTGTCGTGCAAATAAAGAAAGATCAACAAGTCTTAACCATAAAGTGACTTGCAATGTGGGTTTCTAAGGTGAATAAACACACCTACTTACCACAGATGACACATGAAACAAAAGAGGTTCATATACATGGATTGTATACCAAGTCCCCAACCCCAATTATAACAATTTCAAAGCAAACATATCAAGATGTACTCTCCAACCATTTCTTCAATTGTTGATATGTTGACATAAAGTTATTTTTCTATTACTTTTAAATCATAATCTTTACTATTTCTAAATTGCTCTCAATGCCATAAAAACCACATCATTCTTATATTACCAAAAAAATTAAACAATCACCAAACCTCTAACCATATAATTATATTAAATATTCAAAATCATATTTTAGTTGCGTTGAGAGGTGCATTCTACAACCCAGTATGATGTGTAAGGATGTTCGTCCATCATCAAAGTTGAAATTTTGCTCATGTCGACCAAAATAAAATAAAATAAAAAAAATTAATGTAAATGTTTTGTATAGTTATTTAATTTTTTATTCAAATTCAATGTATATGATAAAATAACGATTAAATGCAGAAGATAATTGTATTGTAGTTTTTTTATAAAAGAAACCAATGAAAAAAACTACAATACAATTATCTTATGCCTTTAATAGTTATTTTATCATTTACATTTAATTTGAATGGATCATAAATTTACCTTCAACAAAAAATCTTACCACATTAAAATTCCAAATCAGATAAACTTTTAAACATCTTTACTCTTTACTAAAGTCAATACCATTTCTTAAAATAAAGTAAAAAGGTTAATTCAACACAAAGAATCGAAAATTTTGCTCCAAAACCTTTTAATATTTCTTTTAATTAAATATTTATGAAATGAATCTTTAAAAGGAAAACCATATCCCGTGGATGTATTAAAATCTTTAAAGACATAAATATTTCCACATCAAAGTTGTAATATTTGAAAATTTTGTTATCATGCCATGTAAAAAATATCATTAAATCTAATATTAATATTATAAATCTAATAACTTAAGATTAATACAATATTAAATTTAATATAATTTTAAATTTATTATATTATAATCTATATTAATATATCATGATATATATTAACTCTAGATATATATGGGAGGGAAGAACAAATACATAGAGTGATAGAGGTGGAGAGATATAGGGAGTGAGAGGAAGGGATGGAAAGGGAGAGAGAAAGGATGAGAGAGAACTTGAGAGAGAGGACAAGAGAGGGAGGGATAGAGAAATGGAGTTGGAAGGAAAGAGAGGAAGGGAAGAAGAGACACAAAGAGAGAAAAGTGGAGAAAGAGAGAGAGGGAGTGACAAGGGAGAGATGGAGAGAGAGTGTATATATTTGGGGGTGAAATAGAGAGATAAAGAAGGAGAGAGAGAGAGAAGAGGGGGAGAGAAGGAGAGATAATGATAGAGTTGGAGGGAGGAGAGAGAGAGACAAAGACAAAGGCACATAGATGAGGGGCAGAGACAAAGGGAGGTGGGAGAGAAAGGGAGAGAGAGGAACGAAGAGAGCGAGGATGTGAGAGAGAGAAGGAGAGAGGAAGGGAGAGAAAGAGGGAGGTAAGAATAAAGACACAAAGTGAGAAAGGTGGAGAGAGAGAGGGGGGGTGATAAGGGAGATGGAGAGAGAGGGAGAGAGGAGAGCAGGAGGGAGGAGAGATAGAAGGGGGGAGAGAGGGAGAGAAGGGGAAGAGAGAAAGACAGGGAGAGGAAGAGGGAGCAAGAGATAGATAAATATGGAGAAAGAGTGTGTATGTTTTGGGGGTCATTTAGAGAGATAAAAGAGAGAGACACACACACACACATATATATATATATATATATATATGGAAAATGAAGAGAGGGAAGAAGAAAGAGATAGAGAGAGGGAGAGATATATAGACATGGAGAGAGACGTTGAAAATAGAAACAAGAAATGCTAAAAATAGAAGTGCTAAAAATAGCACTGCTATGAATAGCATTTCGGGATACATTCCAATTTTAATTAGTCCCTGAACTAAAATTGAGAATTAAAATTCGAATTTGATTTTAGCAGCTGTTTGAAAAATAATTAATTAATTCATATTATGTTAATTAGTTGGAGAAAATCAAACATGAAGTCTATGTGAAGACATGCAACAATTTTCCCTTTGATTGAGGAAGTTATCCCTTGATTAAGGAGATTAGGATGAGTTGTAATTAGTTAGCTCAGTTAACTGAGTTAAGTCCAGTTAGATTAGTTCCAACAGTTTGTGGAACTGATTGTGAGTTCAGTTAGTTAATGCATGCATGTATGTAACTACTGCACTTCAGATAACTGAATATTCTCTCATAAATAACTCATGCATGTCAGTTCAGTCAGAGACCCAGTTGAGATCAGATGATGGGACAATGTACTATCAGTTGTAGGAATATTCCATTGAGGATATCTCTTGCATGTAGAAGGAATTCATTCCGTGGAGATTGTGTAATTACTTTTGAGTTTGGTGAGTTGTGTGAGAGGTCAATTCACATAGGTGCCAGCCAGAGGACCCAGGAGAAACTGCGTAAGGAAATAGGAGGCTTGGAGGACTGGAGGAAGGCATATGTTGTGTCTATTTAATCTATGAGCAACATTGAGGGATTGTACTGAGAGCTAGATAGCTTTTGAGCTAAAGCTTTGTGTAATCCGGACATATTTCCACTTGTATGATAATACAGAGATCGGAGTTTTGAGCTGAGGCTTTCCCTAGAGTATTCTTCTGTGTTCATTTGTGATTGATTTCTCATTCTCTGTTATATGTGTTCTATTTGATCTTGCTCAAAATTCATTAAGCTTCCGCAAGTTTGTTTGTAGAAGTAGATCAAGTATTTTGCTTTAGTATATTGCATTATCAAGTGATCTACAGTGGGAAATTCTACATGGTATCAGAGCAAAGGTGATCAAAGCGAAGAACAATATACAAAGAAAGGAGAAGTTCGAAGTTTGAAGTTCCTGATTATAGAATTTGAATTCTTATCACATCTCAAATTTCACCAATGGTGTTCAACAGTTTGAGATTCGAGTATGCCCTTGATGGTAGCTCGAATTATATAGCTTGGAAGGATTGCATGGAAGCAGTATTAGAGGACAACGGTTTGAAGGACTTCATTGATCAAGAAATCCCAAGCCAGCAGCTGCTAATGCCCAAGAATTGGCAGAATAGAAGAAATGTGTGGCTAGAATGAGGAGAATCCTTCTGGAGGGAGTTCGAGACCACATAGTCTCATGTCTCCATGGGAAGGAGACACCGTTTTCAATGTGGAAAACATTGAATGATATATATAAGAACAACAACGATCAGAGGAAGCTGGCGCTGAAAGACAAGCTTTGGAAAATCAAGTGTGAAAAGGGTGACACGATCTCTACATATCTGAACAAGCTCACCACCTGCATGGATGAGCTTGGAAGTGTAGGGATCACGACAGCCGATGATGACATGGTGAGTCATGCTCTCCTCAGTCTTCCTAAGAGTTAGCACAACTACCAAGACTCGGTAATGGAAGAGAGAAACTGCCAGATTGGGAATGACTTTGGTTGGATCTGATGCAAGAGGAGATAAGGAGAAGCACCAGAGATGGATCTTCATCAAAGCAAGATGACGAAGAAAATCTAGCCTTAGCGATTAAGGCGAGGAAAGGGAAAGGGAAGGCGTCCCATTCCAAATCCAATTCTTCCTATGGTGGGAAGAAGATTGACAAATTGAAAGTGAGATGCTTTCATTGTCATGAGGTGGGCCATTATGCTATGAATTGTCCACAGAAGAAATCCAAGAAGGGATCCTCAAAGGGATCAGATGGTGAGGCACTGGCCTCACAGTTCAAATTAGATTTCACCCTCATCACATGTATGGTTTCATCGATGGTGGGGTGTGTTTGGTAGCTGGACAGTGGAGCTTCATTCCACATGACCGGCGACAAGAATCTTTTCAATACCTTGGAGGATAAGGACCTCTAGATGCGCATTGAGATGGGCAATGATGGAAAGCACCGTGTTTTAGGTGAAGGTACGGTTGTGTTTTAGAGGGAGCATGGAGCTCCTCTCACCCTAACTAATGTAAAGTATGTGCCGGGTCTAAAGAAGAATCTTGTGTCCATTGTTATGCTTGAAGACAAAGGCTATGATGTAGTCTTTAGTAAAGGAAAGGCATTCCTGAGGCATATTGGCACTGGACAAACCAAGAGGATTAGGATTCAAGTAAAGAATCTCTACAAGCTGGAGGTAGACAACTGTGCTACATTGAGTTCCAAAGTAGAGTTAGTGTAGAGCCAAGATGTTGGCGAGCTATGGCATAGAAGATTGGGCCACTTGCACCATGGGGCCTTAAAGATCATGCAACAGATTTCTACCGGACTTCCCAAGGGAAAAATGGAGCAAATGGATACATGCAAAGGTTGTACCTTGGGTAAGTATGCGAAATCTTCCTTTCAGGATCGAGACAGTAGAGCTGGAGAAATCCTGGAGCGAGTTCATACAGATGTGTGTGGACCATTCTCTACAGCGTCCACCGCTAAACAAAGGTACTATGTTATTTTTATTGATGATTTTTCTTGTAGATGTTGGATCTACTTTATGCAAAAGAAGGATCAAACCTTCTCAAGGTTTTGTGAGTTTAAAGCCTTGGCAGAGAAAGAATCTGGAAAGAAAATAAGGGCCTTGTGTAGCAACAATGGTGGAGAGTATGTCTCCCAACAATTTAAGGACTTCTACGCAGCAGAAGGAATTAAACAGGAGTTGACGGCACCCCATAACCCACAACAGAATGGGGTGGCCGAAAGGAAGAATAGATCGATTATGGGAGCAGCTCGAGCGATGTTGCATGACCAAAGCCTACCACTTCATTTGTGGGTTGAGGCATGCAATACAACAGTATACTTGCAGAACAGAAGCCCGCATCGTATACTGGGAATGAAGACACCAATGGAGGCCTTTTCCGGGAAGAGACCAGATGTGAGTCACTTCAGGATCTTTGGATCATCGGTTTATTGCCATGTGACCAAAGATGCCCAGAAGAAGCTAGATCCAATAGCTGAGTTGGGGATACTTGTGGGGTACACTGATACACCCCACAACTATTGGGTGTTCTTGCCTACCAGTCAGAGGACAGTGGTACGCAGAGATCTGAAGTTTGACGAGCAAAAATCCATGTGGGTATCACTTGAGAGGGAGCTCAAGTTGCATGCAGAGGAGGAACTTTTAGTTCCTAAGGAGGAGGAGCCTCAGACTGATGCGGAGCAGTCACATGCAGAGGATCCGGGAGTGGAGACATCCACTCATGCGGAGTCTTCCAGAGATGGGTAGAAATTCTCAATGGAAGCTGACAAGTTGATGTTGGATGTGAGAGAGAATGTGGGACAGCCATCTTCTCAGCACAGACAAAGGAGGTCACCCTAGCGGTACACTAGTTACATGGCCCTGGTTGGGGAGTGTGTAGAGACCGAACCTTCTTCATTCTAGGAAGCAGTGCAACAATCAGTCTGGGTTGATGCAATGGTGGAGGAGTATGACTCCATCGTTCAGAACTGTGTTTGGGATGTTGTCCCAAGACCGGAGGACAAGTCAGTGGTGAGTTCCCGATGGCTTTACAAGGTAAAGCAAGTAGTTGATGGCAATGTTGAGAAACATAAGGCAAGGTTTGTTGCCTGTAGTTTCTCATAGGTCGAGGGGATCAACTACGATGTGACCTTTGCTCATGTAGCAAGGTACTAATCTATCAGATCGATGTTGGCAATATCAATACAGATGGGTTGGAAGATCCATCAGATGGATGTGAAGACTACATTCCTCAATGGGAAGATTGAGGAAGAGGTGTACATTGAGCAACCAGAAGGTTTTGAGACCTTCAATTGTGAGTCACATGTGTGTCGACTCAAGAAGGATTTGTACGGGCTGAAGCAAGCACCTCGTGCTTGGTACACCAGGATCGACAACTATTTCACCAGCTTGGGCTTCACCAAGAGTGAAGCAGATGCGAACCTTTACCACATCATGGTAGAAGGTAAGCCATTGATCATTGTTCTTTATGTTGATGATCTAACATTGACAGGTGATGATCAGTTGATCAAGTCTTGCGAGGAGGACCTTGCAGGAGAGTTCGAGATGAAAGACATGGGTCTTATGCACTACTTTCTAGGCATGGAAGTGTGGCAAAAAGATGGGGAAGTGTTTGTGTCTCAAGGCAAGTATGCCAATGAGATACTTAGGCGATTCCACATGGAGAAGTGAAAGCCCATGCAAACTCCTCTAGCTGGTAACTAGAGGAAGGAGGATGCTACTTTAGGTGAAGTAGTAGTTGCCACCGTTTATCGACAACTTGTGGGTTCATTGATGTATCTAGTGAACACACGACCAGATTTGTGCTTTGCGGTGAACCAGTTGAGTCAAGCTATGGTTCAGCATACCAAGCTGTTTTGGAAGGCAACGAAGCATGTGCTGAGATACCTCAGAGGCACATCTCAGTATGGATTGTGGTAGAGACGGACAGAGGGAGTGAAGCTTCAGGGCTTCACAGATGCAGATTGGGTAGGGAGTCCATCAGACCGAAAGAGCACTTCAGGAGGAATCTTCAACCTTGGTTCAACTGCAGTTTCTTGGTACAATAGGAAACAGAGGTCAGTTGCACTTAGCTCAGCAGAGGTTGAATACATGGCTGCCAGTCAGGCAGCATGTGAGGCCATTTGGATGCGGAAGATTCTAGTTGGATTATTTGGTCAGAGGATGGATCCAACTGTGATCTATTGCGATAATCAGAGTTGTATCAAACTCTCTGAGAATCCAGTATTTCATGATAGGTCCAAGCACATCGATATCTGGTATCATCATCTTCGAGACTGTGTGGTGAAGAGAATCATGTTGTTGTTGTATGTTTCGACTGAGGAATAGGATGCAGATATTTTAACTAAGGCATTATCAAAATGCAAGTTCAAGTTCCACAGAGACAAGATTGGGGTGATAGATAATCCTTTTCTTGTTGAGAGGGAGTGTTGAAAATAACAACAAGAAATGCTAAAAATAGAAGTGCTAAAAATAGCACTGCTATTGATCCAGGTCCCGGTGTGAAGAAGGACCCTTCCAAGACCTTTTACTTTCGTGATGTGTTAAATTGCATTTTAAAAGAACATTAATGAATACATCTGTATGCAGAAAAGAAGAGGAACAAGACAATCATCAACGCATAAAAACATAAGCATTGATAACGGAGTTCGTCCAGGAGGGACTACATCTCTGGGCCTCAGTGTCAAGATGGTGTAGGCCACTGCATTAAGTGTTGTCAATAGAGGTGATGTACACAAGAGATGATGTCGTGATCATACAAGTAAAAATGCCCTCATGTAGGAGTGGCTCTAAGAGATATTCCACTACTGGAACTCTCAATCAAAGACTCCTATCAGTATGACACAAAAACATGCATGATGAGTATCCCGCCAACATGGCACAAAAGGGATCTCAATGCAAAACATGCATGACAACAACAAGAGTATCCCAACAACATACAACAAGGGATCTCAAAACATAACATGATGAGTTATGACAGCAAGTACATCACATAGAAGATTCCGCATCATATCAAGCAAGGAATCATGACAACATATAATAAACAAGATCCTGCATCAACATCAATCAAGGATCCATGCAGCATAAAGCATAAATAAGACGTACATGAATACATCATATACCTCACAATAAGGGGCCATCTGAAGCTTGATGTTCATATCCTTAGCAAAAACAATCCATAGTGAATAATGTTGTTCACATTGTCGATGCGCAGGCAGGGCCCATTACCAATCTGGACTTTGGCTCCCCTTGCATCGATAGTTTTCTGGCTTGTCACAATCAGGGGCATCTAAAATAGAAGTTGTCAAAGTGTTGACGCTTGCTGAACCATCGATCTCATAGCATCAATCACAAGAAGAAGACTGCTCTGGACTCTCTGCAATGTAGCTCTCTGGCTATCTGGCTTTGTAGTGCTCTGGCTATGTCGCTGCAGTTCTGCAGCTTTGCCTGACCCTCTGGTTCTTTGGCTCACCTTCTCGCATTGCCTCGATCACACTCTGTGGCTCTACGGTGCTCTGGCTTTAAAGCTTCTCTGAGTAACTCGTGGCACTATCTAGCTATCTCTGGCTTTGTTTGGCCCTCTCGTTCTGTGACTCTCCATCGGGCGCAGCCTCCTCCTTGGCTCTCTAGCAATCAGGCTCTCACGCACTCTCTGGCACTCAGGCTCTCATGCTCTCTAGCTCTCGGGCCTTGACATTCATCGTGTTTTATAACACGTTTTTGTGACAGGGCCGCTAAAAACGTGGAGTTTGTTGGTTTAGAATAGAAGTCATTTGAACAGAAGGTTCGGCTGGCGCAACAAAACCACAGAAATAGCCTTTTTTTGTTCAAAATAAAAATACATAGAAACATTGAAAAATATGAAAAATCGGACTTCAAATTTCATGAAATCGAGTCTATAAATACATCGAGTCTGGCCCTTTATCAAAGTCGCTATCACTGATGTCAATGGCCCTGTATATCGGAGGATCACCAATCGCTGATATGCTGATTAGATCTGGACTGTTGATCTGTTCCTTGATCGGACGGTCCAGATTGCATCACATGTTGCTATCGCATCGCCCCTTGGTACCTGGGATCGCCAATCTCCCGACTGTCGATTTAATCATGGCCGTTGATCTATTTTCTGATCCAACGGCGGAGATCGCGTGTCGTTGATCGCTATCGCATATCGCATTCACTGTGGCCCGGGGGTTCTTCCCTTGTCCATACGCCGACGCCGATCACCGATCGGCCGATCGTTCCGATTGCTGATATCGCAATTGCAAGTTGGCTATGCCTGGGTCCTGATATCGCGTGCCTGCCTTCCTCTGACCCAATATATCAGAGATCGCCGATTGGGGGTTCTAAAGGCCCAACCTTAAGTCTGCCCTTTGGACTCCTCCGATTTCGATTTTCCTTATAAGGCTTTTAGATGCATTTTTAGAGGAAAAGCCTCCTTTCTCAAAGGAACCAAGGCAAACTCTTTTCATGATAACTTCATCATTCAGACTCGGATTGGAGTGTCATTCGCACCATTGGAATCAGGATGACAAGATCTATGCTCTGGTCCTAGGTTGACATCATTATGAACACTTTGATTTTCAAGTGTTCATAAACCCTCTTTGTCCTGTGTGTCTTTCTAGAGCCACCTGGATCAATCCTCCCCACTGAGGAGCTTTTGGTCCTCCAAAAGCATGAAAAATAATCTACAACTCTCTCTGTACCCTGCCTGCATCACAAGCGTCCTGAAAAGGTCTCGCTTCCATCTCCTTCACCTTTGTTCTTCGGAGCCTTAAGCGACGAACCGACACCTGCTACCTCTGCATCTTGTAGTACATTGTTTTGCAAATTACATGCTTGAATGACATGACCAACTAATGACCCAAAACGTCCCATACTTGCCACGAGTTTATAACACATACTCGGTGGTCAAGTTTACAACAAGATGGACGTAATATCCTAGCTATGACAACAAGGCCAACCTATCATGGTTGCTTCAACAAGTGATGGAAAACACATCATCACTGCAACACATGATTTACATACATAAGGCCAAACACTATTGTTTCGACAAGTGATGGAAACATAACATCACTTTTAGAGTGTAAAATACGACTCAAAACATGACTAGACATCATTGATGCTGACCAAGTGATGTAAACACATCATCACTTTTATATTTTAAAATGCAACAAATGATTTACAAAATAATGACCATGAAATGACAACATGTCGAGAAACCATTTTTCACTTATCAATGTGAATGGGTCACCTCCTTGAGGTAGTTTTGCTTGTCGAACAACTGCTCTTCCTGGTTCACGCACCGATGCTTTATATTTAAGGCGCTACTCTAGATAGAGCCTCCAACAAGTGGCTCTTTGATGGCCATTTCTGTCGCAATGACCGCAGTAGGTTTTCTTCCTCCATATCTGCTTAACTTATTTCTTTTCATGCTGTTGAGAGGGTCTTTCACACATCATGAGTGCTGCCATTCTTTTCCAACACTTAGAAAAGGTATGGTTAGGTAAACCACAAAAGGTACATGTTTTTCGATGCCTTGATCTTTGTTCATTATTAACAACATGATCATAATCAAAATGAACATTCAAATATCGAAAATGGTTATACCTTCCCTTGCTGTCTCTGATGTCAGTATGGTGATGAGAGCTTGCCTCAACTCTCTCCCTGCAATGGAAACTGCCATGGGATGATGGGGATGTGTTCCCATCATTTTCTTTCCTCACCGATTTCATCGATGTCTCGGACGACTCTGACACCTTCGAGCACTCTCCTTTAGTGTATCTCAAGCCTGCAAATGGATGTTCGTGCACAACCTCCAAAGGTGGAGTTATGCCTTGGTTATTAACACCAAGTTCTTCTTTCTCCTCGTGCCTCGTCTTTGTAAGGAGCCTCATATTTGTCCCTGTAATTGGGATCTCCAAGTCTCCAACAGACATCATACTATGAGAAGATGAAACCGAAAGGAAATCAACATATTTTACCTTCTCTTTCGATTTGGAAAGATCTAATGAGGGTTTCTCATCATCCGTTGTTGGTGGTTCGCTCGTTGTCTCACGCATTCCCCAACCTCTTTCCTGACATACCCAAGTCCTGCCTGACGAGGTAATCCCTCTACTTTGATGGGGATTGACAATGCCTTGGCCATTAACACACAAGCCCTTTCCTTCATACCCCATTCTCTTCAACAGTTTGGAGCCAATTCCTGTGGTATGATTTTCAAACAACGAAATCATTATCAGGAAATATACATGAAGATGGAGAACTACATTTTACCTTGCATGGGTTACGATGCAACTTTTCCAAGGCCTCGTCCTTTGCTTGCAGCTGTCGTAGCAAACTTTGTTTTTCCTCTCTCTCTTCATGTAGGCGCATCTTCAATTCATCATTCTCTGTTTGAAGATTATGCTTGTTTTGCTTCAGTTCTTCCATGGCCTCTTCTGTGGCTTGCAACTGAAGCTATAATCGCTCCTTTTCCTCTGTCTCTTTCTGTAGAGTTTCATACATGATTTCCACTTTCTTGGAAATGTTGAGCATGGTCTCGTACATTGCTCTTTCATCCTCTGTCATTGTTCACACTGCAATTCACATCAACGCAAAGACCGCTCTGATACCACTTGATCCAGGTCCGGGTGTGAAGAAAGACCCTTCCAAGACCTTTTAATTTTGTGATGTGTTAAATTGCATTTAAAAAAAACATTAATGAATACATTTGTATGAGGAAAAGAAGAGGAACAAGACAATCATCAACACATAAAAACATAAGCATTGATAACGGAGTTCGTCCAAGAGGGACTACGTCTTTGGGCTCCAGTGTCAAGATGGTGTAGGCCACTACATTAAGTGTTGTCAATAGAGGTGATGTACACAAGAGATGATGTCGCGATCATACAAGGAAAAATGCCCTCACGCAGGAGTGGCTCTAAGAGATATTCCACTACTGGAACTCTCAGTCAAAGACTCCTATCAGTATGACACAAAAACATGCATGATGAGTATCCCGCCAACATGGCACAAAAGGGATCTTAATACAAAACATGCATGAAGACAACAAGAGTATCCCAACAACATACAACAAGGGATCTCAAAACATAGCATGATGAGTTATGACAACAAGTACATCACATAAAAGATTCTGCATCAAATCAAGCAAGGAATCATGACAACATATAATAAACAAGATCCTGCATCAACATCAATCAAGGATCTGTGCTGCATAAAGCATAAAGAAGACGTACATGAATACATCATGTACCTCACAATAAGGGGTCGTCTGAAGCTTGATGTTCATATCCTTAGCAAAAACAATCCATAGTGAATAATGTTGTTCACATTCTCGATGTGTGGGTAGGGCCCATTACCAATCTAGAGTTTGGCTCCCCTTGCTGCGATATTTTTCTGGCTTGTCACAATCAGGGGCATCTGAAACAGTAGCTGTCAAAGTGCTGATGCTTACTGAACCATCGATCGCAAGAAAAATACTACTCTGGACTCTCTGCAATGTAGCTCTCTGGCTACCTAGCTTTGTAGTGCTTTGGCTATGTCGCTGCAGTTCTACGGCTCTGCCTGACCCTCTGGTTCTTTGGCTCACCTTCTCGCGCTGCCTCGATCATGCTCTATGGCTCTGTGACGCTCTATATTTCAAGCGCTCTGGCTTTAAAGCTTCTCTGAGTAGCTTGCGGCACTGCCTAGCTATCTCTGGCTTTGTCTGGCCCTCTTGTTATGCGGCTCTCCATCGGGCATAGCCTCCTCCTTGGCTCTCTAGCACTCAAGCTCTCGCGCACTCTCTGGCACTCAGGCTCTCGGGCTCTCTAGCTCTCGGTCCTCGACATTCATCGTGTTTTATAACACGTTTTTGTGACAGGGCCGCTTAAAACGTGGAGTCTGTTGGTTTAGAATAGAAGCCGTTTGAACGGAAGGTTCGGCTAGCGCAACAAAACCACAGAAATGGCCTTTTTTCGTTCAAAATCAAAATACACAAAAACATTGAAAAATCTGAAAAACCAGACTTCAAATTTCATGAAATTGGGTCTATAAATCCATCGGGTCCGGCCCTTTATCGCTGTCGCTATCGCTGATGTCAATGGCCCTGTATATCGGGGGATCGTAGATCGCCGATACGCTGATCGCCGATATGCCGAGTAGATCTGAACTATTGATCTGTTCCTTGATCGGACGGTCCAGATTGCATCGCATGTTGCTATCACATCACCCCTTGGTATCTGGGATCATCAATCTCCCGACCGCCGATTTAATCTTGGTCATTGATCTGTTTTCCGATCCGACGACGGAGATTGCGTGTCATTGATTGCTATCGCATATCGTATTCACTGTGGACCGGGGGTTCTTCCCTTGTCATACGCCGATGCCGATCGCCAATTAGCCGATCATTCCGATCACCGATATCGCAATCGCAAGTCGGCTGTGCCCAGGTCCTGATATTGCATGCCTGCCTTCCTCTGACCCGATATATCGGAGATTGCCAATCGGGGTTCTAAAGGCCCGGCCTTAAGTCCACCCTTTGGACTCCTCTGATTGTGATTTTCCTTATAAGGCTTTTAGACCTATTTTTAGAGGAAAAGCCTCATTTTTCAAAGGAACCAAGGCAAACTCTTTTCGCGATAACTTCATCATCCGGAATTGGATTGGAGTGTCATTCATACCGTTGGAATCAGGACGACGAGATCTACACTCTGGTCCTCAGCTGACATCATTCTAAACACTTTGATTTTCAAGCAATCATAAACCATCTTTGTCTTGTGTGTCTTTCTGGAGCCACCTGGATCAGCTATAAATAACATTTCGGGATACATTCCAATTTTAGTTAGTCCCTGAACTAAAATTGAGAATTAAAATTCGAATTTGATTTTAGCAGCTATTTGAAAAATAATTAATTAATTCATCTTGAGTTAATTAGTTCGAGAAAATCAAACATGAAGTCTATGTGAAGACATGCAACAATTTTCCCTTTGATTGAGGAAGTTATCCCTTGATTAAGGAGATGAGGATGAGTTGTACTTTGAATTGTAATTAGTTAGCTCAGTTAACTGAGTTAAGTCCAGTTAGATTAGTTCCAACAGTTTGTGGAACTGATTGTGAGTTCAGTTAGTTAATGCATGCATGCATGTAACTACTGCACTTTAGATAACTGAATATTCTCTCATAAATAACTCATGCATGTCAGTTCAGTCAGAGACCCAATTGAGATCAGATGATGGGACAATGTACTATCAGTTGCAGGAATATTCCATTGAGGATATCTCTTGCATGCAGAAGGAATTCATTCCTTGGAGATTGCGTAGTTACTTCTAAGTTTGGTGAGTTGTGTGAGAGGTCAATTCACACAGGTGGCAGCCTGAGGACCCAGGAGAAACTGCGTAAGGAAATAGGAGGCTTGGAGGACTAGAGGAAGGCATATGTTGTGTATATTCAGTCTATGAGCAGCATTGAGGGATTGTACTGAGAGCTAGATAGCTTGTGAGCTAAAGATTTGTGTAATCCGGACATATTTCAACTTGTATGATAATACAGAGATCGGGGTTTTGAGCTGAGAATTTCCCCAGAGTATTCTTCTGTGTTCATGTGTGATTGATTTCTCATTCTCTGTTATATGTGTTCTATTTGATCTTGCTCAAAATATCGATTAAGCTTCCGCAAGTTTGTTTGTAGAAGTAGATCAAGTATTTTGCTTTAGTATATTGCATTATCAGGTGATCTACAGTGGGAAATTCTACAAGAGAAAGCATGTGTGTTTGGGGGGGGAGGGTGATATAGAAAGAAAAAGAAGGAGAGATGGAGGGAGATATAGATATAGATGGAGTGGGGAGAGGGGGAAGAATAATTCTTCCATTAGATGCATTGATTTCAACGTAGATGGTGATTTCTAATCCTATTGAATTGCTTGAACTGAAGGACATAAACTAAAGGTTAGGGGAGAGGAGGAATGGGGAGAAAGAGAGAAGGAGAGGAGTGAGAGAGGGAGAGAAGGGTAAGAGAGAGAGCGGGAGACACAAAGATGGAGGGGGGAGAGAGGGGGGAGAGATAAGGAGAGAGGGGGTGAGAGAGAAGGAGAGAGGGAGGGAGATAGTGACAGGGTTGGAGGGCAGAGAGAGAGAGAGAAAGAGAGAGATGGGGGGAGAGAGGGAGGTAGCAGAGAAAGGGAGAGAACGGGCTTGAGAGAGAGGAGGAGAGAGGGAGGGAGAGAGAGGAGGAGAGAGGGAGTGTAGTATACCTAGGGGGGATAGTATGGGGTACAGAGGGAGGTACTCAAGGGAACAATATAATAATGGGATGGGCCATAGTAATAAATAAGGTGGTTAACCTGTATCATGTAAGGGACCACAAGTAGTTAGCAATAATGTAATAAGCCTATGGTATTAGATAGATGGTATTGAGGGAACCATGGTAATGACCCATGGTATTGTATGTATGAGGCCTATATAAAGGCTAGAGACTCCCCATTGAGAGATGTCAAGGAATATTGTATGAACATGCATATGGCTTGTGGAGTGTTCTCCTTCCTTAAAGAGTGAATGTATGGTGTTGCACTACCTTAAGGGTTTGATCAATAAAGAAGCATTTCTATCTATATTCAGATCTAGTTATTTCTTGGGTATATTTATATTTCTCATATATTTTCATATCAGTTATATAACAAGTAGTGTCAGAGCACTCTCTTGGGCAAAGCAGAGATCTTTTTTTTTTTTACAAGAACTTTTTGGGGCAGCGAGTTTGCAGATAAGATCTGTATGTTCTGGTAAAAATTTTGCAGAATCTAAATGTAGATCTGAGTTCCTTGCAAAAAACTACCCAATTTATAAAAAAAAAAAAAAAAAATCGGCAGAATCGGACTCCGGATGAGGGAGATATAGCTGATTTAAAAATCAACTGTGTTGCAGACATTTTTCAGGGCGGTGAGTTTGTAGATCAGATTTGTCTATTTTGGTGCAAAATATACAGAATCTAATTGCATATCTAGGTTTTTGGCGAAAAAATACGCATTTTGAAAAAAAAAATCAGCCGAATCGGAGTCCGGATGAGGGAGATATCGTTGATTTAAAAATCAGCTGTGTTGTAGATATTTTTCGGGGCGGCGAGTTTGCAGATCAGATCTATAAGTTCTGTTGTAACATTTGCAGAATCTAATTGCAGATTTCAGTTCTTTGCAAAAAAATACCCAAATTAAAAAAAAAAAAAATCAGTCGAATCAGAGTTCGGATGAGGGAGATCTCGCTGATTTAAAATCAGCTCATTTTTCAGAAATTTTTGTGACACGGGACAGCTGAAGCGCGAATCTGAAATTCTAGTGCCTAGATCAGAATTTGATGAAGATGTACAAATTTGATGGCTCTAATTCAGAAATATGGGTAGCACAAATGGAACAATATTTCTCTCTGAATCACATCGTAGATGATGAAACTAAACTGCATGTGGGAGACCTTTACTTGGACCAAGAAAGATGGCAATGGTGGCAGTCACATTCTAAATGCTATCCAAGGACAATTACTTGGCAGATGTTCGCAAAATCCATTTGTGACCACTTTGACCGTAAATCTAATTTTTTGGGTCCTCTTACTAAGCTCAGACAGACAGGCACACAACTTAGCAAAGATTTTATTTTTATAGGAAAGAAGGAAACTAAGAAACCTAAAGGGTTATTTTCTGCTGGTATCTCCTTATTGCAGGTTCATGGATTGATTTAGAAAGAGAAGATGATTGTGTCTATAAATCCTAGTTGCAAGAATAATTTTATCAATGTTAATTTGACAAAAAAAATTCGAGTTCCAGCAAAACAAATGGAGCACATACAGGTTAATAATGAGGAGGTGCAAGTTTATAAAGATTTGAAGCTTTCTATGGATAAGTATGTGTTGCATTGTGATTTTTATATTTCGGATATGGATAACATGGATGTTGTTTTGGGATATCCTTGGATGGAATCTATGGGTACTGTCAATATTAATGTGCAGAAGAAATTCATGAAACTCTGGTATTGCAAGATATTTCTATTAAGACCCAAGTAGAGACATCAGATGATGAGCCTTTAATGGTCGACAACCAAACATAAACATCAAACCAAGTACCAGAAAAACATGGAGAATCCAAGGAGGTTGAAGCAGAAAATGTTATAGGTACTGATATAGCATATGAGGACTCAGTGGTTGAAGTAATGTTGGAAGATAAGAAACAACAACAGGCACCACAACATGTACTAGATACCAATCAAGCTCCATTATGTGGTGAATTAAAGAAAAAGACACCATTGGTTAAAACTTCAGCATATCACCACCCACATCACTTCGCAAGAAAACAACCAACAAGATGGCAACAAATTGGCCACAAGGACAACAACCCCTGCATGATAGATAGAGAGAGGCGACGATCCACCCACTACACATCAACATAGAAGAGCCGCCAGGGTCAACTTCCATCTCAAGCGAGCAAGACACTAGCTAGATCGAGGGTTCACCTTTCTCTTGGATGGCTAGATGTATGTGCATGGTACCAGTGGACTGCTCTTTTGAGTAGATCTTATTAATTGTGTTCTTCTTATGTTTCGGGGACAAAACATGTTTAAGGGGGGTGGAATGTAGTATACCTAAGGGGGATAATATGGGGTACAGAGGGAGGTACCCAAGGGAATAATGTAATAATGGGATGGGCCATAGTAATAAATAAGGTGGTTAACCCGTATCATGTAAGAGACCACAAGTAGTTAATAAGCCCATGGTATTAGATAGATGGTATTGAGGGAACCATGGTAATGACCCATGGTATTATAGGTATGAGGCCTATATAGAGGCTAGAGACTCCCCATTGAGAAATGTGAAGGATTATTGTATGAACAAGCATATGGCTTGTGGAGCGTTCTCCTTCCTTAAGGAGTGAATGTATGGTGTTGCCCTACCTTAAGGGTTGATTAATAAAGCGACGCATTTCTATATTCAGATCTTGTTATTTCTTGGGTATATTTGTTATTTATCATATATTTTTGGGCTAGATCTATAACAGGGAGGACAAAGAGATGGATTTGGAAGGGGAGAGAGGGAGGCAAGAAGAAATACATAGATAGAGAAAAGCATAGAGAGAGAGGGAGTGAAAAATAAGAGATGGAGAGAGAGTGTGTATGTTTGGGGGTGAGATAAAAAGACAAAGAAGGGGAGATGGAGGGAGATATAGATATAGATGGAGGGGGGAGAGAGGGAAGAATATTTCTTGCACTAAATGCATTGAATTCATGGTAGATGGTGATTTCTAATTCTATTTGATTACTTTCACTAGATGCATTGATTTTAGTGTAGATGTTGATTTCTAATGATATTTGATTACTTGCACTAGATGCATTGATTTTAGTGTAGATGTTGGTTTCTAATCCTATTTGATTGCTTGCACTAGATTCATTGATTTCAGTCTAGATGTTTTCTAATTCTATTTGATTGCTTGCACTAAATACATTGATTTCAGTGTAGATGTTGATTTCTAATTCTATTTGATTGCTTGCACTAGATGCATTGATTTCAGTGTAAATGGTGATTTCTAATTCTATTTGATTGCTTGCACTAGATGCATTTATTACGATGTAGATGACGATTTCTAATCCTATTTGATTACTTCCACTAGAGGCATTGATTTTAGTGTAGATGGCGATTTCTAACCCTATTTGATTCCTTGCACTAGATGCATTGATTTCAATGTAGATGTTGATTTCTAATCATATTTGATTGCTTGCACTAGATGCATTGATTTCAGTGTAAATGTTGATTTATAATCATACTGGATTGCTTGCATTAGATGCATTGATTTTAATTTAGATGTTGATTTCTAATCTTATTTGATTGCTTGCACTAGATGCGTTGATTTTAGTGTAGATGGTGATTTCTAATATTATTTGATTGCTTGCATTAAATAAATTGATTTCAGTAGATGTTTTCTAATCTTATTTGATTGGGTGCATTGATTTAAGTGTAGATGATGATTTTTGATTTGATGTAACTCAATGTATGATGGTACATTAACTTAAAGTGATTGGATTAACAATGTGCATTGATTTTAGTGTAAGCACAAAAAAATGATTGACAATGTGCATTAATTTTTTTGTTATAGTAATTCAACCTATTAATATTGGAGAACAAGAGAGACAAGGTATGATGTTTACTACAATAGTTCGAGTTAAAGAATTGAATGGTTTACGATCTCAACTATCATTTTCATATAATCTATATGAAAAGATGGGAAAACTAACAAATAATGTAAAGGTTTTGTAAATCGATCACTCATTAAAAAATATCAAAATTACATTATGTCTTGACTTTTGCAAAACAAACTAAAGATAAAAAAATCATCAAAATATTTTGAAGGAAATAAATTATTTAAAACATTACCAATGAAACAAATCAATTCAAGAGTAATCTTGATGCAGTAAATTATTTAAACTACTCTTCAAGATATATTTAGTAATACATGGAGGGACACTATTAAGAATTAATTAATTGCCAAAAGTTGTGATACCTAAAATTAAATGAAATAAATGTGTAGTATCGATCATCTTGCAAACTATTGACAATATTGTCTCATTTCTTCATCACCATCTATTACTAATAGACAATTACATACACATATAAAAATAGAACACAACAATTGTAACATTCACAAACATTGCCATCCAAATCCAAACACATAAACACACAAACCACTCAAAGCATCCAAGCACGGACGTACAAACCATTCAAGGCAAACAACAAAAATAAAATTAAAAAAGAGAATGATATAGTCGTGTCAAACAAAGAAAGCATAATGTAAATTTCAAAGTATGAAGTTTATCTCAAACATATACATAATTGATAAATCTAAAAATATGTTATTGTTGCCCTCGACTGAAACCAACCTAGATCCATCTAACTACAGATCTATCATATGCCGCGAGGAATCAAATCCCTCAAGGTGTAAACCTTTCCTCAAATGATACACTCTAAAAAAAATTTACACCTCGAAAGATTTGATCGCTCTCAACACATAATAAATCTATAATTAAATAGATCTAAACTGATTTTTAATAAAATATTTCCATATTATTACATATATCATATTAATAAAAATTTTAATATTCCAAATTATAAATTTTTAAATAAATTTTCTATACTCTAAAGTTTTCACCAAAAACATTATACTACGATGCATTTTTACTGGACACTACATCACCATACTACCTTTTTCCCACCTTTCTAAAGCTTTAATTCATGATACTATCTCCCTCATGGAAAGAAAGGGAAAAACAAATTCCCCTTAAACAAAATCTAATACTACCAATGACTCATAAAAGCGCTTTCACGACCTAATCCCAACCCAATCAAACTTCATCATAATTCCTCACTAAAAGGAGTACTTTCACGACCTAATCCCAACTCCAATCAAACTCCTTTTTCCTAATTAAAAATTAAGTACTTTATTCCATCGATTTTAAAGTTTTAATGGTGATTAAAAGGCTGCCCTCTTTGGTTTTTTCTTTCACCAAGAAACTAATAAGGGTGGGTTATTCTTTTCAATCACCAATCAAATTTTTTTTAAGCATTATTATATTATTTTTGAGTGATAGAGATGGTGGTTTGTCATTTCATTTATCTGGGTTTAAATCTTTGATAATAGGCTCATCATAATAAGGTTGGAAGGATACTCGACTCAGTCTTCAGACATCCTAAACTCGACTATGAGTTCTTAATATATATAACTTGAGCTCTATTACATATATATAAAAAAACTGCCAACCCATCAAAATTTTCTTTAAAATATACATTTTATAAAAAAATGTGGATATTTTGGGATGGACCAATCAAATTTTAAAAATTTCCATTATTACCATAAAAATCAAACTTCGGATTAATTATGAGGCACTCCAAAGTCAACACTCGAGCAATACTATTTGATGGATGGGAAATGTGAAATAATTTGCCAAATCAACAAATGGTGTACTGAAACATTCCCTATCCCAATCACGGGAGACCATCATTTGAAAAAAAAAAAAACACTATCTACTCTCTCCTAGAACGCTTTGGGCTTCCCCCAAAGTGTAGGATTTGCTTTAAGGAGTGATTCCCAATACCCAACCAGCGTTGCCAGCTTTCCTTTCCTTCTTTTCTAGCCCTGTCACCATTTTCTAATTTTCTATTGTGTAATTGATTCTCTTTTGGGACAAAGTCAGACAAAGTTCAAACACGATGTGTGCACCTTAGCGCAGGGAGAGTAATGGATATATTGTGCGTGGAGTTGTGGCTTTAGTGGAAGAGTTAGTTATGCAAAACATTAAATGCAAGTAAATCATTATTCCAACATACCGCAAATTGCAATTAATTTCAAATCATTGCTAAAATCTTTCCACTCCTTCGCAATAAGTAATTAATGGTACGGACACGAATAAGAGGAATGATTTATGATGCCGCTGATTAGGGACACAAGGACAGCGGAGCAGAGCAGTTAGTCAAAAGTTTAAACAGCTCTGCTTCCTTCAATTGTACTAAGTGTTTAGGGTTTATGCCTCAGATTCCTCCCGAGGTACTAACAGACAAACTGATTGTTGCAATATTTCATTTAATCAGAACGCACCTTGGACCACATTGGCAGTTTTATATGTTTTTAATTTCGAAAATTGAACAAGTAGATTGTGAATGCACAGAGAATTTGAGTTGATTTCTATACACTGTGTAAGTAAGGTGAGTTTTGCTGAATTAGAGCTTTATATCAGTGTGTTATTTGAATAATGCTTGCACAACATTGTTCGTCTTTTTTTTTTTAATTTCTTAGTATGGAAGAAAAATGCTGGGTTTTTATAGAGAGTTTTGTTTTATGGGGTGTCTAAAAATGTTGGGTTATTCGTCTAGTTTTATTGGAGTTATCATATTGGTGCTACTTATATGTGCAGCGTTCTGATGGGTTTTATGGAAATGCTGGATTTTGTGTAGTTTTTTAACATTGGCCTTATTATATGTGATACAGTCACAGTTATTTTGCAGTGAAAGGTCGTAGCAACCCATGCATCAGGGCTAGAATAGTTTTTTTGTAAGGAATGAAGGTTCTGTATTGTAGGTTCTCTGCAAATTCTATGTTATTACTTCAGCCTGCTATATAAATTTGGAGTCCCAGACTTTTACAGTCAAGTGTTTTGGGTTTTAGGAAATCACAGGCTTCAAGCTTATGGCCGTAGTACTTATGCTATCAATGGTTATCTCCTGTACTTTTTCCTTGTCAAATACATTATCTTTGGTAATTGTTATCTTTCATGTTGTCATGTTTATGGCATTTGCTATTGTATCTTTCTTTTTGTAGGTGTAACTGTGTTATATTTTTGCTGATTTAGTACCATTTTCTTCCAGCCACATATTAGACAGGCAAGATGTGTAATTTCAGATCTTTAACATTATTAGGAAAGATATGTAAATTTAAGCCATTCATAATCGTTGTTATCGTGGCTTCCCTGTATCTACTATCTTGTGTTGTTTTAGTCTTTCTTAATTTCTTCTCCACTGGAAAAATGGCTGTTTGTTATTGAATATCTTGTGTCTAGGCATTCCCTTGTAAGAGATTGAGTGCTTTTGCATGCCAGTCCATACATCCATGCATGTGTCTCACACTCTTGCCCATAAGTTGTATGCCATAAGATCAATTGCATTCCTTCAATTTATGCGGTTTCACGTCCTTGTGTTAGTAGAAACATTTTCCATAACTTGTATTTGTCCCTTGAAGTTTACAGTTACTTATAACCTCTAGAGATGTATAGAAGCTCTGATAGTGTTTGCAATATGTAAAATAATGAACATTTGGGTTCGTGTACTAGGCTGCTTAGAAAGGTTTCATTTTGGAGGTTTTATTGTGCAAAATGGTCATTCTAGCATTTGAGTGCTTATGTATAAAATTTTAGGCCTGTTCTGAGTTTTGACCTTGTCAGGGAAATTGATTCGACTAAGAATGAGAGTCGGGATACTACGATGCATTCTGCCATGACTTCTTCCATGATGGCGGGTGAAGGGCGACCACTGTTTCATGATTTCTTGGGCATGAGCCCCAGCGAACCAAAACATACAGAGGAGATGGTAATGTCTCATGTTTTGTCAAGGACGCCTCCCATAGTAGTAGACAACATGAAGAGGAGAACCTTAACAGGGATTCATCTATGAGAACGTCCTCATTGACTAGTGAACGACATGAGGTAGCAATGGCATGCTCAACACAGCCTCTTCTTACAGGACCAGTGACATTGACAGTTGCTGGATGTTCAGAATCCGGATCAGGTGCTGTTGCTCTGACTATGCTATGCTCTACTTCTTACATTTTTAACTGCGACAGTCTCCATTTTTTACAATGTTTTTTTTTTCAAGTTTGTTTCAAACCTGGTCTTTTTAAAGTTGGTATTAAATTTTAAACCAAAGAATGCGAGGTTATGCTCCTTATTCTCTAGACTGTCGAATTACACAAATATGGCCAAAGGTCAAGGTAATTACAGAGAGTCGTATCCTTCAGAAACATATCCTCTGAAAGCCAAAAGGTCAATATTCATCTAACTGCCAGGACACACTTTTTTCTCATTTCTGAGTCAGACTCATGCATGATTTTAGAATGTTTATGTTGCAAGGGATATCACCACTATATAGCTTGGTGAATTGATTATGTGTTTTGTCTTTGAATATATGGTTTGTAGACGAAGGAACCGGTGAATTTCTCCAGAAAGCTTCTAAAAAAGAGAAAATTATTGCCAAAATGTTTGATCATTTTGGAAGCACAGATTCTTTGTAAAATTTAAGTTGTTCTGGATTATTTAGTACCAGGTTTGTTGTTGACATTTTCCATTCTCCTGGGGCACTCGAGACGTGGTTTTATTAGTACGGCATCAATTAGTTTTTGCTTTGTCTTTTTATCTGATGAAGAAATGAAGTTAGGTTCTGTCTGCATTCTTCTGAAAGGTCATAAAGTGGTATTTTGATTTTTTACTGATTTAATGTGCATAGAACTAGTTAAAGGCATATGTACGTACATATCTTTACTGTGCATACAATAAGTTAAATACATACATACATTCATGTCATTGGTATGTACAGAGCATGTTAAATGCATATATACATATATGCCTGCACCTAGGATATAGACCAGAAGGACTTCTTTTCTTCATTTGTTGTTTTGCTTAACTGAAGAAATATATATTGTCCAACTTTAGTTACCAGAAATTTACAAGAATACAAAAAGGGTCTTTGGGTTGCATTTTCTCATGTGATTTTCTGTAGAACAAACTGCATGGCTTGTTTTGTCTCTCTTTTAAGAAAGAAAGAAATGTAGGTCTTTTTATTCATAAATGTAGTGTACCCTACAGTATGGTCAATGTGGGTATTGAATTCTTCTTCACCTTGATGCTAATCTTCAAAAATTTGCATGCACAATGCATGAAAGAGAGAGAGAAAGAGAGTTAGAACAATTTGGTTCATTCAATTTAATAGCTCAGAAAATGGAAATATGTCATTATTCCACTTTTGGAATTACAATAAGGGAAAAGGTACAGATGTGATACTCATCTCTCTGAACATCTGCAGGGCTGACTGTGAAAGGGAGATTTAACACCCAGCTTTAGATATTCCAAATTAAATGCTACTTGTTATCACCTGGAAATTACCACCCTGTAAAGCTGAAGGGAGTTGGGAAACTCTAGAAGTAAGAACTGTCATCTCGCTTATTTCCTCTCTCCGAAGTTAGTACTTGTCAACTTCAGGAGGGGTATCTCTCAATCTAGGTACTAACTGCAAATTCAAGAAATAACAGTAACACCTAAAATCTAAGTAAAAAGCTTGCTGGCCTTGTATATCTGCCTAAAGTATGAAAATCAACAAGCTGGAAAATCTAAAAATTATCCTAAATGCAAAAAAATCAATGCAGAAAATTAACAGTGAATAAGGACACGAATTCCAGTGCAAATACACACCAAAAACGTGCTAATAAGATGACAGAATAGAATTTAGTAATTTACAGTGAGCTGTTATAACAGTTTTAAGGCCGTCTATGTTAAATTAAATTATATTTTTGGGTATTTTTTACGTTTTTAGATTTTTCCAATGCTCAGAAATTGAGAAAAATGTAAGGCCGTCTATTACTGCGTTATAAACAAAATTACAGCAAGTTAAGGTTGCCGTAATTTAACAAAAAATTGAATAATTATGATCGAAGATGCCTGAGCTATATGTTCAGAATGCCTAAGATGCACAAATTTTTAGATAAAGAAGTGGTATTTCTTTTATATAAATAAATATATGACTAGGAAAAATAGATCAGTGCCTTATGGAGTCAAGAAGATGAAAAGAAGAAAATGAGTAGGGTAGAAGAAACATCCTATTCCCACTACTTAAATTGGAAAATTTTATCAAAAACAAAATTAAAAGCAATTAAGAATCTACTAAATTATATAAATTCTTACAAATAAAGAACAAGAGATAGTTGCAAATAATTGGGACAAGAAAGAATTCTCCAAGTACAATCATCCTCAGCTAGATGGCATATGTACAATCATGATCCAACAAAGAAGTCTCCAAGTATCTTAAGTACTATATGCTAGCTCTCAACATCATTCTCTCAAGAAAATAAAAGAAGGGTGCAAGGCAATAATCAACAAGCTCTGGTTATCAAATCACTCACAAAAATGGACCCTTCTTCACAACTTGTACAATATATCAATACAAAGAATGCAAGAATAATAATAGTTAAGACAGAAAATATAAGGGAAGTAAGTGTTGATTTTTGGGTAGACGTGGGAGTTATTCTCCAACTACATAAGTTAAAAAAAAGAAAAATTAAATTTTAAATTAAAAGAAAGAAAATTTAATTTAATTTGCAAAGTGACGTGCTTCTTTGGGCACCCTAATATCACTATAAAAAGACAATTGAACTTCTCATTCACTCATCACTTACATATTTCTCTCTCTCACACGTGGCAAGTAATCTGAGGACGAGGCTGAAGTTTCTAAGAAGTTGAATTTTTTAAGTGTAATTGCTTAATGATATTCTGGGGTGTGCTAAAGTAATATCATATATCATTGGAAGTAATTATCAGTTACATAAAATTGTGCTTGTCTAATTAGCTCTAGAAAATGAACATGGTATCAGAGCTTTGGTGGAGAAGGGCCTCAACAAAGTGTTAAATTTTTGGGATTGTTATAATCTTTATGTACAAATATTTACTTTTACTGCTACCTAAATTTATGCAAAGAACTGCATAAGTTATGGTGGGAAGTAATTCCTGATAAATATGTTTAAATTAACCTAAATTTATGCAAAGAATCACATAAATTATGGAGGAACAATTTAACAAAGTCAAACACTATGTGGGTGGATTATAGCCTAATTCCAATGGAGTAAAATACAAATTTTAATATGAGGAGATATTTAACCTCATAGCACCAATGAGTAAATGGTTAGAGAATATGTGTGGTGTGAGTAGCGACATAGATCCGCTAGTGTTCATAAGAAATTAACCTAGTAGATTTAAAGGGCATCTTAGAGGATTCTCTCAGGATCGAGCATAAACTCAGCAAGAGTGATTTGTGTTCGAGAGGGAGAAATTGTATAGACATCTAAAGCCATGCGAGATGACTGAAAGAGCATCTAGTTCAAAGGGAGTAGACAGTGAGGTAGAATGGAAGGATGCAGCCTACTAGAGATCCAAAGGGTCTCCCATGGTGATGAGGAGCAAGAGGCTCCCAAGGATGTGGGATTAGGTCCTTCTGTACCTGTAGAACATCCTTTAGATCATCAAGAAGACTGTGAAAAATCCTCGATTGCAATTACTAGATATTATTCTACTAACTGTTAGTAGTTTAATTCTTTACAACGATTAACGAATAACTCAATATTGCAATCTTCACAATAAAAATAGGTTGCGGAAAATAAAACCAGGAATTGAGAAATAAATGCACACACACATAAAAATGACACCAATATTTTTGGACTAATGTCCCCAGAAAAACCCCAAAGGGAAAACCGGTGCAACAGATGAGGGTTTATTTTTCTTATGCAGCAATTAGGAAATTACTACAACTGGATACCCAACTGCCAATCCTTCAGAAATAATCCATAAAAATCAACTGGAGAATTTTTCTCCCTTCTACAAACAATTCGACCTCCCTCTAGCCTGCTCGAACCCTCTCATTGGCAACTTGACCTGCTTGGAATTCACACTGTCTGGCCTGGGAAATTCGTACTACCTGCTACTTAACTCTAAGTTGTCCAGCCTCCCTTTGCCTTTGGAAATGACTCGCTCTGCCTGCCGGGGGATCTCCCAACCTTCAATAATTGAAACGACCCTCTTTTCGGCACTCACACTGTGGTTTTTGGCTGCTCGCATTGGCTATTCGGCCTCTCTGCAGAATAATTTCGGTCTCCCTTTTCTTGCCTCTCTAGCACTGGAAAATTGCTGGGAAACTCTCTAAATTCTCCTCTACTTCTCCCTCAATCACTGATGCTCTCCCTCTTTGGGTCAAACTCTCTTCTTTATTGAATCACTACAACTGGATAGCTCGATCTGTCAAGGTAACTCGCTCCCCTCTTGTGTCTTTTTCCATCCCATCGACTTGCTCTTATAATCTTAGACTTGATCCAAGTCACTTTTTGGAAGTCTCTAGAGCATAAGTTGATCTCTTCAATTAATTCAGTTTAATTAATCACTTTTTCTAAGTTAGACTTAGGAAATATTTAAATGATGTGATCCAGGTGGATATTGGTGGGCACCTGCCAAGTCCACTTGGACCCCCACCATTGTTTCTTTCAGCTTTTCAGTTTCCTTAATTGTAGCCCAGTTTACTATTTTTAGCAGTTTTTCAGGTCCTGAACTTCCGGAGTCGTTTTGAAGCCCTAAACGATGTTTTTTGGGAAAACTGGGAGCAACATGGGTCCATGGACTGATGTTGCTCTTCCCAAAGTTGTATTTCTCGGATAGATATTTTTAACGAGATACTGTGCGCGTCAAACGAAGATCGTATGCCAAAGTTACAACCCCGGGAAGTTGATGTACCAATTTACCCAAACGGGGCCCATAGTTTGGCGTTTCATCTTCTAGGGTTAGGTTTTGGGATGTTAAGGGTTTTCCATTGTTTCTCAACAATAAATAGGCCTTCGAGCTTCATTGTAACACAGTTCAGAGGCATGTAGCCGCCACATCTCTTCTCAGAGATAAGCTACCATCGCCCTAGCTGGTGTATTTCCAATTCTGTTTGTAAGCATATTTCAGTGTTTTACATTAATGAAATGAAGTATTATTTCCACTGCATCTCTGTGTTTATGGTTATCTCTGTAACTTCCTGTTTAAATTCAGATCAGTGGTATCAAAGCGGTTTGCTTTTTCTCTGTTTTTCTTTGCATGTCCCCAACGAGGTCGGGATATAAGGAGTCAGGGCTTGAACTGGTCGAACCTTTGCAAGACCAGCCTCACAAATCCCGACAGCCTCCCATGGCGGATGAAAAGAAAGACGATGGGGCAGGAGATCCTATCAAAATCTTGCTTAAAGAAGCCCTCGAGCGACAAAGGAACGTGATGATGGACAACTTTGCCAGATCCTTCAGCGGCTACCTAGGGGCAATGCATCGGCTTCCAACAGCTACTCTGGAAACGCCACACCGTTTAAGGTACAAGTTAATTTTGAAATCCCCATATTCGAGGGTCAGATAGACGAGATGCCGTCGATAAATGGTTAAATCTGCAAGAAGGTTATTTTTCTGTTCATGATTTTTCCAGTTGAGAAAAGATTCTTTTCGCTCTTCTCAAAGCATCCCCCCACGTCAAGGACTGGTGGGAAACCTACTGCGAGCATAAGGATGAAAGTATAGGCTCACTGTTTTCAGCCGCACCCACTTGGGATTCTTTCCGAGATGCCATCAAGGGGCAGTACTACCGAGTCGGAAGCTATGAGGATCAATACATAAAGTGGACCACGCTGCGACAGGGAAGGGACCAAGACGTGCCGGAGTTTACCAATATTTTCCATACCCTTCGCACAAAGTTGGGTATCAAGGATTCAGAGCAGCGTTTGATACTCAAATACGCAGCTACCTGCACAAGTACATTCAGGAAGAAATAGAATTCCTGAACATCCCCTCGCTCGGCATGGCATACCGATATGCTGTCAAGGTCGAGCAAAAGTTTAAACAGAAGAAGCTAGACTTTGGATTTGTGAATTCAAAGCAAGGGAAAGGTGCCCCCAAACTGCAGAACAAAGGAAAAAGCCAAGGCGGGGCGGCCCAAGACAACCCGCCAAAGCTGTAAGCAAAGAACAGTGCCGTGAAGCCGAAAAAGGACACAGGAAAGTGGTGTGAGTTCCATAAGAGCTCCATTCACAACACAAGTGAGTGTTGGGCCAAACAGTCACTGGTGGTCGAGCTAAAGGTTTCAGAATCAGATGCACGTTCCGACTCTGAGTCAGAACCCGACAAGGGGAATGACAAAGGGAAGCAGATTATCGATGTGGAGCCCAACGCCACCGTTGGCACCACGAAGATCCAGAAGGAGGAACCGGAAGATCCAGAGGAGGAGGAGCGTCTCTTGCACTCCCAGATGTGGGTAAAGGGCTCCCCGCTACAGTTCATTGTCGACAGTGGGAGCCAAAAGAACCTCATTTAGGTAGAGGTCGTGAAGCGACTAGGCTTACCAACCACAACACATCCACAACCGTACACCATGGGTGGCTTCACCAAGGATGGGCTCTTCGCGTGAGCCAGCAGTGTCGCCTTCCATACAACATCAAGCCCTTCACGGATGAGGTATTGTGTGACATTGCTCCCCTTGAAGTTTGTGATGTATTATTAGGACAACCTTACTTGTGGAAGCGACATGCTGTGTATGAATCAAGGCCCCGTGTTGTTATTGTTACTTTGGGAAATAAGTTGTACAGGATACCGGAGGTAGCACCGCCTACCGCCATCTCTTTGATTACTGCAAAACAATGCAGTAAGCTCGTTTCCAAAACCGGGAAATTTGTTTTCCTGATGATACGCCCTCAAGGAAAGAAGAAGATGGTGGCCACGACCTCCAGACAGGGCCCCTCCGCACGACAACTACAGATGGACAAGGTCGTGGAGGAGTATGAGGATATCTTCACCTCCCCCGCAGGGGTTCCTCTGCACTGTCAGGTCAAGCACTCCATCGATCTGACCCCAGGTGCGCCGCTACCCAATGGACCAATCTATCGGCGCTCTGTTTTGGAGAATGATGAAATCAAGAGGCAAATTCAGGAGTTGCTACAGAAAGGTCACATCCATCCAAGTTCATCGCCCTGTGGGAGCCCGATCGTGTTGGTACAGAAGAAGGATGGGACTTGGAAACTCGGTATTGACTATCAGGCACTAAACAAGATCATTGTTCGTAATAGGTACCCGATTCCACGGATTGATGACCTCTTGGACCAACTGAAGGGGGAAAATATTTCAACAAGATCGATTTGAAGTCAGGATATCACTAGGTACCAATCGAACCCTCCAATGTGTGGAAGACTGCCTTCAAAGCCAAGGAGGGCCTCTTCGAATGGTTGGTTATGCCTTTTGGAATGACGAATGCTCCTGCAACCTTCATGAGGCTAATGGATGACATCTTGCAGCCATTCACCAACTCATTTGTAGTGGTATACTTGGATGACATCCTGATCTTCAGCCAAAGTTGGGAAGAGCACCTCCACCACATCCGATAGGTTCTCCAAACACTGTGGCAACACAAGTTATGTGCCAATTTGGAGAAATGCACTTTTGGCATGACCCAGGTTCAGTACCTAGGATACATTATTAATGAACAAGGAGTACATGTGGATCCATCCAAGATCCAAGTCATTTGATATTGGCCATCTCCAACCACTCTGACAGAGCTCCGCAGCTTTCTAGGTCTTGCCAAATTCTACCGCAGGGTCATGTTGGGATTTTCTCATATCACTTGGCCCTTGAGTCAATTCACCAAGGGAGGAGCGAAAGAAAAATTCTTTTGGTCTGAATCTCAACAGAAGGCATTCCCAGAGTTGAAAGATCGCCTCTGCACGGCACCAGTGCTTGCATTACCAGACTTGCAACAACCATTTGAGGTCGAGACAGATGCCTTTGACTATGCTATTGGGGTAGTCCTCACTCAACACGGGCATCTAGTGGCATATCACGGTGAGACACTTTCAGACACAGTCCAGAAGTATCCCACTTATGACAAAGAGATGTATTCCATTGTGCAGGCCTGCCGACAATGGAAGCGTTACATTTTGGGGAAGGAAACAGTCATCCACACAGACCACCGACCCCTGCAGTTCATACAGACCCACGGGAAATTGCAGAATGATCGCCATCAGAAGTGGTCCACATACCTGCAACAGTTCCATTTGAATATCAAATATAAGAAGGGTAGCACCAATAATGTTGCAGATTGCCTCAGTCGACCACCGATCATGGCGTTAACCACTGTGCTCAACTCTTGTGGGCACGAGACTTATGATTGGCCACTTCTCTACAAAAGTGACCCAGAATTCAGCCACACATACCAGACACTCTTAAAGGGTCAGCGTGTTCCAGATTTTCACCTCCAGGATGCCTTGTTATGCCACCTGGGTCACCTTTGTGTTCCTTCAAGCGAGCGTGCCAAGATGATTTGGGAAGCACACTACAGTCGGGCTGCTGGACATTTCGGGGTCGAGAAAACGGTGGCAGTACTGTAGAAATATTTCTATTGGCCGAATCTTCAACAGGATGTCGGGAAGTACATCAGATCATGCACTGCCTGTGCCATTGCCAAATCGACCATCAAGAAGCAAGGCCTCTATACCTCGCTGCCTACCCCTAGTAGACCTTGGGAATCCATCTCCATGGATTACATGTTAGGCCTTCCTTCCACTAAACATGGAAACGACTATGTTTTTGTGGTCGTCGACAGGTTCTCGAAGATGGCCATTCTGGCTGCCTGCAAGAAGAATATCACAGCATAAGCCATTGCTAAACTCTTGTTTGAACGAGTGTAGGTACACTTTGGGATCCCACAGTCTATCATCTCAGATCTGGACAACAAGTTCCTTAGTACATTTTGGTCCAATCTTTCATCGATGCTCAACACCAAACTCACTAAGTCCACAGCCTTCCATCCTCAAACTGATGGCCAGACAGAGGTTGTCAACAAGATGATCGTACACATTCTGTGCATGTACAACTCAAAGCATCCATGCACATGGGACGAGAGCCTCCCTTATGTTCAGCACAGCTACAACCGGGCTCTCCACAGCTCGACTGGCCACAACCCTTTTCAGGTGGGCTTGGGATTCCAGCCACTATGTCCCGTTGATGTGGCCATGCCATTTGCAGCTACTCACGCAGATTCGGCTCATGTCCAGTCCGAAACAGATAAGGCAAACAACTTCATTGAGCACATCCAACATATTCGTCAGCAGGTCCATGACATTCTGGAGAAATCAAATGCCAAGTACAAGCAGCGACATGATCAACATCGGGTGCCACACAAGTTTCAGGTGGGCGACAAAGTCTGGTTGCATTTGCAAAAGGAACGCCTTACCGGACCCTATCGGAAACTCAGACCACTTCGATATGGTCCTTACACCATTACCAACGTTGTGGGAAACAATGCATTTGAGCTTAGCATTTCCCCATTCCTTGGCCTGCACCCAGTGTTCAATGTGGACCGCCTTCGGCCATACTTTCCACCATTACTAGACACATCCAACATTGCAGAACAACTCACACCCACAGAGTTAAATCCAGATTGCATGGAACATGATGCAACTGATCGGATCATGGACACACAGATCAAGCACACTCACCAGCAAAATATCCAATTGTATCAAGTTGTCAAAGTAGGCCAACTCCTTCACCAGGGCAAGTGGCTCACCAGGGACAAAGTTCAATAGAAGTTTCCTCATCTCATGGAGGAACTCAACGCAATGGGGACCATTACTTCCTAAGGGGGGAGGAAAGATCCAAGTGGATATTAGTGGGCACTTACCAAGTCCACTTGGACCCCCACCATTGTTTCTTTCAACATTTCAGTTTCCTTAATTGTAGCCCAGTTTACTATTTTTAGCAGTTTTTCGAGTCCTGAACTTTCGTAGCTGTTTTGAGGCCCTAAACGATGGTTTTTGGGAAAACTGGGAGCAACATGAGTCCATGGACCTATGTTGCTCTTCCCAAAGTTGTAGTTCTCAACTAGATCTTTTTAATGAGATACTGTGCACGTCAAATGGAGATCGTATGCCAAAGTTATGACCCTGGGAAGTTGATGTACCAATTTACCCAAATGGGGCCCACAGTTTGGCATTTCATCTTCTAGGGTTAGGTTTTGGGATGTTAAGGGTTGTCCATTGTTTCTCAACAATAAATAGGCCTTCGAGCCTCATTGTAACACAGTTCAGAGGCATGTAGCCGCCACATCTCTTCTCAGAGATAAGCTACCATCGCCCTAGCTGGTGTATTTCCAATTCTGTTTGTAAGCATATTTCAGTGTTTTACATTAATGAAATGAAGTATTATTTCCACTGCATCTCTGTGTTTATGGTTATCTCTGTAATTTGTTGCGTTCCTGTTTAAATCCGGATCATGATGGCTAATTAATTTAATTAAGGCGTTTCACAAGCTTATCTTGCAAAACCTTTTTGTTAGTTTTTGTAGCATCGGATGTGTTCTAGCCACGAAATTTGGTGGAGAGGCTACAATCATTTATGGAAAATTCCGCCTAGAAATGGCTTAATTAGATTATTAACTATTTTTTAAATATTTCCTAAGTCTAAACTTCGGGAATATGACTAATTAATCAGTATTAATTAAGTCAAGGCGAGAATCATCTAGAAACTCACATGGATCAATTTACAGATGATCCTAGCCATTGATTAATCTTGGCCGTTGGTGTTCCAACAGAGGATTATAAGAGGAGATCAATGTGGTGATGGAGAAATCACTTGAGCAGTTTGATTTCTTGGCAGATCGATTTCCTGAGTAGTAGCCTAAGTCACCACGTTCGTGTTCGTGTTCGAGTTCGGCGACCTTGAAATTCGAATAAAGTTTGGTACCTAAAATTTTGTCGATAAAGTTCGACATAAAATTTGACATATAGAAATTTGAAAAAAAAATGTATATATATAAAAAAAATCAATTTAAAGTCAAATTTCAAAGTCCATAATGCACATTGCAAACACATAGGATTATTGCTCAAACATTTAAATCATTTCCACATAATTTTATAAACCATGAAAGCAAGTGCCAATAAAGAACCAACTTCCATACATAGTAAACAAGGTGAGAAATTCATCATAGAGATTGGCACTCATATCAAATTCAACAAAACTATGGGCCATATCAGATTTCATATATTGAGAAACAATCTGATAAAAAAGTATTCAAAATATATAAACTCGAAAGTTTAAAGTAGTTTGGCAGTTTTAGAAAATTGTTCATGCAAAAAGTTAACTAGAAGTCTAAAACAGGAACACAAGTTTTATTCTTGATGTTGCTGTGGCCCACTTGTTATATCAAACAGTTCTATGTCATCAAGAGCAGTAGGAGTTGTGAGTCCGCTAGATGCTTCAGCATCAGATTCATCACTCAATTCCCTGTCAATGTCACTATCAATGTAAAATTCAACTTCATCCCTTGATGCATTTGGAACAAGATCGATCCACGGAGTAGAGGAATTGGATGACTCTTTAGCCACATCTTTGAAAGCCAACTGAAAGTTACTACGAACATAAACAAGATCTTCTAATCTTCCAGATAACATTCTATTTCTTTTCTTGGAATGAATGTGGTCAAAGGAACTCCAATTCCTTTCACATGTTAATGCACTTGATCCTTGGCTTAAGATACAAATTGCAAATTTTTGCAATTTTGGTGCCCCTGAACCATAAAATTCACACCATACTGCTGGATCACTTATGCTCCTATCATACTTTGCTGATTGTGTTCCAAAAAACCCTTTTTCTAACCTGTATGTTCATCAACTGACATCTGACCAAACCTGCAATTACTGGATCTCGATTTAGCTTCTCAATAGCTTGGATAAGTCCATTCATGACTTCTTCATCCCTATGTCTTGATAACCCAAACAATCTAGGGTCCAAATAGCATGTTGCTGCATGTAATGGACTATGCATCATCTTACATATTTGATCAATTAAATCCAATATCTCCAGGTAATCAACTTCCACATTATTAAAAGCACTTGCAATGGCCTCTTTGCAACGATCAATGTTTTCATAAACAAAACCCATACAAGGTTTGTTACCATCAACCATGCGGAACACATTAACAATTGGGTCACATATTTTTACAACCTTGTTTGCATTTTCCCAAAAGCCATTATTGAGCACTATTTGTTCAACATTTTTCCCCTTAGTTTCTTTTGAAAGCGGAGGTCTCTCTCACTCAGTATTGTAGAAAATACTCTTAGGCTTGCTTTTTCCTCAACAACTCTTTTCAGAGTAATATAAAAAGTGGCAAACCTTGTATCACAAGGCCTCAACAACTCTTCTGATGCATTCTTCCTATATATGCTCAAACTGAGACGATGGTTGATGATGAAGTTTGCAATTATTTTTGCTCTTTGGATTGTCTCATTGACCCAAGGAAATTTGGCTAAATCATGCAACATTAAATCCAAGCAGTGAGCTGCACAAGGGGTCCAATAAATGTGATTATACTTTTCCATAAACTTCTTCCTTGCACCAACAGAATTTGATGCATTATCTGTAATAACATGGACCACATTTTTCTCCCCAACCTCTTGAATTGCTTCATCCAAAATTCCAAAAATAAATTCTGATGTCTTCACTCAATCCATTGCATTAACTGCCTTCAAGAAAAGTACCCCTTGAGGACTATAAACAAGCACATTGATCAATGGGTGATGACACAAATCTGACCAACCATCACTCAAAATTGTGCATCATGTATGCTTCCAAGACTCTTTAATCTGAACCAACTTATCTGTCACTCTGTTTCTTGTTTTTTTTAGCGTTTTTGGTCCTTAAAGCTTCAAATCCGGGAGGAACATAACCCTTCCCAAAATCAATGGCCTTTTTAATTACATTTTTAAAATATGGACTCCTCACCACATTAAAGGGAATTGCACATGCATAAAAGAATTTTGCAACAACATCATCAACTTCTTGTCTCTCCACAAGTTTCCAGAATTGATTTAATGTTTTGGTTCCACTTGTTTTTACTTGAGTAGAATTTGATTCACCAATGGTTGAGATTGAATTAATGGTGTTGGAGGAAGACATGGCAATCTCCCTCTCAATTCACTGCCTCTTATTTTCAGTGTTCTCCTTTTCCATCTTTGAAGTGAAATAGTCTTTCTCTACTACAGTTTTTTGTTCATCAGAGATCTTAGTGCAACCTTCAACACCACCTCCACTTCCATTGCTAATACTGAGAAGGTGATCCACTGCTCTAGTTAAAGAGCCAGTGAATTGATGTCCATACAACTGACTCAAAAGTTTTTTCCCCTCTTTTTTGACAAAATTCCATGATACAACAGTTGATTTTGTGGGTGCCATTGAAATTTGAAGGCTTTGATTGTTGAAGACTGAGGTGAAGGCTTGAAGCCTGAAATATCTGCAGTTTTTTTTTTTTAATTTACATTTTAATTAGTTTTATATTTTTTTTGCAGAATGAAACTATAATTTATAAAATAAATTTAAATAGTTTGGATCTCTCAGGCTAAAGCCTGAGAGTCTAGACACTATATTAAAAAAACTACTAAATTGTATATATTAACTTATTAAGTTTTAACTGATAAAAAAATGTGCATTTTAATTTTTGACTTACCTGGATAGTGCGGCTTGCTGAGCCTATGATGCCAAGAACCTTCAACCGAGCAAGAGGGTGACTATGCAGTCATGCAGTGTGAGGCTAGAGTGATTGGCCCAGTGGGAGTCTGCACAGTGGAGTCGACATCGACGGCCGCAAGAGACTGGGGACTGGAGTTGGGAGTTGGGACGTTGCGGGAGACTGGAGATGGCGTAGCGTGTTGTGTAGACTGTAGTGACTAGTCGATGGGTATCAGCTATGTCGTGGCCGGTATGCTGCTTCCTGCAGCCTGCTGTATGTGATTTGTGAATCAACACAAAAAGCAAGCCGCGACATACATAAACCGGTCAGGTGATTTTTTTTTTTTTTTTTTTAAATGGCGGCCAACGAAACCCTAAGTTACTTAACCAGGCCTGCATAAAATTCAAATTTTTAAACCGAATAAAAGCAAATTTAAACGAATTTCAAGGCGATTTTTTTTCTTTTGGCGATCAAGTTCGGGTTCGACGTTCGGGTTCGGGTTCGACATTTTATTTGGCAAACACATTCGAACAAGTTCGATTTTGCTTGAGGTTCGTTGAATTTCAAATCCCAAGGATTAAATTTGTTGAACTCGGTAACATAGGTAGCAGCAGTTAGTTGACGAAGAGAGCCAGAGATCGAAGCAGTGAGTGAGGGGCAGGGACAGTGATTTGGAGGAGAGGCAACAGCAATAGGGATGAGTTATCCCAGTGAGGCCGCGCAGAGTACACGTAATAGCTTCAAAGAGGGCAGTTCGATTAGCTAGAGAGAAAATCATTCTTAGTTCTAGAGGCCGGGTTGAGGTTCCAGGAGGCCAGAGAACAATTTCCTCAGTAGCTGGAGGCAAAACGACTTCATCAATGACTGGTTGGAGGCTTGACGTCAAGCAAACTACGCAAAGCAATGTAGAGGCTGACGCAAAGGGTCAGAGGGCCGAGTTTCTGAAGGCAGGTTGTGTCGGGATTGCCGGTGGAGGAAGGGTAAATTCCCTTCAATACTTTTGCCTGAAATTTCATGCTGTGGATTGCCAGTTTCAGGCATCCAGATTGTACTTAGGTTTTCACTGCTACATAATAATAAAAACTCACTGCTGCACTGGTTTTCCCAAGTTGGGCTTTTCTAGGGATATTTGTCTAAAAATAATTGTCTCATATTTTATGTGTGTGTGCTAGGATTTCTCAGTTTCCAATGTATTATTTTTTTCCGTAGAATTTTATTTGTGAAGGTTGCAGTGTGTTCATTTCGATATTTGCCATAGTAGATAAATTGTTAAATTAATTAACAATTAGGAGAAATAATACCAGTTGCTGTAATAGGATTCCAGTTTTGGAATTTTCACATGGTATCAGAGCGCAGTTGATTAGCCAGAGAGCTGAAAAGCGAAAGAAGGAATTTCTCTATTCAGTAAGAGCAATAGGCTGAAATTCCCAGGGGTAGTGCAGTGTTTTACCAGGAGGCCGAGTTACTTGAGGAAACTCGATTTTTCAAAGGTGCAGAAAAATTCGATCCTTCCAAATCGAGTGATTCTAGAGGCAGAGGGAGCGGCTAGGTTTTTCGTTGGGCAGATCTCTAGCTGGACGCAGAGGGTTTTGCAGCAGTTCCCTAGTGCAAGACCAACGTCTGGGTGGAAGAGAGAAGGGCACACATACAGGGAAAATTTTCCTTAGGGAACTTCTAGTCTCAAGAAATTCATTTTTCCTTGTAGATCGACAATAGTTGTGAGCAAATCTTCTCACTTCGGAAGGGAGTGTGAGTCGTAGAGTAGCAACCGAGCAGAAGGAAAGAGGAAGTTTTTGACAATTCCTTGAGATGGCCATTGCTGGGCTTCATAATCAGGACAGGATGGATGGAGCTTCCAATTATGTCATCTGGAAGGCAAGGATGTCCTTCCTTCTAGATGAATATGGCCTGGAATCCTACATTGATGCTGTAGTGGCAGTTCCCATAGATGCAGATCAGAAGAAAGAATACAAGAGGAGATGGTGCGAGTGAAGCGGTTGATCATAAATGGTGTCCGGGATCATGTTGTCTCATATATAGCTGGCAAAGATACTACCAAAAAGATGTGGGATGCTCTCTCCATATTGTACCAGGTTACTTCCGAGCAGTGGAAGATGTACCTAGAGGAGAAGTTGAGACTCACCCAAATGCAGAAAAGGGAAGGCATAAACCCCTTCCTTACCAGGATTCAGGAGGTCCAAGAGTAGCTGTCAGTTATCGAGGTAGCGCCTCAACCCATGGAGCTAGTGTGATTGGCACTCAATAGTGTCTCAGAGGATTGGCAGGTCTTTGTCCAAAGCATATTGGGCAGAGATAGGCTACCAGACTAGGATAGAATGTGGGCCGATTTGCAGCAGGAGGAGTTGAGATGAGCTCTGTTAAAGAGCTCCATTAGTGGCAGCAACAACAAATCAAAGACGATGAAGGAGGAGAATGTGGCCCTCGCATCAAAGTTTCCCAGTCAAGGACAAGGAAAGCAGAGGAAGAAGAAGAGGGACCTGTCAAAGGTCAAGTGCTTCATATGTGGTGAGCTTAGTCACTACAGTACCCAATGTCATCTCAGAAGAAGAACAAGGAGGAGAAGCAGGACCAACAAGCAGCTTCAATAGAGATCAATAGGCTTTCCTCCAGGTTGGAGGAAGACTTCGCTATGTTTGCCAATATAACTCTAGGAGTGAGGTTGGGTGACTTGGTAATGTAGTGTCAGAGCGCTATAGTTGGGTAGGATCCTTGAGGAGTCCACCTCATGGATCATTACCTAGCTACGGGGGCCTACAATATTCATTGGCAGGATGGATCAGTGGCAGTTGATGCAGTCAGAGACCAAGTGACAGTTGCAGAGACTAGTAGCAGTCAAACACTGGGGAGCGCAGTGGAGAGTTGGCAGCAGTACAGTTGGCACAGTGCAGAGTCAACAACAATGCAAATTCATCAATGACAGTACAAATGCTAGTAGCAGTCAGGACTCGAGAGAAAAATGCATCATATTGAATATAGTTGATTCAGTATTTTGGATGCTTTTCAGTTGCAGATGTTGCAGTTGCAACAACAACAAATGAAAGGGAGTTGCAGTGCAAATGTAGTGTTGGTAGCAGTATGGCAGTGTCAGCAGCAACACAAATGCATCGTATATCAAAGTTGCGCAGTGGTTGATGGGCAATATGGCCAGACATCAGCAACGTGATAGGAGATGATGCAGAGACAGTGTGTTGCAGTAGGGAGTGCATCACTAGAACACATTCCTTGCTAAGAGGGAGTGTTAGTTTTTGTAGCATCGGATGTGTTCTAGCCACGAAATTTGGCGGAGAGGCTAGAATACATGAGATCTCCAAAACCCATAAATCGTTTTTGGAAATTCCACCTAGAAATGGCTTAATTAGATTATTAACCAGTTTTTAAATATTTTCTAAGTCTAAACTTAGAGAATATGGTTAATTAATCAGTATTAATTAAGTCAAGGCAAGAATCATCTAGAAACTCACACAGATCGATCCAGAGATGATCCTAGCCATTGATTCAGTTTTAATCTTGGTCGTTAGTTTTCCAACAAAGGATTATAAGAGGAGATCGATGTGGTGATGGAGAAATCACTTGGGACACTTGAGTAGTTCGATTTCTTGGCAGATTAATTTCCTGAGTAGCAGCAGTCAGTTGCCAGAGAGAGCCAAAGATCGAAACAGTGAGTGAGGGGTAGGGAAAGTGATCCGGAGGAAGTTTTCCAGATCTGGAGAGGCAGCAGCAAGAGGGCTGAGTTATCCCAGTTAGGCAACGCAGTAGCTTCAGAGAGGGCAGTTCGATTAGCTAGAGAGAAAATCGTTCTCAATTCTAGAGGTCGGGTAGAGGTTCCAGGAGGCCGGAGAGACTATTTCCTCAGCAGTTGGAGGCAGAACGACTTCATCAGATACTGGTTGGAGGCTTGACGTCAAGCAGAGTAGCATAGAGACTAGTGCAGAGGGTTAGAGGGCTGAGTTTCTGAAGGCAAGTTGTGTCAGGATTTCTGGTGGAGGAAGGGTAAATTCCCTCCAATAATTTTGACCAAAATTTCTTGCTGTGGATTTCCAGTTTCAGGCATCTAGATTGTAGTCATATTTTCACTGTTGCATAGTAATAAAAACTGTCATTGCTGCACCGGTTTTCCCAAGTTGGGTTTTCCGGGGACATTTGTCCAAAAATAATTGTCTCATCTTTTATGTGTGTGTGCTAGCATTTCTCAGTTTCCAGCGCATTAATTTTTTCCGCAGAATTTTATTTGTGAAGGTTGCAATGTGTTTATTTCGATATTTGCCGTAGCAGATAAATTGTTAAATTATTTAGCAATTATGAGAAATAATACCTGCTGCTGCAATAAGATTCACGTTTTGGAATTTTCACATGGTATCAGAGCGCAATTGATCAACTGGAGAGCTCAGAAGCGAAAAAAGGAATTTTGTTGTTCAGTAAGAGCAGCAGGCCGAAATTCCCAGGGGCAAAACAATCTTTTACTAGGAGGTTGAGCTACTTGAGGAAACTCGATTTTTCAGAGGGGTAGAAAATTTCGATCCTTCCAGATCGAGTGATTCTAGAGGCAGAGGGAGCAACTCAGATTTTGCATTGGGAAAATCTCTAGCTGGACGCAGAGAGTTTTGTAGCAATTTACTAGTGTAAGACCAACATCGAGGTGGAAAAGAGAAGAGCACACACAAAGGGAAAATTTTCCTCAGGGAACTTCTAGTCTTAAGAAATTCATTTTTCCTTGCAGATCGACAGTAGTTGTGAGTAGATCTTCTCACTCCAGAAGGGAGTGCGAGTAGCAGAGCAACAACTAGGTAGAAGGAAAGAGATAGTTTTCGACATTCGTTGAGATGGCCACTGTTGGGCTTCGTGATCCCTTGGTGGAGGACCTCTAAAAATTGATTCCTTTAGACCCATGAAGTTTTCCACTTGGAGAATTATTTTTTCTAAGGCATTTTAATTTCGAATCTAATTAATTAATTTTCTGGCTTAGGATTTAATTTTATTTTGCCAGAAAAATTAATTAATTTACATGAGGGGATTTAATTATTTTCCCATCCTATAATATATAATATTTTACATTTACAACCCTCAAAGCGGGAATACAGATTTGGTTAGACCCTCAAGGGACATACCCCATCTGTGCCACAAATATGATCTAGTAGACCAAGTGATTTGTAATAAAATAATTTAGCCAAATAGCTTAAATTATTCCCAAATCACTTTTACATAAGACTCGACTTGAACACTAGGACTGACCTAAGACTTTGACGAAGAATTCCACCCTAGCTTTGGGGTGAGGTTGGAGGGGAAAACTTTGTCGACCATCCGTGTTTAGAAACACAAATGAATCAGTGAGACAAAAAACCTCCTCGGATGAAGCTCTCGCCAAAATAATAGGCTTACCTAGGTTGTTACCTACATTCGTGGTCTTACTAGCATCATTTACATTACATAACTTGCAAAATGAGTTTACAATGACATGTAGACCACTGATAAATGATCTGATCCTTCGAAAAATTTGGTCCTTCGGCTTTCTTGGAACTTTGAAAAATCGTGTGGGGACACGTTGCTTCCATGAAGTAATGTGAGAACCCCAGAATCCAACATCCAAGAAAACAAAAGTCCATCAAATAGATTTCCATTCAACATTGAAATCATCATGCTTATATAGAAAATACCACTGGAATAGAAAAATATACTCTAACAGACTAAAATAAAAAGACATAATATAATACGTGAAATAAAACTATCTAATGACATGAAATAAAAGTGATAGGGTTAGAGATACTATACAAAACAATGCCCTATGGCATCAGATGTCATCGATGAGGAACAATCTTAGGCATCTGTCCACTGATTGGTAGATCAATGGGTTTCTTCTCAGATATCCACTGCTGAAATTTAAGCCTCTTAGGTCAGTGCAATTACTCATCACTGTGCTGCATATTTTTGTCCATCTGCAATCATTCTCGTTTTCTGCTTGGCGGAGGGGATGGGTGGTGGAAAAAGTGACACACTGGCTAGATGAACTCTAACTCAAAATGAGGCAAATGCTCCTGAGGCACAACGTGTTCACCGTTCTCCAACTTCTTTGGAACTTCTACATGATATCTTCTTTCCACTTCTCTATATAACCTGACCATGCCACCTGTTACTGCTGGAATGGTAGCGTAAGATAGATCCATCTGAATAGAACTACCCAAATCTGCTGCAAACTTCCTGGAAAGAAGCATTCCCCAAACATCTGGTGTATCAATCACTGCTATATCCATGGTGATGATCCTGTATGGATAATTAGTTAAGGCGACTTGTAGATTTTTAACTACACCAAGGACTTCAACTTTTCTAGAATCCATAGAGAAAATGTTATGATAAGGTCTCGAGATTCTTAAATTCAATTGTTCCATAACCTTCTTAGTCATAACATTCATGAATGCACTAGAGTCGAGCATACAATTATGAAGCAAATGATCATTTATATCCAATGTCAAGAAGAAAGGTTGATGGTCTTCATTAGTCATGTAGCAGTTCAAATCTTTTAATGTGATTTCCTCATCTCTACGCTGAAGATCAGATCTTTCTTGTTGAGTAATGCCTAAGGCTTTAAAGAATGAGGCCCTTTGTAACGAATCTTCAATAATTCTAAGACTGGAATTGACATATTGATGCTATTTATCCACGCTGCCCAATCTATCTTTAATCCAGACTTATACCTTTCGACAGGAACCTGTTTATTCTAATTCTAATCTTTACCTCTCCTTGTATAGACTTTACTCTTTGCTAGCTCAAGAATCTTCTCTTGAGATGACTTTTCACCATATGCCTAGGTAATAGGGTCTTTCTCTTCATTGAAAGTGTTGATGCCAAAAGCTGAAGATATCATATCGGCACACCAACTTTCATGGGAGCTATCTTGATTTGCTTTATTATCCAACAGTTTCTTACTTTCTTCCAAAATCCTTCTAGCAAATTCACATGTACTCTCGTCATGAAAACTCTCACAAGGTTTGCAGAATGGGACAGACTCATCAATCATGTTGGCAGACTCAAGTGGTGTAGAGCGCCTTTCATCATTGGGGGGATTCCTTCTTGGCCATGGATTGTTGTTGTTACCGCTGTTATTATTATTGTTCCTAGGTGGCACACTTTGCATTTGGAACCTTTCCATTTGTATCAATTGATTCCGCATTTGACTTATCTGTCTGTCATGTTCAACTTTCATTTCTTTCATTAATCTAGTTAAATATTTAACAGTGTCTGACTCTTCTTCTTTGATTTCTTTCCCTTTAGACCTAACTTGGACTCTTTCAAAACCAGGGATTTCTAACTTCCCTAAGGCTTTCTTATATTTCTCCAATTCCTCAGCCGTGCTTTGGGAAATTGTTAGAGTATTGGGATGAGCATGTCTAATCTCATATTGGGTCTCCACGGAATAAGCCTCAAGATATTGTTCTAGAATAGTCTTGTCAGGAGGCTTGTAGTCTTGAGTCATATCTCTCAGAAGTTTGTTGAATCTTTGGTTGAATTCTTCCACCGTTTCATTTTCTTTTTTCTTAATAGTGTTGAATTCCTTACCCGAATATTTTTCTTCTCTCTTGTCCCCATATTTATCTCTGAATGCATCAAGGAGACTCCTCAAAGAATCAAAGGCATTATCGGCCTTATCCTGAAACCAATCAAAAATATCATCTTCTAAAGAAAGGATAAAAAGCTTCATTCTGACATCTTCATGATTGTAAGCTACAGTATGAGCAAATCTTTGGTTGAAGCAGTTGAATTTCTTAATATGTGCTTCAACGTTGATGGCATTATTCCCCGGAACAACGGTAGCTTTCTCATGGTAGCTTCATTTGGAAAGTCATGTGGATGCCCCTGAATGTTTGTGAAGTTGCAAGGCTCGTAAAAGTCATCCATGATGTCAAGATTTATAGGATAGTTGATGAAAAACAAATGGATATCAAGGAGAGCTTCCTATCTGAGAAAATTTAAATGATCTCTAGAGTGTAACTTGTTTAACTGGGCTCTTAGAATCTTTTCAAGATCGGGAGCGGGGTTAACCAGGCTACCAGGATTCCTTCTAGAGCACGTTCTTGTGAATGGATGAGTAAGTGGAGTCGCCACCCAAACAGGAAACCAACCTAAATGTCCAGGTGCTAAATGTGAGTATGAACAAGATGAGAGGATTTAGTGAGAGGAAAAAGGATAAGGTGATGAGAGATGAAGAATGATGAGAGAAGGGTGCCAAAAGGTGTGGCATTGATGGGACAATGAATGAAGAATGAAGGATCACAAGGTGATATGATAAAAGAGTATGTCGTTGAAGCGTCGAGAACAAGGTAAACTTATCCCCGACAACGACGCCAAAAAATGTTGTCGCTCAGATTGTACAGGCACCGCGACCACTGCTCAGGGCGGGGGCTGTCACTCTGATCCCTGCTCACTCCGTTCTAGTTGTCTTCTAACAACAGTCTATGTAGGGTAGTCCCTATGAAATGAGGTGAAGCGAGATAAGTTGGGAACCAACTCGCCTCGGAGACATGGATGAGTGGCCTAGCCACTTGGCTGAATTTGAGCAAGGTTATTGATTAGATTAGATTCTCGAGTATGAGACCAATGCCTTATGGAGTCACAAATTCTTGCTTATTGTAAATTGAAACCAAGTAACCGGATTGACACTGGTTGCTTAAATGATTGGTTAACCTATATGATGAAAATCCTAGGATCTATATGTGATGCAATGATCTTGGTTATTTTTAGTTATATGCCTAGTCTAAATAGAACCTCTCCCCTAACTGTTTTGAGAAACATTCTTCAGAGTGGGTTTTGAAATGGAAGCCAACGGGAAGCAAGCAGTGGCCTAATTAACGATACTTGCCCCTGTGTTCCACCCACCTAGTGCCTCTAACGAATGCAAGGTCACTGTGTTAACCACTAAGAAGAGTTGAATCTCTCAAGCTAATTGGAAAAGGGTTACCATAGATCTCTATCAACCTAGCTTATGTTAGGAGGTAAATTTTAATGCAACCTAAAAATAAGATGCTTGTGCAAGAGATTATGAGTGAGATTTTTAGGTGAGATTACTTAAGTGTTTCTTTAAGTACTTAGTTATATTTTACCGCAGTTATGATGTTAAGTACTTCATAATGCTTAGAACATCTAATACCAACCAAAAGACAAGTGTTAGATTTTAACAGTGCCAACAAGAGATAAGATATCCACAAGATGCAATTGATTAATGAATATAGATCCACAATTGATAATCAATAGAGCAATAGTTGACCAATGATTCAATATGATAAGCCAATGACCATTATCCACAAAAGACAATAAGATAGCAAGTGTTCTTAGCCAATATTCCTCAACACAATATGATTTATCAATTTTCAAGTTAAGAACACTTAGATACAATCTAAATCACCACCAATTAGATGCACAAATGAAACAAGTTATTTCAATACCACTTGGATTAGAGAGACTTGGGAACAATTTATGTACTTAATCCAAAGATTTGAAATGTGTTTAGAGAGTGAGCTTATTAGACATGAATTTCAAAATTTATAGCATACAAATGCACAAGGAAAACACAATGTTAGTCACTTCCACAATGTCAACGCTAGGAACAATATACAATAGATTGTAAGACTATGAGAGCACTTACGCAATTTATGTTCCAATGACCTCACAATGAGCAATAAGTGACTATTATGAAAATAGTGACAACAAGAAGTAAATTAGCTTTATATGCCCAATTTAAAGTGCAAATACTTGCCCAATGTAATGAAAAAAAAAACCCATGATCAAATAAACTTTGCCAACTGAGAATTTGGATAGATTACCCTTTCAAATATATAATTTACCATTGTTAACCACTAAGAAGAGTTAAATCTCTCAAGCTAATTGGAAAAGGGTTACCATAGATCTCTATCAACCTAGCTTATGCTAGGAGGTAAATTTTAATGCAACCTAGAAATAAGATACTTGTGCAACAGATTATGAGTGAGATTACTTAAGTGTTTCTTTAAGTACTTAGTTATATTTTACCGTAGTTATGATGTTAAGTACTTCACAATGCTTAGAACATCTAATATCAACCAAAAGACAAGTGTTAGATTTTAACAATGCCAACAAGAGATATCCACAAGATGCAATTGATTAATGAATATAGATCCACAATTGATAATCAATAGAGCAATAGTTAACCAATGATTCAATATGATAAGCCAATGACCATTATCCACAAAAGACAATAAGATAGCAAGTGTTCTTAGCCAATATTCCTCAACACAATATGATTTATCAATTTTCAAGTTAAGAACACTTAGATGCAATCTAGATCACCACCAATTAGATGCACAAATGAAACAAGTTATTTCAATACCACTTGGATTAGAGAGACTTAGGAACAATTTATGTACTTAAACCAAAGATTTGAAATGTGCTTAGAGAGTGAGCTTATTAGATGTGAATTTCAAACTTTATAGCATACAAACTCACAAGGAAAACACAATGTTAGTCACTTCCACAATGTCAATGCTAGGAACAATATACAATAGAGTGTAAGACTATGAGAGCACTTATGCAATTTATGTTCCAATGACCTCACAATGAGCAATAAGTGACTATTATGAAAATATTGACAACAACAAGTAAATTAGCTTTATATGCCCAATTTAAAGTGCAAATACTTGCCCAATGTAATGAAAAGAAACCCAATTATCAAATCAAACTTTGCCAACTCAAGAATTTGGATAGATTAGCCTTTCAAATATATAATTTACCATTGTTATATCAGATTTGTTATGCAGAAATGTCAGTCACCAAAACTTCTAGATTCATGCCAAGCTATGATTGCCCAACTTATGCAATTTATTCCTCAATATGCCAAGCAACTTATGAATGATTTTTTAGGCCAATTTAGGATGTTTTTATCACTGTTATGAGTTAATTTACTTGCTGAAGTAAAACAATGAGGAAACAAGGGTTAGGAGATCAAACCCTTAGGCCCTAGGCCTTGAAGTCTACTAGCCCAACTTGTGCAAAATTTTGTCCAATGACTTGATACCTGAAAATACAAACTTTGGACCAATTTTCTCTGCAAAACACACCAACAATCAGTCTAGAAAAATTTCAGAGATAAGCATATGGCAATTTAGGGCCAAGAGAGGGCAAGAGAGAGGCCAAAAATGAAGGGAAAAGGCCTTAATAGGCTTGCGGCTAGGGTAAAAGGCCTATTAGGCCTTATGGCAAGCCCAAAAAAGGCTGTTGTTGGGCTTAGGAAGGGCCAAAAGGTCCACTAGGGGCTATGACGTAGGGTTTTGAGGCCCTAAGGCCTGCGGCACCCTAGGGGAGGCCTCAAAAGAGGCAGCCGCAAGCCCTTTAGGGGCTGCGGCTTAAGGGAGAGGGGGATGGAGGGCAAACAGAGGGGCTGAGGATGGATAGAGGTGAGAGGAGAGGGCTAGCGAAGGAGGACGGAGGCCGAGGAAGGAGGAGAAGAGACCACGGAGGGGGACAGAAGGCCTCTAAGGCCTGCAACAAGGGTAGAATGGGTAGTGGAGGAGGCTGAGAGGGATAGGAGGGCCTGCGACAGGCCTAGGAGGGGAGGTCGTAGCCCTTAAGCCTCACGGCTAGCCTCTAGGAGGCCTAAAACCCAGATGCAGGAGGCTAAGAGGGGGACGCTGAGGGTTTGGAGGAGAAAACCGGGGCTAGGAGCCTTGAAAACCTTAAAACCCTTGCTCCAATTTTTTTTTATGCTTCAACTCTTCATTTTTTTGAAAATTCTTCCGTGGCTGGCCCTACAAAAAATCCTAGAGACTAGATCTTACCCTCAAGGGCCTAGATCTAGCTCTACTTCAGCCTTTTCTCTTGATTCAACCTGCAAAAATGAAAATACAACACCCAAACCCTAAATATATATAAAATTCTTAAAACCCCAACCCAAGTTAGCAAAAATAATTTACAAAATAATTTTACAAATTATACAAGGGTTTTAAAATAAATTTTGAGAAATAATTTTTTATGGTATTTTTTTTTGATAAATGGCTAAAAATGCTTCAGAAACCCCATGCACACTATAGCCTTAGCGAAGATTTAATCCACCATACAAATACTTAGGATCCAAGCAAAATGATCCTTGCCCACAGTTTGTGAACTTGGAGACCAAGGACTGAAGTACCTGCAAACACTATGTATTATCTCAAAATAATCATATATAAGCACAACATAGGAAACCCGTAGTCAGTACATACCACAAATCAATGAACAAGTACATTTTGAGTTGCACCCCAAAGTCTTTATTATGGCAGAAAAAATAGTTTCCAACTAGACAATAGTTTACACAAATACTTCAGCGACAATTTCATAGCCAAAAATTAGATGGCTAGAGACTCAACTGACTCTCTAATTTATAGCTAAATCCTCCATGTGGAAAAATAACCACTAGTTTCTTTGATCATTGTCAAAATAATCTCAGTGTTCAAATAATACTTGATCACCTTTTAATCATAGCCGTTGATATAATTATTTTTGAGGAAAATTTGAATTTTTTTTTGATTATTTTTTGATTAGCTAAAAATTAATTATTTTGAGCTAATTTCCTCAAAAAATTGACTTTGACTTAACCACCAAGGTCCAAGGGTCCAAATTTTCTTGAGATATACAATATTCCTTTGGTGGAGGACTTACAAAAATTGATTCCTTTAAGACCCATGAATTTTCCACTTGGAGAATTATTTTTCCTAAGGCATTTTAATTTTGACTCTAATTAATTATTTTTCTGGCTTAGGATTTAATTTTATTTTGCTAGAAGAATTAATTAATTTACACGAGGGGATTTAATTATTTTTCCATCCTTTAATACATAATATTTTACATTTATAGCCCTCAAAGGGGGAATACACATTTGGTTAGACCCTCAAGACACATACCCATCTGTGACACAAATACGATCTAGTAGACCAAATGATTTGTAATAAAATAATTTAGCCAAATACTAGGAAACCGGATTCGTCCTAAACCCCCTGCGAATCCCGAATCCGGCAAATCCGACACGATTCGGTCCAGATTCGTGTCCAAATCACAGGACACGTCGTGTCCGTTTCGGACACGTCGTGTCCGAGGGCGTGTCGCGATTTTCAGGGGCGTGTCGCGATTTTAGGACACGTGTCCGGTTTCCAGGACTCGCTAAGCTCAGTGCAGGTATGAAAAGGGCGTGTTTGCTCATTAATATTTTCATTTGGTAAGTGATTTGTGCTGTTGCAGCAAGGAGTAGAGCATTTTGGCAGCTTCATAATCAAGTCTAGGCCCTAGTATTGATATGCTATTCATGGTAATGTTAAATTCTTAAAGTAAAAGTGACATTCTCCTTAATCTTCATTTTCATCCTTTTACTTAAATTTTTAACATTACCATGAAATGACTCAGGATGTTTGAGAGTGGTTCCGGCCTCATTGGATTTCATATGGAGAAAGTAGAATTTTAGATTTCATTCAAAATCCAGCAGACTTATCAGTTTTTCAGGATTTTAGGATTGGGGGATTGCAATGTTTCCATTGAATTTTGTCATGTATTAGGGTATGGAACTCGTATTTAATCAAGAGCACCAAACCAAGAGCTTCTGAATATGTCGTTCCCGCTCCCGTTTTCGCTCTCGCTCCCCGCTTTCACTCCTGCTCCCAAGTAACACTGTTCCTGATGATATGGGTCTGGACACCATTGTTGAGTTGGCATTGGCCAACATGGATCTCAATGATCCAGTGCTAGAGCCTGTTAGATTTGATGACTTAGAGGGGTCAGCCTCCATACCAGCAGATGCAAAGGCGACTATGGATACAGGGGAGGAGGAGGATGTAGAGGAGAGCAGTGGGGACCATGATGATGGGGACAGTGATGCTGATTGATGCCTTGAGGCTTGTATACCTGTAGTTGTTTTATATTTTCTATTTCTATTTGCCATTGGCATTGCACCAACACTACCTATGTAACACATTTTGATTTGATGACTTAATGAGAAAACTACAGTTGTCAGTGTGTTTATCTTACTATCTTGTAGTTGTAAGGTCTTTCAGTTATGAATTATGAATCATGATTTAAATTTTTAATAGATTTATCATTTATGTGACCAGTACCACTGACATTTATTTGAATTTTGTATGTACTATGCATGCTAATAGCTATAGATGAAGATCTATGTTTGAAATCAATAAATTTGTATCATTAATTAAAATTTGTGTAAGAAATATGATAATATCTAATTTTTAATATATATATATATATATATATATATATGTTTTTAAATATATATTATATATATATATTTTTTAATAAAATAATATATAACGTATCCTAACGTGTCCTGTTCCGGGGGGTCAGCGTGTCCCGAATCCGACACCACGAATCCCGAATCCTACGTGTCCCGAATCGCCGTGTCAGGTGACTTAGGCCAAATAGCTTAAATTATTCCCAAATCATTTTTACATAAGACTCTACTAGAACACTAGGACTCGCCTAAGAGTTTGACGAAGAATTCCACCTTAGCTTTGGGGTGAGGTTGGAGGGAAAAACTCTATCGACCGTCCGTGTTTAGAAACACAAATAAATCAGTGAGACGAAAAACCTCCTAGGATGATGCTCTCGCCAAAATAATAGGCTTACCTAAGTTGTTACATACATTCATGGTCTTACTAGCATCATTTACATTACATAACTTGCATAATGGGTTTATAGTGACATGTAGACTGCTGATAGATGATTTGATCCTTCTAAAAATTTGTTCCTTCGACTTCCTTGGAACTTTGACAAATCTTGTGCAACCGGAGACACCAGAGTTAGGGCTTAGAAAAGAAGAGATGGAGGTGAAAAAGATTTTCATTTAGGTAACCACTATTGTCGCTTAGATTGTACATGCACTGCGACAACAACTCAGGTCGGGGGTTGTCACTCTAATCCTTGACCTCTCCGTTCTAGTTGTCTCCCAACAACAAGCTATGGGGGTAGTCCCTATGGAAGTGTGAAGACAAAGGACAAGTTGGAAACTAACTTTTTTGGGAGACACGACTGAGTGGCCTAGCTACCTGGTTAATTTTAGCAAGACTTAACGATTAGATTAGATTGAATTGTGAGACCAATGCCTTATGGAGTCAACTTCTTGCTTATTATCAATTAAATGCCAAGTAACCGGATGGAAAATCGTTGCTTGAATGCTTAACTAACCTATATGTTATGCAAATCCTAATACCTAGGTGTGCTGCAAGAATCTTGGTTACTTTTAATTATATGCCTATTCTAGGTATAACCTTCTGTTGACCACTACGTGTCAACTTCCCATAGCAGTACACTCCCTTTTCTTCGCAAAAGGGATAGCGCTTGATTGACGTGTCCGTGCCATTCAACAATCATCGTCGACTTGATCAATTTATGTTGTAAACCCAGTCTGCATGTGTGAATTGTAAATAATCTTAGTAGAGTTGAGTCATGTATGTAAATTGCCTAGGTGGACCTAATTTTCTAGTGATAATCTACGTTCCGGAAGGTTTTTTGTCTCACCGATCCATGATCGGCAGAGTTTTCTTTCAGCCTAACCCCAAAGCCGGAATTGATTTTGTCATTAGAATCTTAGGAGAATCCTAGTATGTTGATCTGCTAGATTATAGTTGTGTCGCAGAACTGGGTGGTTTATGAGGGTCTATGTCAAATGGGTTCTCCCCCTTGACATGTAAAGTTGTAAAAGTCATGATGTAAAATGTCTTGAGGGTTAGAAAATGTTTTAATCCCCTCATAAGTTCTAAGTCCTAGGTCCTAGGTGATTTTGGAAAAAAGTTCGAGGATCCATTTAAAAATAAATTAAAAAATTTAAAAAAATGACTAAAAAATAAAAATTTAAAAAAATAATAAAATTAATAAAATGAATATATATATATAAATAAATAAAAATTTAAAAAATATAAAAAAATAATAAAATAAAGTAAAAACCTAAAAATAATAAAATAATAATATTTTTGAGTAAATAAATGTAGAATTTCAATTTTTTAATGCATTAAAAATTCGACGGATGAGATTAAGAGATATCTTGATCCTTATCGACGGTCGAGATCATTTTGACATGGATCACTCGAACTAGTTGTTGAGAATTTTTCCTTTAAGGTGCTAGGGGTCATTTGAGATGAGATTAGATCTGAGAGTCTGGTGCTAAAGAAAGCTCTCTTGTAGTCATTTTTTGTGCAATAAAGAAAGACTTTGGGGTTAAAAATCTTGCTGGTGTTACTCTTCTGAAAGTGCTGTAAGATGATTTATGTTTCTGTATAATTTTATTTTCAGGCATTGATTTTAGCTTGATGAAGATTGATCTAGGCACAGGTATCTTGTCTGATCTCTGGGGTTTGAATGATAGTGTAGATCCTGAAATATAATGGCAGGTATCTCCATTTGATCTGGATTCCACTATTGTTTTCTCCCTCTATGTTAATGGTTGATTTTAAACTGTGCAGGAAATCTTTTTTTAGATTACCGGGCATTAGGGGAAGTTCTCAGCTGAACCAGCCAACTCCCGGATTGTATTTTCTGAAAGAGCCCAGCTAGTTTTAATTCCGGGCTCATCATCTGAAATTTTTTATGAATGCATGCAGGGTTTTCCGAAGTATCTCACATTAAATTTAAATTCTGAAAATATTACTGTGGATTATTAACAAATCTGGCTATTTTAGAGCTTTTAAGCTGTAATTATTGTAATTACTTAGTTGGTTTTAGGGTTTTTAGGTTTTGTCTCTGGCATATTTTATTTCTGGGTTTTCTGTTATTGCAGGTTGCTGATACAGGTTTTGAAATTTTTTTGGGGTTTTCATTAAACAAATCTGAAGCAAGGTGATCTAAGATTTACTGGAGAATTTGGAGGGTTTTTTGGTCCCTTTTTCTGCTGCTGCCTGGAGTCTTCAATTTTTGGAGAAATTTCGAAATTTTTTTAAACGCTGTTCACTGTCCAAACCCTCACGCAGCTGGACGTTATTTTCATTTCTCTACGCTGCCTCCTCATTGCCTGCTCTGCGTATTGGCCAACCCTCTCTCATTACCAGCGGTTCTCTTTCAATCTGCAACCATCGCTTTCCCTTCACCTCGACGCTCATCCAAACCTGCAAAACGCATAAAAAAAAAAAAAAAAAAAAAAAAAAAAAACTCACACAATCTTCACGCTGCCATTTTTCCCGCAGCATCAATCACACTCCCCACAAGCCACGCTCTCCCACGTGCATCCCTCCTACTCTAGTTTTTTTTTATCACCTTGCCACACTCATTCGACGTCCTCTGTGTGCATCAACAATCCACAAATTTGCGCAGTCTACCTATCATCCACACTGACCTGTATTACTCTCTCTCTGTGCTGCGTTTTCCTCCTCTGTCACTCAATTTGCTCCAAAATTCTCCAACATTGCTCGTTTTGCAAAAAAAAAATACACATCTGCAGCTCCTTTACCTGCCCGCAGCACCTCAAACCTGCGTATGCTGATCAACATCTAAATTTTATGATCATTTAAAGCATTTAATTTTTCTTTAAGTTTAATTGCTGGATCAACGTTAAAGTGTTGTGCATTTTTTGAAAATCTTACATCGCTTGGGTTATTTGATGATAAATGATTGTTCTACATGGTTTATATTTCTTCAATATTCAATAAATAATCATTTAATCATCAGCTCCTTAAGGCACTGGTCTATTAACTTAATAAAATCAATTAAGTGCTTGTTTCCCTTCATGTCTCCCAGCCTAACTTGCTCTCAGTTGGTCATCCATTTTCCCATAGGGTCTACCCCCCTTAGCCGCGGGAGACAGGCTTAAACGGAGAGATTGGGGATCAGAGTGACAGCCCCCGGTCTGAGCGTTGTCGTGACAATCTGTGCAACAACACCTTCCTCTTAATTTTTTTGTAATTAGTCTCCAGAGTAGGTTGTGGGGTGGAAGCCAATGAGAATCAAGCAAAGGTTTGATTAATGATACCTCCCCCTATGTTCCAACCACACGATGCCTCCGACACTGTAAAGACTGTGGCTCCGACAACTGCAAGGTCACCATGTTAACCACTAAAGAGGTTCTAAGTTCCTCAAGCTAAATTGAGAAAGGGTGGCACCAAGTATCTATCAACCAAGCTTATGCTTGGAGGTACGTTATTAATGTAGCTAGACTTAGAATGCGGTGCCAGATGGATTGAGTGATTCTTAAGGTAAGATTGTTTAAGTTGTTGAAATACTTAATTATGACTTGATCTTAAGTTATACCACCAAGTACTTATCAATGGGATCACAACCTTATCCCAAGAAAATGTGCCAAGTTACCAAGTGCCAAATAGATATCTAGTATACAACTATTCAACAATTATGAGATGTGCTCAAATCCCGTAGTAACTTGTTGAATGATAATTGGAGCACTTAGAATAATTTGATCAATGCTTAACAAGATACCAATGATTATTAACACAAAATTATCAATGCTTTTGCTCCAATTAGAAACTTTCAAGATACTTCAAAGAGATAAATGCCAATAATACTCAATCATTCAAGATATGCTTGATTAGATTAAAACACTCAATACCAATGATCCTTTATGCAAGATGCCAAAGACAATTACTAGAGACAATTAGAAACCTTTCAAGATATTCAAATGATGATTCCTCAACAAGATTATTGCTTCAACAATTAGTCTCCTTTATGTAATTAGATTTCAAGTTAAGAGCTTCTCAAGATATGCCAATATAAGATAACCATTCACAATTAGATACCAATGTTCAATGAGCTCTTAGATTCATTCACTTAGACAACCAGGATTGCTAGATTATGTGCTTTAGGGAGTGAACCACTTAGTGCAAAATTGACAAGATTATGAGTAAACTCACAAAGGACAACAAGTGTTAGTTTTCTTATCCAATATTATCAATGTCAACAAACACATTAGATAATGAAAATACAACAAGGCGTGAATTATTGGAAACACTTCAAGTTACTTATGACCTTATGATAGTGACATATATGAGTAATTATAACAGCAGTGAGATAATCATGAAAATAGTGAGCTACCAATGAGTTTTTTCTTATGCCAAATGCATTAAACAATCCCAAATCACTTACTTCCTTAAGAACACTTCAAATGAAAATGTAGACCATGAAAATTTACTTATGTCACTGTTAAGTTCAGTTTCGATTAAGTTATGACAATCAACAATACATCAATGAAAACTAGCCAATTGAAAGCTACCCAATTTATGCAACAATTAGCTAGTGAACTCTAGGTCACTTCTAAATGATTTGAGAGCATTCAAAATTATTTTTTACCACTGTTATGAATGTATTTAGAGAGTTGTAAAAAACAATGAGAGAAAATAGGGTTTAAAGATCAAACCCTTGGCCTCTAGGCCTAGAAGAAACTTGCCCATATTTTCTTCCAATGACAATGATACCTGAAAACACAAATTTGTAGCCAAATTTCTCTGCAAAACCACCAAGAATTAGCTCATAAAATCAAATGCACCCACAAAGGCAAGGGAAGGGAAGAATGAGGCAAGGGAAAGGCTAAGAAGAAGGTTAGAAGGCCTAGATAGGCTTGCAGCTAAGGCCTAGAGGCCAAAAAGGCCTCACGACAAGGAAGAAAAGGCCAACTAGGGTCTGCGTTGAGGCAAGGGGAGCCCAATAAGGGTTGTGGCTCTAGTGAGGAGCCTCAAAGGGATCACAACCTCAAAGGGCTCACAACAGGCCCAATAGGGTTGTCATTTGGCTTGAAGGGAAGGTCGTGAGGCCTACTATGGCTAGCGGAGGGGAGGAGAGAGGAAATGATGGGTAGGAAAGGGTTAAGGAGGGAAGGAAAGGCAGGATGAAGGGAAGAGAAAGAGGGCTGAGAGGCTAGGAAAGCCTATGGTAGGCCTAGGACAGGAGCCTAGAGGGTTTCAAGGGGTCCCAACCCCATGATTAGAACTGAAAGGCCTCAAAATGCCCACGACCAGGCAAGGAAAGGCAGACCGAGACCTAAGTAGGCATGCGACTAGGCCTTGGAGGTCAAAAAAAGCTAACGCTGAGGTCAAGAGGGCTAGACAGATGGCCTAGGGGAGGACATTGGGCCTAGAGGCCTCATAAAAATTGAAACCCTTGCCCAAAATATGATCTTGCTTTAGATCTTCAATTTTACTACAAAATTCTTCAATTGTTTGTCCTACAAAAATTGTAGAGGCTAGATCTTACCCTCAAAGGCCTAGATCTAGCTCTAATCCAACAAATTTCTTTTGATCTCACCTGCACAAATAAATTTACAAGTATCCAAGACCCCAATATATACAAAAAATTTAAAAAAACCAAAAGCCCAAACCCCAGTTGCAAAACAAGGGTTAGAAAATAAAATAATTTACAAAAATTAGTATACAAAATATATTTACAAAAGATACAAATGTACAATGCTTAGAGAAATTTTGAAGAATAGAATTTTTATAGATCTTGACAATGGCTAGATGTATTTCGAAAAATAAATGTTAAACCACAGTCTTAGAGAAGTTAGAAAATCATATAAAATATTTAGAATTCAAACATAGTCAGCCTATGCCCATAGTTTGTGAACTTCGAGCCCAAGAATTGGGGAACTTGCAAACTCTATATATTTTCTCAAGAATAAACTGTTAGAAAATACAATGAATCAGATGACCTAAGATAAGCCCAAAACTTAGCAATAGAACGTTCCTATCATCTACAATGAAATAACGAATTAATTAATATTTGAAGCACAACATAGGAATGCACATACCCGACACATACCACAAATCAGTGAGACAAAGACACTATGAATTGCACCCCAAAGTCTTTTATTAGGATGATCAAAACGTTCCCAGTGGGACAGTGGCTTTACACCAATTTTTACAAATTTACATTAGAGTAGAGCTCAAGATCCTTATGAAAATATAAGCAAAATGCTTTCTATTTATAGAGAAATTCCTCTAAGTGGAAAATAATGGCTAGTTGCCTTGATCCCTATCAAAATAATCTTGATTGTCGATAAATCTTTGATGATGTTTTAATCTCTGCTATCGAAAAAATTTATTTTTGAGGAATTTTCGAATTTCTCATTAAAACCATTTTTTATTAGCTCAAAAATAATTATTTTGAGCTAATTTCTTAAAAAAATTGATTTTGACTTAACTACCAAGGTTCCAATTTTTCTTGAAATATCTAATATTCCCTTGGTGGGGGACCTCCAAAAATTAATTTCTTTTAGACCCACGAATTTTTCCACTTGGAGAAATTAATTTCTTTAACATTTTAATTTTTGACTCTAATTAATTAATTTTCTGGCTTAGGATTTAATATTATTTTTGCTAGAAAATTTAATTAATTGACTCGAGGGGATTAATTATTTTTCCACCCTCAAATATTTTAGCCATGGTCTCTAAGTATGAGGGACCATGCACTGAAATATTTTTTACATAAGATTTTACAAATTCAACCTTCAAAGGGGGAATACCCGTTCGTTATAGACCCTCAAAATACATACCCAATTCTGTGACACAATATGAACTAGTAGACCAAGTAATCTGTAATAAAATAATTTAGCCAAATAGCTTAAATTATTCCGAAATCACTTTTAGAAAGGACTCACCTAAGACTTATACGATAAATGTTATCTTAGCTTTGGGGTGAGGTTGGAAGGAAAAACTTTGCTGATCATTCGTGTTTAGAAACACGGACGAATCAGTGAGATGAAAAACCTCCAAGGATGAAATTCATCACCAAAATAATAGGCTTACCTAGGTTGTTACATAAATACATAGTTTTTACTAGCATCATTTACATTACAAACTTGCACAATGGGTTTACAATGACATAAAAATTGTTGGCTAATGATTCTGAACTTTGAAAAATTTCCTTCAAGCTTCCGGATCCTGCTCCCTTGGAATGCTGAAAAAATGGGTGCAACAACTACCAAGGATTAGACCAGTGCCTAGTTTATTGGTAGAATGGAGTCTATGAGATTTTTAATGTTTAGGGTTTCTTTTACGCAATCAAGGAGTTCTGTAGCAACTTTGTATAGCCCTGAGGTAACAATTAGGTCATTGGGAAAATTTATACTTCTTGATGCTGCAATTGATGACTTATCAGGGTAATTATGAAGATCACATACCCCTAGGAACATTCATTCACTATACCAAGCATGTAACATATGAAAAACTCTCAGAAGATCAAGATTCAACAAATTTGCATTCCCATTAGGGCAACAACTCCAGCGTCATGAGCGAAAATTTCATATATTATACATGTGACATAAAATAGAGAAATAAATCATGAAAATGGCACCTACAAGTATAGCGAATATATACAATCATCAAGAGAGACAAAAATCGAAGATCCAAGGGCAAGAGAAGATTTCCAAATATTAAAATGTATCAAAGATATACAATTTGTCCTCCTATAGCTATAGCGAAATTCTCAAGAAGAGATCAAGATCCAAATCCAAGTGATGATCAAATGAAATGATCATCACATCAATATATATGATCCTCTAAGTGTTCGATTTGCCTAATTAGGCCTAATGATGTCCCAACTAATAAAATAATGTGCAAAAATAACATTTCTTGGTGACAAGCCCGCACCAAGATAGCTCCATAATACAACAATAAGCCTCTTAAGAGGGAAAACTGATAGATACAATAGGTCGAAGGGCCATTGAAGAGGCCTAATGGAGTCCAATATGTGCCAAAGTGAATGGATGGGCTCCAAACATAGTGGTAAAGGGGGTAGCCCTTTCATATCCAAGCAAATGACCCGTGGTGCTTCCAAGTGGCTGTGGGGGCACAAAACATCCTCATGGGTCTCCAAATGGATTGAACAAGCCTATACCCCATCTGTAAGGGCTAGAAGAATGATGCAATCCCTCCCTTTGTCTCCCATGGTGGGACACATCATCATTTGGGCCCTAGATCAACTGTCAAGCGTGTGGTGCAAGAGTGTCGCTGGCTTGGCAAGGTGGTCCAGGTGCATCGTCATCGTCAAATAAATGGAACACGAGCAAGTAATGTGTGGAACTAAAGGATCCCATCATGTGGCAATCTGCTTTCTGCTGTGGTGGAGGCCCATGGCTCTCAACGCTTACCCTACGAATGCTAATATGACCCTCTAGAGGACTTGGACTTCATATAGGGAGACCAAATCCATGATGAAGACCCACCTGCAATCCTATATATGATCCAATGCATCCCTTCACTTTTCAGTACAACAAATCATTAGTGCAATCAAGTAAATGAGCTTACAAATCATGAAACAAAGTGGACACTTCATAGTGGCATGCCCTTCCATAATAGGCTTTAGAATGTACAAGTGTCTCCAAGTTCAAGAAGAAGGTTAACCAAGGACCCAGTTAGGTGGTTTCAACCTCTAAGGGGAGTGACATGTCCATGGTACATCCATCAAATGGCAAGTGGCATGTGATATGATGACAAAACGGAGTGGGGCATCAGGGGAAAGCTCCAAGCCACATGCCACAGTACAAGGGTAGCTATGATGCAGGAAGCCCACACTTGGGTGTATGAATGTAGGAGGGAGCAATCATGGTACATGAGTTATCTTTGTTTTTCCACCCTTCTTCATATGCCTATTGCCTTTTATTGATTTTTCTTTTTATAATTGCTCAAGACTCCAGGGGATGAGAACATGAAGTGTAATATATATCAGTGAGTACCCCCTTTAGGTAGGGCAGTTCATCACTCACTAGGGGTTGGGACAATCATGGGTTCCTTAATGATGTAGAGGGCTCATATAGGGGCCCTAAGAACCAACGTGATGGCCATAATGATAGGGGGTAGAGCTCATGTTGGCTTTTGCCCACGTGCTAAATTTGCATGTCCTGACCATCTTTTGCATTTTATGGTACATTTCCTGTCAAGAGTTGCAAATTATGCTATTTACTTTCCTTTTAGCTGCATCAACCTTTGGGGCATCATTCTAGGCTTGACCCAAAGTGTGGACAAGGGGAGGGGGATGCTAACTCCTTGTGGACCCAATAGACAAATGTGGACCAAGATGGGAGATACGTGAAAAGGGGTTATAATGAGTGGATGGGAGTGATGTATGTAATGTTGGAAAGTGGGACCATGCAACCAAAGTCAAGATTTCCCAAGTAGTGCCACTCTTAAAGCTAGTAGCCCATAAAGAAGATCCCACAGGACTAGGATGCAAGGTTAACCACCAAATTGGACAAGGAGACAAGAGTACAAACCAAGCCCATTCTTTTCACCGATTCCCCCCACTAATCGATGTTTAGATGTGTCCATGATAAGTAAGCAAAGATACCCAAGTACATAATGAAAAGCCATACCTTTGGGGTTGGGAGGCCCACGTTCAAACATACAATCATAACAGATGGGAAAGGAAGCATATGGCTGGGTTAGGTGGTGGAGATGGTGGCACATCGACCTATTTGGTGACTGCAAGGGGCTGCTGGTTGTCAGCTGAAGGCCATTTACAAGAAAAAATTCTTCTTCTATCAGTGTTACCCATGGGTGGTGGGTAACATCTGGCTCCAACTGAGACACGATCTCTCAAAAAAGTGCACAAACGTACTCAAACGGGGAGATCATGAGAACACTAGCAATCTCTTAGGACCACAGACCTGTTACCTACACATCCAAAGACCAAACACACAAGGCAACATGTTTTTGTGGTGTCTTATGATCACTCATGCTTAACATTAGGCCATAAAAATTGACAAGAAAGAAAATTTACTCTAGATGCAATTAATTTAGCATGATGATATCATATGACATTAGTTCTAATGCAAAAAAATCAATATGCAATGCATCCTACTCTAATATGCGTATAATACAAAGTCAGGTATCAAGGAAGGGGGTGATTCGACTTAATTTGACTAGCTGCGGCCAAAGTTCATCATCAAGTTTAGTAATGTAATAATAGTCCTCACCGACCTTCCCATGAATCTTGACAGAAATGAGGTTTTTATCAACCAACACCATGTCCCCAACTTCATACTCCTATTTAGACTTCCATCTCTTGCTTTGCTTGTGATTAGGCCTTTAAGGATACAAACATCTTGAGAAGTATAGGGGATGCTTTTTTAGCCTTAGGGATCTTGTAATAAGGAATTGGGCCTAACTTTACCACATGAGTAAGATACATGGGTTCTTTATAAAGGGTGAAGGGAGTTCCATAAAAGTGCAAAATGATGACATAAGATAAATCCATTTGAAGTTGACCATCCACTGTAGCACCCCATTTCCTAGACAATAGCATCCCCCATACATTGGGGATATCTATGACTACGACATCCATGAGTAATGATATGTTAGGGTTCATAACTAAGGAAACCTTTAGATCTTTTATGAGGCCTTCTACTTTGAAAGGTTGGGAGTTGAAACCACAACAACCTTATACCTTTGGGTAGTGCTAAGATTTAGTTGCTTCATGACCTTTAATGGCATAATATTTGCGGAAGCCCCAGAGTCCAACATACAATTATGTAATAAGAGATCATTGATAGCTAAGGTGAGTAAGAATGGTTCATGTCCTGGGTTTGCATTAGAGAGGTGAATATTTTGTAAGGTTATGGGTGTGTCCTCTTCCTCAAACCCAAGGGCTTTCTTGGCTTGCCATTGTTGTCATGGGAATTTCACACTCTCCTTTAAGGGAACTTGTATGGTCATCTTTCCTATAGCAGTTCCTACATCAACATCAAGCTCAATCTCCTTGCCCTTGGTCTTGTTTTTAGGCTCTCCCTTTGGAGGATTCCTTTTAGGATTATCTTTTTAGGGGGATCCTTCTTAGGAGGTTCCTTAGGAGAAGGTTCTTTAGGAGGGCACTACTTAGGAGGAGACTCTGTTCATTTGAAGTCATGGAGGAGTCTTTATTGTCCTTTCGTGAATATTTAATCCTAAGTTGCACTGAAACGGATACGGGAACGGATACGGATATGGGGTTTGAAACGGATACAACAAATTTTCAAAATATCAAGATACGATACGACAAGGAAATGGCATGCATATATATGTATATATATATATATATATATATATATATATATATATTACCATTCATCTTTTAGAATCTAGAATATATATCTAAAAATGCATAGTCATTGTCATGAATTCAACATAAACTAATCATCATCATCAATTCAACATAAACATTGTCATCATCATTAGTGATTATTATAACATTCAACATATTATCATCATCATTAATAATGTAATCAGAAATGCTACAACCTTTGTGCTTTCGGGTCCAACTCCTTCAAAGAACGTGTCATGCATGGCAGATGATATCTATCTTCCTTGCATGACAATTAAAAGGGCCATGGGATCATTGGGATATTCCATCAAGACCTATTTGAGCATTTCAATCTTCTCGATGTCAGCTTGGTCTCATGACTATATGCAGGCACAAGATTGGCTAGAGAAGATTTGTTATATTGGAGGGATTTATGAAATCAAGAGAAAAATCAATGACAATTAACAAAACCTTAACCAAAATGAAAATGAAAATTAATCGCTCTAATAAATCTCTTTACGAAGACATTCATCAAACCCTTTTATTTGCATTTTTGAACATCTATCTTTTCTTAGTAAGAATCCTTGATAAATATATGGAGTGTCGTTTCTAAAGATTTAGAAAAGGCTTTATGAGACTCTGTTTATAGTGAGTTTATTTTCAAATCTGATTTCTTCATTTTTATTATTTATTTATGGCTATACAAATTTTCAAGCTTTTTAACATTTAAAGGGTGGATTTTGATCACAATTTTAGTGGATCTGCTTCCGGAAATCTGGTAACGGATCCAAAAAAATTTAAATCCCTTGGAAACGTATCCTATTCCAAATCTAAAGTTTCCGATTTTTTGAAACGGCACAAAAACGTTTTTATAGCGTTTCGGACAAGAATCGTATCTGTTTAAGTATCGAAAATGGGGATTCGTGTTTCCAGAAAATTCTTCAGGAGTTTCCGGTAACTTAGGTTTAATCCCTTTAAATCTCCCACTATCATCAAAATTGAGGATTGGCTCATCCTTTTCTTCTTTAATGGTTACTTCACTATTTGGAGGATGAATGTGTGTGCCACCTAACATAATGTCAAAGGCGTGAGAATCTAAGACATTAACTTGCTCATCACTCTCTTCATCTTCACTTTCTTCTTCATCACTTTGCTTGCTTTCGGAAGATGATTCTTGTTCTACAACATTAGTTGGGGCTAATGTGTTAGGAACTTGTGAAGAGCTTGGCTTACTTTCATCACTAGTTTTTCTACGAAAAGGCTTGTTTTTGGAATGAAAACTTGTCTTTTGGGCCTTTTCAAGGGCAGTGAACTTATTCATATAGAGCCTATCCCTTGAGTTCATTTCCTCAGATAGCTTGTCAACTAAGAAACCAGATTCGCCGAAAACACTTTCCGTGTCCCGAATCCCACGAATCGAACACGATTGACTGGGACACGTGTCCTCTGAGCGTGTTCTCCAAGCGTGCCCATCGTATTCCAATTCCGGGACACGTGTCCCTTGGAAGTGCGTGCTGCACGACCCATAAAGCCCGATTTTGGCTCATTTCTCCGTCATTATTTTGTGTGGCTCTTACTGTGGGTATGTGGGAGTTGTCGCCCGGATTGTACAGGCACCGTGACAATGCTCAGGGCAAGGGCTGTCACTCTGATCCTTGCCCACTCTGTTCTAGCTATCTCCCAACAACAGGCTATGGGGGGTAGTCCCTATGGAATGAGATGAAGAAAAACAAGTTGGAAACCAACTTGTTTGGGGGACACGAATGAGTTTCCTAACCAATTGGTTAAATTCAAGCAAGATTATTAATTAGATTAGATTTTAAAGTATGAGGCCAGTGCCTTAATGGAGTCACAAATTCTTGCTTATAGTAAATTAGAACCAAATGACCGGATGGACACCCGTTGCTTGAGATGATTGACTAACCTAAATGATATGCAAACCCTATGACCTATGTGTGATGCAGTGATCTTGGTTATTTTTAGTTATATGCCTAGTCTAAATGTAACCTTCCCTTAACTATTTTGAAGCTGAGCTCCAAGGTAGGTTGTGGGAAGGAGGCCAACGGGAAGCAAGCTAAGGCCTGATTAACAATACCTTCTATCGTGCTCCTATCACTCGATGCCTCTGGTGCTGCAGACACTGTGGCTCTGACGATTGCAAAGTCACCGTGTTAACCACCGAAGAGTTGCTGATGCCCCTCAAGCTAAGTGAGAAGGGTTACCTTATGTTTCTATCAACCTAGCTTATGCTAAGAGGTAAATTATTAATGCAATCTAGACTTAGTATGCTAAATGCAATATGATGAGTGAAATTTATCTTGGATTAAGATTGTGTAAAACTTTTTTTTTTCACAATATCGGTTGCTGGTTTGTATTCAAAAAAGGAAAAAAGGAGGGAGACAGATCTCCATTTTTACAGAGTGTGGTTGGAAGGTGATGATCCAACAGCAGATACAAATGTTTATTGAGTCAGCATTACAGCTTGTTTCCGTTGCTGTGTAGAATCGAAATGCTGTGTAGATTCGGACAAACTGGAGTAAAATGTAACAGGTTTTACACTTCATTTTTTAATTTTTGCAGTGGTGTTGAGTTTGCCGCCCACTGAAGTTGCTATCTGCTCACAGGCCACCATGTTCTGGATCGTCCATATCTGTAGCAGCAAAGCGGCAGCGCCTTGTGAATCGAACGCAGCCCTTGCTGAGGATTAATGGACACTGTCTTCTTGTCGCACCAGCCTTCAACTGTTGAATCCGAAGCTCGCAAGCAAACATTGCAGATATCTTTGATTTCCCGAGGTTTGTGATGGTAATCGGTTGAAAAGGTTGTGCCAATTGTGCAGACAGGTTGGAGTAGTCGGGGGCACATCTGAAATTTCTGTGGATCGGATTCGCAGAAATACAAGATTGCCTGAGGTAGCTGTAAAACTGTTTTCAAAAAGCCTTGCCCATTCTGCGCCTGGGGCCAATAGACATAGGAGAGGAAAATGTCGGCAGGAGAAGTTAAGAAGTTGGCTAATCGAGGGAAGGTGGAGTCGCTGAGATCGCAGAGAATTGAGTAATTTGGGAGGGCGGAGCTGAGAAAGTTCAAGTTTGGGTTTGAGAGGGTCACATCTGTAGAGGCCATTGCCATAGGGTAGAAGGCTGATTGATGGAAATTCACAGAGAGGCATGGTAGAGAGCTTAGTAATCTGCGAGCAGAGACCTGATGAGGATTGAGTCTACTGAAGGGAAGGAGCCTGATCATGGTATGAAAGTGTATTGATCAGTGCCATTGCACTGAAGGATGCCAAGAGGGTGTAAACATGCTTTGTTTGCCAATTTATCTGCTTTTTTATTAAGAGTTCTAAGGACGTGATAATAGAGATTGCCTTTCATTTGCTGGTCCAAAATGCGGCATCGCTCCATGATCTGATGCAGACTCAGGTTTTGAGCTTTCCTGTTGCTTATCATCAGTCCAATGATGATGGCGGAGTCTCCGATAATAGTAGCCTTGGGTATACCAAGCTTCTGAAGCTGGAGCAGACCTTGGAGGAGGGCGAAGGCTTCAGCCCTGTTGTTTGAAGCATGGCCCAGTCCCCATTCAAATTCAGTTAAAACATCTCCATTACCATTGCATATAAGACCTCCAGCCCCAGCCATTCCTGGGTTGGATTTGGAGGCTCCATCGAAAAACAGATAATGAGTATTGCTGTTCTTGAGCCACCGGGCAAATTCTTCATCTTTCATCCTGATTTTCCAGTTGCTTATTGGCCTGTCTCTGCTATTGGGATCATGTCTTTTTTGTTCTATGCTGCTTCTGTCCAGAATCTGCCCTATGTAATTCCTTTCTTCAACTGTCAGATCCATCACCTTCAGATTCCCATGACATTTTGTGGATAGTGTTTCCAGGTTGAGATTCCAAGCTTTTTTATAGGTTTTTCTGACATTGGTTGCTGTGCCTTTGAAGATCCTTCTGTTTCTTGCTAACCAGATGTTCCAGAGAAGAGTACAGGGCAAGGCGTTCCAGACCCTGCGGGCTGCATTGTTTGCTTTTCTTCCCCACGGGTAGCTCTTTTTCCATGTATGCAGCACTTCATATATGCTTGTGCCAGGCACCCAGGGGGGATTGTGGCTTCGAAAGGCTTCTTTCCAGCAGGCTGAGGCAAAGGAGCAGTCTATAAACAGATGTTGGATTGTCTCTTCTTCGTTTTGGCAATTTGGACAACGTGATGGCCCATGTATTCCTCGCTTTCTGAGGTTCTCAGCAGTGAGGACTTTCCCTCTTAAAAGGATCCATAAGAAGAATTTGATTTTTGGAAGGGTTTCAGCCTTCCAAACAAGTCTCCAATGCGCCCAGATTGCCATGGGATACTCGCTGGTGCAAATCTGATGGTATGCTGCCTTAATAGTGTAGACAGTGCCTGAGGGGTCCCATCGGAATTCATCAGCAAGGCAGCGTTTGGTGGGCGCTATACCATGAAGATGAGTTTTCAGGTTGTTAAGGCTAGTTTCTATATCTGCTGATACATGAGGGAAACTCCATCCTTTCCAGAATTGGGAGAGGGTTTCCCATTGAGAGATCTGAGCCAGAGTTTGAATACCTACGCTGCTGAAGTGAGCTAGAATTTGCTGTGTTCCAGGCCGTTGGCTTATGGGCTGATGCCCCATAATTTTGTCTTCCCCTATTCTTATGTGGCTGCCTCCTTTTGGCACTTTGGAAGTGTTTTGATCAAGAAAAGGGATAGCTTTTTTACACATCCTCCAAATTTTTGAACAAGCTCTGTTGGGAAGCTCATGATCCAAGAGCTGGTACCTTGGGCGGCTGAGATACTTTTTTTCGAGAACAGATTTCCACCAAGCATTCCTTCCAGTTATAAGTCTCCAAACCAGCTTGCCAGCAAAGGCGAGGTTTAGAAATTTGGATGACCTGATTCCCAGCCCTCCATTCTCACAAGGCTGAGTGACCTGCTTCCAGCTAACCAAGTTATTTTTTTTTCATTTCTTCCTCCTTGCCAAAGAAAGTGACGAAGGAGAGCATCCATTTTAAGATGGAAGTTAGCAGGGGCTTGAATAAGAGTAAAGCAATATAAGGGCAGGGATGAGAGGCATGCTTTCAAGAGAGTGATGCGCCCCGCAGGGTTAAGCCAAGAGGTGCCCCAATGCTGAATCTTCTGTTTCATTTTGTCAATAATAATTTCCCAGGTTGTAGCTTTCAAGTTGCCTGCACATACAGGCATGCACAAATAGGTAAATTGCTCCCAGTTCAGCTTGTAAGGAACCCCAAGAGTACGAGCAATCCTATGGAGGACATGTGCCGATGTGTTCCACCCATATATACAGCTCTTAAGATAATTTATCAGACCTCCAGAATAACTCATGTATTTGTCTAGAAGGGTTTTAAAGCGACGGGCTATAATGTTTGAAGCTCCCCCCATTAAAAGAGTATCATCGACAAACTGAGAGTGATTAATGTTTTTGACACCATTGTCAAATTTGATTCCGGTGATGAGGCCCATGCGACGGTTGTAATCCAGAACTCTGCTAAAAGATTCAGCCATTAATATAAAGAGATAGGGTGAGAGAGGGCAGCCTTGTCTAAGGCCCCGAGAGGATTGGAAGGGAGGTCCAGGTCTGCCATTTAGAAGAGGAGATATCCAAGGTCCTGTAATGCATGCTTTGATAAGGCTAATAAAGGATGTGGCAAAACCCATTTTTTCGAGCACAACAAACAGGAATGAGTGTCTGACACGGTCAAAGGCATTGGCTAAGTCTAACTTTAGTATGAAGCCTTTCTCATTTCGGATTTGACTGGAGTGTATGGCCTCTTGGACAAGAAGGATGGAGTCCGAAATTTGCCTATTAGCCAAAAAACCTCCTTGATTTTCAGATATTAGAGAGGGGAGGATTGGCTTTAGTCGGGTAGCCAAGATTTTTGTCAAAATTTTATATGATGAGTTGCACAAGGATATTGGGCGGAAGCGAGAGAAAGTCAGAGGTCGATTTTCTTTAGGGATAAGGGCCAGGTGGGTGGCATTAGTGAATCCTCCAACTTTGCATTTACGTTGGACCCATCTTACCATTTTGACCAGGTCTTTTTTAATTACTCCCCAGTATGATCTATAGAAACAGATAGGAAAGCCATCTGGGCCTGGGGCTTTATCTGGCTGGAGATCCTAGATGGCATCATGTATTTCTTCTTCATTGATCTCCTTAATCAGGTCTGCATTAATATCCTCGCTGACTCCTTTGGGCGTATGCTGTAAGAAGTCTGAATAATCTTCTATTTCCTTTATCTCAGTTAGAAGAGTGCTGTAATAGGCTGAGCCAGTTTGCTTGATGGCTTCTTGGGTTCTTTGAGGGCGGCCTTCCTCATCATTAATCATGGTGACATTATTTCTGACTTTCCGGACAGTTGCTTGTTTATGGAAGAATGCTGTATTTTTGTCTCCTTCATGAAGCCAAAGCTGTCTTGATTTAATTCTCCACTTCTGCTCTTCGTCCCTATTAACCCGGTACAGCTGATAGTATATATCACTTTCTAAATCTTTATTCTCTTGGGTCAGCCCATTTTCCTCAATTTTTCTGTGGGTGTCTTTTAATTTATTTTTCAGCTCTTCTTTGACATTTTCTGGTTCTTTGTAGTGCTGTTTCACCCATTCCTTTAGGGCGTGCTTTGTATTCTTCAGCTTGCATTCCCAAATGAAAACCGGAGATCCTTCTATATGGTGGTGCCAGGCTGTTTGGACAATCTGATCCACAATAGGATTGTTACGCCAAAGAGGATTATATTTGAAAGGCAACGGCCCCAATGGGCAGTGTGCTTCCAGGACAATGCTGATGGGATAGTGATCAGATGTTGAATAAGGCAGAATGTCAGCATGAGCAGTGGAAAAATCAGAGAGGAAAGAAGTATTTACCAAGATTCTGTCAAGGCGCTCCAGAATGTTATCTCTACCCAGCCTGCGGTTGTTCCAAGTGAACCTCCGATTTTTTGGGATGATGTCTACTAAATCGCACTCTTGCATGATGTTTTCTAGCTTTGCTCTGTAAGGATCATGAGTAAAAATGCCTCCTCTTTTTTCATTTGAATGTAATATAAGGTTTAGATCTCCCCCTAAGATGATATTCCTATTTTCTTCAGCTTGGATGTCTTCCTCAAGTGTGGCCCAGCACTGATCTTTATCTCTGAAATGGTTCGGAGCATAAATGTTGTAGAGGACTATTTGCTTATCCTCTGCTTGTTTTTCAAGTGTGACTTTGATCCAGTATGGAGTGATAGTTTTGGATGTGCATTTCCAAGTATTTTTATTCCACATTGTGGTGATGCCGCCTGAAGCTCCTCTTGCTTCACATATTTGTCCCTGATAATGCCTGAGCTGTTCTATAATTCTTGTCATCTCTTGCAGTCTTTGTTTTGTTTCCTGAATCATTACAATTCCTGGCTTCTCCTGAGCTGTGAGATCTTTCAGGGCAACAATTTTTGAGGGGTGCCCTAGTCCCCTACAGTTCCATGATATGACTTTGATCATTGAGTATTTGGGTTTCGGAGGGATGCTCGTCCCCCTTGCTTCTTATGTGTTGCTTCATTGCTGTTTTGCTCCAATATGTAAGTTTCTATGGGGTTTTGAGTTCCCATAGCGATGTCTTTTTGAGCACTTTCATTCCTTTGTTGTTTACTTGATTTCCTACCAGGCCCTTTTTTTTGAGTTTCTAGATTGATTCCATGCTCTTTCGAGGAGCTTCTAGTAGATCGGGGTGGGGTGCGGCAAGGGAGTGGGAGGGGGAGGATTGAGTAAGAGAAAGGAGGATTGGGGGGTCATTTTCGAGGGGGATCATGGGTTCATTATCAGGGAGAGAGAGGGCACCAAAGGGATTTGATGAGATCAGGGGGGAATCAGAGGATGGCCCCGAGGAGGGGAAAATGGGTGGACCAAGAGGAGAGGAGGGGGCAGGGACAGTTGAGGGGGAAGCTTTGGGCGGAGCTGAAGGGGGATTAGGCTTGAGAGGGGCAGTTTTGGGAGGTTCTTCAGAGTTTGCTTTCATTCCAGAGGCAGTCTTCTTTTTCTTTACAGTTTCCCATTGTTCTTCTAATTGATCAGATTTAACATTAACAATTTTTGGATAGCGATTGGCGAAGTGGCCGTATTCGTGGCATACCTTGCATTTGAAGGGGATTTGCTCGTAGTCCAGCTGCTGGATATGTGTCCAGTCATCCACTTTTAGTTTGATTGCTTCTGGAAGACCTTTGCCGAGATCGACTTCAACGCATATCCGCGCACATGCCTGCATATTGTCCTTGGGCTCACATCGATCTATGTATTTTCCAACAACATTGTCGATGGCTCGGACCGAGTCATCTCCCCAACAGTGGAGTGGGAGGTGCGGAAGACGAACCCAGACCGGAACAACGTTAGGGACATCCAGCTCAGGATCGAAGTCTGGAGTCCATTTGTTCAAGTACAGATCGCGAGAATCCATGAAATATGGCCCATTTCTGAAGATTAGGTCCTTATCAGGCTTCAGCTCTAGATTCAAAGTGGAAAGTATAGTATCCTTTTCCACAGAAGCGGATAGTGATTTTGCCATTGACTTTGTCAGCCTAGTTTCTTTCGATCCATTGCTGAATAGTTTTCAGGGAGGGCCATAGGCTAGTGAACTGTCCGATGAGCCCCCGCTCTGCTAATGAGAGAGCAGCCATTCGTGGAATCGAAGGAGGAAGGACAACCTCTTGCAACCCATCAAGTTTTTTGACAAACTTGGACAACGCAGGGCGAGTTCTCTGTGGCTGTAGAGATTTAACTAAGGCAGAGAACGCATCAGCATCTGAAGGGAGGTTCGCATCTGCCTCGGGTTGAATGGGGCCCTCCGTGACAGGGGTTGAGGAGGCCATGGAAGGCCAGAGGCCAGTGGCCTCGCGCTGCAGAAAGAGGACCAGCAGTCGGCTGCTAGGTCAGGGAACGCGCAGTGGGCGCGCGCAGTCCGCAGCAGTTGTCATCACTAAATCCTTGAGGATTAAGATTGTGTAAGTTACCTAAGTATCTTTTGTGAATTAGTTTTGAAGCAAGAGTACCTAACAATATTTAGATTCAATCTTAAGAAAGATAAATGTTGAACGATACGAGTGTCAAATAACCAATGAACTTAAGATGCCAAACTTTTTAAGATTATAACAATTATCCAATTAGATGCCACAATATCAAAGACTTAGAATTTATGAAAGAGTGCAAAGTTGGACAACCAAGATGAGATAAGTCAATTTCAGATTTATGACAATTTATATCAGCGATAGTAATTCAAAAATTTCAGACTTTATCAATGTTATGACAACAATGAGAAACTACTTCAAATGATGAGATTTGCCCAACACATGAAACATAATTTTTTTTAATGACCAAAAAATGTAAAATTAGCTTGTTTAGACCCTCTTATGATGATGTATTCAGTGATATTTTAGATCTGATATTTAATTTACAACAGTAAACAACCACAGATCAACGAACTAATGATGCCAAAAATAGACGACCAATATGCCCACAAATGGAAAAAATGCACCAGAACTTTAAAAATTCAAATTTTAGGGCTTTAGAGAATTTGATTCAACAATTTTTAAGATTGTTATGTTTATTACAACAGAGAAACAACGACTGATCAGCAAGTTAATCAAGCATAAGACAATGCCCAAAACATCCAAAAATAGTAAAATTTCACTAAAATTTAAAATTTTCAAAATTTTGATCCAATTTACGTGTATGCTTCATAAATCTTCAGATCTGAATTTTTCAGTTATGTAGTAAATTCCAGCAAGCTTTAAATTTAGATCTAGGCGAAATTGAAGATGCCCAAGCGGCCAAAATTTGTGAAAATGAAGATTTTTCAATTCTAAATGATTTTGAGCATTTAATTTGTGATTTTAAGATTGGATTGTCAATGATTTTATTGCTATAATAAAAGTGAAGCAAAACAAGGGTTAGAGGTCAAACACTAAACCCAATGCCTTGAAGATCCCGTGGTTGAAATTCGTTGAAACTTTGGGATCAAATTGTCGTTGGAAAAATATGAATTTTAAGACCTTAAACCTACAAAACCACCAAGTATTTAGCCTTTAAAATTCAGATTAGGGTTTCAGGTCAAGTTAGGACAGAAAATGGCAAAGGAATGCCAAAACTAGGACAAGGAAGGCTAACGCTTGGGGACAAGGAGGCTGAGATGATAGATTGGGGGCAGAAAAGGCAAGAGGAAGCCAGAAAAGTGCAACGCTGGAGGAAGAAAGCCCATAAAGGCTTGATGCTGGGGTTTTGGAAGGCAAACTAGGGCCAAAAGGAGGACGACCTGCCTAAAGGGCAACTGTTTGGGCAAGAGAAGGGAAGCCGTGTGGCCTAGGGCCCACGACAAGGCTTTTTGAGGCCTTAAGGCCCCAACGATAGGCCTAGAATGGGAGTTACTGGCCTCCCAAGGCTACGAACTGCTCTAAAAGGGCAGAAAAGATGACACAAAGGCCAAGGAAGGCTGATGCAAGCTAAGGAAGCGAGATGCTGGGCTTGGAAGGGGAAGATTTGGTCCCGGGAAGGCCAAAAAATGAAAACCCTTGTCTCAATTTTTTTTCTTCTTCCAGATCTGAATTTTGCCGTCAAATCTTCAGTGAAAGTCCCTGCAAAATTATCGAGAGGCTAGATCTTACTTTCAAGGGCCTAGATCTAGCTATTCCTTCAGTTGATCCCTTGATCCAAGCTGCAAAAAATAGAAATACAACACCCAAACCTCAAATATATACAAAATAAATCTAAAAACCCCATCCCAAGTTAGAAAATTAATTTACAAAATATACATGGGTTTTAAAACGATTTTGAGAAAATATATATATATATATATATTTATGATATTTTTTTCTTGAAATAATGACTAAAACACTTCAGAAATTTTATGCTCAATATAGCCCTAGTGAAGATTCAATCCACCATATAAAGACTAAGGATCCAAGCAAAGTTACCCTTGCCCACAGTCTGTGAACTTGGAGAACAAGGATTGAGTACCTGCAAACACTATGTCTTATCTCAAAATAATAATATAAAGCACCACATAGGAAGCCCATAGTCAATACATACCACATATCAATGAACAAAAACACCTCGAGTTGCACCCCAAAGTCTTTTATTATAGTAGAAAAAATAGCTCCCAGCAGGACAATAGTTTAAAAACTGGTTTAGCAACAATTCTAGCCAGAGATGAAGATGATTAGAGACTCATCTGTCTCTCGAATTGATAGATAAATCCTCCAAATGGAAAAATTACGGCTAGTTTCTTTGATACTTGTCAAAATAATCTTGGCCGTTGATAAACACTTCAAAATCTTTTAATCTTGGCACTTGATTTTTTATTTGAGAAATTTTCGAATTTATCATTTAGTTCCATTTTAATTAGCTCAAAATTAATTATTTAGAGCTAATTTCCTCAAAAAATTGATTTTGACTTAACCACCAAGGTCCAAGGGTCCAAATTTTCTTGAAATATACAATCTTCCCTTAGTGGAGGACCTTTAAAAATTGATTCTTTCAAGAACCACGAATTTTTCTATTTGGAGAATTTATTTTCCTAAGGCAATTTAATATGACTCTAATTAATTAATTTTCTGGCTTAAGATTTAATTTAATTTTTCCAGAAAAAATTAATTAATTTACACTTGGGGGGATTTAATTATTTTTCCAACCCTCTAATAAATAAGGTTCTTCACTTACAAGACTTGAAGAGGGAATACACATTCGGCTTAGACCCTCAAGACACATAACCCATCTGCAACACAATATGATCTAGTAAACCAAGTGATTTGTAATAAAATAATTTAGCCAGTTAGCTTAAATAATTCCCAAACCACTTTTACATTAGACTCAACTAAAAACACTATGACTCACCTAATAATTCGACAATAAATTTCACCCTGGCTACAGGGTTTAAGCTAGAGGGAAAAAAACACTTCTAATTAGCCATGTCGAAAAACACAGGGAATCAACGATGTTAAAAAACCTCTTAGGATGGAATTCGTTATCAAATTATAGGCTTACCTAGGTTGTTACATAGACTCAAGGTTTTACTAAGATCATTTACAATATATAACTTGCAAAATGGATGACCATGACACACACACTGCTAATATGTGATCCGATCCTTGTTGAAAAAGTTGGTACTTCCGCTTCTTTGGAACTTTGACAATTTGAGTGCAACAGGAGCGACTAGCAAAGGGTTTGGGAGCATTTTGGAGGTAATTCAAACAATAGGTAAGTGCATTTTGTTTCTATTTTTTTGCTTTTTTATTACAACAGTTTGCATGTGCATTTTTTTACAATTTTGTGCATTTTTTCTTTATTTTTTTACAGCATTCATGGCTCAATCAAGGGCAACAGGGAAGGGCAAAGGAAGGGAAGAATTTCCCCATTAGAGATGCCTCTCCTGTTCCAATTTCATCAGGATTTGTAAGTGTTCCCTCTATTAGAAGTGGGGTTGCGACAACAACTTCAATGTTGAGGGAAGAATCAATATAAAAAGATAGCAGGCTCAAGAAAACAAATATCCCTTGTGGAAGTATGTCACAAGAGAGAAAGGGCCAAATAACAAGTTGAAAGGAGGAGGCAATGTTGCTTGGAAATGCAACTATTGCAACAATCATTTTATGAGCACTTATTACTTTGTGAAAACTCATTTGTTGGCTTTACCAAGTTGTGGAATTGGAGCATGTACACAGGTGTCTTTACCAAGTTGTGGAAAAAGAGACCAATGTTGGTGTGGCAAAGGTGGTTGCATCATCTAAAAAAACAAGAATGATGATCCCCTTCCATTCTTGAGGAAAAGCAGCAACAAATTTCCATTTGATAGTTTTGGTGGGGGGACAAGCAATAAAAAGAAAGGTAGTGGCACTTGGTCTAATGGACAAGAATTTTTAGAAGAGAAACGGGAAGATCTTGATCTCACCATTGCATTCTTTTTCTATTAGAACTTCATATCATTTAATGTTGCACGCTCACCTTTATTTATTGAGATGCGTCGAGCTCTAACTCAAGAGGCTCCATCAGAGTATGTGCCTCCTGGGTCATAAAAATTTAGAACCACATTGTTGACTAAGGCAAAGAAAGAGGTGGACAAAATGCTTGAGCCTATTAAATCATCATGGCCAACATCTGGGGTTAGTATTGTTTTTTATGGATGGATAGATCCAGCATGCCACCCATTCATCAACTTCATGGTGTCTTCCTTGAATGGACCAGTTTTCTTGAAATCAGTGGATGCACTTGGACAATACAAGGATGCACAATATATAGGTGAGTTGTTCATTATTGAAGATGTAGGTGTTGATTTTTGTGTGAAAATCACTACAGATAATGCCCCTGTTTGCAAGGCTGTTGGCATGATTGTGGAAGCTAAATATCCACAAGTATTTTGGACACCTTGCATTGTCCATTCCTTGAATTTAGCACTTAAATCTATTGCTTCTGATGTGCCTTGGATTGGAAGTATTAGTAAGGATGCACGCCATATCCGCAATTTTGTACAAAATCATACAAATGCCCTCACAATCTACAAGGAGTACACCAATCTATCATTGTTGAAGATTGCAAATACATGGTTTGCCTCTTCATTCATCATGTTGAAGAGGTTGAGGGAGGTCAAGACCGCTCTTGGGGCCATGGTTACTTAAGAGTTTTGGTCTTTTTGGAGAAAGACAGATCAAGGAACCTCAAAAAGAGTGAAGGACACAGTGTTAGATGATGCTTGGTGGGAGAGGGTAGATATACTTATTAAGATCATGGACCCTATCATTGCTTTGCTACGATTTATAGATACAGACCAACCCATCCTAGGAGAGGTTTATGAGTTATGGGATTCCATGAATGAGTCTGTGAGGACCATTATTTTACAGAATGAGTGCCCCGAGTATAAGACATCATCAGAGGCCTTCTTCATCACCATACAGGATATTCTTGTCAGCAGATGGGACAAGAATTGCACACCTTTGCATTGTTTGGCTCACTCATTAAACCCAAAATACTACATCCACGAGTCGCTGAATGGTGGACCTTCCCGCAGATTCCCTCCTCACATGGATGGTGAAATTTCAGACTGGAGGAAGGATGCATTGAGGCGGATTTTTCAGGATAGAGCATCCCTTGATGAGGTGGAGGATGCCTTTGCAGATTTTTCCACTGGCACTGATTGATTTGCAGGATATGATGTGATTAGAGACAGGGGGGCTAAGAAGCCCTATTCTTGGTGGGAAACTCATGGGACAACAAGCCCTCCTCTACAACAGTTAGCCATGAGGCTCATCTCTCAGGTGACTTCATCCTCTTGTTGCGAGAGGAATTGGAGCACATATTGGAATTTGTATACTGTCAAGAAGAGCAGGCTTGGCAGTCTAGGGCGGAGACAATGGTGTATGGGCACACCAACCTTCATCTTATTTACAGGTAGAGGGATGAATGTTTGAAGGGAAAGATAAAGATGTGGGATGTCTTTCCTGATGATATAGGTTTGGACAACAGTGTTGAGTTGGCATTGGCCAAATTGGATCTTAATGAGCTAGTGCTAGACCCTGTCACTTTTGATGATGGTGATACTGTTGAGGTGTCATCCTCCACACCAACATATGCAGAGATGACATTGGATACAGAGGAGGAGGATGCAACAGAGGAGAGCAGTGGTGACAATGACAGTGATGCTGATTTTGATTTTGATGATGATTGATGACTCATGAGTTATCTACTACCTTGTACTTGTAGTTGTTTTGTATTTTCTATTTCTATTTGCGATTGGCATTGCTACTACCTATGTAACACATTTTGATTTTGACTTAATGAGAAAACTGCAGTTTCTTGTCTTTCTCCTATTGGATCATTGATGAATTTGTCATAATTGTATTTGTATGCATAATGTTACTTTGTAAAACTTACAAATTTTGAATTTACAATGTAGAATCTAGATCTATGTTTGAATTTATATCATGAATGAGAATTTGTGTAAGAAATATCTATTATATATATATATATATATATTAATAAAATAATATATAATGTGTCCTAATGTGCCCTATTCCGGGGGGTCAACGTGCCCGTGTCAGACACTCGAATTTTTGTGTCTTGCATTTCCTTGTGTCAGGTGACTTAGCTTGTCAAGCTTCTTAAGGACCACCACAAGGGTTTCCTCGTTTTGATCTTTCGACTTACCTTTCTTAAGCCTCAACCTTGGCTTTAGGGTGCTTGTTGATTTCCATTTTGGAAATTCTCAAGTTTTGCTCAACTTCCATAACAATCTCTTTGGCGTCAACCATGGTCTTGGGTTTCTTGTCCTTCAATGCATATGATAGATGACCACCCACATCCTTAATGAATTTGTCAAGGATATTTGCATCAGGAGGCCTAAGGTGATCAGGGATGTCTCTTACTACCCTGTCAAATTGTTGGATAAATTTTTTAATATCTTCCCTTCTCCTACTTATGTGGTAAAACATTTCAATTTTGAAAGTCTCTTGGGCATCGGATGACCATCTTTTCATGAAAACATCCTCAAATTGGTCAGAGTCTCCTATGCTACCCGAACGGAGGCTAAGATACCATTCCCTAGCTTGCCCCTTAAAGGATAAGGCAAATAGCATCATGATCCTATCCTCATCATCAATGAATCTAGGGGAAATCATCCAATAGAAGTCCTCGACATGATCATGAGCACTTTTGGTGGCATCTCCTTTGAATTTGGGTAACCAATCATTATATTTTTCGGGCAAAGGCTTAGGATTGTCACTCAATTTCAAAGGTCCAAAAACACTAGCCAAGTGCCTCTTGCTTCTAGGGACTTTGGTTTGGTTTTGATTTTGGTTGGCATTGGAGGTGGTTGCCATATCGGGAGTTGAATTACCAACCTTTTCAAATTCAAGGAGAAGATTAGTTCTAAAAGGTGACGAAGTTCGCTCTCCTCTTCTTGCAGCAACCCTATTTAAAGGATGAATGTTGTCACCTTCAAGTAACTAGGGGATTGGGCAATGAATGTAGTCGCCAAAGGAATATTTGAAATGTCGTCAATGAATCAATTCCTCAATGATTCACAAGGGAGGTAGACCTACTTCCTCCCTGGCAACAACGCCAAAAATGTTACTGCTCAATCTAGCAGGGTCCTAGGAGGGGTTCCTATAGAGAAACTACTAGGTCAAGTGGTAACAATGGAGCAATAGCCCACTGTCACCTCAGCTAAAGCACACTGCTCTTTACGAACTTTCACCAATGAGAGGAGTCTCGGTATAATGGAAATCCCTAAGAAGATATATTAATGATGTATAGGTAGAGATTTCAAGAGCCTATTCAAAGGAGAGACTCTAGTGATAGGATTTACTTGCTCAAGAAGCAAGATGGATGGCTCTCCAAGAAGGGCTAAAGGGAAACCTAGACCTAGGGATGAGGAGTGTTTCTTGCTAGAGAGTACCCTAGACCTAAGAATCCTACGAAAATAGGGTTTTCTGAGTAATCCTTGTGAAATTGGAGTGACAAGGTTGTGGGACCAGAGAGAAACTCTAGTGGACCCAAACAAGGTCAAGGGTTTGGGGTGAAACTTCAAACAAAAGGTCTTGACCAAGTAAGGGAGGAGAAAAGGACCAAGGAAGTTAGATTTGTCTTGAGATTTAGTGTGATGATCCTTAATGAAGCCACTAACGAAATGAGACCTAGAGCCAAGCATGAAGTTGGAGCTAGGGCTTGGAATAATTCCAAATGTAGTACAGGATTGATCTCAAAATTTGTCGATGCCTAGAGGACACCCTAGCGCAACTATGGACCAACTTGCTCACCAAGTGGATGGCTACAATAAGTTTTGGGTGATACCCTAGGAGACACTAGGGTTAGGGCTTAGAAAAGAAGAGAGGGAGGTGAAAAAGATTTCGTTTAGGTGACCACTAAGGATTAGATCAGTGCCTAGTCTATTAGGAGAATGGAGTCAATGAGATTTTAATGTTTAGGGTTTCTTTTACCCAATTAAGGAGTTCCCCAGCAAATTCGTATAGCCCTAAGGTAGAAATTAGGTCACTAGGAAAATTTATACTTCTTGATATTGCAATTGATGACTTATCAAGGTAACTATGAAGATCATATACCCATAGGAACATTCATTCACTATACCAAGCATGTAACATACGAAATTCCCTCACAAGATCAAGATTCAACAAATTTGCATTCCCATTAGGGCAACAAGTCCAACTTCATGAGTGAAAATTTCATACATTATACATGTGACATAAAATAGAGAAATAAATCGTGAAAATGGCATTTACAAGTATAACGAATATATCCAATCATTAAGAGAGACAAAAATCGAAGCTCCAAGACCAAGAGAAGTTTTCCAAATATCAAAATGCATCAAAAATATCGAATTCGTCCTCAAATAACTATAGCGAAATTGTCAAGAAGAGACTAAGATCAATCCAATTGATGATCAAATGAAATGATCATCACCTCAATATATATGATCCTCTAAGGGTTCGATTTGCCTAATTAGGCCTAATGATGCCCCAACTAATAAAATAATGTGCAAAAATAACATTACTTGGTGACAAGCCCACCAAGATAGCTCCATAATACAACAATAAGCCTCTTAAGAGGGCAAAATGATAGATACAATAGGTCGAAGGGCCATTGAAGAGGCCTAGTGGAGTCCAATATGTGCCAAAGTGAATGGATGGGCTCCAAACATAGTGATAAAGGGGGTGGCCCCTTGATATCCAAGCAAATGACCTGTGGTGCCTCCAAGTGGCTGTGGGGGCACAAAACATCCTCATGGGTCTCCAAATGGATCGAACAAGCCTGTATCCCATTTGTAAGGGCTAGAAGAATGATGCAAGCCCTCCCATTGTCTCCCATGGTGAGACACATCCTCATCTGGGCCCTGGATCAGTTGCCAAGTGTGTGGTGCAAGAGTGTAGCTGGCTAGGCAAGGTGGTCCAGGTGCATCATCATCGTCAAATAAATGGAACACGGGAAAACAATGCGTGGAACTGAAGGATCCCATCATGTGGCAATCTGCTCTTTGTTATGGTGGAGGCCCATGGCTCTCAACATTCACCCTAGAAATGCTAATATGACCCTCTGGAGGACTTGGACCTCGTATAGGGAGACCAAACCCATGATGAAGACTCACTTGCAATCCTGTATAAGATCCAATGCGTCCCCTCACCTTCTAGTACAACAAATCATTATTGTAATCGAGTAAATGAGCTTACAACTCATGGAACCAATTGGACACTTCACAATGGCATGTCCTTCCATAATGGGCTTTAAAACGTACAAGTGTTTCCAAGTTCAAGAAGAAGGTTAACCAAGGACCCTATTAGGTGGTTTCAACCTCTACAGGTGCATCATCATCATCAAATAAATGGAACATGGGAAAACAATGCATAGAACTGAAGGATCCCATCATGTGGCAATCTGCTCTCTCTTATGGTGGAGGCCCATGGCTCTCAACATTCAGCCTACAAATGCCAATATGACCCTTTGGAGGACTTCGACCCCATATAGGTAGACCAAACCCATGATGAAGACCCACCTTCAATCCTGTATAAGATCGAATGTGTCCCCTCACCTTCCAGTACAACAAATCATTACTGCAATCGAGTAAATGAGCTTACAAATCATGGAACCAATTGGACACTTCATAGTTGCATGTCCTTCCATAATGGGCTTTAGAACGTACAAGTATTTCCAAGTTCAAGAAGAAGGTTAACCAAAGACCCTATTAGGTGGTTTCAACCTCTAAGGGGAGTGACATGTCCATGGTACATCCATCAAATGGCATGTGGCATGTGGTATGATGACAGAACAGAGTGGGGCACCAAGGGAAAGATCCAAGCCACATACCACAGTACAAGGGTAGCTATGATGAGGAAAGCCCACAATTGGGTGTATGAATGTAGGAGGTAGCAATCATGGTGCATGAGTTACCTTGGGCTTTGTTTTTCCACTCTTCTTCATATTCCTTTTTCCTTTTATTGATTTTTCTTTTTATAACTGCTCGGGGCTCTAGGGGATAAGAATATGAAGTGTAAGATATAGTAGTGAGTACCCTCTTTAGGTAGGGCAGTTCATCGTCTACCAGGGGTTGCGACAATCACGGGTTCCTCAATGATGTAGGGGGTTCATATAGGGGCCCTTGGAACCGAGGTGATGGCCATAATGATAAGGGGTAAAGCTCATGTTGGCTTTTGCTCACGTGCTAAATTTGTATGTCCCGACCATCTTTTGCATTTTATGGTACATTTCTTGTTGAGAGTGGCCAAATTATGCTTTCTACTTTCTTTTTCGCTGCATCACCTCCGGGGCATCGTTCCAGGCCCAACCCAAAGTGTGGACAAGGGGAGGGGGAGGCTAACTCCTTGTAGACCCAATGGACAAATGTGGACTCAGATGAGAAATACATGAAAAGGGGTTATAATGAGCGGAGGGGAGTGATGTATGCAATGTCGGGAAGTGGGACCATGTAACCAAAATCGGGATTTTCCAAGTAGTGCCACTCCTAAAGCTAGTAGCCCATAAAGGAGATCCCACAGGACTATGATACAAGGTTAACCACCAAATTGGACAAGGAGACATGAGTACAAACAAGCCCATTCTTTCTGCTGAATCCCCCCACTAATCGATGTTAAGAAGTTTCCATGATAAGTAAACAAAGATACCCAACTACATAATGAAAAGCCATACCTTTGGGGTTGGGAGGCCCACCTTCAAACATACGATCATAATAGATGGGCGAGGAAGCATATGGCTGGCTCAGGTGTCAAACATGGTGGCACATCAAGCTATTTGGTCCCTGCAAGGGGATGCTGGCTTAAAATTTCTCCTATGGGTGTTACCCACGGGTGATGGTTAACACAACCCTCAACATCAAGAGAAGACTGCTGCAACCAAAGAAAGACATGTCATCCTACTTGCTAGAGTAGGGCTTCCTTGCCAACCTGCTTACTAGACGAAACAATCTGTTTTCCTTGCTAGCCTACTTGCGATAACAAGGACACACCAATAATTCTCCCGTAAAAAACCTGTCGCACACATTTGTTAATGCCATCTTGTGATGTGAATGAGAATGTGACTGGTCTATGCAACAACTGGATAATTGCACTGTCCCAACTGGTACCATATATATAAACACACACAAGTGATAACTTTTCATATGAAGGTTCATCTTCAAAACTCCCTTGCATGCATATTTATGTTGTAAATTTAACGCAACTACTCTCCCATATCAAAATGGGGTGTTTATAGAAGGTATCAAGTTGGTGAATGTTGGTTTGGAATTTAATGTACATGCATCTATCTACTTTTGAGGTGGCACTCATGTCCAAAATTGATCTAGGAAGATCACAAAAAAGCACTCAAAAATCAAAATGCTCAAAGCATGATGGAAATAACGCCATGTTGAAGAGATTGACGAGACGATTCCAACACAACTTGAATGGGCGAAAACAAATTTTGTACACGAAAGTTGTCGCATTTTGAATCTTGCATGGAACAAACAAAAATGTTAGCAGAGGTGCCATGTGGCAGTCCTGCAAAAAGTCACGTAGCAGTAAGGAGCTGACGTGACAGTATTATAGAGGTCACATGGTAGGCTAGGCAGAGAACATGTGGCACGATGTGGCGCTGACAAGGCCAACACATGGCTGAGCTTGAGCATAACATGTGGCATAATTGGCAACTGGCATGGAAACACCAACAAGTGACACATGGCAGGGCGGTCATGTGAAATTTCCTTTATTGCAGTGATTTGAATTTATTCTTCTATCTATTGTAGATTATTTGTTTTCAAAAATTAATCACAACAAATAATGAATAAATCACTACTGCAATTTTCACAAATAATAATAGGAATTGAGAGATAATGCGCACACAAAAAATAATTAACACCAATATTTTTGGACAAATTGTCCTTGGAAAAACCCCAGTGAGGAGAACCAATCCTGCAGATGAGGTTTTTATTATTATTCTTCAGCAAAATTTGAGAATTACCATTTTCTTGCCTCTCATTGGAAAAGCTTCGACAAATATTTTCCTCTTCACAAAATTGATCTGGAAACCACAAAGTCTCCCTCTGCAGATGTACTCGACCTTTGTGCAATTCACACTCGTCCCAACAACTCGCACTGGTTGCTTTGACAATTCGCACTGTCTCCAAAAAAATTATCCTGCAAGAAAATTTGCCTCTAGCAATTCGTCTGACCAACTCGCACTCCCTTCGGGAACCTAATCCAACAACTGGAAGCTAAATCGAGGTCCTCTATCACTCACACTGTCAAATTGGCTATTCACACTGCTAAACTCGACCTCTTCTTTTGCTGATGAATTCGACCTCTTTCCTGTCACTGGAAATTGGAAATCATCTGAGAAAATTCCTTCGCAAAACTTCTCCCCAATCTTCTCTGCTAAAACCCTTCTTTCGGTGTCTCCCTCGCTTAAACTGCGCCCTTGCTCTCACTGCAACTGGGTAATTCAAACTCCTTGTTATGTCTCCAAATGATCCATTGATTTTCTCTTACAATCTCTTGTTGACGAATCAATGACCATGATTTAATCACAATCGATGGCTAAGATCATCTTGACCCCATCAAATGACTTTTCTAGAAGTCACTAGAGCAAAATTGATTTACCTCAATTAATCTGATTTAATTAACCAATTTTCCTAAGTTAGACTTAGGAAAATATTTAATAATTGCCTAATTAATCTAATTAAGGCATTTTCCTTAGAAAAATTTTCTGGGTCTTTGAGATAATTATCCTTTTGTGTTCTTTAGCCTCTTATACACCAACAGGACTAGAACACCTATCCAAGCTACTTCAAAACTAACACTCCCTCTTATCGGGGAAGGTGTTCTCCACTACTCCCAAGTTATCCCTAAAGTAGACAAACTTTGCCTTACCCAAGGCCTTCGTGAGAGTATCTGCAACCTGCTGATCTGCGTGAACATACTATAGCTAAATTGATCCACGCTACACACAATCTCTAATGAAGTGGTATCTGATGTCAATATGCTTCGACTTATCATGAAACACTAGTTTCTCAAAGAGTTTGATGCAATTCTGATTATCACAGTGGATACTGGTCAAATCCAATCGCTGACCAAACAGTCCCACTAGCAGCTTCCGAAGCCAAACAACTTAACACGTGGCCATGCTAGTTGCCATTTATTCTGCCTCTGTAGAACTCAGTTCTATGGACTTCTGCTTCTTGTTGCACCAGAAGACAACCCTTTATCCAATACTGAAGCAACACCCTGAGGTGCTTTTTGATGCACTGAACTGCCTGCCTAGTTTCTATCTGTACATCCCATCAGACTAACACCATCATCTCGAGTATATCGCAACCCATACTCGACTGTATCTCATAGATACCTCAGTACATGTTTCGATGCTGTCCAATGTACTCTCTTTAGCTCCACCATGAACTGGCTGACAGTGTTGACCGCAAAACAAATGTCTAGCCTTGTGTTGACCAAATACATGGGAGATTTGATGAGCTGCCTATACAAGGTTGGGTCCACTATTGCATCCTCTAATGCATCTATCTTCCTCTAGTTGGTAATAATAGGCGTAGACATGGGTCTATAGTCTTGCATCCTAAACGTCTTCAAGATCTCCATAGTATATCTCCCTTGCCCAAGGAAGATCTCCCCATCTGTTTGCCATACCTCCAATCCTAGGAAATGATGCATCAGTCCCAAGTCTATCTCGAACTCAGCTGCCAAGTCCCTCTTGTAGTCCTCTATGAGCCCTGATGACCCTGTTAAGAATAGATCATCCACATAAAGTATGAGAATGAGTGACTCACCTCCTACTATCAAATAGTAGAGTTTGGAATCTGCTTCGCTCTTCACGAAGCCCATATGCTACAAGTAGCTATCAATTTGACCATACCATGCCCTAGGAGCTTGCTTGAGTCTGTCTGGTGCCATTTTTAACCTGCAAACATGCGTATCTCTCCCATGCATCTCGAATCCCTCTGGCTATTCGATATACACCTCCTCTTCTATCACCCCATTCAAGAAAGTTGTCTTGACGTCCATCTGGTGAATTTGCCATCCCATTTGCATTGCTAGAGATATCATGGCCCTATTTGAAGTGTATCTGGCCATAGGAGTGAAGGTCTCCTCATAGTCTATGCTTTCCTTCTGTGCATAACCCGTGGCCACAAACTTAGCCTTATATTTCTCCAAGTTGCCATCTGCAACATACTTGATCTTTTAGATCCATCGAGAGCCAACTACTGACCTATCCATTGATCTAGGTAGGACCACATCATTAATCCTGATGGAGTTGCACTCCTCCACCATCGCATCCTGCCACACCTGATGTTGTGCAACCTCATGATAGCTGGAAGGCTCTCTGTCAATGACCTCTGTCACCAATGCCTTGTACCTGTCTGGCTGTCTGTGCTCTCTGTTGCTCACCCTAGGAGCTCACATGAACTCCTGCGCATCCTTCAATGACTGAAGCACCTCCCGTTTCTCTTTTCGCTGGTGGTGGGCAGAGCTTCATGCTCCTCATCCTGCCCCTGTTGCTCCGACTTTTGTGAATTCACTAAACCACGTGCACTTGAGCTAGAGCTTGTACTGGTAATTATTCTTGTGCTTTGTTGTCCTTGTGGCTTTTTCTCAACCCTTTGAGCTTCGGCTGGCCCATTCTGATCATCTGTTGGAAATTTGCAAGATCTTCTGAAGGCTTTCTCCTCCTAGAATTTAACATCTAGTCTCATGATGATCCTACTGCTACCAGGAATGTAGATCCTATACACCTTGGACATTTCACTATAAACACCTTGGACATTTCACTATAACCAACGAAATAGCCCTTCTCTATAGTCTAATCCAACTTGGTGCATTTTTCATCCGACATGTGACAATAAGCTATACTGCCAAATATTTCGAGGTGTTAAAACTCTGGCTTCTTCCCTATAAACGTCTCTCGCAGTGTCATCTTCCCTAATGCTCTATGAGGAACCCTGTTTTGAATATACATTGGTGTGCTACATGTCTCTACCCATAGAAACTTAGGCGTATTCTGGTCATATAACATTGCCCTCGTTGCTCCAACTATCATCTTGTTCTTCCTTTTTTCGACCCCATTCTACTGTAGGTTATATGGATTTGTCTGCTCCTCATCGGTGGTCGACTCCCAGGACGACTTATCATCCTCCTCCACCATGGGCTCAACATAAGCCACTAACTGTCCCTCCACAAATAGCTCATCATGCATAACATCCTCACCACTCTGTTGTAGGTGGCTACCATTTGGAAACTCTATCATGACTCTACATAACATTGTGCTTGCTGGCACCACATCAATGCATATGTCTCCTGACACCTCATCAATTTTCTATGGGCTGCTATCATTTGAAAACTCGGGCACGACCCTGGACACCTCATCAATGGATATCTCAACAATGGGTGGCACTACAGGTGTACGCTCTACTCTCTCCCCCAAGGTGTTAGCCGAAGCTATCAAAGGTATCTCCAACAAGGGTGACTCCTGCATCACTCTGGGTATTTCTATGTGCTACTCCTGCATGCTGTCAACCTCATGCTCAATCTCCCCCTCAGGCTCTTGATATCTAACGCCAGGTCTCCACCAACACAAATGCGTCCTAGTCTCACCCTCTAACTGTCCATGTCCTGTCCACTCCTTTTGAGGAGGTCTGGTATCCTGATTTTGTTGACTTTCTCCACACAGTGTAAATGGCTTCATCCCCATGTCCTACGCACCTCTGGTGTCTCTGTCATAAGGATGAAGATGGTCCTAGTTTATCCCCTTACAACTACAAAACTGGGCCCACATTCTTTTTAATTCTATTATTTTTTGATTATTTTTGTGGATTTCTTCCTAGATCCTCCATGAACTCCATCTTTCTTGCATCATTGGGATGTCCATACTTTCACCAATCAATGTGCATGCATGCCCAATACTATCAAAATCTTGCTAGCTTCCCCACAGTTGGCCAAGATCATGCTCTGATACCACTGTAATGTTCCTGTTACCCACCACTTTGTGGGTGATATCCGTAGGAGAAAATTTTCTCCTAGATGGTCCTTAGCTAGCAGCCATTAACCCCTTTGCAGCCACCAGATAGCTCGATATGCTATTTTTTTCTCCACCTAAGTCAGCCATGTGGTCCCTCACTCATATGTTATGATCGTATTTTTGAAGGTGGGCCTTCCAATCCCGAAGGTATGGCTTTTCATTGTGTATTTGGGTATTTTTGTTTACTTATCATGGACACTTTTGGGCATGGATTAGTGGGGGGATTCTATGGAAAGAGTGGACTAGGTATGTACTCTTATCTCCTCTATCCAATTTGATGGTTAACCTTGTATCCTAGTCCCGCGAGATCTCCTTTATTGGCTACTAAGCTGTAGGGATGTAGTACATGGGAAACTTCGATTTTGGTTGCATGGTCTCGCTTCTCAATACCATATACATCACTCCCCTTTCGCTCATCACAACCCCATTCATCATTTTTCTCATCTAGGTCCACAAGGAGTTAGCTTCCCCCTCGCCTTGTCCAGGCCATGGGTCAGGCCTAGAATGATGCCTTGGAGGTTGATGCAACTAAAAAGAAAGGAAAAAGCACAATTTGGCCACTCTCAATAGGAAATGTACCTTAAAATACAAAAGATGGCAGACACATACAAATTTAGCACGTGGGCAAAAGCCAAGCATGAGCTCTACCCCTATCATTATGTCCATCACTCTGGTTCCTATGGCTTCTCATATTAGCCCTGTTGACCACTACGTGTCAACAACCCATAGCAGTACACTCCCTTTTTTCGCAAAAGGGATAATGCCTGATCGATGTGTTCGTTCCGTCCAGCTACATCATCAGCTTGATCATCATCTTATAATGTAAACCCATTCTGCATGTTTATGATGTAAATAATATCATCAGATGTGTGTCGTGTATGTAATTGCCTAGGTAAACCTACTTTTCTGGTGATGATCTACACTCCGAGAGGTTTTTTGTCTCACCGATCCATTCTCAAATGGTCGACAGAGTTTTCCTTCAGCCTTACCCCAAAGGAATGGATTTTGTCACTAGGATCTTAGGCGAGTCCTAATGTTATAGAGCAAATCTATGTAAAAGTGATTTAGGAATAATCCTAACTATTTGGTTAGGTTATTTTATTACAAATTGCTTGGTCTATGGATTATATTTGTGCCGTAGAAATGGGTAGTCTGTGAGGGTCTATTTAAGATGGGTTTTCCCCCGTGTGATGTAAAAGATATGAAAATTATGATGACAAGTGTCTTGAGGGTTGGAAAAATAATTTATCCCCTCATAGGAATTAATTAAATTTTTTGGCCAAAAACTAATTGAAAACCTAAGCCAGAAATTTAATTAATTCTAGATCCTAGGTAAATTTAAATTCTCTGAAGGTAAAATTCGTCGGTCCTTAAAAATTAAATTTTAAGAGGTCTCGGGACTAAGGTAAATTGATTATTTTGCTAAATTTTAAGCCTTTGGTCCCTGGGGTTAAGTCAAAGTCAAAATTTTGAGGAAATTAATTCAAAAATTTAATTTTTGAATTAATTAAAATGCATTTAATTGAAAAATTCGAATTTCCTCAAGAATTTGAAATTTCGACGGATGAAATTAAAAGAAATTTTGATCCTCATCAACGGTCAAGATTGCTTTGACGAGGATCACTCGAACTAGCCATTGGAGGATTTATCTTTAAATAGGAAGTCATTTGTCAGTCAATTGATCCGACCTTTGAGTCGTGTGCTAAGCGAAAAGCTCTCGTGTAATTTTTATTCGGATAATAAAGAAAGACTTTGGGGTTAATTTTCGTCGGTGTTACTCTTCATGGAAGTACTGTAAGATGTGTCATTTTTCATGTGTAAATTTTTTTTAGCCATTGATAATAGCTTTTGAAGAGTGATTTGAGTACAGGTATCTTGCTCAGTCGCTGGGGTTTAAGTGATAATTTAAATTTGAATGTAATAGCAGGTATCTCTATTTATCTGAATTTTATTATCATTTTCTCGCTCTATTTTGATGGCTGAATTGAGTTTTGTAAGAAAGTCTTGATTTTTAGATCATCAGGCATTCGGGGAAGTTTTTAGTTGGACCAGCCAACTCCCGATCCATGTTTTCTGAAGAGCCCAACTTAATTTGATCCTGGGCTTATCATAAGATATTTTTCACTGGTGATGCATGAAGGGTTTTGAGCTCAACACCTCTTTTAAACTTTAATTTTTTAATTTTTTTTTTTTTTTTACGTGCGAAATTGATGAATTTGGCTGTTGAGAGCCTTAGATTATCAGATTAGGAGCGGATTTGGACTCACACTTCTCAGATCTGATAGATTTGTCATTCCTGTACATAGATCTGTAATTTTCTTTGGGTTTTCCTGGGTTTTAGTTTTATCATTGTATATATCGTTTGGGTGTTTCTTGTTGTCTTGCAGCTACAGATTTGAAGAAGAAAATGGTGTAGAGTCTAAATCTAGGTCGTGGAGGGTAAGGTATGGATCTCTGGGGTTTTTATTTGCATAATTTGACAGAGAGATTATTCAAAAGATTTTGCAGTCCAGGGTTTTGAAATTTTTTTTTTTTTTTTTTTAATTGGAGAAAATTTTAAGGGTTTCACTGGTAAATCTTAAGTAGAGGTATAAGATCTTAATCTGGAAATTTCTCTTCGGTTCTTGGGCTACAGTTTCTTGATGCCTGGGGTTTCCTAAATAAAAAATTTTGAATTTGTTTTCACTGCCATTTTCTGGAAAATTTCAATTTTTTTTTTTTTTTATTGTCTTGAGGTTTTGTTTTTTTGTTTTGTTTTTGTTTTTGTTTTTTTTAATCCAGAAAATTTTGGGTTTCTTTTTACCCTGGATTGCTTGTGCTTTTCACCTACCCTGCATGCTACCTCCTACATCTGCCGCTGTCCAAACCTGCTAAACCCTCGTTCCCTCTTCCAAATCTGCAGATTCATTTTCCTTACGCTGCCATCACGCTCTTCATTCCCTCACTTGCTCAACCCTCTCCTCGCTGCCTCTATCAAATCCGCAACCCTTAAGAAACTTATCCGCTGCCCAAGTCCTCCGCCATAGACCTGTTCTTCTCTCCCTCTCACGCGCAACTCCAACCTGCAGCTTCTATTCCCTGCCTGTCCGCGTCCTTCTCGCTGCCCACAGTCTCCCTCAAATGTTGTCTCTTTAAACCTGCGTTTCTCTCCCTTTGCCGCCGTCAAACCTGCAAGCTCCTTCGAAGCTCCTTGCGTTGGCTGCCAACTTCCTCTTTCATTCGCTTCGAGCTTCTCTCGTTGTTTCCGCCGTCAAGCAACTCCAACCTACATTCACAACAACGAACACACTTTCGATTTTTTTTTTTTTTACATTAGGTTTGTTCTTTTTATTTGTATATTCGTTTAGGGTTTATGTTTAGTTATTTCTTTTTAAATTTTCTATTTCATGTAAATAAAAATTTAGTTAGAATCATTAAGATTTAATTCGATTGTATTATGACTTTTATTTTTTTATTCGATTTCATTTCATTTTTTTTTTAAATTTTGATTTAAAACAAATAAAAAATCTAAAATCCTAAAAATTAGAAAATTCTAAAATCTAAAACATTTAAAAAGTTTTTTTTTTTTTGTGCGACATTTGATTTTAAATTTTTATTTTTTACAAAATTAAAATAATATAAAAGTTAAAAAATTAAAAAAAAATTTTTTGACATTTGATTTTTTCCTTTTTTTTCATTTAATAATTCTAAAAATAAAAAAATCCTAAAAACTTTTAAAAAAATTAAAAACATTTAAAAAATCTAAAATTTTTAAATTTTGGTGTGGTGGGAATTGAAAATGAAATAAATTAAAGGGATTCACACATTCACATTAAAAATTTTAATGTGGCCTATGGCCCATTAAAATTTTAATTTATTAACCCTTTTGATTTTGATTTTTTTCATTCAACTAATCGCCTAAGGAATAATTAAAGCGCAAATTTAAATTTCATTGGTGTTATTTGGTGATTAAATTATTTTTTCAAGGTGCGATAAATGTTTTAAATCATATTGGCTATAGGAGAAAGTTAAATGTTCTAGATCTGAATTCCTAACAAAAATCATTTTAAATTTGGAATCTCTGGCATATTGCAGTTTTGGGCGTTTATATTGATCATTCATGATTGTCACTGTTCGTCACATCTTGGAAAATTGTTCTGGATAACTTGTTTTCTTACTTAATCTACGGTTAATTGAACATTAAAGCATTAGTCTATAGTCATTTTTATTTCGTGATTGTGTCTTATCTAGCCGAGACTTGCTTTAAATTCATCAAGTTGTTCATCCTTAAAATCTCCTAGAGCTTGTGTTCCACAGGCTACCCTCATCCATTAACCTTAGGGACTACCCCCCTTGACTTGTCTAGAAGAGAGTCTAAACGGCGTGAGTAAGGTTTAAGAGTGACAACTCTTACTCTGAGCGTTGTTGCGGTGCCTAGACACTTTATGCGACAACAAACCCCTTAACATCATTAAGGAACCCATGATTGACCCAACCCCTAGTGGGTGATGAAATGCCCCAACCTTAAGGGGGTATCCAATCCTATACCCTACACATCATGCTGTCATCCCCTAGAGCCTCGAGCAGTTATGAAGAAAAATCAATCAAAGGCAAAAGGCATATGAAGAAGGGTGGAAAAACAAAGGACAGGCTTACTCATGTACCACGATTGCTCCCTCCTACATTCATATACCCATGTGTGGGCTTTTCCTATTATAGCTACCCTTGTATTGTACTTGGAGCCTTTCCCTTGATCCCCACTCCATTCCATCATTATATCGCATGCCGCCTACCACCTGATGGATGTACCATGGACATGTCACCCCCTTTAAAGGCTGAAACCACCTAATAGAGTCCTTGGTTAACCCTTTTCTTGAGCTTTGGAAACACCTGTACATGCTAAAGCCCACTATGGAAGGGCATGCCACTATGAAGTGTCCACTTGGTTCCATGATTTGTAAGCTCTTTTACTCAACTATTCTAATGATTAGTTGTATTGGAAGGTGAGGGGACGCATTGGATATTTATATAGGATTGTAGGTGGGTCTCCATTTGGGGTTTGGTCCCCCTATATGAGGTCCAAGCCCTCCAGAGGGTCATATTGAAACTTGTAGGGTGAGCGTTGAGAGCCATGGGCCTCCACCATAGTAGAGAGCAGATTTCTACTTCGTGGATCCTTGAGTTCCATTCATTGATTACTCGTGTTCCACCTTTTTGGATGAGGATGATGCAACTTGACCACCATTCCCAATCGACTTCACGCTTGCACCACACACTTGGCAGATGTCCTTGCACCCAGATGAGGATGTTTCCCACCACGGGGGACAAGGGAGGGCTTCTGTCTTCATTCCGGCCCTTATAGATGGTTTACATGCATTATTGATTTACTTGGAAACCCATGAGGATGTCATTGTGCCCCCACACCCACTTGGGGACACCACATTTGATTTGCTTGGATATCAAGGGGCCAACCCCTTGATCACTATGTTTGGAGCCTATTCTCTCAGTTTGGCACACTTTGGGCTCCACTTGCCTTGTTCAATGGCCCAACGACTCATTGTATCTATTATTTTGCCCTCTTGAGAGGCTTATCTTTGTCCTATGGAGCTATCTTGGTGGGCTTGTCACCAAGTTTTGTTATTCTTCCACATTATTTTATTATTAAGGGACATTATTAGGCTAATAGGCTATTTAAACCCTCTTATGGATTGTATAAACAGATGAGAGGCTCATTCATTTCTCTCATCATCATTTGGATTGGACTATCTCTTCTTAAGAATTTTGGCTAGCCTTTTTGATGGAGAAATTTGTGTCTTAAATGCTTTGGAAGAGATTAATCTTATATTGGAGCTTCGATTTTCTGTATCTTGATGATTGGAATAATTTCGCTATACTTGTGGGTACTCTTTTTCATATTTATTCTTACTATTTGTCTCATGAAATAATCTATGAAATATTTTCGCTCATGAAGTTGCCTCAAAACTAAGTGGAGTTGCTAATTTGTCTTTGTGAGGGATTTTTTCAGATGATTATTGTGATGTATGGTGAATTATTGTCCTAGGGGTATGTGATTTTTCATGGTTTACCTTTATAAGTCATCGTTTGCAGCATCAAGAAGTATAAACTCTACTAATGACCTAGTTGCAGCTTCAAGGGCCACTCAAAGTTACTAGAAGACTCCTTGATTGAAATTAAGCCTATCTAAGCATTGAATCATTAGACTCCATCCTCCCAATTGGCTAGGCATTGGTCTAGTCCTAAGGTGATCACAAAAGAACATTCTTTTCACCTCCTCTTCTTTCTAAGCCTAACCTTAGAAGGTTCCCTAGGGCATCACACGAAATCATTTGTAGCCATCAAAAATCCTTGAAAATCGGTCAAGAACTGCCCTAGCATCTTCTTGAGAGGTCCTACAATTTTGAGCTCAATTTGACAGTGGAATTCCAAGATATTGCAAGCCCTAGCTCAAAGACAGTTTTTATCTCTAGGTTTCCTTGGGTTAGTGCCTTCATTAGGATCATTGCACTCAAATTTCAAGACAATTTCAATTCCTTTGATTCTATTGTCCTCCCAACTTGGTCAAGACCATCAATTTGTTGCTATAGACCAAACCCTTGGCCTTGTTTGGCTCCACTTAGGGCTTCTTCCTGGTCCCGCAAACTTGAAACTCCAATTTCACAGAGGACACTAGAAACCCTTCTTCTTTAGGATTCCTTGATCTTGGGTACCTCTTTTCAAGTAACATTCCTCAAACCCTAGGTCTTGGTAATTCCCTAGCCCTTCTAAGAGAACCATTCATCTTGCTTCTACAGCAAGCAAGCCTATTATCTAAGCCTCTCTTGTGAATAGGCTTTAGAAATCACCTCATATCCTATCATTCATCCATCTATTCTAGTGATCCCTCTCATACCAAGACTCCTCCCATTGGTGAAAGTCTATAAAGAGCAAGGAGCTTTAGCTAAGGTGACAGTGGGCTATTGATCCATTGTTGCCACTTGACCTAGTAGTTGCTCTATAGGATCCCCTCCCAGGACCCTTGCTACGAGATGTGTGTCCTGTTCCCATATGACAATATAGACATATCATCCTTGGTGACTCCATTGGAAGAACGAAGCCCTAGTTCTTCATTGAACCTCAAAGTCAATGCTTGTAGGGTGAAGCAAGCATTTATTAAGGCAATTTTAGTTCACCGTGGTGACTCCCATGATATCAAGATATAAAGATTAATGGCTATCAAAAGGCTTCACGAGTGGTTTCCTACTTTGGATGTCACATGGGTCCCAGGATACCCAAATGGCCTAGATTGGAAATTCATGCGAAATATGCCACAATTTGAGGGTGATCCATCTACAACAATTGACCACATAGCAAAACTCATCAAGCATGCTTCTAAGGTGAATGTGGTTCATCTAGATAGCCTCATCGAGTTATTTATTGCCTCTATTGAATATGAACACCGAGGCTGGCTTGATTCATGTGAGCCTGAAAGCATTTCATCTTTTACTGAGTTGATCAACAAATTCTTGAAGTATAAGGGGCCAAAATTCCAATCTAATGAAGTTGCTTGTGAAAGCCTAGAGGTAGCCCTCCAAAGGGAAGGTCTCATTAGTCAAGATGAAGAGGTTGGAGAGGACCTTGAGAATCTAAATGATGAGCGGGAAGATGAGTCCCCAGGTCCACATGATGAAAAAGATGATTTTGAGAACACATGCATTGGGCAGGATGAGTCTACGGAAAGTGTTTTAACTCCTAGAGACAACCTGGGTTGAGAAGAAGGTCAGTGCCTAGGACATCTTAATGTCTCTTGCTCAAGAATTAGATATAAAATGATTTAAATTTGGTTCAATTACCCTACTTAGAGGCAATATTTCATTCCAAAGACTTAATGTTTAGTTATGGTGGCCTACACACAGAGAGTGCAGTTTCTTTAATTGTTGCAGTATAGGTGAAAGAATAAATGCAAGAGAGAAACCTAGTGCAAAGGGCTAGTGATAGAATCTTGTACACTAAATTCTAGCAGAATTATGAAAAATAGAGAAAACGAGATACATAAACCATGGAGTGAATTTTAAGTCCTTCAACCTCACACATTATAGGTACCATTTGCCATAACATAACATAGGTAAATCTGTTATACAAGATTGAATTCCAACAACTACAATTACACAATTTCTGAGAGGAAAGAAACACATATGACATGATAAACAAAGACAAAATTACATACTGCACATATCAATGCTTGGAATCACTAGAACTTCATTAATCTTCAAAACAACATACATACATCTCATAATTGCAAAAATTGCAAAAACTTCAAAAAGTACAACCTCTGAGACAGAAAGTTCGAACCCTTACTAATGAGTTCTTCATCCTCTTTTAAAGGGAGAACCAAAATAAGAACAACTTACACAAAATTCTGGAAATGCTACAACTGTCTAAACTAATCAGTTGTTCAAGTGTGTAGCTAGTCTAGCTATCCTAATTATTACATAACAAACTTGATTCCTTTATTGAAAATAAAATATTAACAAAATTGTAGAAGATGAAATTGTCATGATGTCTGAAACATAATATCTTTCATTGGATCCCTTGAAGTGGACCCAGGCTCCACTGTTTGGACTCGTGGTGGGTTAACAAATTGATCACATCTTTGCCATAGAACTGGATTTGGTGTGGGAGTGTGAATAAGAGCATTGTAGGCCATCCTTAAGCTTGTGAGCTCAATGTAATTTGGCCTGGCTATGAATAAGGTCTTCACAAGCCATAGAAACTGAAAATCTCTCTGTAGATAATTTACTATGGTCTTGCCCTTGAGAGTGGTAGTCTTTTCATGTGATGAGTCCACCTTGCTCTTGGCCTCAACTAATAATTTCTCATACTGCTCCCATGGTAGCAAATTTCCTTGGAAATCCCAACAGCTAGGCAATCCTACTCTAGTTCTCTAGTCAAAATTAGAGTTGAATGTTGCAACCAACCTTGCCATCTCATTCACACATTCCTCAGCCTTATCCCTTGCTGCCTTTTTTTGGATCATTTTGGCAACTTCCATAATCACACCTGTCCTATCAATGATGTCCATTTCCCTCAACTCATCAACTGACTTCTCATTAAGGTACTTGATAAATTTCTCAGCAGTGTTGGCATTCTTAGCATCCTCCTCTTTGGATGACAGGATAGAGAATTCAATGGTCTTTACTGCAACTTTTTGTTCTGCAACTAATTTTAGGTGTTCCCATATCTTCTTTATCTCAGAGATGATATCATCCCAGATTAGTTGCCTAGATTCAACGAGGGACATGTTTCCTTTCAATCTATTCTTCAGTCCTTTAATCTCATCTTGTGCCACCTGATACTTGTTAATTTGTTCCACACTTGCCTGGGTGGACTTGAGTTGTTTCTCCTTGTTTTCCAGCATGTACTTGGTGTTGTCCAAGTCAATCTGAATCTTCTTAGGGAAGATCAGTGAGAGCCTTGGTTAACTGCTCAGTGGGGTTTTGTGGGTTGTCTGGCACAACCACAACACAAATGTGAGAATCAATCCTTTGTTGCAACTCTGTTACCTTCAATTTGAGGGCTACCACCTCGTTATTTCTTTCTATCAATTCCTTGGCCAGGATTTCCTTCTCGTTTTCCACTTGAGCCAATTCCTTGGTTTGTACATGCTCTGCAACAGGCATTTTAAGCTGTTGCCTCAATGACTGGATCTCTGACTGTGAGCCTTTAATGATAGCATCTATGGCAGCTTTATCATTTGGGTCCACCCCCAATTTGATAATTAGCTCCTTGTAGCCTTCATTTTGCATATGGAGGGCTCTCGAATTGGCCTTTTCCTGCTTTATTTTAGTAGCTTCCTTCTCCAACAACTTCTCGACCTTGTTGATGGTCAAGGATCCCTTGCTTAACTCATTATAAATCATCTCCCCTCCCTGCCAGTGCAAGTTGATTTTGTCTTGCGAAGGGATGGGAGCCATGTCTAAGGACAAATATACTGTCCTGAATTGTGGTCCAGATGGAATGGAATGCAATGAAGGGTGGTACAGGGGAAACTTCATTTGATTTCTTTCCAGATCCATGACATCCAAGACCCTGGTCTAGTATGGCACTGAATGGGAGGCCAACTGTGATAACGTTTCATCTCTGAATTTCGTGTTCCTCTCGTATTTCATTTGTCCTTCCTCCCATTTGGGGCCTGCTACTGATGTGTTTCCTGTTGAACCTAAGATTGTTACCTCAGTTCAATTGGAGGTGGCAATTTGTTGTGGATCCTCTAATTGCACCTAGAAGCCTGGTTGGTCTAAGTTCTTTTTGATGAATTTGACCTCAATCTCCTTAGTTTGCTCTTGGAGTTTTTCTTTCTTCGTTGAGGATGCATCCTCCATCACGGTATCTCTTGCCTCATCAATACTTCTCTTCTCCATCACGATATCTCTTGCCTCATCAATACTCCTCTTCTGAGTTTTTTCCTTGGTGCTTGGTGTCTTGACTTATATCTCTATAGTGATGGGCCATGAATCAAAATTAGCCTTCCATTCTAATTCAGGCTTATATTCATGTTCATAGGCAAAGGCATTAATCTCTTTCCTTCTATTAGATATGATACCATGAGGATCATAATGCCAAACCTCTCCCATTTCAAAGTTCAATTCCTTTAACATAATTTCAACCTATTGGAAAGCTTGTCTGGAGTTCACAACAAAGGGTCCTATAGTCTTTGGAAGTTTGAATATATAACCCTCTTTGGCAGGGACAATGGATTTGGTCAATATTTAGGCTCTGCCTGATGAATTCCAAGCAAAAATCCTCATGGGCATAAACACAGGCAGCTGGTAAGGAGGCAGTTTAGATCCATATACTTCGATTTCAGTGTAGTCTTCAAACAAATGCTAGTCACCTACTCTAGCATCCTTGCTAAGTTGAAGAATCCGTTTCTGTTGGGGCAAGACACTAGGAGGAGAGACTTTGTTGGAAATTTTGTAAGCAGCAGCCATGAAGGTAGAAATAAATTGTGAGAACCCCTCATTGTTAGGCTTCTTCTTAGAGAGATGTCCCAATCAACTACATACTTTCTTTGCTTATTGGAGTCTACAATACTAAGGCCTAGGTAATCAAATTCCTCCACATGAGTATACAAGAACAAATAAACCAATATGGAGTAGTAATTGAAGTAGGAGGCAAGGTAAAATTGGTTGCACTGGAACTTGATAGCCTCAGCCAATAAAGAGGAAATGTCAAGGACAATATATGGTTTCATCATTTTGTGTAAGAGCCCTAGGTTTCTTTGGAGACATTTGCTATCTCATCCTCACCAAACAACAATAGGATAATAGCCAAAATTGGTTGCACAGTTTCTGAAAAGAAGGAAATGGGAAAAGTTTCTGAACTGGCAGGCAATTAGGTGTTCGGAGCCAGAATTAGCTAGAGGAAAACCTGTTTCTCTCCAGTTGAGAGTCCATTGTACTCATATAAGAGTGTGGTCTCTATAAAATTATCCATGTTAGGGGATATTAGGTAAACGAAGGCGTTCTGTACCAATTCTGAGGTGACTTCCAAAATTTTCTCCCAGTGAATGAAATACAATAGTGCTTCTCTTTGATGTAGGTGGCCATAAGCCAGGACACGAACTTTGGGAAAGTATATAGAGTTGGGGTAACTAGGTGGTACAGTCCGACTCAATGATTTGAAAGGGATCTTCTTTTTTTAGATTGTGGCCGTAGAAGTTGAAACGAAGGTCTGACAGGTTTAGAGGGAAAAAAGAGTCGTGAATTTCAGCCTCTGCATCCATGAAGGGTTCCATGTGGCTCGAGTTTTTTGGTTGTTGTGGTTTTGGGTTTTGGGGCGACTTTCGTTAATTTGAGCATATGGTGACAATGATGCAAGGACAAGGAATCTGTGGATTACCTGGTAACCAAAGGCAATTGGACATTGTAGGCGCAAGATGGTCCTACACGGGTTGATAGTGGGGTGAATGATGTTGCGAACAAGTGGAGCAGGAAGAAACAAAACAATTTGAAATATACAAATTTGAGTTGCAATGGTAGATTTACGTAGGTTTATGGGCTAGAAAACAATCAGGTGAGGTGAAGGATACATGTGTTAAAGTCGAATTAGGTGGAAAGAAAGGGAGGAGGGTGGTGCATTGAACGGTTTGACGCTGCCACGCTCGCTTGGCGGTGACCTCGACTGCTGACATGGTCACCACGTTGGCCTGATAGGTGGTAGGCCTATCTATCCTCCTCCAACAGGGTGCCTGAGCAGGTTTGGAGTCGAAGCTCGACCCCCCTGGAATCCATCATAGCCGTCGATCTGCAAAGTGCGCTTTATTGACTTTGACTTTCTAGGGGAAAGCACTGGTTTAACTGTCGCGCTTGTTACGCCATTGGAGCTTCTCTAGGGTGAGGCCGCTCCGGGATGGATGGGGATCCCCTCGATAAGTGGCCATCGTTTAACCCTTTAAATTTAAAAGCGGGGGGAGCCCACATTCCATCATCTCTTGTGCTTTCTCTTCTTTTCTTTCTCCTCCATTTTTATCTAGAGTTCCAAATAATCTTTGATCTCATGAACCAAGATCCTCTACAATACAACAATTTTAGGAAAAATAGAGGGAGTACAATAGAAAGTGAAATTGAGGCTAACATTAACTTTCTCAAGGATAGTACTCATGATGACTCTCCTTTTGAGAACCTTAGGGAAGGTGATCCCATCAGTCCCTTAGAAGTTAACATTGGAGATTACTTCCATATTGAAAAGGAGAAATGGGAAATCATTGGTCCTCAATTTGATTGTGCTCCCATTTATGATACCGACAAAGAGGATGAAGTTGAGATTGATCTTCCCTTTCTCTCGGGCATTATTTTACCTTGCATTAAAGAGGGCAGTTGGAAGTAATTGATTCTCCTTTCAGGGAAGACCCTATCTTTGATACTAGTAATGATGGAATCGATAGGGCCCTTGCTCCTACCAGCCTTCCATGTGATTCTGGGAGTATATTCAAGTCACTTGAGCCTTTAGAATATGATTTTTAGGAAAAGAATCCGTTGAATACAATACTTCACCTTCCTCATCGCCTTTCCTTCTTGTTCATCATTTTGAGTTATCCATAAGTGATTCCCTCACCCCTTGTTATATGATCTTAGGTGACCCTAAGCCCTTTTCCCCTTCTGAGTATAATGTCAAGGAAGAGCCCCTCGTTGAATATATTTTACCTCCTCAAACATAGCCTCAGGATTGTGATCACTACATAACCGCCCCTCTCCAATGTGACCATCACATTGAGCAACCTGTTTATTGCACTTCTTCCTCCCCTCACCCTCCTTTCTCCTCCCATCATGACCTTGTGGCATCCACAAAGAATAATATTATGAACAATGATTGTGATAGGAAGTTGATGAGCCTGGTCATTCATTCTTCCATTTTGTGTTTGCAAGAAATGTTGTGGACCTCTAAATTAGTATCCTTCCCCTCATCTAGGGCTCCTTTCTATACCACATGGATATCATATTTTCCCACCTCCCACCCGCATCGTCCACATGATGGTCTCTATGTTGGCTTTCAGATTATTGCATGAGTAATCATATTGATGAAGACTCTTATATTAATATAATGATATGTTGGTTACACTGGCTCTACGATTACACTTAGTATTTGTTTGAAATAATATGCATTTTAGGGTAGGATGCATTGCATATTGATTTTTCATTAGAACTAACATCATATGATATATTATGCTAGATTTGCTGCGCTTAGATTAAAATTGCATTTAGATTAAATAATTTTTTTTTTTTTTGATTTTTTTTTTCTTTTTTTGATGGCCTAATATAAGCACAAGCAATCATTAGACACTGCAAAAACATGCTTCCCTGGGTGCTCGGTTTGTGATATGTGTAGGTGACAGGTCTGTGGTCCTAAGAGATTGCTGGTGTTCTCATGACTTGCCCGTTCGAGTACGTTCATGCACTTTTTTGAGAGATCATGTCCCAGTTGGAGCCAAATGTTACCCACCACTTTGTGGGTGATATCCATAGGAGAAATTTTTCTCCTAGATGGTCCTCAGCTGACAAGCAACAACCCCTTTGCAGCCACCAAATAGCTCGATGTGCCATTTTCTCTGCCACTTGAGCCAACCATGTGGTCCCTTACCATTTGTTATGGTTGTATGTTTGAAGGCAGGCCTTCCAACCCTGAAGGTATGGCTTTTCATTGTGTAGTTAGGCATTTTTGTTTACTTATCATGGACACTTTTGGGCATGGATTAGTGGGGGGATTTGACGCAAAGAGTGGACTAGGTCTGTCCTCTTGTCTCCTTTGCCCGATTTCATGGTTAACCTTGTATCCTAGTCCCGTGGGATCTCCTTTATTAGCTACTAAGCTTTAGGGATGGCACTACATGGGAAACCCCAATTTTAGTTGTGTGGTCCCGCTTCCCAATACCATATACATCACTCCCCTTCTTCTTTTTACAACCCCATTCATCATTTTTCCCATCTGGGTCCACAAAGAGTTGGGCCTCCCTCCCCTTGTCCACGCCTTGGGTCGAGCCTAGAACAATGCCCTGGAGGTCGATGCACCTAAAAATAAAGGAAAAAGTACAATTTGGCCACTCTCAACAGGGAATGTACCATCAAAAGCAAAAGATGGCCGAGACATACAAATTTAGCACATGGGAAAAAACCAAGCATGAGCTCTACCCCTATCATTATGGCCATCACCCAGGGTCCTAGGGCTTCTCATATTAGCCCCTGAACATTATTAAGGAACCCATGGTAGTCCCAACCCCTGGTGGATGATGAACTGCCCCACTTTAAGGGGGTATCCATTGCTATACCCTACACATCATGCTCTCATCCCCTGGAGCCCTGAGCAGTTATGAAGAAAAATGAATCAAAGGAAAAATGCATATGAAGAAGGGTGGAAAAACAAAGGCTGGGGTAACTTATGTATTACGATTACTCCCTCCTACACTCATATACCCAAGTGTGGGCTTCCCCTATTATAGCTACCCTTGTACTGTGGCATGTAGCTTGGAGCCTTTACCCCGATCTCCAATCCATTCCATCATTATATCACATGCCACCTACCACTTGATGGATGTACCATGGACATGTCATCCGCTTTAAAAGTTGAAACCACCTAATAGAGTCCTTGGTTAACCCTTTTATTGAGATTGGAGACACCTGTACATGCTAAAGCCCACTATGGAAGGGCATGCCACTATGAAGTGTCCACTTGGTTCCATGATTTGTAAAATCTTTTACTCGATTACTCTAATGATTTGTTGTACTGGAAGGTGAGGGGATGCATTGGATCTTTATATAGGATTGCAGGTGAGTCTCCGTTTGGGGGTTTGGTCTCCCTATACAAGGTCCAAGCCCTCCAGAGGGTCATATTGGCACTTGTAGTGTGAGCGTTGAGAGCCATCGACCTCCACCATAGCAGAGAGAGCAGATTGCTACTTCGTGGATCCCTGAGTTCCATTCATTGATTGCTCGTGTTCCACCTTTTTGGATGAGGATGATGCACGTGGAACACCATGCCTAGCCGGCTTCATGCTTGCACCACACACTTGGAAGATGTTCTAGGACCTAGATGAGTATGTTTCCCAGCATGGGGGATAAGGGAGGGCTTATGTCATCATTCCAACCCTTACATATGTTTTACAAGCATTATTGATCCACTTGGAGACCAATGAGGATGTCATTGTGCCCCCCACACCCGCTTGGGGACACCACATTTGATTTGCTTGGATATCAAGGGGCCACCCCTTTGATCATTATGTTTGGAGCCTATTCTCTCCCTTTAACACAAGGTTACTTGGGAGCGGGAGCAGGAGCGACATTTTCAGAAGCTCCTGGTTTGGGAGCGATTCCGGGAGCGTTTTTTATATAATATATATATTTTTATATTTTTTATATTTTGATGCATATATGTCAACAAAAGCATGTAGAATGATGAATTAGATATAAAAAACATAAAAAACATAGATTTAACCATATAACAACAATCATCTACAAGTTATAATCTTCATCAACCACGTCCACAAGTTAGTAACATAGTAACATAGAACATATTGAGTCTCATTATTCATCAATCTTAAAGTTTCAAGCTTTCAAAATTCAATATATAACATTTATCATCATTGATCACCAAAGTTGTACTTGTAAGCTAAGTGTAACCATTACAACAAATAATATCTAACATGAAATGAAATGTTATAAAATGAAATGAAATGAAACAAATTTCAACTTTCATGAAGCATCATATTCTTAATTCATTACTAATGAGTTATAATTGCCAACTTCAAACTTCAAACTTAAATTGTCATATATTGTTTACAAAAACTATCATAATAAATATGAAAGAGTCAATAGCTATAAAAACTACTAGAAACTAGAAAAGACAAGTAAATCTATTATCTATTGCTAATGCTTGGGCCTCTTGCCACCACGAGAAATGTCTAATTTTTTAGTCTTGTTGAAAAATCATGATCTTTTTCATTAATATCACCCTCTAAGCATTAATATCCAGAGGTATCTTTGTCATTACCTCTGGATCTGTATAGGGATCTTTGTCATTAATATCACCCTCTAAGCATTAACATAAGATAGAAAAAGCATAGCATGTCAAGTCAAGATTTTGTTTGAGTGATGCGTACATTTTTAGGAGGGTCATGATAGAGGAGTTCGACAACCAATATCACTAACATCAAGGTACATAGAGGGATTGGTGCTCTTGATTAAATATGAGTTCCATACCCTAATACATGACAAAATCCAATGGAAACATTGCAATCCCACCAATCCTAAAATCCTGAAAAACTGATAAGTCTGCTAGATTTTGAATGAAATAAAAAATTCTACTTTCTCCATATGAAATCCAATGAGGTCGGAACCACTCTCAAACATCTTGAATCATTTCATGGTAATGTTAAATATTTAAGTAAAAGTGGAGAATGTCACTTTTACTTTAAGAATTTAACATTACCATGAATCGCATATCAATAGTAGGGCCATAGGCTTGATCATTAGGCTGCCCCACTCAAAACTTATTTGTTTCTTTGAAAAAAAATTTGCATTTGGAATATTACTGCAACTTTTTTTTTTGCAAAAAAGACTAAACGCTCCCGAAAAGGCAGGGAGCCTTTTTTTTAGGGAGCGCGCTCCCGAGGTGCTTCAGAGCCGCTCCCGCTCGGAGCACGAATTGTGAAGGGGGGGAGGGGGGGCGCTCCCCTGCAACCCTGCTTTAACACACTTTGGACTCCACTTGGCCTCTTCAATAGCCCAACAACTCGTTGTATCTATTATTCTACCCTTTTGAGAGGCTTATCTTTGTATTATGGAGCTACCTTGGTGGACTTGTCACCAAGTTTGTTATTCTTGCACATTATTTTATTATTAAGGGGCATTATTAGGATAATAGGCTATTTGAACCCCCTTATGGATTGTATAAATAAATGAGAGGCTCATTCATTTCTCTCATCATCATTTGCATTGTACTATCTCTTCTTGAGAATTTCGGCTAGCCTTTTTGATGGAGAAATTGGCATCTTAAATGCATTTCGATGTTTGGAAGAGATTAATCTTGTCTTGGAGCTTCAATTTTTCTACACCTTGATGATTGGAATAATTTCACTATACTTGTGAGTAGTCTTTTTCATGTTTATTCTTACTATTTGTCTCATGAAATAATTTATGAAATATTTTCATTCATGAAGCTAGTGAAGCTGCCTCAAATCTAATGCGGAGTTGCTAATTTGTCTTTGTGAGGGATTTTTCATATGATTATTGTGAAGTATGGTAATTTATTGTCCTAGGGGTATGTGATTTTTCATTGTTTACCTTGATAAGTCATCGTTTGCAGCATCAAGAAGTATAAACTCTACTAGTGACCTAGTTGCAACTTCAAGAGCCACATGAAGTTACTAGGAGACTCCTTCATTGAAATTAAGGCTATCTAAACATTGAATCATTAGACTCCATCCTCCCAATTGGCTAGGCATTGGTCTAGTCAAGGTGATTAAAAAAGAACATCCTTTTCAACCTCTTCTTTCTAAGGCCTAACCTTAGAAGGCTCCCTAGGGCATCACACGAAATCATTTGTAGCCCTAAAAAATCCTTGAAAATCGGTAAAAAACTGCGTTGTGGTCTTCTTGAGAGGTCCTTAAATTTTGATCTCAATCCGATGGTGGAATTCCAAGATATTGCAAGCCCTAGCTCAAAGACCGTTTTTCTCCTTAAGTTTCCTTGGGTTAGTGCCTTCATTAGGATCATTGCACTCAAATTTCAAGACAAATTCAATTCCTTTGATTTGATTCTCCTCCCAACGTGGTCAAGACCATTGATTTGTTGCTACAGACCAAACCCTTGGCCTTGTTCGGGTCCACTTACGGCTTCTTTGTGGTCCCACAAACTTGAAACTCCAATTTTACAAAGGATACTAGAAACCCTTTTTCTTTAGGATTCCTTAATCTTATGTACCTATTTTCAAGTAACATTCCTCAAACCCTAGGTCTTGGTAATCCCTTAGCCCTTCTAAGAGAGCCATTCATCTTGCTTCTATAGCAAGCAAACCTATTATCTAAGCCTCTTTTGTGAATACACTTTAAGAATCACCTCATAGCCTATCATTGATCCATCTATTCTAGTGATTCTTCTCATACCGAAATTCCTCCCATCAGTGAAATTCCATGAAGAGCAAGGAGCTTTAGTTGAGGTGATAATGGGCTATTGCTCCATTGTTGCCACTTAACCTAGTAGTTGCTATATAGGATCCCCTCCTAGGACCCCTGCTAGTTTGAGCAATAACAATTCCAAATTGAAATTTACAGCAAATAACAAAGACATGTACAAAGAAGTATCAACAATAAACAAATTCCAAACATGCACATCAAAATACACAAGAAACTGAGCCAAACAACTGAATCATTTTATTAATACAGAAATTTGAGTACATAAATGGCAAGGAATGATGGAACTTGGGCTTGCTATGCAAGTTAGGCAAATCCCAAGTTATATCTCACTAATCCAACTACTTGAAATGTCTCCCACAAAATATGCGAATTGCCTTGAAGTTCTACTAACTACTGCTAGGAGGAAACTGAAATTATGACCTCAATATTGCCTGGATCGATCTGAAATTGCAGCCACAAACTCCTCTCCTATAACCCTGAAATACTTAGAAATGGATTGGCCTAACTCCAAGCCAAAATTGAACCCATAATGTGATGCAAACTACCCAACTAACCAACAATACGCCCTACTGTAAGGATGTATGATTCTAGCCTGAATACTGCTTGTAGAATTCTATAAAATTAGCTCTAGGTTCCTTACACCCAAACCAACGAAACCCATAAATCGTTTGGGCTAATTCTCGCTAACACGGAATGCCCAAAATAGAATGAATTTCTAGCTACACAGTTTTGCACCCAACTAGAGAGAAACTGTTGAGAAATGATAAAAATCTCTTGCAAATGGTTGAGAAATTATGCACAAACATCCCCTGACAAATTACTATCACTCACAATTAAAAACCCCCAGTAAATGGCAGCACCAAACACCAATAATAAAAACTTTATTCTCCAACCCCTATGCAGGTTCTATAAGAGAAAATTCGGCCCAGCCAAAAGATACAGGAACAACTCTGAAAAATGGAACCAAACTTCTCCACTAACCAATAGAAAATCCTCTGCAATTACCCAAAACCTGTAATAGAAAGATGCTGCTCCAAATAACCTCTGGTGTTTGTCTTCTGCACCTAGAAATAATGAATTTCTGAGTGAATATTCTGCAATAAACTCCAAATGTAACCCTTGAAATAGACTCCCCCAAGCCTCACTAGGGAGACACTCGAAGTTCTCTGAAATGAGAATGAGTTTCACTTGAAACTCTTGAGCTAAACAATTCTCCTTCTCTTGTGATGAACAACCTCCAAGAGAGAGTTCGATCTTCATAAAAAAATGAGCAAAAGATGCAAAAGTGGAGCCCTAATGTGCTATATATAGATGCTGATCCTTTTTCCCCTAGCGGTCCCCCCTCTCCACAAGTTCAAACTTCCTTTCTTTTCTCTTTCCTTGTCCTAGTGCAAATTTCTCAAGGGGGTCGAATTTCCCTCTTTGGTGGTCCCCATATTTCACTTAACAAAAACTATTTCCGTTTACTCTAATGTTTATTTTTCCTTTTTCCTCCAAAAATTATGTTGGGTCTCCATAACCCACTTTTACTAAGTTTTATATGCCAAAAATATTTCTCAAGGCCAGAATTGCAATAATGATGATTTTACTTGGGAAATTATTTATTGGGGACATGAAACTATATCTGTTATGAAACCAACTCACAAAAAAATAGAAAAGATAGATCAACGCCTTAGAAATAAGCCTCTTCGAGGGGGCAACTTCCTTTACATTACACAAATGAACAATTCTTTGATGATTCAAATGACAAAACCTCCTTTCTATATATAGGAGTCTACGGGGTCACAATATAACCAAGCTGACCTAACAATAATAATATAAAGGCACAAAAATAACAATAGAGGGATTCTATGGGGCACAATAATAACAATATGGGGACAATAGGGGCACAATAATAGCAATAAGGGATATAATGACAATAGTAATGGGGGGATCACTAATATTATAGGGACTTAACATGCCCCTCTCCTTCAAAAAAGTGTTGTTCTCAACGCTTGAGTAGTTATGGATGCTTCTGTATAGAATTCTCATCCTCCCATGTGGAATCTTCAACAGGTAAGTTCTTCCACTTGATGAGATACTCTGAAATTGATCGATTTCGTAGCTGTCGAGTTCTTGTTTCCTTGAATGCTTTAGGTTCCAATATGATTTTTCCTTTCTCATGAAGTTCTGGAAATATCGTCTGAACTGGAAGCTTGTCACCTATAACCTTCTTTAAGCATGAAACATGGAAAAATGGGTGTACTCGAGAAGCTGCAGGAAGCTCCAATTTGTATGCCATAGTACCTATCTTTTGCAACACCTTGTACGAACCATAATACTTTGGTGATAATTTGTTATCCTTCTTAGCTTGCTTGAGGGACATTTGTTTATATGGTTGTAGCCGTAGGAATACAAAATCACCTACATCAAAACTTCTTTCGTTGCGATGTTGATCTGCCTGCTGTTTCATTCTATTATGTGCCAAGGTGAGGTTATCCTTTAAGAGTTAGAGAACTTGTTGCTGATGCTCGATGTGATCTTCCACTGCTTGAACCTTAAAATTTTCTCTTAAATATGATGTGATGGATAGTGGATGATATCCATAAAGTGCCATAAATGGGGTCATTTTTGTTGCAGTATGTAAGGAAGTGTTATACCACCATTCAGCCAAAGGCAACCATTTGACCCATTGTGTTTGTTTATCAGATGCAAAGCAACGAAGATATCCTTCCAAACATTTGTTTACTATATCAGTTTGCCCATCAGATTGAGGATGATAAGATGAGCTATGAGCTAACTGAGTACCAAGACAAGAAAATAATTCTGTCCAAAAATTTCCAGTGAAATGGGATCTCTGTCACTTACAATAATCTTTGGGTTTCCATGTAGCTTTTGAATTGTTTCCATAAATGCAGTAGAAACTGTACTCACTTTAAATGGATGAGATAATGCACAAAAGTGTGCATACTTGGTAAGTCTGTCCACTACCACCATGATAACACTCTTTCCTTCGGACTTGGGTAAACCTGTGATAAAATCCATTGAAACGTCCTCCCAATGTTGACTTGGAATGGATAAAGTTTGTAATAGTCCTGGAGTCTTAATTGTTTCAACTTTATTTTGTTGGCAAACCAAACATTCCGCCACAAACTTTTGAATATCCGATTTAAGGCCATCCCAAAAGAAATCCTTCTTAACCCTGTGGTAGGTTTTTAGAAATCCTGAATGCCCTCCTAAGGGAGAGGTGTGCAATTCCCTAAGAATCTTTTGTTTGAGTTGGGAATTCTTACATAGGTATAACCGATCCTTGTACCATAACGAATCATTTTTCCAGATAAATGTATCAGATGTACTGGGATCTTGTTGTATCTTTTGAATGAGTGCCCACACTTCCTCATCATTCTTTCATTCATCCCTTGCTTCGTTTATCCAATTTGGTTTGATAATAGAAATGGCGCAAAGAAATGCTTCCACATCCTCATCCTTTCTTGAGAGTGCATTTGCCACAACATTTTGCTTCCCTTTTTTGTAGATGATTTCAAAGTCATAACCCAACATCTTTGTGACCCATTTTTGCTACTCTTCTGAAGATAATCTTTGTTCTAAAAAGTATTTAAGACTATCATGATCTGTTTTTACCTTGAAGTGTCTTCCCATTAGGTAGGGTCGCCATTTCTTAAGTGCATGTAGTATTGCCAACATTTCCTTCTCATAAATAGCTTTGTGTAAATACTTTCCTTTGATTGGACGACTTTCGAAAGCAATGGGTCTTCCTTCTTGCATTAAAACAACACCAATTCCATTTCCTGAGGCATCACATTCCACAATAAAGGTTTTTGTGAAGTCCAGTGTAGCTAAGACTGGTGCTTGGCACATTGCCTCTTTAAGATGTTCAAAGGCCTTTTTTGCTTCTGGAGTCCATGAAAATGCATCTTTCTTCAATAATGTTGTTAGAGGTGCTACTATTCTCCCATAATTCTTAACAAACTTGCGATAATACCTTGTCAACTTGAGAAATCCTCGTAGAGGATTTATGGATGTGGGGATTTTCCATTCTTTAATGGTTTTAATTTTGCTAGGGTCTACCTTAACACCTTCATGAGATACAATATGACTTAGATATTCCACCTCTTGTACTCCAAAGAAACATTTGGAGATTTTTGCATATAATTGTTTCTCCTCCAATAGTTTGAGCACCATGTTAACATGTTGGACTTGATCCTTCCAAGATTTGCTGTAGATTAGTATATCATCAAAAAATCACAAATTTTCTAAGAAAGGATTTGAAAATGGAATTCATCAAACCTTGAAATGTAGAAGGTGCATTAGTAAGGCCAAAAGGCATGACCAAAAATTCATAATGACCCTCATGAGTTCTAAATGCTGTTTTTGGAATGTCTTCAGTCTTCAATCTAGTTTGATGATATCCTGAACGAAGATCCAACTTGGTGAAGTAAATTAATCCATGCAATTCATTCAATAATTCATCAATGATAGGAATGGGAAATTTATTTTTAATAGTGAGCTTGTTGAGCTCCCTATAATTTGGACACATGTGCCATGATCCATCCTTCTTGTGAACTAATACTACTGGAGCAGAGAAATAACTTTTACTAGGTTGAATTATACCAGCCTCTAGCATTTCTTCAACCATACGTTCAATTTCACTCTTTTGGACATAGGGATATCTGTAAGGCCTGATGTTTGGAGGAACACTTCTTGGAATCAAATTAATAGCATGATCATGATCACGAATAGGTGGAAGGCCCTTGGGAGTCTCAAATACCTTGGAATGATTGTCCAAGACTTTTTGGAAATCGGGAGAAATGGATGATTTCAATGTGGGAACCTCTAGTGAACATAATTGTGCAATTATGCCTCGTTGTTATTTCTTTAGAAGCTTTGTCATTCTGTTAGAGTTGATTATCTTTCTGTAGAAGGTTTGTAGCCATTGGACTCCTAGTACAACATCAACACCACCCATTGGAATGGAAAGCATTGGGCTATTCAATACATATTCTCCCATGGATAGCTTTATATTATGGCACTTTCCTGAGCAATTTATGGTTCCTCCACTTGCAACCATCACTTGACACTCTGGTGCTGGATATAGGAAGCAATTTAATTCCTTGGCTATCTTACAATGAATAAAATTATGGGTACTTCCTGAATCAATCAACACTATTACCTTTTTCTTCTTGATATGCCCTTCTATCTTGATAGTTTGAGGAGTGGTAATTCCAGCCAATGCATTACAAGATATGGTCGGATTCATTTCTTCTTTTTCTAGGGTTTGTTCCTGGTGTATATCCTCTTCTTTTGACGTTTCTTGTTCCTTTTCTTCCTCCTCTTCACAATCTATGTAAAATAATTTCTTCTCGGCACACTTATGACCTTTAGTGTATTTTCTATCACAATTGTAACAAAGCCCTTTTGCTCTTTTTTCTTCCAATTGTTGTGGTGTCAACCTTGTAGGTTGTGGATGGCTAGGGGCAGTAACACTTCCATCTTTATGATTGTGAGTGGTAGGCTTCCTTGTTGCCATAATTTTGCTTTCCATTTTTCTTGCCAACCTAAATGCCTTCTCCAATGAATTTGGTTCCCAAAGGTGAACCTCATGTTGGATGTTATCTTTTAAAGTCCCTATGAACACATCAATCCTATGCTCCTCTGGAATATCTTTTACCCTTATATTCAATTTTTGGAAGTCCTCAATGTGCTCCATCATTGAACCCTTTTGTTTGAGATTTATCAATTGGCTAAAAAAAGTGTTGCTTTTTGTATCCTTATAATGTGCTATCATTTCATCCGTGAAAATAGCCCAAGTGCCAATTTGTTTACGAAAGCAAAGCCATCGATACCATACAAACTGATTTGGTTCCAAATATAAAGTTGCAATGCGTACCTTTTGTGTGTTTTGCACATTATGGAGATCGAAAAATTGCTCCATCTGTAGTATCCATGTTCTGGGATCCTTGCCATCAAGCTTCCTCATATCAATCTTTGTAACATGGTGGTTCTTCGATCCAACATTAGAGTCTATGAAATTATGATTAACATTTATTTTGTTCTCATCATGAGTTTCCTTTACTACCCTTTCGCCATTAGTAAGCATTCCTTGTAGAAACTTTGTCAAATTTGTCTTCAAATTTGTCTACAAATCTTCCATGCCTTTCTTTAAATCATCCATCTTAGCTTCCACACCGTCCATCTTAGTTTCCACGCCGTCCATCTTAGCCTCCACGCTATCCATCTTAGCTTCCAAGTCATTCATCTTAGCTTCTACGCCTTTCTTTAAACCATCCATCTTAGCTTCTACGTCTTTCTTTAAACCATCCATCTTATTTTCTGTTACCTTTTGTGCGAGTGAAATTTGTTGCACTTGGTTTCGTAATATTGATATATCATGTTGCATTTCTTCCTCTTCTTCATGAGTCATGCTAGAGCTTTTAGGTTTGTTACTAGGTGTTTCCATTTTCTTTCTTCGGGGCATCAATTACCGATAATAATGCTTCACTATGCCCTTTGAATTCCTTCAAACTAATTTTTCAAACCAAGCTTATGCAAAAATTTAAAAAAAATACACACTTTTTTTCACTTTGTAGGAGCTCGATATTGAATCTGATGTACCTCTGTAATTTTGGATCTCCCAGTTCTGAAATCATGACTTGCAGTAGCCCTCTGCGTCCTCTTTCCAATGCCACCAGTCTGATCGAAATTGGATTCTCCAAGGAAGAGTTATGCCAAATCTCCCACGGTGACCTGATTATAGACTAGTTCAGTAGAGCGAACTTGTACGATGTGCCACGTGTCACTGTTTCAACCTTAGTACCTGAAACTGATACATAGAAAACTAGAGGCCGTCCTCTTTCTGAAACTTTTTACGATATTTCAATCTAATGCTCAAAACAAAAGTTATGACGATTTTCCCCAGGTCACCTGTTTGGAATGTAATTCGGGAGTCTGCAAAAACTCCAACTTCCTCAGATCATATCTCCGCAAATATAGCGAGAAAAGCTCTGAAATTTGGACCTGAAGTTCAGAACTATTTCGACCCAAATGGTTTTTTTTAGCTTCTGAAACGTCGCAAAAAAAAGTTATAGCGAAAATGGCACGATGACCTGTTTGGAGCAGCGAAACCCTAGAATCCAAAGCTCTGATACCAAATGTTATGAAACTAGCTCACAAAAAGATAGAAAAGATAGATCAACGCCTTAGAAATAAGCCTCTTTGAGGGGGCAACCTCCTTTACATTACACAAATGAACAATTCTTAGATGATTCAAATGACAAAACCTCCTTTCTATATATAGGAGTCTACGGGGTCACAATATAACCAAGCCGACCTAACAATAATAATATAAAGGCACAAAAATAACAATAGAGGGATTCTATGGGGCACAATAATAACAATATGGGGACAATAGGGGCACAATAATAACAATAAGGGATACAATGACAATAGTAATGGGGGGATCACTAATATTATAGGGACCTAACAATGTCATATAACAACTAGAAGAAATAGCCTTTTAAGCTTAGACCAATAAAGGAATAAGGATATCAATTAGGAAAGCGAGGTTTAGGGTAGGCAAGTGAGTTTTTTTGGTTGCAATCATGCATAAAACAATAATAAAAGAGATGATGTCATCCATACTTACAGGTTTTACCATGCAATGAATGCTAGATTATGTCTTTTTCAAGTTACTAAATGCAATCCCTATTAAGAGGGAAATAACACACAAAAAATTGCTATTAGATACAATTTCAAGAAAACCCTAGCCCCAACTCTAGATACCTGGAAATTAGAGAGGAGAGGAAATATTTATAGAGAAAAGGTTGATTGAAACCTATTAGGCTAGTGCCTTGATCTAAATGGGAAATGGAATATTTTAGGGCAAATTCTATGAAGACGACCTCGATGAAGAGGGCGAGAGCTAAAACCTCTACTTAGAAATCCCCTACTCAAGGATGTGGATAAAGGGTGCCAATATCAATGACCATGACAATCAACCGAAAGAATGGAGATGGATAATCGGGAAAGATGGAAAGTGGTAAGTGTGGATTACCCTAGATGATCCGTAAATTGCCATCCATTGGAAAATTTGTGACAACAGATCTAATAACACTATATTTAGAAATCCGAAATCTACACTATTAGGGTTTTATTTCTCTTTAGATTTCTGGGTCTGTAGATAACTGTTAATTGCGTATTCATGCAAATTAAAATTATGCAAAAAATAAAGAACAATGAAATAAAAACTCACAAACCACAATTTGAGACAAGATATATAACCTAGGAAACCCTTTTGGGAGAAAACTAGTTTGAAGGTAAGGCCACCTTGCTCTCTTTCTCTGAATAGAAAATGGCTACAAGTACAAAGAACTATGGCTTATGGCCAGTGGGCTACTAAAATGCACAAATCCTCTATGTGTGCTCTATCTCCTCTCCCTCTCAGCTAGTTTTCCTCATCTATGGAACAAATGCACTCGAAAGAATGGAATCCCTTTTCCTTTTAGTGGCTTGGTTATAGCACAACTCGATAGCCTACTAGTGGTTATGTTTGACTACCTCAACTCTTAACTAGAGTTACAATATGAACTCTTCTAGAGTCTTATTCATCATAATCATGTGGCTAGCCCCTTTTCCATGAATAATGGGGGTCGACATGGCATCCTCTCAAATTATGTTGGTGAAAATAGGAAAGTCAACTTTTGAGTGGCATTGCTTTTGCATACAAACTCAGATTGAGGCAATTCTTGTGCCATTGGAAAGGTCCTTGTGTGTAGAATATGAAAAAAAGGTCCCTATTAATTTTCCACTACTCTATGCTATGCCAATTACTTTATCCCAATTCATCTCTTCAATAAGCAATATTTTCAACAATAATTAATTTTTCCAATAATCAATATAATTGAAGATAGAACAATAAATGCAATGACAATAAAAGAATCAAAAACATCAACAAGAGACACCGTTTTGGTCAAAGACCAGGGAAAAACGCCACAAGGGGGAAAACCCTTTGAAAATTCTTCTTCTATTAGATTTTCATAAAATGTTCAACAGAGAGTACATTGAGCCCAAATCCATAAACAAGAATCAAAGTCAAAGTTTTGACTTGTCCAACAAATCAACGAACCAATATCCAAAATATTCGCCAATAGTCAATTCTAGTCAAAGTCAACGACAACAACAACAACACTAAGTATTCAACGGTTAATGGTCAACAATCCTCCAAATGAACTGTGTCAGCAATCAAAGAATGTGGCCTGCTCAATTGGTGAAAGTGCCACAAAAACAATCCCCAAAATCTCCTTCAATCTTGGTCAAAGTCAAAGTCAAAGGTAGTCAAAACCCTAGTTGCAGGTTTAAAGTCAACCAAGGTCAAAGTGCCCAGAAATTCTCGATTTTCGTGCCAAGAAATTCGACCCTCCAAAATAGTCCAAAACCCAAGTCAAAATAAGTCAAATCATGCCTAATTTCCAAAAGTCAAACTTAGTCAAAGTGTTGGTTAAAACAGATTTCGGCTTCTTGCAATTTTCTCCTTCCTCTTGTGCGCATGTGAAGAAACTCCGACGATTTTTTCAGATGTATCGAACCCAAGAAGAGAAGAGAAGTGTGTGATAAATGATGTCCGAATGAGCTTGTGGCGTCATGAATTTATAGGCGTCGGAGGAGGGCTAATGAGCCTCTAGGCCGACTTGATCCTTACCTTGTTCCTTTCATTGTGGGATTGATGTTCTTTGCTTAGGTCAATTTCTTCAATGTTCCACATTAGCCCAATTTTCATTTCCATTTCTTTCCATTAGCAATCACATAAACCATTATCACATTGATAGTAATTGAAGAAAGAACATAAATACCATATAGAGGACAAGCCAAGACAAGAGAACACAAAAATTGGCTCAAGCCAAGGAAAAACCCCAAGATGGGGATAACCCTTGACAAATTCTTCTTATTATTAATATGATGTGTTCAACTGACAAGGAGAGAGAGAGAGTACATTCAAAGTCAAAACCAACTTGCCAAAAATGATTACTCGTACCACTGTCCAAATGCCAAAGAAACTGCCTAGTCAAGTATGAAATTCTGCCTTCAAAGAGTAGCAGATAAATTCTACCCTAACTAGTGGTCAATAGTAGTCAAAGTGGCTACAAAATAATCTCCTAAAGGAGCTTGGTCCTGGATCAAATAATGCGACCTCCTTTGCGAAATATAAAGAGCCCAAATAGTCCAAGAATGAGCAGTCAAACCAAGTCGATGAGATGAGGAACTTTGTGGTCAAATATCTGCAATTAGGGCTTGTAGTCATAGATCCCAGATTTGCCCAGATTTGGTCTCAATAGCTGCGACCCTCTTTCCTAGGCAAGTTGCTTCAATGTGTTGTTGTCTAGCCTCCTTCTAGGCCTATAAACGATCCCATGTCCTTCTCTGTTTAAGCTCCTCAGACCTGCGGCTCCCTGCTGTAAGTTCTTGCCCTTCAAACAAGAGGGATAAGGCTTGTGGCCTACCTAAGAGTACCCTCCACAAGTGCGGCCTGTTGTAGGGAAGGTATGCCACATAAAACAATCACAAATACACTTTTGAATTAGCCCATAAATCCTCCCTAAGGATGCAACCTTCTCTTGCAATGGCCCAAACTTGCATAAGAAACAAAATAACCCAAAAACATGCTTCTTCGTCCTCCTTTGTTGGTCCCCTAGGGCTATGGCCAACTTCAGAGAAAAAATATGTGTTGTGGATGTGTCTAATGAGGATGGAGGTCACTTCTATTTATAGGAGATGGAGAGGGTTTCACTTTGTTTAATTTACCCCAAGCCAACCTTAACAAATTACACGTGTGGGCTTGCTTTCAAAAATATACTTTTTCTTATCCAAATTTAGTGATATTTAGGTCGATTTTGGTTCTCTCGAAAAGAGTAATTCAATGCCACAATTATCTTCTTCAAAGGAGCTGCCCAAAGTGGAATTTGGCCCTAGTTGCCAATTTTAACAACTTATTTTTACTTCAGTGCCATAGCTCACTTTGATTATTAGTGTCATGGGCCATTGCTAGAAGGGGTTTTCCATTGACTCTATAGAGTCCTTCAACTCTAGATCCCATTGTAAAAGCATCTCTCATTTGGGATTTCTTCGTCTAGGAGAGGACATTTCTATTGATGAAGGCTACTCTCATTCCTTTGTCTTCCAAGGGAGAAATAGATATTAGGTTCTTCTTTAGTTCCAGAAAATACATCACTTCATGAAGAATAATAGATTCTCCATATTCCAAATCAAATTTAACAGTACCAAAGCTGTTCACTAGATATGTAGTGTTGTCCCCAAGGATAATCTTCAAAATCGTCTCCCTCTCAACTAGATTTGAGAGGATGTCCTTATACCCAAAGAAGTGTTTAGAAGCCCCACTATCTACCAGCCAGCTATCATACAAATCCCGAGGAGAAGAGCTAGAAAGGGCTAAAATAAGAATATATTCAGATTGACTTATAACTACATTACTTACATACCTGAAGTTTCTTGACTTCTTTTGAGGATGAGGACTTTCTTCACAATCATCTAGAGTATCTCTTCTCCTTCTATCATCCCTTCTTCTATTGTCTCTTCTTCTACTATCATCACTTCTTCTTCTATCATCATTTCTTCTATCATTGAACTTGTTGTTGTTGTAGCTTCGGTCGGATCTTGGAGCATCTCTCTTTCTTGGACAGTGTCGGGCATAGTGACCACACTTGTGACAATTGTAGCATTCAATATCCCTTGATCATCTATTAAAGTCTTTTGACTCGGGAGAAAGCCTATTTGAACCAAATGGTCGTCCTTTTCCCTTTCTCTTCTTGTCTTGAGTAACAAATGCAGTGGGTTCTCCTTATTCATGCTTTTGAATTCTCCCTCTTGAAATCATCCTGGATTCTTCTTGAGTGAGTTTTCCAACAAGCTCATCAAATGACGGGAAACTATTGTTATTGCTTATGGTGGTAATGAAGGTTTCCCAAATAGGAGGGAGACCTCTAAGAGTTACCAACACCAACTCCTTGTCAGGTACAATTTCCCCAACTCTCTGCAATTGATCTCTAAGACGAGATATCCTCATGATGTAGGATTGCACAAATTCTCCTTTATTCATTTTCATATCTTTGAGTTGATCTTTCAAGGAGATGATCTCATTCAAATTGTTGACTTCATACATGCCGACCAACTTATCATACATATCCTTGAACTTCTTTAAATTCCCAAAATAGTCAAGTAAACGATCTTGTAAACCATCAACTATAATTTTCTTTTCTTTTAACTCACCTTTCTTGTACTTGTTCTTGGCAGCAACAACAACATTTTCTGAAGGCTTAGGAACTTTTCCTTGTATGTACTCCAAGACGTCATTGTCATTCGATATGATTTTCACCTTGATCTTCCAAGCAACAAAAATTTGATGAGTCTCCCAACTTCTCAACTTCCTTGAAGTATGAGGTAGTTCATCTTGACCTTTTCAAATAGATTCCTTCAACTTTTCCAAAGATGATGCTTTAGCTCTTGTCTCCTTTGGGCTTGTCCTTCACCTTAGCTCTGATACCATGTTAATTTTCCACTTCTCTATGCTATGTCGGTTACTTTAGCCCAATTCACTTCTTCAATAAGAAATCTTTTCAACAATAAATAATTCTTCCAATAATCAACAATAATTGAAGCTATAACAATAAATGCAATGGCAATAGGAGACAATAAAAAACATCAACAAGGGACACCGATTTGGTCAAAGAACAAGGAAACACCCCACAAGGGGGAAAACCCTTTGAAAATGCTTCTTCTATTAGATTGTCATAAAATGTTCAGCAGAGAGTACATTGAGCCAAAATCCATAAACAAGAATCAAAGTCAAAGTTTTGACTTGTCAAACAAATCAACCAATCAATATCCAAAATATGAGCCAATAGTCAAATTTGGTCAAAGTCAATGGTAGCAACAACAAGAAGAAGTAGTCAATAGTCAATGGTCAACAGTCCTCCAAATGAACTCGGTTAGCAGTCAAAGAATGTGGCCTGCTCAGCTAGTGAAATTGCCACAAAAGTAGTCTCAAAAATCTCCTTCAATCTTGGTCAAAGTCAAAGGTAGCGAAAACATCAAAGTCAAAGGCAGCCAAAACCCTAGTTGCAGGCTTGAAGTCAACTCCAGTCAAAGTGCCCATAAATTCTTGATTTTTGTGCCAAAAAACTCAGCCCTCCAAAACAGTCCAAAACCCAAGTCAAAATAAGTCAAATCATACCTAATCTTCAAAAATAAAACTTAGTCAAAGTGATGGTCAAATAGATTTCAACCTCCTGCAATTTTCTCCTTCCTCTTGCTCACACGTGTGAAGAAACTCCTGCAATTTTCAGATGTATCAAATCCAAGAAGAGAAGAGAAGTGTGTGATAAATGATGTCCAAATGAGCTTGAGGTGTCATGAATTTATAGACATTGTAGCATGGCTAATTAGCCTCTAGGCCGACTTGATCAAATGTGTCATTGTGGGCTTGACTTCAAAAATACACTTTCCCTTATCTAAATCCAGTGCTTCGAAAATAGGAAGCTAGTCCCATGATTGGAATTTGTCACTGAGTTGCCAAATTAATAGTGCCACGCTAAAGAGAAAAAGTTTTTCCCCCAAGAAACATCGTCTGATGCCAAATTGGGTCCCGTTAGTAAAAATGGTCTTGTGAGCTAATTCCTCCACTTTTTTGCACTCTAAAAGCACCAAGATGAATGACAAGCAATATAATGATCCAATATGCATCACTAGACATGCTATATCAGTCAATGCCTCCCCAGTAGTGCCCTTCCTAAACCATAAGGCCTCAGAGGAGGTCCACTGGACTAGAGTCAAAGGCTAACCTCCTAGGTGAAGTGTGGGGACAAGGATACAATCAAGAGTGATCAGTCATCTAGTTTTCTTCGTGATTCATATTAATATGCCCATAACATAAAATGAAAGTACATGATTGCTACAGTGGTTAGAGTACCTTCTAATAGTTGACTCATCCTTTTTCTAGACGGGAGAGAGCACTGACCAGAGCAATATGTGGAGAACTATGGCATAATGCTATTTGAAGACCATCATAGGGCTGTTGGCTGTCAAATGAGGAGACAAATTTTCTCCTATGCGTTACACTCTTTTGGTGGGTAACACACTCCATTATTGGCTATGTCACTATTGAACTCATCTGCCACAACCCTAGTAAAAATGTACCCTTCATTCAAGCTAAAGCCACTAATGAGGCATGTAAATCTTCCTACCTCATTTCAACACATGGTTAGCTAATTGCATCAAAGCCAAAGGTTGTTGATTTGTGAAACAACCAGGTGGATGGATTTGGATCCACTAGTAGCACCAAGCACTAGTACTAATGCCCTTGGAGGACTGAAGTAGAGCTAGAGGAGGAGGCAGATAGTGCTATTGATGATGAGGATTCCAATACAAGGGATGATTTTGATGATGTGTAGTTATTTGGTTGTAGCATGATGTTTTTTGAACTCTAGAGCCCATTTAGAGCCTTAATGTATTTTGGTTCATGTATCGCACTTAGCACCATTTGTCTATATTTACACTTGAACGCTTTATGCATGAACAAACTTTGCATATTTGGTGTCTAATGGTTTGGACTTATATTGGTGTACATGAATCATTGTAGGGGCCTCTTATGGAGGAGGGACCTAAGAGGTTATATTAGTAGGGGCAGGGGAGGATGATCCACAATTTTTGATGGGGGGGAGGAGCCTGATATGCCAGCCTCAACACAACCTTCTACATAGAATGAGACACCCACCAATGGTCATCCATCTCCAGCCACAGAGCTTCTTCTATGAGAGGACAAGCCATTCCTTTTCCTTTAAATAGGGTGTAGTGAATCGGTAGCTAGCTTCTAGATAGTCATTTCAGTTGAATCATGATGATGGCGAGATGCATTTATTATATATATAATGTAATTTTGTTATATATATAATGTAATTTTGAATTTAGTAGACATGAATGGATAATTATCACGATTTAGCATGAACAGTTGATGTTTGAACTTTGATTAATCATTTGGCATCCACTATGTCATATATATCAGTTTTTTTAATATTTATGTGTCAACATGTTTATTTGATGTTGCTGTTGGTTTATATGTTTAAAAAATTGAAAAAAATGAAGCTATTTGTATTTTTTAATGCTTGCTGCAATTTACTGATTTTTTCAGCGATATTTCAAATGCCAATGTTTTCAGACCCTAGGCAATTTTTTGCCGATGCCCATGTTTTCAACAATAGAAATTTCAATTGTTTGTGTTTTCGGTTCCCAATCAAGCTAATGGTTTTTCTTGATGCAGAGAGGCTATCATGGGAAAATTGCACTGGGCATCTAGCACATAGTGACAAAAGTGCCTTTTGTAGACCCGAGGTTGATAGCAGGACAACCGGGAAAAAGAGAGATTCCTCAATCTCAAACAGTAATCACATGTTGCAAGATCGGTTTCATATGAGTACAGATACATTGGAAAAGTCACGCGGATTTAAGGTGTTTGTCTTGCTTTCATTATCTTGTGATAAGTTCCTTTTAAATGCCTCTGAATACCAGAAATTCTTAAATGATTCCTAAAATATCTTCACCTTATTATGTCCCTTGTAAGCTTTCATACTTGTTTCTGAAATTAGATAGGCATTTTGTTACAATGAACTTTAGCATGCACTTCACATTTATTGGAACTTCTCCAATTGACATGTAACATTCTTTGTTTGTGTTTAATAAATCATAGATGTCTCGCTTGGGATTGAAGGATGACAAGAGGGGATGGCAGAGTGATATCCAAATAGCTTTAGATGATTTTCATCTGCCTATGCAGCCCCCAAGGCAAATGTCAAATTGTCTGACATCACTGCAGCCATCTATGCACAAGCCTGATTTGATGACATTGAATAAATGGGAACGTCCCGTTTTATTAAATAAAGCAGCATATGTTCATTCCCATCCCAGTCAGTTTAGAGGGTATCCTGACAAGAATTGTTCTAATTCATCTGGGGATAACTCTACTGTGATGTTGCCTCTTTCTAGGCCTGCAGCAGATGAAGGTTCTCGAACTGGAATACAAGTGCCTGGCCTAGCAAGTCTCATCACTAATGTACCAAGCTCAACTTCTGACAGAAGTACAAGTGCTGCAGGAGTTTCAACAGGCAGTGCCAAATACTTGTCTCGCAGTGGAGGGTCAGAGTCAACCATTGCGAAAAGGTAGAGTAGTTCAGAAACATTAACTCTTTAATGGATGATAAAGGAATGTCTAATCACATTGATTTTGGTGGAGGTCTGGAGTTATCTGTTCAACATGTTTCTTGCAGACAAAAGAGAGGTTAATACACATTGATAACTATGGAAGTAATCTCACTTTTAAGTTCTTTCCTTTTGGTGCATCTGGCCAGTCATCAGATTGCTGCTTCTCCAAGTCGTCAGTTGACAATATTTTACGGTGGACAGGCTCATGTTTTTGATGATGTTCCTCCTATCAAGGTCAGTACAATGCAGTCTGTGAAATTAAGATAGATATGTAGGCATGATAACATTTTGTTATTTTTTTATCCAACAAATACATTGCACAGCATATTTTTGCGTGTGGCAGAACTTATATTGCAGGAATTGGGGTGGGGCTTCTGATTTTGGAAAGTAAGCAAATGGCATCTCTTAGTTTCATTCAGTTGAAAGACAGCTTGGTTCATGATCATATTATCATTTAGTCCAGTAACGGTGTTAGAGCATTGCCATTCGTTTGTTAAATAATAAAATTATTAACCTTTCTGTTTTTTTTCACTTTAAAATCAGGCAGATGCCATTATGGCTCTTGCTGGATCAAATGGGCGGTCATGGTCAACTACTTATTCTCCTCGGCGTAGACCATCTGAGTGTGATGGTTCTCTCCCAGCACTCGAGAGAGAAAAGGGTGAAAAGAAGGATACAAGGAGTGTAAGAATTGGCCGGTGACGTCCACATCTCTTGGGCCATTGGCAACAAGGAAATGGTGCGATTGGTTTTTTAAACTTTTTCTCATTAAACTTTCTTTTCCTTGATTTTAATCTGCTTTACATATCTGAATAGAGGATTTTGTATGTAGGCTGTCTTCAAGGTTGCACAGAGTTATCCCGTCCGTATCTTGAAAAGGTAATGTTTGATACATTCTCTGATATACATTTATAAGGAATTAGATTGTAAGGTCTCCTCATTAGGTGATATTTAGTTTTATGTGACAACATTTCTGTTCATTTAACCAGGTTTGCTTTTTCTGTCTTTATGTTATCACAATTTCTAATAGGTTGGATGTTTATTAATGGGAAAGAATTATTATCCTTTTCTGAATTTATACTGGGAAGCATTCTATGGTCTCGGTCGGCCTTTGTTATCCTACTTACGTTATTAGTACGTTGTGCATATGATTAAAACAAGATATATTTGTACGAAACTTAGATTGGTATATGGCTTGTATATTTTGTAAATAATAGTTGCTCTTTGTTGGTCCTCCTTGATAATTTCAATGCATATTAATGTTGCACCATTATTTTGTAGCCATCTGTGCAATGAGTGATATTCTAGTTTATTTTCTTAACAAAAGAGTTTGTTAAAGCATGGTTTGAATTAGAGGTTGATTTGTTTGTTCAATCCAAAGAATGAAGCCATCAATATGCAATAAAGAATTTACGAGGCTTATCATTTAGTGCAGCCGAAAGATACAGTAAAGAACTTGTAATGTTTGTATTTTTATGATAGTTTGAATTAGAGGTTGATTTATATGTTCAGTCCAAATAATGAAGCCATCAATATGCTCCAAAGAATTTATGAAGCTCATCAATTAATGCTCCGAACTATACAGTAAATAACTTGTAATGTTTATAAGTAATATCACGTGGAATAGCATTCCTTGGAACATTCATTATAAGTATTTTCTCACTTTATAAGTATTTTCTTACTTTATGTTGAAATGTTTTTTGAGTAAATGGAACTCCATTTGGTTTAAATACTTGAGACAAACATTGCATTATAGTTTGTGAAAATAACCAAGAGCCGATTCTCCTCTTCAAAAGTAGGGAAAACGTAACATCGAACTTGGCGTTCACGTCATTGAACTTCTGCCGAAATTAGGATAGAGAGCATTGAAATTTGGTTGAAATTAGAGTTCAGATCATTGAGAGCAAGAAAATAGATTTAAGTTTTAATATACTGAGTGTATATGAGTGAATTGAGAGATAATAATCATAACTTAACCGCTACACACTTTTATGGAATTGTGCAAGGATTTATTAGTGGATGATTCAATTTCTTCAGTGAATCTACTAATCTGAAGGAACTTTATTTTCTAAATTGTTTGTTTCTTATATTTTACGGATTAGAAGTTGTACTTGGATTATGCAGTTCTGTCACCTTTCCCCCTTAAGAGTAATTCTTCTTGTATTTGAAAATTTTTCCCTGGAAATTGCATTACAGTCCAAATAGGGTATGTTGGTTTTAGGTTTGCTTATTTATTGAGACAAATACTAATAAGTGAAAGCCAAGATTGTTATCCTACATTATTAAGTCCATTCTCTCTTGGTAACATGCCTAATAAACTTGGTTTAATTTATTGCTAATGTATATTTCATACCTTGATTTCTGTATTTCTTAGGTATTTAGATGGACAAGGAAAGTTCATAAGGTGTATTTGAAATCTCATGAATTGTATTGTAATTCATAAGGCGGAGTATAAGTTGTTCTTGGATTATGCAGTTTTGCTACCTTTTCCTTAGAGTAATTCTTGTTGTATGCAGTTCTGTTACATTTTCCCCTTAGTGTAATTTTGTTGTATTTGAAAAAATTTACCAGTCCAATAGGGCATGTTGTCTTTAGGTTTGCTTATTTATTGAGACAGATACTAATAAGTGAAAGCCAAGATTGTTATCCTACATTATTAGGTCCATTCTCCCTTGCGAGCATGCCTAATCAACTTGGTTTAGTTTATTGCTAATGTATTTTACATACCCCGATTTCTGTATTTCTTAGGTATTTAGATGGAAACTTTGTGCCATTTATGTTCTATATCTCAATATCCATAAACATGTGCTTGTTTTTTACAGATGTATATTGGCATTCGACATTCGATGATGTGAATGAATTCCAGCCATATTTATATCATCTACATTCTTTTAAATATGAAAATGTTAATGAATCCCTTTATGACATTTACCTTATTTTAATTTTGAAATGTTAATGAAACCGTTTATGATGACTACTTTTGCATTTCTTAGAATGCCATTTACTTTCAATTCAATGTGAGGTGCTTGATCATGCCAGCACAATCAAGTTTATGGAGGTTAAATTAATCATGAGCTTATAAAAAATTCCATTTACATTCGATTCAGTTTGAGGTGCTTGATCATGGAGCACAATCAAGTTCATGGAGGACAACATAATCATGAGTTTATGTAGTATAAGCAAAGATTTCATCTATTCAGGTTGCTTCCTCAACCTCTTTTTTGAATTAGTTGATCATGTGGACAAGGGGAACTGTCCCACCTTCAACATTAGGGGTTCTCCCCAATGAAAAGTCCCAATTAGACCTCACACTGATTAGAATAGGGAACATGTTGAGATTCTTCTATGTAACTATTACTTATTATATGATTTAAATGAATAAATTCAAAGTTCTAAATGTAGTCCTAGAATTAACGAAACACTGCTATCCTATTCTAACGCCTAACAAGAATTTGAAAACAGAAATGAACATGAAATAAACAACCATTTCAACCATTAGATAAAAAATTAGTTTACTATTGAATAACAATAAAAAAAATGAAATCAACAGTCATCAAATCGTGTTAGCTTCATATTAATAACTAGTAACCATTTCATATTCACCAGTAGCAACAGATTAAATAACAATAGTAAGAAATAATTATCATTTACATGAGAATAGTCTATAATAAAAGTAAAAGTGTTATGGTCATTCCAGCATGAACAAGTGTGGGATTGTGCACACGACATACACATCAAAAGTAGTGTCCCAAAAGTGGCTAGTAATGGCTTTTCATTAATAATTCATAAAATAGTGTGCAAAGGTCCATAAGCAAAAACCTTTTCTCTACCAAGTTTATCTTATTAGTGCAAGAGAGGAGGGGGACTCATCATTTTCACTCGTTGTTGGCTATTTGTTTCTCTTTCTAGGTTGTTAGGGTTCCCTATCCAGTTGTCCTTTTTCAACCAGGGGTTTAATTCCTTTGTTTGTTCCAATTTCTTTGATGGTTTGATTCCCTTCATAGATATTCAATTAATTTCTTTGTTAAGCTATCCTTCTGTGTCACTTGGGGCTTGCTTTTTTTTCCTAGCTATCACAACTTGCATTTTTGTGCTGCTTGGTGGTTTCAATTTGTTTCGTTAGTTCAAAATCTCATAATTGTTTGAGTCTCTTTCTTAGTTGTTTGATTCTCTTTGTAACCATTGTAGGTTATTTGCTTGTTAGTGTGTCAAAAATGACACACATTGGTTGATTCATAACATTAGATCAATAATCTCATTGAACTGATACCTTTTTGATATTTTGAATGAAACTGGGTTATAAAAAGATTTTGTTCATTTTGCTTAAGTTCAAGTGTTTGTGCATTGGCTAGATGTTTGAACAATTTGAGGATCGAGATTGGTCTTAGAATGGGGACTAGGTCATATACAAGTTCAAATTGGGAGGCCTTGATTTGAGCAATCCAGGTTGATTGTAAACTTGGGGTAAGGGCTATGAGAAGGTGTGAATAGGTCTTGATTTAGCAATCGAGGATGCTTCGATATTAGGCCAAAAGCATTGGAAAATTCTTGAGAAAATTCCAGGTTTGGGGGAAGCACTCCAAAGGTTTGAGTAAGAATTCACATGACTTTGAACAAAATATTGAATGACCATGTTGATGGTGTGGGGACCCCTATTTGGCCATTGAGGAACATTGTGGAATTAGGGCATAGAGGAAACAAGCTTAGTGAATAGAAGGAACGAGTTTGAATAAATAAAAATAATGAAATAAATTGAGGAAGGAAATAAGCGAAACTCAATGGGGAATAAAGCTTAGGGAAGGAAAGAAACCATGTCAAAATAAGTGAGGAAATGATGAAATCTCATTCAATTTAACCATTTAAAAGGAATGAATATTGTAGTAAGGAAATGAGAAACCAAAGTAAATTATGCCCAAGAGAAGAAAGCTTGCTCAACAAGTGAAGTGGAGGGTATCCAAGTTATTCCCAAAACTTGGAGGGGTTGTTCAGGGCTCAATAAATGGTGACATACTAGGAAAATCATGAATCTTTGAATCATTACTCATTCAATCATGTTAATTATTAGGAAGCTGACTTAAAAAAAGAATACGTCATAATTTAAACAAATGATTTCTTTAGGTGTTTCCCTTGTAACATGAGTCCACAATACCCCAATTGCATAACTTTAGTGGTTTAACAACATCTCTTGAAAATAAGAAGTATGGAGTTGGTTCCCTTTAAAATTTCACTTGATGTTTCAGGTAACAATGATAATCATAGGGTTTTGTTTTGAATGAGGAAGAAGGTTTTGAGCATACAAGTTTTTTCACTTTCTTGTGGTGTTGTTCCATTTCTTGTGAGCATCCACAACTTTGGTGGAGTGACTTTGACATCATATATCTTTATTTCTTTCCAGTGAACATCCATAGCTTTAATAGAGATATCAACATTTCCTCACAAATGATTAAATTTCATTTTTCACTCCGTTTACCAAATTGAAAGTATATGTTCTAATAATGGTGGATGGGAGAACTAGTAGGTCTTTGCAATTAGGTGGGGATAATGCCTATTTTTAAGGAAAGGAATGGCCATGTCTAAATAATATGTCCCAAAAGATAATTTAATCTTAGATGTTCGAATGAAAACCCTTAATTTGGTGTGCTCCTTTAGTGTGAATGGATGGTATTTTCAAGTTCATTGAATCACCCCTTAAATATTTTTCAAGATCTTGCGGGACTTAGTTATCTGAGGAAGTCTCGTTTCACCATTGTTTTAAATTTTTGTATGTAGCATATGAAAATTATTTCCAAGTTTGTTTAAAAAATGGTTATGAAGTAAAATAAAAGATTAAAAGGCTAAGCAAATTTGTTTTGAATGAGGATGAAGGTTTTGAACATACAAGTTTTTTCACTTTCTTGTGGTGTTGTTCCATTTCCCTTGAGCATCCACAACTTTGGTGGAGTGCCTTTGACATCATATATCTTTATTTGTTTCCAGTGAACATCCATAGCTTTAATAGAGATATCAACATTTCCTCACAAATGATTAAATTTTATTTTTCAATCTGTTTACCAAATTAAAAGTATATGTTCTAATAATGGTGGATGGGAGAACTAGTAGGTCTTTGCAATTAGGTGGGGACAATGCCTATTTTTAAGGAAAGGAATGGCCATGTCTAAATAATATGTCCCAAAAGATAATTTAATCTTAGATGTTTGAATGAAAACCCTTAATTTGGTGTGCTCCTTTAGTGTGAATGGATGGTATTTTCAAGTTCATTGAATCACCCCTTAAATATTTTTCAAGATCTTTTGAGACTTAGTTATATGAGGAAGTGATGTTTCACCATTGTTTTAACTTTTTTTATGTAGCATATGAAAATTATTTCCAAGTTTGTTTAAAAAATGATTATGAAGTAAAATGAAAGATTAAAAGGCTAAGCAAATTTGTTTACTTTACAAGGCCTCACGTTTAATCCATCAAGGGATTTGCGAAAAAATTAACAAACAGATAGACCATGCAAGGTTCAAATTATTGCCAATAAAACCATATAAGTCAAAACCTTAGCGAAATATAAATTATTGAAAAAAGTGAGGGAGCAACTTTAAAAAGAAAAAGTTTGGTGTTTGATTCTAATTGTTGCATCTCCAGGGTTGGGACATCTCATCAGGGTTTTTGGTTTGTTAAGTTGGTCATCCTTTAATAAACAACTTATAGTATTTTCTTTGCTTCATCCAGTTGTGCCAAATAGATCACTTGGTTTGGGCACAAAGGGAATGAGGAAGTGAAAAGTACACAAATCTAAATAAAGTAATGCTTAGGCCAAGTTTAAAATCGTAAAAAAGGAAAAGAAATGATGATTAAAAAAGAAACTCAAATTGAAAGGTAAACTCGCTAAAAGGAAGCTTAGGCATACAGCAATTTTCTCAAAAATATAGTTGGGAAAAATAACATTTGAAATAATAAAATCAAGTTTGAATAGAAAAAAATTCCAGGGATGCAAACCATCAATCTTTAATGAGAAAAAAATTAATGGTAAGTAGAAGAAATCCCCCAAGAAAGAATGACAATAAAGCTACTATATATAGAAATCAATTTAGAAGCAAACATGAATCATCAAAAATTCAATTTATATGGGAAGCAAGGCAAATAAGCAGTTTGTTTATATTATTTAAATACTTGGTTGCCTTCATACTTCATATGGGATTTTCCAACGAAGTGGAAAATTGTTGAAGAAAATGTAACTAGGTTCGGTCTTCATAATGATATGATCTTTTTAATTGATGGAATAAAGAGATTAAATTATTTTTGTATATCTTGCTTCATGGGTTTCATGAGCAAGAAGTGTAATTAGGTCAAAGACTTCTTCTTGATGTCTTTAGGAGTGTCAAAGAGTCATGACATATGTAAAATCTCTTTAAGAGCTTTTGTAAATGTATACTAGTCTTCAACAATGTGTATCAACCCTCCAAGACCAAGAACAATCCCCCAAGAACAAGCACACTGAAGTCTTCAAGCTATACAACGAAGAAATCCTCGTGTCGGCTCCAAAATAAATTAAAAGGGAATTATTGAATAAATGGAAGTCATGTTGGCTTGGTTAAAATGACATGTCGGTTCATGGTTTACGTCGGCTCAAATAAATGATGCAAACCACTATAAATACCCATGAAGGGTCAGCACAAAAAATACAAGAAGAAATTCACATTTTTCTCTGAAATGTCGTGGGTGCAGAGGATCTGAAAAAATGTAGGATAGAACATGCAATCCCTTCCGTGATCATGGAGTAGATCCGCATTAGGGAAAGGAGAGTCTAACTGCACCTCGGATGGGTTTAAGGTGCAGGAAGACTAGCCCTCGAATGGAAGCAAGAAGATTGGTTTTCGCATGGAAGGAGGATGACCTCGCACTATAGGAAGACTGGCTCTTGGATGGCCTCGCATTACAGTAAGGCAACATATCAGGTCTACAGAGGGAATACATCACTGTAATCTTCACATGTCTCGGCATTACAGTGAGGAACACTCAGCCCTAGATCATGTACATCAATGCCTTCGTTACAACACTTACTCCATACACTGCCAATAGATAAGTCTCGACATATATATATATATCTATCTATATATATATATCTATATATATATATATATATATATCTATATATATATATATATATATATATCTATATATATATATCTATATATATATATATATATATATATATATATATATAGATATATATATATATATATATATATATATATATATTAGTCATATGGTCTTGTCATAATTATTACAGTACTGAAGATACAATCCTGACAACAGTAATCTCAGTATTCTTCACAGTCTTGGCATTAATAAAAGGGATAAGGAACTAGATCACTATCTCAGTCTTAAAGGATGTATTTATATGATAGTGAAAGACTGGTTGTCTCGGCATAAAAAGAATCACAGTACTGACATACTCTTTTGACATATGATTAGTAAGGTATGATGATGATCCTAGTACTCAAGGAAACATGGTGAGACTGTCATAATGAAAGCATAGAATAAAGAACACAGTGAGGATCTCAATAGATCTCAGTGATATGAGAAATAGGCAGCAGAAAGGACTTCATAGATGCAGCAATCATGAAGCAGTGATGGAGCAGAGGATTGATTTCTTGGTCTTGGAGAGGCAGATTATGTCAAGGATCATGGTCTTGGTATTCGTCAATGGAATCTCTATAAAAAGAATTTATGCATGGGTCTTCTTCTCCAAGAGGGAGAGGTTTTGGCCCTGGCAGAAAGCCAAACATTTGTGTTCTTGTCTCTTTTGTTTTGGTAGTAGTTTGATGAAGTAAACTCATACACTAATAATGAATGGAACAAAAAGCTAAGATAAATTGCTTAAATACTTCACAAATTGTTATCATGTAATGAAGAATCAACTTAATTATGCATGCCCTAGATTCTTCAACAAAAATCCCACTCATGAACTAAGTTTATACACACTAGGTGTTAATACAAACTCTAACTGGTTTTTTATAAATCAAAGCACAACCTTTTATTGTTTTACATAAAGAAAACTATCTCCACCAATTAGGAGGCATGATAACAAGAAATGGAAACCATAATAAAGTAATAGATCTAGTTAGAAATAAGACTATAACTAGTCATAAGAATGGAAAACTAACTCAACGATTCAATTCAAAAATCCACAATAATAATCTCCTAATAAATAATTGGAGGTGATAATACATATGCAAATGGTAGGGACTAGAATTCCTATCATTCCTCTCAACCATATAGCATTGGCCTTCAATGCTTTCAAGGGTGAGGGGAAGTGATTTTCTTAGTTGTTATGGAATAAGCATGATGCAGGTATTGACCCTTCTTAGTAATAAGGAAGGAAGTGGGAAATTCCACTCATGAGTCTAGTTCATACACACTAGGTGTTAATACAAACTTCAATTGTTTTTCTATTAATCAAAGCATAAGATCTTTATAGTTTTACATAAAGAAAACTACCTCCACAACTATTAAGGAAAAATCTTAAGAAATAACAACCATACTACCATAATAGATCTAGTTGGAGATAGTATATTCATTAGTCACAAGAATACGAAACTAACTCAAGAATCCATCACACAAATCCATAGTAACAATCTCCTAATAAACAATTGGAGATGATAATACATATGCAAATGGAAAGGAATAGAATCTATATCAATACTATTTGATTACTGATTAGTTATCCATTGGTGCTTCCAATTATCATGAATTAAGGCTCTTCATTAGATGCACATACCAAGTACAACATATTTTGCTCTTGGACTTGCAAAAATACTTGAATTAGAGGGGGTGGGTTATTGCTCCATTGGCTTCTTTCCTATAATGTGCATCTTATAAGATATCTTCAAATATTTTATTGACCAAGTTCTCTAGGTGTACTTCATTCAATGTTCCAAAATCACTTCTCAAATTTTGATTTATGCCCCCTTTGACACTAATCAACCAGTGGTACAATTCACTCTTTGTTAAACTCATCTTTTAAATGTGAGGTTTTGAAAAACTGAATGAAACACACAAAAATAAAACTTAACTCAAATCTACAACAAGCTTATGATATGATTTATAAAATGAATTCATCGACAAATCATCTGAGTGTCGTGATTTGAGCATGTTTCATATTTCCATAGGGGAAATCATTCCACTTTATAATGATTGTTTCTTCATTTGGAAATGTGTGAGAAATTTTGGGTCCTTTCTTTTGTTAGATTTGTGGGGTATTCTATAATAAGTTCCTACAAATAAGACATCCATCGGATAATGCCACGATAAGCAAAAAATGGCATGATAACAACAACTAATCAAACCATTGATACATCAATATAAATTTAGTCTATCCATTAGATTAGGTATACATTTTAGAGTTGGAATAACATTCTTTTCAACACAACAAAACAATATTAAAGAGCAAAGTTGAGCTAACACATCCATAATACATGAACATGGCTAATGGTGAAGCTTTATGACAAAATTTATCAATTAATATACTACTAGACTTATGTTTGTTTTCAAACAAGTTGGAGATTTGCTTTAACAAACCAACATTAGTATACTCCATTAAATACAGTGTTTGAATTCAATAGAATCCCACACCTATTTGAATGTTATTAACCTAATTTTGAGCTTACCGTTTACTATTGTAGGGCTAAGAGCAAAATAAGGCGAGCTATCTTCGTCAGACACACGTCCACACTTGGACCATAGGTTAAATTAAGAGAAAACCCATATTTAATTCAAATTTCAAATTTGGTTTTAGAGCATATTGGACCCTTTGTTATAAGAACTGGTTTATTTAATTAAGAATGTAAAACATCTATTTAGAAAGAAAGATTGAAATAGATAAATGGAAAATAATATCTATATATATATATATATATATATATATATATATATATATATATCTATATATATATATATATATATATATATATATATATATATAGATAGATAGATAGATAGATAGTGGAGCACTAGTAGAACATACCTCTCAGTGGCCTTAAGGACCAATGAGGTATATTCTATTAGTGATCCACTTTAAGTCCATGTGCTTTTTCCAATGCTCCAGGTCAATTCTTGTGATGCATTTTTAGTTGCCACACTATCTGAACCATTATTGAAAACCTAACATCCTTTCCATTAGCATGCTAGCAACTCCTTGCTTGGCTTAAATCACATCCATTGATTTCCACACTCATTGCATTTTTCTATTGGTTTAGGTTCATCTTTCATGGCCTACATCTACTTGTGCATTTAGTTTGCACATAGTAGTGCATCAGGGACCTAATCACCCATGCATTAGTGTTCTTTCATCACCATCATTATCCAAAACCTAGACCTTAGTGTTTTGGAACTCATCTTGGTCATCATTAGAGATATTTTTTGTAGCATTTGTAGCCATGTGACCAGGTGCTACCTTGTGGCCATCAATCATTCTCCACATCAAGATTATCCTCCTCATCCTCTTGCTCAAAGACATCTAATAGGAGTGCCATGAGTGTTTTTGATCACATGACTAAAAATGAATGCCAACTTTACTGTATGAGATGAAAATTCTTTTCCACCCACACTATACATATTGTTTCCCATCCATGAGCTATTGGCCTTCAGAATTTTCACCCTTTAAATCATCATATGAGAATTGTTGAAACCTTGGTGTCCTCAATTAAGTAAGAAAGACAACTACAAACCCATAGGAAACACCACAATGAGTTCCCAATGTCCAAAAGAAGTCACATACTATATCCATATTTGATATATTCTCAAGCCCTTGTATTTTTCTGGGTAGATTTAGTCTTAGCAATCTACCCATGTGTATTGCCTCAAAAAACTACTATTAAAAATAATGAATCACTCACCAAATCTTTATCACTACCACTATAAGGAAAATACTTTCTAGCGGAGGTTTTTGCGTAAGCCCCTATAAAAATAGCCCAAAAAATCCATTTGTAGCGGTCATTAGCAGAGGTGGGTGGGCAGATGTTTTTTGGATGGTGTGTCTACAATCTACAAACACACCAGTGCTTTACTATCCATACAAGCACCAGTGCTGCACAGAACATGGTGCACGGTGGAAAATTTATTTTTATAAAATAAAAAAGATGGTGTGCTAAATAACACAATGCACCAGTGCTTGAACAATTGATAGCACCGATAAAATGTTTTGTTGGTGCTATATACACCTGCAACACCAGTGCCCTTCATGTAGTAAAACACCTCGGTGCAACACCTTATTATGTGTCCTTATCACTTATTTTTACCAAACTTTTTTATATAATATATTCTTGTTAGAATTGCGATAATACTCATCGTGCTGATTGAAAAATATTTAAAAAAAATCAAAACCTAAAAAAATTCGATTACTTTTTTTTTAAAATATTCAAATCAATTTAAATTTAATTTTCAACTTGGAATCGTGGAATAATATTATTGTGACACCGACAACGTCCTCCAAATTTGAACAATTTGTTGAATATTATTGTCAAGCCACGACGATGTTCAAGCCACGACAATGTCCTCACATTTTCCTCTACTACAGACCAGACAATTGTCACTATTACTTGTGTTGTATCAGATATTTGACTGATGTAGTTATTTGACTTGTTTATATATATATATATATATATATATATATCTATATATGGTGCTTTTTTTTCCCATGTTTATGTGCTTAATTTATATGTTGGTATTGATGTGTATATTGTTAGGTCATGTTAGATATGTTCATTTAATGTGCTTGCAGATAGATGTATATGTGATAGAAGTTATTTGACATGAGATGTATATGAATTTGAGGATGTGTATGGTGATGATGGTAGATTACAATGTTTGTGTTTTATTAGATGTGATCACAATGATGATGATTTGTTAGATTATTAGATTTGTGTGCTAGTTAATGACGTTTATATGTGCTAGAGGTGTATATAATTAGATGATGGTAGTGAATTCGAATGTGTATTTTAGATGATCATTATGTTTGACGTTAGATGGTTATCATCACGATGTTTATTTTTATGAAATAATATTTATTATAGACTGTATTGGTGAACTTATATCAAACTTTTATATATGAAGTTGCATGCAAAACAACTTACTTTAAAAAAAATGCAAAGATATTTTTATAAATTAAAAAGTTCAGTATGGTTGAAACTATGATTGTAAAATTACGATAAATATTATTCTATTGCTTAGATAGTTTATTGATATCCAATCTAACTTAATTAGTAAAATATTTCAATACTCACAAGGAAAAAATAATTAAAGGTAAAATAATTTTATACATGCATAAGACCTCCTTTTAATTTACTTAATGTTGCAAGAACTGCAATTTAAATATAGTAAACATGACTTTACCTAGCATGTCAAGAATTTAATCTTACATATTAATACACAATTTTTTAATTGTTAAAAGTCCTCATAGTGTTATAGACATTTTTGTGCCTTACAGCATGAAGCATGAAATGTCCATAATCTAAGGGATCCAAAGTCCCTAAACATGTTGTTCCTACCCCTAGAGGAACAAGGTCAGCAAACCACAGCACTGAATATCAGTTCTCCACCTGAAAACACTCAAAAACAAGCAAATTCTGGATCATGTCAACTACTCCACTGAGCATCTGCGCTGAATGTCAAGTGCTCCACTCTGTACCTGCGCTGAATGTCAACTGCAAAGAAGGCCACCTGCGCTGAGCGTACTTGGACAAGTGGCACAGTCATTCCTCAAGGTGTCAGCGCCCAGGAAGCTTCCAAAATGACACTTGGATCAAGGAATTCGCCTGGTGATGAGTAAGAGGATTTAGATCTCCAAGTGGAAGCAAGAACCTCCAAGTGGACTCAAGAACTGAAGAATAACTGAAGTGAGAGAGGACACTAGTCAGCTTCATGCCAGCCTCAAGCTGACTCATCCTTTCTCCAAAACTCCTATATATAGAGCTCTCTCATGAGGTCTAGGGAGGCTGGAATCTTGTGAATGTAAGGAAGTGCTGTTGGTTTGAGTTTAGAGCTATTGGGTGATTTGCTTTGAAGGAGGTGAAGAGGAGATTTCTTTCTGCTGGGAAGGTGATGCTGGATTGGGCCTCTTATGGTTGTATCACTTCCTGAACTTTACTTCTTCCATTAATAAAGCATTTGAGGTTCTTCTATATGCATGTGTCTCAATGATGTATTGTCATACTTGTGTATTTGATTTATTCTAATCCTTGAATCAATTATGAATGTATGCTTCTTGTAGTTTCCCTCTCTTGCTATTTCGCAGGATCTTGGTGTAGCTGGGCCAGTGAAAGAGCAAGGAGCTGGGAGCAAGCAGCAAGGAGAGAAGATTGGATCAACCATTAGCGAAAGATATCGATTAGTGGATCTCTTTCTCCCCTATTTTACTTTCATAAAGAAGAAATCTTAGATAGCTTTGCTTCGATTGTTGCTGAGGTACTATCACCCTTAGAGTGGGATAGGGTCATTCCGTATTGGATACTTTTCCCTACAACAAATTGGCGACTCCGCTGGGGATCGTATCTTGTTTGGTTGTTTGTGTTTTTTGCTATTCATTTCCTAAACACAGGGAGTACCGAATCGAACTGCATTTGGATCTTTCAAATGCAAAGTAGAGGGCAGCTACTCTAGCTCAGTTTCTGGGCATGTTTATGATTTGAAGAGCTGATCCACAAGGACTCTGAACAGCTCTTAGTGATAGCTTTTCATCCTCCTAATTACCCTTTAGTGTGTACTTGATTGATAGCTTTTGATTTGGCCAAAAACTGTGAATTTTTGAGCAATCTGTGACCCGGAAACCAAGAGAAACGAGAGTTTCTCTCTTCATTGCAGGCACTGTGAAGGCAATCTGCATTTCATCGCAGGTCCCGAAGGGGCTACCTGCGCTGAATGTCAAACTGACAGTGTACTACCTGCGCTGAACCAGTTTTGCCTTGTGCTACTGGGGTTCCCTGCTGTTCATTGCCCTGTTTTCATCCTTGTTTTTGCAGCCTGTTGTCAGTCAATGTACCTATCTGAAACCATCTTTCCTTGCCACTATTCCGCCTCGGTTGTATAAAGAAACTGTATTTGTTCTTTGTGTATTTCTTACATCATTTGCAGTTTCCCATAACGAAAAGTGAACTAGTCTTGCTGTGGCCTCTTAGATCTAGACCTGTGATAAGTGTCGTATTGATCTTAAGAGTTAGTTTGTTTGCTGTTCATAGCTGATTGAGCTTTTGCTTTCGTCATATGGTTTGAATTTATGTATTTCTAGTGTTGAAACAAGTAAACCTTAAGGTGTCTTTTGATTTTGGACAAAGCTTGTTTGCTTTCACTTGAAATTGGATTCGAAATTATACAACAGCTTTCTTTTTGTAATACATCAACATTAAGAAAGAGAAAAGAAATACCTGCATTGTGCATGTGCATTTTGACAATTTGCATGTTGATTTAGAGAAAAGTGCATTAGTGTGTGCTCTATGATCTGTGTGAAAAGATGATGTCTTTCTTTTCCCTCAGTAGTTAAGATTTTCAAAGTTGAAAGATTGAAAAGCTTGCTTATCATCTTAGACTGCATTTAGGAAGTTGTATTATACATCTCGTGGTGATCCATAAAGGCAAACTGCTAAACAAGATCAACTTAAAATGGATTGAATTTACATAACAACGCTTTGAAACATAACGCAAACACATAGAGGTCTAAGCTAGAGACGTGTTCCGGCGTCGTTAAACGTGATATCTTAGCGTTGAGTGGTTGGGTGATTCCTCCACGGTGAAGCGATAAGTATCAATACGGACTTGTGCTCCCACGTACCGTCGTGTATATATTGGGAGACCCCTATAGGAACAAAGCCTTTATCCATAGGAAGCCGTGTCGGCCACCCTACTGATCGCAATGCAGTGAACACAGCATTCACGAAGATCGACCACTCGTACCGTAAAACGTATTCTGTGGTTTTGCGAAAGGTTTGGCACACCCTCTGCCTAGATCTCCAGAGCAGTTTCTTTTGGCCTTTTTCAAACTCTATAACTGAAAAAGTCCATCCGAGCATTTGTCACTTCGGGCTCGTTAAAACATCGAAGGAGACTAGAGTCATCTTTAGCTTTTTCTCGACTCTTAAAAAGTGAAAAAGCAAGTTGTGTCTAAAGCGTCGTTATAAAATTTATTTTAAACGGAACATAATCACCTCCTATTCCTGCGTTGATCTGTAGGTTGAGAACATGGAACGCCCCAACCAAGGAATTCCCCATGATGGAAATCCTAGTCCTTTCTCCTCTTGGGGAGAAGTTGGTGCGCCCCACATGGCCACATTGTCGCTTCCAGGATTGACAATTGGCCTGCCAATTTGGCTATTCTCAACCAATGTAGTTCAGAACACCACGGTTCCTGAACAGTCGAGTCAACAGTTAGATCAGTCTAGAGTTGCCCACCAGCCTTCTACTTCCTATAACTCTTCCTCCAATCCTTCATCTTCGCAAGGTAGAGCCGGCAAAAGCCAAGCTCCCATGGAGAAGAAGGAGAAGAAGAAAAGGGAGAAGAAGAAGAAGGAGCCTAAGGCGACTAGGGGCAAGCAAAAGACATTTGACAAAAATCCACACACAGCACAGACCGGGCCTAAATCGCCATGTGTCATATGTAGAGGAGACCACTTCCATAGAGATTGTCCCTGTATTCCCCGGATACTAAGGGACTGGTCCCCTCGTTTGCACAATTTGGGAGCATCAACCTCTGATAGCCATGTTGAATGCTTACCGTCAACCAGCGAAAGTGAAGGTTCAAGACAAAGAGGGGGAGTAAGATCCCCCTGCAGACTGTGTGAAGGCGATCACGCCATCCACCGTTGTCCCTTCTTAGACGAAGCGAAGAGAGTTTTGGAAGATCGTCCGGTTTCACCGTTGAGACTTCCTCCTGGATACAAAAAACTCGTGCCAAGTCCTTCGTTGGTTGAGAACACAGCTGGCCCACTCAAGTGGTCGGCTGAAGCGTTAGTCACTGAAAATGAACCTACTGAATCCAGACCGGACGAAAGTCCAAAGGTCGAAACGGCAGTTGACCCGGTTCTCCCTTCAGAAGTTTCATCTTCAAATGACACCGTCACTGAAGACTCATCTTCAAATGACACCCTCACTGAAGAGAATAAGGATGACACCATCCAGATTCTTTTCATCAACACAGACTCTGATGAGCATCAGGGCAATGCGCCCATTCCTTTATCGCAGAAAGGAACATCGTCAGGGTCATATCCGGCCGTATATTCGGTCCCACCACCAAGCAACCTGGTTGTATCCTTTGATTGGAATCAACTAGGCAGACCCCGGTTGCCAGCCAGTATACCATTCAGAATCATAGTCCAAATATACAGAATGGTAATGGCTGGCACTATCATTGATGAAGGGGCATCTGTGAGTATCCTTTCCTCTATTGCTTGGAAAGCACTGGGTTCCCCGGCGCTTTTGCCTGAGATAAGAAATCTCTCAGGTTTTGATAAAGGAACCAGTCAACCATTAGGGATGCTCCCCAATGTGCCTATTACATTGAAAGGGAAGACCATTCAAATGAACGTGATGGTCGTTCAAGGACCCTTGGATTATAACCTACTCCTTGGACGAGACTATATATATTGCATGGGAGCGATAGTCTCCTCACTCTTTAGAGTAATGTGTTTTCCACACGAAGGAAGAATGGTCAAGCTCGTAGACCAACTTTCATTTCCGGGATCACGCATCGCAAATAGTCACATACCAACCCTGAATGGTCTATTCAATCAAGAAATGTCTCCACCCCCAGTCCTCCTTCCCGATGAGTGCGAGTGATTCGGAAAGATGGGACTGGAACCTAGGGGGCATGCATCCTGGTTTGCTTCGGGCAGAAAAAAACCCTGGGTATAAGGTAGAATTTCCGCGATAGAATATGACTAGTCCGTACCCCGTCTGTGGATGGAAGAGGGGTTGTTCTGGAATAGGATTCTTTTGTCAAAGTTACGTGTTTGACAACAGTCATTCACCCTTGTCTATTTCGGTAGACATTGCCGAGGAAGTGTTTTGTTTGAAAGATTAACGAAACAATCTTTGGGTAACCAGAAAGAGGCAAGCCTCCCTCAATAACACAAATGTTTTGTCTTTGAGTAGTGTTCTTCTCTTGTCGCAAGTAGCTGTTTTTAAAAATTGGGCTGACGAGAAGACAAGTATCGCGTAAGACCCGTTAAAAATAACGAGAAGACAAGTATCGTTAACATTACACTGGCAAGACGACAAGTAGTTGTGAACACCCAAAGAAAAACAGAGGTGGGAAGGAGGAGGGGCAGCGTTGAAATTGTATTTTATACCTGGGGGCATGCAAACCTTTTGGAGTACAAGCTAAGAGCGGTTATTTATCTATTTTTGGGATTAGCCGTTTCCGAACTTGCATAAAGAAAGGATATGGAGTAAAGCTTAGTGAAGATGAAACTCCTTAAAAAATAGAGATCTCACAGGGGACATTTCTTATCTTATGACTGGTATATCGAGCAGTTTTAGCATAAAGTTCATGCTCATTAAAAAATAAACGCAAGATCCGATCAGTTTTAACGCGGTCTTCATGCTCGTTAAAAAATAAATAAAAGCAGTGAGCAATGTTTCCCCCAGAGTTTAAGCTCATTTTTAAATAAAAAATGAACCTATTTTCCGGTAAATAACCTCTGTGATCGTAAATTTATCAGCCATAAAAGCCTTGGTCGTGTTTGCACCTGCCACCTCCACCGTCATTTGGCCGATCGTTCACCTCCATATGATTGTTTACCCATTTTGAGGAACAGCTGCGAAGAGTGATTTCACTTAGCCATCCTTGTGACACTGCCGTGATTGGAAAATTCCAACCTGTACCTGGAATCTGCTGCTATCCCTGTTTATCACTCGTTCCTCAAAAGACGAGTCTTCTTTAAGCTCTTTTCAACTGACTCGTAAAATATGAAAAGTTTGCCGAGTTTTGGCCTTCCAGCTCGTTAAAAGGACCGGAAGAGCTATCCCTCCTCTAGATTTTAATCTTTTTGGACCTGAGGGATTATTGCACAAAAAGGTCGAGCGCTTGTTTTATTCGGCTCGTTAAAGTTATCGAAAACTCATCCCTTCTGTATTATTTTACACTTTTTCGGACTTAAGGGATTAGATGACGAAAAAGGAATTTTGGAGTTAACTTTCTGTGCCTTTTCAGACTCTCTAAAAATGAAAAGGACCGAGTTTTCCTTGTCGTTAGACTCGTTAAAATGATTAAATAGCGACAAACTTGTCTTTAGACGAGAACGAGTTTCCCTATCGCTAGGCTCGTTAAAACATAGCGATGGGCTTGCCCGAAGGGCAGGTTATAGAACAAGCATATGTTATCCTCCTCAAGCTTGACAAAAATAAAGAGGTACTGGTCAGAAATGACTAGGGAAAAATTGGGAGAATCTCAAAGCTTTAATGGTAGCAAGTCGCTCTTGAACATGACACTTTTCCTCCGTACCACATCGAGTTGGGTTGTTTCATTCATCGGTCTCATCACCATGGTCTCGCCAAACCATCCATTTGGGGTAATGCTACCGATCCATCGCATCAGTGTCGTTATATGTTCAAGAGATGTCGTTCAGAAAGAGTCAACCGTGTCCCATCCACTGCCATACATTATCCTTCATCCATTCATGACCGCCACCTTGAATCATATGTCACAGATTGTTTTCACTTCCACTAAAATCATTAGCTCCGTTCCGTGTCACTGATGTGGGATTCATTAAGGCCCTCCTTTGACGGATCGCTTCTTGTCGACTTCAGCTCATTATCCAAGAAGTTGATCTAGGAACAACCCCCTCAGTACTTTGAAGCTTGCATGCCTCAATGGCAAGTTTCTCACTTCCGGCGACAGGTATACATCAATGACCTTCGACCGAAAGATTTTACGTGGTGTTCGACGCCAAGTCCTTTATTCACACCACGTGAATTGTACTGCAGTACCTTGAGGGTCATTATCATTATCGGTGATTCCTCTCGCGCTTGTTAACGGTTTACATCATTGGTCGGTAATCAAGCGATGTCTTTCCATGTTCGACTTCAGTGCAATTCTCACATGGATCGACTTGTACTTAGAGTGAAGATCGAACGAGTTTGAAGACCCCGGATCTAGTTTCATCCATCCGGGCTGCGATATATATTCAGGAAATATAAAGAAATTTGACATGTACATCATTGCAGCAGATGATCATCCTACTCAAAGGATGATAATTTCAGCAGAGAATTATCAGTCTACCATCAGACGATCGTCTGTTCTATGTACCAAAATGAATTTATAAAGCTGAGCATGGGAATGCCCGCCTCAGCTAGATCATGAAAGCAGAATGAAAAATAATGTATTGTATTGTATTTTATTACAGGTCACTTCTCAGCGATTGAATGAACTTCGGATCCTCCGGATAAAGCATTTCACCCGATAAACGACCTCATACTTTAGGGGGCAACTGTTATAGACATTTTTGTGCCTTACAGCATGAAGCATGAAATGTCCATAATCTAAGGGATCCAAAGTCCCTAAACATGTTGTTCCTACCCCTAGAGGAACAAGGTCAGCAAACCACAGCACTGAATATCAGTTCTCCACCTGAAAACACTAAAAAACAAGCAAATTCTGGATCATGTCAACTACTCCACTGAGCATCTGCGCTGAATGTCAAGTGCTCCACTCTGTACCTGCGCTGAATGTCAACTGCAAAGAAGGCCACCTGCGCTGAGCGTACTTGGACAAGTGGCACAGTCATTCCTCAAGGTGTCAGCGCCCAGGAAGCTTCCAAAATGACACTTGGATCAAGGAATTCGCCTGGTGATGAGTAAGAGGATCTAGATCTCCAAGTGGAAGCAAGAACCTCCAAGTGGACTCAAGAACTGAAGAATAACTGAAGTGAGAGAGGACACTAGTCAGCTTCATGCCATCCTCAAGCTGACTCATCCTTTCTCCAAAACTCCTATATATAGAGCTCTCTCATGAGGTCTAGGGAGGCTGGAATCTTGTGAATGTAAGGAAGTGCTGTTGGTTTGAGTTTAGAGCTATTGGGTGATTTGCTTTGAAGGAGGTGAAGAGGAGATTTCTTTCTGCTGGGAAGGTGATGCTGGATTGGGCCTCTTATGGTTGTATCACTTCATGAACTTTACTTCTTCCATTAATAAAGCATTTGAGGTTCTTCTATATGCATGTGTCTCAATGATGTATTGTCATACTTGTGTATTTGATTTATTCTAATCCTTGAATCAATTATGAATGTATGCTTCTTGTAGTTTCCCTCTCTTGCTATTTCGCAGGATCTTGGTGTAGCTGGGCCAGTGAAAGAGCAAGGAGCTGGGAGCAAGCAGCAAGGAGAGAAGATTGGATCAACCATTAGCGAAAGATATCGGTTAGTGGATCTCTTTCTCCCCTATTTTACTTTCATAAAGAAGAAATCTTAGATAGCTTTGCTTCGATTGTTGCTGAGGTACTATCACCCTTAGAGTGGGATAGGGTCATTCCGTATTGGATACTTTTCCCTACAACACATAGAGTTATCACTACATGATGATTTATATTGATTTTGAACTAAACAAGAAGAAAAAACATGTGAATTGATTAATAAACCAATAAGTATCTAAATAAAGACTAGATCTTCAATGTTATTTCTAAGTTCACTATTTTCATCTCATTTTCCAATTTGAGAAGGATTGTGACCTTGAATCCTTATCATCATAGATATTGTCCATAATTGGAAATACTTATTTTTAAGTGTAAAAATGTTTACACTACAAAAAAATGTCTAAAAACGTTTGTGAATGTTACCAATTATATTTTAAAATTCCATCAAGACGAATAAAAAAATAATATAATTATCGAAATAAAGAAAACAAAAACATACAACAATAGTATAAATGATGAAATAACACAAGTACATATCACTCTCTATTGTTATCACCCTAATTATCTTCCTCGCTTGGCATGATAACACTGTTGTTCTCAAAAATATGTTTTGATCTAGGGTCGTGTCTTAATATGAACCACCAATCCCTATCCAACACATCTGAGTTAAAAAACACCTAGTTGCAGTATTTTGGGAAAACATAGGGCTCCCTATCTTCATGCTGCAAGTTAATAGATATCATCCCACTATCGTGATCTTCCTTCACATTATTCCGATCAAAGGTGTCCCACTACTTGCACCTAAAAATAACACATTGGAACGAAGAGAAGTCCACTTGAATAATCTCTTATATCTTTCCAAGGTAACCTAACATCCCTTGCATTAGGCTTTGATCGCAGTGGCTAGCATGAATAGATTGGTCAAACTCGACTTCCACTCCATAGTCTTCTGTCATGCATCCATCATTGACAACCTTCGTGTGAAAATGTCTATATGCCCACATAGATGGGAAAAAATGCACCTATAAAAAAGTGAAAAAATCACGGTGTCATGTTTCTAATAACCCAAACATAATTAAAATATAAAATATATATAGATGTTGATGGCATTAATGTGTTTTGTAGTGTTGCATATGTGTGGTAGATTGTCATTGATGTCAACTCGGTTTCTTGGGTTGTGGATGGTTGAGGTTTTTGATGATTGAGGTGATTATAGATGATGTGTAGATGGTCATTGGCATGTCTACTAGCCTTGAATAGCATGGAGATGTGATGGATGGTCCTTGGCATGTATACTAGCCTGTACTAGCTTGAGGTGTAGATGGTCCTATGCCATGATGAGTTGGATGATGGTATGTTGGTATGTTGCACTAGTTTGGACTCCCTCTCGTGATGATGATGGTATTTTTGATCATGTTACTGCATATAGATGTTGATGGCTGCTAAAGAGTTTAGAGTTGAGGAGCCTTGTTGATTAGGTCTCCATGTCCCAGATTAGGTCTCCCATCTTGACATGTTATACATTGGGCCTGAAGAGGATCTACATGTGTTTGGTGGATGCTTCAGATGGTTGTGCATGTGCTCGAGGATGTATGACAAGCATTGGAGCTGCATATTAATGGTAGGGATGTTGTAGAGAAGTTTGATGGCTCAGTTGCTTGGTATGGTTGATGGTTGGCATCCTAGTCAACCTAGTTTGACTTGGGATGATGATAGAGTTGTTGCAGTGACTTGGTGAAGTGTTGTAGAAGTGACAAAGACTTCCAGAGGTCCTATAGGGGTTTGTCAATCTCTGGAAGAAGTTGAGGCAAGTTCTGAGCTAAGGAAGCATGATTTTGAGTCTCGTTAGCCCTAGTCGCATGCACAAAGGCCTATGGGAGTGGTTTTAGGCTCCAGACGCTTGCAGGTCAGGATCAAGGGAGCAGTTATAGCTCAAGTTTCTCAGAGGACGTAGCTAAGGGTGTGACTAGGCTGTTTCACAAGTTTTGCTTCCCATTCCTTGCGTTGCTTGGCCAATTTTGGTGTTGTGGCGATATTATTGATCGGGAATTTTCGGTATATGGTCGAAAAAAGTTTGTGAGCCCTCTAAAAGTTGATCAAGGTTGAAGATATCAAAGGGCTAGTGGATTTAGTGATTGATTTGGTCATGAAGCCTTCCTCAACCAAATCTGATGCATGTGAACAAATTTGTTGAGTCTTCCATAAATTGTTGCATTTACTGAGTTAATCATCTTAGAAAGTGTTAAATAGAAAAAGGCTTTGAGTTCATTTTGTTGGTTGTGGTGAGAGTGTGAGACTATGCGATTGTGAGGGCATTGTGAGTGAGTAAAGATTTTTGCAACTACTCACATTGTATTGCAAAGATATTTCAGAGGTGTGTATGCAAAATTTAGTGCTGAATTGGGTTGCAGAATGGAGGAGAATTGAGTGCAATGTGTTGAGATTGTGGTGAGTATAAGAGAAGAAAAAACCCCTCTCCCGGAAAATAATTGATTCAAAATTGATGTGCAGAATGCTAGAGATGCTAGGTTGCTCATGTTGATCGAATTGAGATCCCAATATGAAATGTTGTGTAACATGGTTCACATCGAGGAAGTGAAGGTGTGGAGGCTTCAATAGAGACAATGATTTGGCGATTCATAGTAGGAATAGTTTTCCCCATCTAATAGGAGTTTTACAGTCCAATGGTGGTTGGGCAAGGATCGTTGGTCGTGGGAGCTTCCAACGGATGGTAGTCCATAGATCTGTGAGATAAACATATTTATGAATTGATAGATGCCAGAATACTGTAGAGGAAGCCAAGTCTTTTGGCTTATGGTTGTAAGCTAATCCATGTAAATTTGTTTAGCAGATTAATAGAAGATTTGAGCAGCACAACAATAGCAGGGTGGTTTTCTCCCGAAAGGGTTTCCACTAGAAATACTTGTGTTCTTGTGTGTGCATTCTTGTGTTTCTCATGTTGTTATGATTTCAGTTTATTGCTGCTAAATATGTTTTGATGATTCAATCTTGTGAATGTGCATGGATAATAGGAATTGAGGAAAAGTTTTGTAATTGGAGAAATTGTTGATAAATGTCATCACTACTGATTCAACCACACCCCCCCCCCCCAGTAGTGAATATATTTCCAACAATTGGTATAAAAGCTAGTAATCTTCTGTGAAGCTTGACTGCTTGGATAGTAGATCGTGGATCATGGCAAGAAACAAGAGGAGGATGTCTCAAAAGCTAAAAAATTTGAAGAAGGAAGAAAATCATTCCATTTCAAAAGAAGCTGCAAATTCTAAATCAGATATCTCATGAGGTAATATTTTGAAGGAATTTCTAAATTATAATTCTGATGATTCTTTTGAATTTGATAGTGATGATGAGAAGATCATTGTTGTCATTAAGGCTGAATATGAATCAACAATGGTTATAATCAAAGAGTTAGTTGCTTAAGTTGATAAACTAATAACTGCATGTAGAGATAATAAGGAATTGTTGCAAATTTGTGATGAGAAGGAGAAAAATCTCAAGGAGGAGCTCACTATCTTGAGAACCCAACTAGAGGATTAAAAAATAAGCGAAGAAATAATTTGCAACAAGAAAAAATAAAAGAAAGATTATGTTGAAGCACTCGAAAGTGTATTAGATAATTTGAGAAAGCAAATAGAAGAAAAAGACCAACAACTTGAAAAGATTAAGAGCAACATTGCAATGAATAAATTCATCTCTAATATTCAAAGAGGAGATGCATGTTTAGATGCAGGAAAGATTAACAAGATTGATTCAAATAAACCTACAATGAAATTTGTGAGCAACCAGGATAATATTGAAAAGAAGAGGTAATAATTTCATTAGCAGCAAAGAAGAGATTTGAAAGGAGCTTCTATACCAATAAGATCACATGCTCCTAGAGTTTATAGTAGCAGAATCCAAAGGAGAAATCAAAATTCATTTGCTCCATTGATGAACAAGATTAATTGTTTCAATTGCCATCAGTTTGGACATATAGAAACATTTTGTAGGAGAAATTTTGACACATCCATGCAACAGTTTGGACATCAAGTAATGAGATCATCCTTCAGGTATACAAGTTCATTTAATGGTTTATTTTATTCTTTTAACATTTTTGGGCATAAGGCCATTGATTGCAGATATAGTATGAGAAGATGGAGATCTAGCATGAGCAATAAAAGACCAGGTCCTTTGGCTTCTTATCTTGGTGATGTAGAATGTTTTATGTGTCACAACTTTGGACACATGGCCAAGGATTGCTTGATTCCTAAATCCATGAGACCATAAGCACAAAAGCAACAACCAAAAAGACATACACAATAAAGAAACCCACCAGGAGCTTTGTGGAAGAAAAAGGAAGAACAATTAGGAAGATGTTGTATTGCTCTTTGCTCACGTGATGAGGATAAAAAATGGTATATTGATAGTGGATGCTCTCATCACTTGTTAAGAGATAGGAGAAAATTTCACTTCCTTAAGAGAATCAAAAGTGGACATGTTATTTTTGAAGGAAGTGAACCAACAAGAGTATTGGGAAGTGGCAAGGCCAACCTTGGTGAAAAGAGGACCAATGCTGAAGATGTATGACTCATTGAGGGTCTTAAGCACAATATTCTAAGTGTGAGCCAAATGGTTGATGGAGGAAAGGAAGTGGTGCTCAAATCCAAGGGTTGCTTCATCAGGGAAGAAGGATCAAAGAGGGTAATTACTAGAGGAGTAAAGACCCCAGATAATATATATGTGTTGAAGGGAAGAGTTAAAAGTAAGAAGAGACGAAGAGAGTACTCTTCCTCATCTGATTAAAAGTATAAGAGATCAACACATATTGCAACCGCTCTTACATGATAGATCTTTTAGACTGCAAAATGGATGTGAAGCCTTCATAGGATCAGAGGGAGTATTTGGCACATCTTGTTTTTGCATGCAGTTAGTTTGTGGTGATTTTGATGCTTATCCTTTTGATTATGATTTCTTGATGATGGATTTATGCTACTGATGTTGTCTTTGTTAAGATGTGATCAGGAGGAGAGATGTCACATATTCAGGGGGAGCACTTTATATGCTTCCATGTTTTGATGACATTATGGCTTCTTGGAGGAGTTGTCTATGCATCTCATGCTATTTTCTCATTCGTTGCAAATGTTTATATTTTGATTATGCATGGGTTATATGATGCTTATATGAGTTGACATGCAGTTGGGTTGATGATGATTTTATGCATGTGATTGGTGCTATGGAGGTTAGTACGATGTTGGTGCATGTTGCTTATATTGATGATGGACGCATTTCATATTGATTCTGCTGCTACTTATGATGATGCCTATGATTTTGAGTATGGTTGTTGATGTGATGTTGATACTATCATTGCCTCATTGTTGCTATCATTTTTTTCTTATCTTCTAGAGGTTCATGCTCCATGCGATGGTTGTTGTTGCTACCATGTCCTAGTTGTAGAGAGATGATATGTTGGGTTGATTGACGTGATATGTTTCTACCTTATGATGATGTTGATATATGCTTTTGTTGGGCCACTATGTATCGTTATGGGCTACCGATTACTGATGTTGAAATATTGATTCGTGGTTGATATTTTGGAGAGGTTGATACATGTATCTTATGTGATTCATATTGAAATTATCATGCTTTCATAGAGAGAACATGTGGATGATCATATGCTCTATGTATTTTTATCATGACATTGTATTAGACATGTGTTGATGAGAGTACTTTTATGATAGTTGTGTATGAGAGAGTCTCATTCTTGTATGTGTCACAAATAGAGTTTTGAGCCATGGTTGGCATATGTTGCATAGTCAGTTATGAGAGTTGGTTCAACTATGTATTGGCTGTTAGTAGTGTTAGTATAACCATGTATTTCATGTATTATTTTTGTACACTCTCATACTTATGATGGAGAGACAATCTAGAGTCATGTATGCATTGAGAGAGAGTCTTGGTTCAGCCATATATGGGCTTATTAATGTAATTTTACAATCATGCATCATCATTTTGGTAGCCATGTAGTAGGCTTGTGAAGCCTTGTACTTTATTGCATGTCATTTGGTCATAGTCTTTGGTCCATGTGGAGTAGCCTCTTGCATGTGGCAAGGAGGCATTGACAACTATGTATATCAATGTATATTCAGCCATGGAGATGATTGTATTCTATGGAGCATGTATGGTGATAATTTTGTGACCTGTCATCATGGATTTACTACTACCATGACTACTTCATAGAGATGTTGCCTTGTTTATGGTGTTGTATGAGTTTTTTGCTGTTGGGGAATACATTATGGAGAGGTTATATTTGCTGCTATTGCTTTAGAGTTGGTTGGATTTTTTACTACTGCTGCTAGTAGATCACATTATATTGTTGCTGCTATGTAAGTGATATGATCTGCAGCTGTCATTGTGACATGGATTATGCTGATGTTGCTTCAGGGGAGAGAGTATGTGTTTTAGTATTTGTTGTTTCTAAGTGAAAGTTTATTGTTGCTGCTAGCAGGAGATGTATGTTGTTGCTCTAGTGTGTTGTTGTTTGGGCATAGCTTGTCTCCAGGGGGAGTTTAGTGCAATATCTTCCAGAGGAGTATTGTTGTATTTTAGTCTTGCACTCCATTGTTCATCACCTGCATATGATTGTGAGTAGAGTTTATGCTTTTGTTGATGGAGCCCCTTACATGTAGAGGAGTATATAACATTCGTCCTTGACATGTTTAGCCCTTTGCTATTATTGTAAAAGGGGGAGAATGTGATGATGTTGGATCAAATTCTCGTTTCAGCAGGGGTTGACATCAATGCCAAAGGGGGATATTGTTGGCATTGATGTGTGTTGTAGTGTTGCAGATGTGTGGTTGATTGTCATTGATGTCAACCTAGTTTCTTGGGTTGCAGATGGTTGAGGTGTTTGATGATTGAGGTGATTATGGATGATGTGTAGATGGTCCTTGGCATGTCTACTAGCCTAGACTAGCTTAAGGTGTAGATGGTCCTATGCCATGATGAATTGGATGATGGTATGTTGGTATGTTGCACTAGTTTGGAGGCCCTCTCATGATGATGATGATATGATGGCATGTTGCATTAGCTTGGATGCCTTCCATGGTGATGGTCTTCTTGATCATGTTACTGCATACATATGTTGATGGATGCTACATAGTTTAGAGTTGAGGAGCCTTGTTGACTAGGTATCGATGTCTCGAATTGGGTCTCCCATGTTGATATGTTATACATTGGGCTTGGAGAGGATCTACATGTGTTTTGTGGATGCTTCAGATGGTTGTGCAGGTGCTGGAGGATATCTGACAGGTATTGGAGCTGCATACTGATGGTAGGGATGTTGCAAAGAAGTTTGATGGCTCAATTGCTTAGTATGGTTGATGGTTGGCATCCTAGTTTGTTGAAGAATGTAGGGCATGCAGACATTAACTTGATTCTTCGTTACATGATAACAATTTGTGAAGTGTTAATGAAATTTTATCTTATCTTGATTGTTTACTTCATTATTAGCATGTGTAAGTTAATTTCGTCAACCTGCTATCAAACAAAGGATATAAGAATGCAAATAGTTGGCTATCTGCCAGGGCCAAAACCTCTCCCTCTTGGAGAGGAAAATCCATGCGTAAAATTCTTCTTATAGAGATTCCATTAACGAATACCAAGACCATGACCCTCGACAAACTCTCCCTCTCCAAGACCAATACATCAATCCACTTTCTTGAACACTGCTAAGATCATCATCTTGCTGCACCTCTGAGATCACTATTGTATCTTCAAGAGCTTTGTCACTACTGCAAGGTTGATGAGAGCATTATACACCATGACTGTTCCTTGAGGCTAAGATGATTTCTGTACCTTGAGATCATAATTGCACCTTACTGCATTGTAAGATTATGATCCTTGTCTCTTGCCTTTGATGAGTTTGACACTCCTCACAGTGGTGATCACTGTTTCTTTTATCACTGCATTATACTCTAAGTCACTGTCATAAGGATATCACTGAGATCTCTATACTAGGACTGCTGTGTGAGATCCATCAACATAGTTTCATTTTCTGAGATCTCCTTTTTCTAATCGTGATCCTTACAGGTATGCCAAAGTCATTAGTTGTGCTATTTTGATGTGTCTATGCAGATCCAAATACTAATAAAAAATGCTGAGATGAGATAGTGACATGTCCAGACTATAAACATTCTTTGCTGCCATTCTCCATGTGAAGATACTTTTAGATCATAGGTATGCCGAGACCGCAGTTTACTGTGATGACATAATTCATTGCTCCATGCATCAAGGTTGTGATTGCACCTAAAACCCAAACTAGGTGTAGTCAAAACCTACTGCGACTCTTCTCTTTATAACTGCAGCTCCCTCTTCATGACTGCAGCTATCTCTTCATGACTGCAGCTATGTCTGCGACCCCTCTTCATGACTGCGGCTAAGATTTTGGGTTCTATCCTACTTCATTAGGCCGAGGTCAAGACTGTACCTAAACCCCAAACGAGGTGCAGTCAAGCCCTAACTGCGGCTCTGCTCCTCCACACGAAATTTCAGAGCCTTCTAAAATTTTCTTGTATGTTTTTCATTGACCCTTCATGGGTATTTATAGTGGTCATCCCATATATGCAAGCCGACATGAACTTTCGAACTGACGTGACCCTTTCTTCAAGCCGACATATCATATATTTATTTATTTAATTCATTTTGGAGCTGACGTTACATTCCTATGTTGTTTTTCTTACAAATTTTGGTGAGCTTGCTATTAGAGGATTCTTCTTGATCTTGGAGGGTTTGTTTGACACCAATACATTTTACATAGGCTCTTAAAGAGCTTCTCCATTCATGACATGACTCTTTGACATATAAAAAAAATCCTAAAGAAATCAAGAAGAAGTCTTTGACCTAGTTACACTTCTTGCTCATGAAACCCATGTAGCAAGATTACAAAGATATTTTTTTCCTTTTATTACATCAAATACAAAGATCATGTCATTATGAAGACCAAACCTAGTTACACTTTCTTCAACATAGTCAACCTAGTTTGAGTTGGGATGATGATGGAGTTTTTGCAATGACTTGGTGAAGTGTTGCAGAAGTGTTAAAGACTTCCAAAGGTCCTACAAAGGCTTGTCAAGCTTTGGAATAATTTGAGGCAAGTTCTGAGCCGAGGAATCATGATTTTGAGTCTCCTTAGCCCTAGTCACATGCACAAAGGCCTATGGGAGTGGTTTCAGGCTCCATTCGCTTGCAGTTCAAGCTCAAGGGAGCGGTTATAACTCTAGTCGCTCAGAGGACAATGGTAAGGGTGCGACTAGGCTGTTTCATGAGTTTTTCTCTGCATTCCTCGCGTTTCTCAGCCAATTTTGGTGTTGTGGCGATGTTATTGATCGAAAATTTTTAGTGTATGGTTGGAAAAATTTTGTGGGTCCTCTAAAAGATGATCAAGGTTGAATATATCAAAGGACTAGTGGAGTTAGTGATTGATTTGTTAAATAAGCCTTCCTGACCCAAATTTGAAGCATGTGAACAAATTTGTTGAGTATTCCATAACTTGTTTCATTTACTAAGTTAATCATCTCAGAAAATGTTAAATAAAAGAAGGCTTTGAGTTCATTTTGTTGGATGTGGTGAGAGTATGAGACTATGTCATTATGAGGGAATTGTGAGTGAGTAGAGATTGTTGCAACTACTCACATTGTATTGCAGAGATATTTCAGAGGTGTGTATGCAGAATTTAGTGGTGAATGGGCTGCACAATGGAGAATAATTGAGTGTAGTGTGTTGGGATTATGGTGAGTAGAAGAGAAGAAAAAATCCTTCTTCAGGAAAATGATTGATTCAGAATTGATGTGCAGAATGATAGAGCTGTTGGGTTGTTCATGCTGAGTGAATTGAGAACCCAGTATGAAATATTGTGACATGGTTCACATGGAGGAAGTGAAGGTGTGGAGGCTTCGATAGAGACAATGTTTTAGCGATTCATAGTAGGAATAGTTTTCTCCATCTAATAGGAGTTGGATAGTCCAATGGTGGTTAGGTGAGGATCGTTGGTCGTGGGAGATTCCAATAGATGGTAGTCCGTAGATCCGTGAGAGAAACATATTTTCGAATTGATAGATGCCAACATTTTGTAAAGGAAGCCAAGTCTTCCAGATTATGTTTGTAAGATAATCCATGTAATTTTTTTCAGCAGATTAATAGAAGATTTCAGCAGCGCAGCAACAACAATGTGGTTTTCTTCCGAAAGGGTTTCCACCAGAAATACTTGTGTTCTTGTGTGTGTATGCTTGTGTTTATCATGGTGATTTATCATGTTGTTATGATTTCATTTTATTGTTGCTAATATGTTTTGATGAGATAATCTTGTGAATGTGCATGGATAATAGACTTTGAGGAAAAAGTTTTATATTTGGAGAAATTGTTGATAAAGGCCATCACTATTGATTCAGTCCCCCCCCAGTAGTGAATATATTTCCAACAAATGTTAAAATTCAAAGGTGTAGTATGAAATTAATGTTGGACATTGGATAAACCAACGCTCTCCATGTGTTTAGTGACATGTGCTTGACCGCCTCTCATGGATCCATTAACTCTGGCAATGCGTCTGTTTACGAACACATGTAGGTTTTGGTGTAAATACAATTGTGATTCCAATAAGTGGTATTAGAGACAAAGGTCTCAAGTTCAAATCATACCTGGCTCGCATTGGGGGGGAGATTGTTGGAAATTAGATAAACCAATGCTCCTCATGTGTTTCGTGACGTGTGCTTGACCGCCTCTCGTGGATCCATTTAACTCTGGCGAAGCGTCCGTTTACTAACACCTGCAGGTTTTGGTGTAACAACAATCATGAGTCCAATAGTTAAAATCGTATAGAAGGAGATTATAATTATTGAATTTCTACACTCAATCCCTATGTTTAGCACATCCTCTTCAACATGCAGGTAACAACCAGATACACCATATTTCTCTCTGACTTGATCAACAACCCAACTGTTAAGGCATGTCATTGGCATATTTTCTTTTAAATGATCAGGATAAGGTACACTTCTACCATTCAATAGTTTGAATTATTTCCTGTCAATATCCCATTTCCTCCTCTTTTGTTCATACATGCAACCCACGATTGTGTTGCTTCCATATTGTAAAGAATGAATTTGTTGATGGCTTCAATTTCTGAATTTATTGATGAAATCAAACCAACATATATAGTACGTATGAGATCAAAATATGCATTAATATGAAGTAAAATGTGAATAGTTATTGTGTAATAATTTGACAAATGATAAGCCTACACTTCTTCTTTATCATGCGCCTTTCCATTCAGTTTGAGAAGCTCCCCTTCTCTTTTGTCTTCATCCCTTTCGTCATCCCAAATTGCCACACCTGGTGTGTTTTCAATCTGCTTGATGTACTTACTATCATAATAGAAAGAATCATATGATATATACCCCTCTGCCATAGACCCCTTGAGTTTTTCCCTTTGTCTAACAAAACCTTTTAATTTCTTCATGTACCTCTCTAAGAAGAACATATAACGAAAAAAAACCACCCCAACTAATTCAACATCATATAATGGGTGAATTAGAAGATGAGCCTGCAAGTCCATGAAACTCATCGACAGTTCCTTCTCAAACATACAAACAATCTCAGCTATCTCTTGACACCACCATGGAATGCTATCCATATGAATATGCTTTGATGTAATCCAATATACAAATGCAGATAATTTAGATATGGCACATTACAGGTCTTGGGGGAAGTCATGGTTCACACACCCATACACGATAAAAGGATAATGACACTGCAAAGTAAATAGTACATTATACAAAAATTAATTATAAAATATCCCATTACAAAAAAATAAAAAAATAATAAAATCATGTTTTTGACATATGTACTCTTGGAAGGTTCAATTGGTCATGCGATTCCAACCCCAATAAACGGTCTTCCATAGTGAAGTAGCACTGTAGTGAAGACCCATATAAAGAAGGCACCCTCACACTCATTATAACTTCCTTTTCAAAGAAAGATCATATTTCTTTAAAATCCATGGGACATCACCTTCTTTGAAAGACCAAGAGGGGACAACCTCTCCTCAAGTTTCTTGTCTTTTCCAACAATTTCATTTTAGCTTTTAAAGAAATGAGATCTCTCCTAAAAACCAATGTGTCACTTTTTTTCGATGATATGTGCCTCCATAAAGAAGATGAAACATTTTTAAATATATGCATGGGATCTAGTAAGTAGGAAACCTTAAGATGCTCCCAATATGGGAGCTCATAAAAGACAATTTTCCTTTTCATCCCAATGGGAAATTTCTCAACATAGGTGTCAAATAATTCTAGATCATTGAACATAGGCTCCCCATTTGAATCGAAAATTTCTGGAAACTCCTCCTTCTCTCTCTCATATGCTCTAAGCCATTCAACTAGTTTCATTATTGCAGGCCTTTGGGTTCTCTCTGGTTTACCATTGAAAGTGGATATTGCTTTTCTGTAAGGGTGTTCTTCTGGGATGAATACCCTGGAGAAGTCATACACTGGATTTCATAGGTGGTCAGACCACCTATCCTTCAGAGAAGGTCCACAACATTTACATCCATGATGCCCATTTTTTACAAGACTTGTGAAATTATTGTATACAGGCCAACATATTAGTGACCATGAATATAAGAAAAATTGCAGTGAATTAAATCAAATATATGCGAAACAATATTGTTACGTATATAAACAAATCAATAAAAATGTAATTTACCAGAGAAAACTCCTAAGCCTGGATAATCATGTATCGTGTAAGAACACATGCAATACAATGTAAAACTCCTCTCTCGCGTGATGGGTCTTGATACATCATATACATGTATCCATTCCCATAATTCCTTGAATTCATCTACCAATGGTTGTAAGTAGACATTCATATTCTTCACTTGTCTTCTACCAGGGATTGTGAGAGCCAACTATTGTGGCCACCAACAACCCCCCTCCTTATTTAGTATTAGCAATAACACTAGGTAAGTGGGGACCCTTAGTAAAAAATTCAAAAAATTCAATTAAGACTTATGTATTATACTCCTTAAGAAAACATCGCATCGCGCGAAGAAGATAGGACATTTCCTTGTGACTAAAATGATAAACTGCGAGAAGTGCGACGCAAATTCCATTGCATCACATGCATTAAGAAATGCTCATATTCGAAAACCTTAAAAAATCGCCGATGGCCGATATGCGATATCGCATAAAAAACAAATAACCATTTAACGAATTGTAACAATCTGCGATCTTGTGATAACGCGATACTGCGATCGGCGATCTTGTGATCGCGCGATACAACAATCTGCGATTCTGCGATAAACGTGATCGGGCAACCCTGCGATAACACATCTTGATGAAAATGCGATAATGCGATAACGCGATGATGCGATGCTGCGATACGAATCGCAGAAATTGTCCATCGCAAATTTTCCCCGGCTCAACATTCAAGAAAAGCTGTCCATAAACCAAAAATTGGATACGCGCCTTAATGAAAATTAATGAATGTACGCCAAGTGTTAATGAAAGACAGTTTTGTGTTTTTCGAAGAGTTAGTTCACGTCAGGTGGCATGTTTTTGTACATTCGTAGAGCTCAGAGCTTTCTTGTCAATTTTTATTATCATTACTCTCTCCTTATGTGTGAACTGCAGGAACAAAAGGCAGAAACAACATGAAGCAATGTGTAGGGAGCAGGGTAAAGCTCCAAAAGCTCGGAAGCAGAGAAGAAATTCCCTCATAAATGGATACCGCATGCAACAAAGCCGCAAATTCCAGAACGCTGCTGAGCTATCCATTACAGATCTGTTAGTCAGAGCTATGGTTGAATGAGTAGTTGAACAATGCTGATATCAACAGACGATTTAACGCTCAAAGTCAGAAGCTCACGAAAGTAGCATGTTTACAAAATTTTGAAGCTTATACACGGTGAAGGAAAAGGCGCTAAAGGCGAAAAATGCACCAGAAAGGCTCGGATCAAAGAACGGAGGCAGTTTCTGATGTGCGATTAGTGCCTAGCGCTAATCACGCATCGCTGAGAAAATTGCTCAAAAAGCAAAGTCCCTAACTGCTCAGTCATTCATAAGCCCGGAAACGCAAGAAAGAAAAGGCAGAGGCAATTCGAGGGTTAACCAAGTGGAATTTGGGTTATTACTGAGCATGCACAGTAAATACACATAGCCAAAGATGATTCTCAAGTATATCTTCTATTTTTCTGAAAAAATGGTGCCAGCGCTTGTCATTTCTGTTTTCTTAGCTCAACCAAAAGCGAAAGACAATCAGCCGACTCCACCCAGGCAAATATTGAATGCTCGCAACATTAAGGAGCAAATGCAGAAATAGTTAGATATTAGATTTAATTTTTAGAAATAATTTTGCTTAGAAAAAGGGCGGTCATTTAAACTGTATCCTGAATCTGTGTAATTAAGTTATTTAGTTAGTAGTATTTAAACCCTTCTCATGTATTTAGAGAAGGGTCCAGAAATTTATCAAAAACTTGTCCTCAGAACATGCACTTTTGCACCCTCAGAGGAGGTTTTGGTGAATGAATGGATCAAGATTTGTTGATGTTTGCATTTGATATCTGCTACTGATGTTGCACTTCTGTACTCTTAGTAGATGTTAGAGCAAGGAGAGATAAATCATTGTTGCTTGAAGCTTATGAGTAGGACCAGTCATAAATGGTACTTTTATCTCTTGACCATTTCTGCTTATATGTTAAAGTGATATACAGTTTTTAGTTGTTTATATGTTATTGCATGAATGCTTGAGTTACCATTTGGCACTTTTGTACGGTGGTAGCTATTTATTTATGTTTAATGTATGAATAGCTTATTATGCGATATGCTGTTCACAACTGTTTTGCCTAACTTTTTATGCGAAATAGTTCATCTTAATTGATTTCCTTTCTTATAATCACTGAATGATCTTTATTACCAGTTGTTATTTGAAATCTCTTTAGATCGCATAATAAAAGAGTTACATCCCGGGTTAGCATAGATTAGATGTGCTGTTTTTATTAGATTACAATAGCATAGGATTAGATTAAAGTTTGAATTAGAATAGCTTAGATAGGAGCTGTTAGATCACCAACATCCAACTCTACACACACACACCCATAGATTGGGAAACTGGTCCCATTATCCCCAGTCAGACCCACTATACCAAACAGATAAGGCGCTGCCAACCAAGGTCCAGACCGGGCGGGTACCCCCCTTGTTGTCGACCCGATTTTCGGGGCTTCAACATATTTGGCGCTAGAAGGAGGGCTTGAACTATGAATGGCAAGTAAATCCAAATCTGAATACCATTCTGAGAGTAAATCGCCCTCATCATCTCCCCCAATTTCCCCATTACATTTAAATCCAGAATCAGAAGTCGCTCGAGTATCAACCGCTGCTACGCACCCTAATATTTCAGACCAATCTACCCCTGAACCTCCTGAAGTCGAATCCCTGATTCACAAACTTCAACGATTTTCCATCTCCCCTAAGAGGTCTGATAAATCTCAAGGCAGCGTGACTTCACAGTACAACCCTGCTCATCCCCTGACTAGGCTAAAGAGTGAAACGTTTGGCATTCAACCAACCGAATTACCTCTTCCCACCAGGAAAAGAGCGAGGAAATCACCGCAAGAATCTGACAGTGAGACTCTTTCGTCTGCATCATCCATCTCAACTACTTCACCTCGAAGTCAACCATCCACACCTCCACTCTAAATCATCATCCACCCATCCACTGGAATCCCCACAACCCCTCTTCAATCATCTACGATCATAGTATCCTCATCCTCCCAGCCACAGGGATCATCTTCTTCACTTTCCTCTGTTAGAAGTTCAACAATGGCCCAGTCTCCATGGAACAACCCTGGGGCAGTCTTAATGCCTGCACCCTTGAGTCAAATCAGCCCATCCTGAGAAATGGCTGCCTAAATTCAATCCCGAGGCAGGCATGCTAGCAGAAGAGCACATAAACAACTTCATGTTTTCCATTAATCTCAATGGAGTTACTAATGAAGATGTTGTTGTTCGGCTTTTTCCCTATACGCTGCAAGGGACAGCCGGGTCATGGTACTTTTCATTACCCTCCGGATCCATCACAAGTTGGGAAATATTCCAGGACCAATTCCTAACCAAGTTTGGTGATGACAGATCAACGACAACGTTAATCAATGACCTATCCAATCTTAAAGCCGAAGCCAAAGAACCTATCAAGGATTTCAATTTACGGTTCAACAAAATTTTCAACAAAATTCCTACTGCTTCCCAACCCAGCGAAGAAGTACGATGTGAATGGTATATTACCGCTCTGCCATCGAACATAGCCATCTTCGTGGACAGGGCAAACAAAATAACCTTAGCCGATAACATGAAAGAGGTGATAGCAGTAGAGAAACGCGTAATAGCCCTGGAAAAGAGATCCGCGATAGAGGAACGTAAGTCCAAAAAAGTCACCTTCAAGGAAGACTCCAAGAAGAAACAAGCAAAAGATCCTTTTGATTTGGAAGGATTGCAGAAAGTTCTAAAGACCATGTCCAATGAGATGGTCGACATAAAAAATCAAGTAGCAAAAACTTCTTCGAAAAAGCCCTACAGAGCTTTTAAAAGAGGTCCTTCAACGGATGCAAAGCCACCCAATGCCATTTCAAATGCTGAATCCGAGGAAGAGGAAGAAGAAATTGCCACTGCAGGGCAAACCGATGACGAAGAAGTTTTGGAATTACAAGGAATGTGGGATTTCATCCTCCCACAAGAAGAAGATCAAGAAGTATTTCCAGTTAGCACACGAAGCAAAAATCAGCTTGATCCTCCCCTAACTACCCCTAAGCCAAAGAGCGCAAGCTCTGCAACAAAGGATAAAGTCGCAACAAAGAAAACGACAACCAAAGCGACTCAAACTAGCCCAGTCCAAGCAGATGAAACGACTCCATCAAAAACACTGATAGTGTCGGATGAAATGGAGTACAATATTATTGATGACATGAAGAAGACTAGGGCTAATATCACCCTTTACGAACTGAGCAAGTTGAAACATCAACAGAAGATAATGATGAAAGAATTACATGTTGTGCTAGTTGCACCTTTGCCTGCCGCTGTACTTTCTCAAGCTTCCCACGACATGGGAAGACCTCCAACTAATGCGATCAATAAAATTGATCCAAATGACATCGCCTTGATTGGAGGAAGATCAAGATCTCACACTCCCCCGTTTCTCCTTATGAAATCTTCAACAAAAATGTGCACAATTGTTTGGTAGATTCCGGTGCTTCATCAAATATTTTACCAAAATCTATATGTGCCAAATTAAATGTTCAACCACAGAAATCCGCAGTGCACATAGTTCAGCTAGATCGATCTCAAGTCGAAGTGATTGGCGAACTAAATCAAGTAACCATAAGATTGTCATCCAACCCGAAGGTATGTCAGGTTATTAACATTCTAGTTGCTGATATCCCAGAATTCTATGGCTTAATTCTTAGCAGGGATTGGTCAGAGAAACTCCATGGATACTTTGCAACCGATTGGTCGCACATGTGGCTGCCCTACAACGGTAAACCGAATCAAATAAAAGTTGAATGAGAGCTACACCAGAAGTACATAGTAATGGAGTTAGAGGGAGAAAATGAACTGGTAGCATATAACAACAGTATCATTGGCAATTACTCGGTAGATTCTTTCCTTAGCAATTTCAATGCTCATGCGTCACCCTATTTAGAAAATTCTGTTTTGTCCCAAGTCGAAATTTTTTCTCGAACTGATAGTTCGAAATGTATTAATTTTTTAGATAAACCTGTAAATAAATCTTTGTTTTGGAAATTATTTTTTGATGGATCTAGATCTAACGAAGGAGCAGGAGCAGGATGCATTCTGATTAGTCCAGAAGGAGATAAAATCATGCTCACATGCAGACTCGAATTCGATTGCAAAAACAGTACATCAGAATATGAGGCTTTGGTTCAAGGCCTGTACAAAGCAATCAGGTTAGATGTCAAGTATCTTCAATTTTTTGGAGACTCTGAGATTGTGGTTAAACAGGTACGTAACACTATACATTGGTTATCAGGTCATTCAAAACACTATCAGTCTTTAGTACAAGATCTGACTAAGCATTTCATAGCGTTTAATATTTCTTCAATCCCTAAACTCCAAAATGCAAGTGCAGACCTTTTGGCTAACGTAGCTTCTAAGCTTATTCCCTCCGAAGATTTTAGTCTAGATAGATTCTCAATAGAATTAATCTTTAGACCATCCATTCCTGACAACATCACAAATTGGAGAGTATTCAATGACGATCCTGATATCATAAATTTCCTCACGTCTGAAGGATCCTACTCCAATCAAATAATTGACGAAGACTAGCACGATCGACAATTGCAACAAAATAGCACTAATAATGCTATACGATTTGAAAGATCGGTTTAAGAGGTCTACCAATTCAAAACTCTACAGTTCAACCTTGAACTACGAATTAGTAAACCTAGGGACCGATGCTAAACCACAAAACATTAATCTAGGCCTCGGCCTAGCCCCTGAAGAGAAACTAGCGTATATTCGTCTTTTGAGACAATATAAAAATGTTTTTGCCTGGAATTATGATGAGCTGAAAACATACGACACTTCTATCATCCAGCATACTATTCCTATGATTGATAACGAAAAACCTGTCCAACAAAAGCTGAGAAAGATCCACCCCAATTTAGAAAATCAGATAAAAACTGAGCTCAATAAGTTACTGAAAGCCAGGATAATCTTTCCCGTCAGACATTCCAAATGGGTCTCCAATATGGTACCCGTTAGAAAGAAAAACAAAGATATTAGGATTTGCATTGACTTTCAGAACCTTAACAAAGCCTGTCAAAAAGACAATTTTCCTCTTCCACCTATGGAGCAGATACTGCAGGCAGTGGCGGGCTCAGAACTAATGTCTTTCTTGGATGGATTTTCAGGATACAATCAAGTGTTGGTACATCCTGATGATCAGTTGAAAACCACATTCAGAACTAAATGGGGCACATATGCATATCAGAAGATGCCATTTGGTTTGATTAATGCTGGTGCCACATTCCAGAGAGCCATGGACATCGCATTCAAAGGTTTAGTCAATAAATTTGTAGTAATTTATTTGGATGATATAACAGTGTACTCCAAGAAGCAAAGCGACCATCTCAAAGACCTGAAACAAATCTTTCAACGATGTTTAAGGTATGGAATTTCACTTAACCCAAAGAAATCTTTTTTCGCGCTAAGTAAAGGGAAACTTCTAGGATTCATAGTGTCAAAATCCGGTATTCACATTGATCCCGACAGAATCAAAGAAATTTCTGAAATATCCCTACCTCATAAACAAAAAATCCATGCAATCTTTCCTTGGTCAAATCAATTTTGTAAAGAGATTCGTCCCGGATTTTTCGCGAATCGTGTCTCCTTTGCAAACCATGATTAAAAAGAATTCAAATTTTAAATGGGCTCAAGATGAACATGAAGCATTCAACCTGATCAAGCAAGCTATTATTAATGCTGCATCTTTAGCAACCCCGAATTTTTCAGAATCTTTCATTTTATACACATTTGCCTCAGATAAATCATATGCTGCAATTCTAACTCAAGCGAATCAAGAAAAAGCGGAAGCTCCAATTGCGTTTTTTAGTTCAAATTTACAAGGTGCTGAACTCAATTATTCAGACGTGGAGAAACAGGCTTATGCTGTTTTCAAAGCGGTCAAATACTTCAGACCTTTCTTACTTAAAACCCATACTAAGATCATAGTACCGTTTCCAGCAGTAAGGAATCTTCTAGTACAGAAGGATGTGGGTGAGAAAAGGGAAAATTGGGTTACTGCCTTACAGGAATATGACCTTGATATCAAACCAACAAACATTGTAAGAGGTCAAGGCTTCTGCAAAATGCTAGCCGGAGCATCGCAAATTTCTGAAATTCCATCTAAAGAGGTACAAATGTGTGAGGTAAGCCTAAACGATGCAGAATCATTATATGCTGATATCATTTATTATCTTAAGAATGGGTATGCTCCTTCACACCTTGATCATACTAAGAAAAGAGCTCTCAGATTGAAAGCTAAACAATATCAGCTCATAAATGATATTCTTTTTAGAAAAAATTATGATTCTGTTCTTCTTAGGTGTCTTGAAAAAACAGAAGCTGAAAAAGTTTTGCAGGAACTCCACGATGGGCCAGCAGGCGGACACTATGCTGGAGATACTACTGCACATAAGATCTTACGCGTAGGATATTACTGGCCCACGCTGTTTAAAGACTCGCACAGTTACGTGAGAAGATGTCAAGTCTGCCAAACTACTACTGGAAGACAGAAGAAGCCATCCCTGCCACTACAGCCGGTAAACATCGAGCAACCTTTCAGTCAGTGGGGCTTGGACATAATAGGTGAGATCGTTCCTCACTCTTTTAAAAAGCATAGATACATCCTCACGACAACAGATTATTTTACTAAATGGGTAGAAGCAGTTCCGCTCAAGACAACTAATTTTGAAAATATTATTGAGTTCATAGATCAATTTATAATCACTAGGTTTGGATTACCATCCACTTTAATGTTTGATAATGCATCATACTTTTCTGGAAATGCAATGACTGAATTTGCACTTAAAAGAGGATTCAAACTTAAATATTTGGCCAATTACTATTCGCAAGGTAATGGGTTAGCTGAGTCAACAAATAAAAACCTAATCAGGATTATTAAAAGAACGGTTGACCAGAATCAAAAGAATTGGCACAAAGCTTTGGTATATGCTTTATGGGAAGATAGAATAACGCAAAAAGCTTCAATCGGCACTTCTCCCTTTAATTTAGTTTATGGGAAAGAAGTGGTTCTTCCGACTCACTTAGCCATTCCCTCTTTGTCTTTAGTACAATACATTGATGAAGTACCCACTTCCTCCTTACAGCTGAGACAAATGGAAATAATTAAATTAGAAGAACAACGAGAACAAGCTAAGAAAATGCATGCTCATCATCAAGCGCTAGTGAAATCCTCTTTTGATTCAAACATAATGACCAAAAAAGATTTTCAGATGGGAGATTTAGTTTTAAAATGGGATAGGGCTCATGAAGAAAAGGGCAAACATACAAAATTTCAAAGGATGTGGCTTGGTCCTTTTCAGATTGTTGAAGTCATAGGTCCATCAACATTTGTGTTACAGGATTTAGCAGGTAAAAGGGATCCTTTGCCTGTTAATGGACAAATTCTCAAGAAATATTTTCCATAGAAGATTATTCTTCTATTTTTGTAGAATAATTTTTCTTTTCATAATAAAACAAGTTGTGAGTGGTTACATTAGGTATTTACGAAAAAGACACCAATTCTCTTTCAAAATTTGAGCTTTTCGCTTGTATAAATAGCAAATCTTTTGGAAAATTGATCTTTATTATTGACAGATACAGTTAAAAACTTTAGCCTAGATATGATACTAGTTTCAACTTCAAAAAATTTGATGAAAGCAACCTTTAGTGAAGAAATTGTTTTATATCAGCACAATGAAAGGTATCAATAACAAAATGAAGATTCTCTGTAGAACATCTGTTTCCAAAACTTTATTATTGTCGTCCAGAGCTATCTTAAGGAAACAATGACTTCCTCCCTGCTAAGGAAAATCACAGCTTTCAGAGGGATAATCCAATGATACACTATATCTTGAAGAATAAGAGGTCTCATCACGAGCCGGCTTATCATGATCACAGATATTATAACTTGTTGACTTTGCCAATACTATCTACCACAATAGGGAAATGACTCAAGATTGTTGCAATCAAAAGACAAGGGGTCTCATCACGAGCCAGCTTGTTCAACAAAGTTATAAATCAAGTGAATGACTGTGTCATAATTTGGCTACCAAACCAAGACATTGTTCTTTAAGAATAAAAAGAAAATCAAAGCAATAAGTGTGAAATTGGATTTTTCTTTGAAAGTTGTAGGTCACCTTAAGTATGGATACAGGATCATTGCTGGGTAACAGGTAACCCTGTCGAGGCTATAAACGCCTGCTGGCAGCAGAGGCTCTACCTACGACAAATGAGCATATTTAAAACTAGTATATAGAGGAGACTTTATTTTATCTTTACAAGACCAAGTAATGGCTGATGTAAATACAAGGAATAGCCTGAGGAAGCAAATAATTAGAATAGAAAAAGGTTGAAACAAAATATCATTGACAGTTTAAAGCATAATGTACTCTATCTTTCCATAACAAAGTTTAATTTTCTGAAAAAATTTCTGTTTTGGAAGTTTGAAAAATTCAATAGAAAAACAGAGATAACTGGTTCTCCCAAGTGAATCGCCAATTGTTGTGGCCACCAACAACCCCCCCCTTATTTAGTATTAGCAATAACACTAGGTAAGTGGGGACCCTTAGTAAAAAATTCAAAAAATTCAATTAAGACTTATGTATTATACTCCTTAAGAAAACATCACATCGCGCGAAGAAGATAGGACATTTCCTTGTGACTAAAATGATAAACTGCGAGAAGTCTGACGTGAATTCCATCGCATCGCATGCATTAAGAAACGCTCATATTCGAAAATCTTAAAAAATCGCCGATGGCCGATATGCGATATCGCATAAAAAACACATAACCATTTAACGAATTGTAACAATCTGCAATCTTGCGATAACGCGATACTGCGATCGACGATCTTGCAATCGCGCGATACAATAATCTGCGATTCTGCGATAAACGTGATCGGGCAACCCTGCGATAACACATCTTGATGAAAATGCGATAATGCGATGATGCGATGCTGCGATACGAATTGCAAAAATTGTCCATCGCAAATTTTCCCTGGCTCAACATTCAAGAAAAGTTGTCCATAAACCAAAAATTGGATATGCGCCTTAATGAAAATTAATGAATGTACACCAAGTGTTAATGAAAGACAGTTTTGTGTTTTTCGAAGAGTTAGTTCACGTCAGGTGCTTGTTTTTGTACATTCGTAGAGCTCAGAGCTTTCTTGTCAATTTTTATTATCATTACTCTCTCCTTATGTGTGAACTGCAGGAACAAAAAACAGAAACAACATGAAGCAATGTGCAGGGAGTAGGGTAGAGCTCCAAAAGCTCGGAAGCAGAGAAGAAATGCGCTCATAAACGGATACCGCATGCAACAAAGCCGCAAATTCCAGAACGCTGCTGAGCTATCCATTACAGATCTGTCAGTTAGAGCTATGGTTGAATGAGTAGTTGAACAATGCTGATATCAACAGACGATTTAACGCTCAAAGTCAGAAGCTCAGGAAAGCAGCATGTTTACAAAATTTTGAAGCTTATACACGGTGAAGGAAAAGGCGCTAAAGGCGAAAAACGCACCAGAAAGGCCCGGATCAAAGAACGGAGGCAGTTTCTGATGCGCGATTAGCGGCATCGCTGAGAAAATTGCTCAAAAAGAAAAGTCCCTAACTGCTCAGTCATTCATAAGCCCGGAAACACAAGAAAGCAAAGGCAGAGGCAATTCGAGGGTTAACCAAGTGGAATTTGGGTTATTACTGAGCATGCACAGTAAATCCACATAGCCAGAGATGATTTTCAAGTATATCTTCTATTTTGCTGAAAAAATGGTGCCAACGCTTGCCATTTCTGTTTTCTTAGCTCAACCAAAAGTGGAAGACAGTCAGCCGACTCCACCTAGGCAAATATTGAATGCTCGCAACATTAAGGAGCAAATGCAGAAATAGTTAGATATTAGATTTAATTTTCAGAAATAATTTTGCTTAGAAAAAGGGCGGTCATTTAAACCGTATCCTGAATCTGTGTAATTAAGTTATTTAGTTAGTAGTATTTAAACCCTTCTCATGCATTTAGAGAAGGGTCCAGAAATTTATCAAAAACTTGTCCTCAGAACATGCACTTTTGCACCCTCAGAGGAGGTTTTGGTGAATGAATGGATCAAGATTGGTTGATGTTTGCATTTGATATCTGCTACTGATGTTGCACTTATACTCTTAGTAGATGTTAGAGCAAGGAGAGATAAATCATTGTTGCTTGAAGCTTATGAGTAGGACCAGTCATAAATGGTACTTTTATCTCTTGACCATTTCTGCTTATATGTTGAAGTGATATACAGTTTTTAGTTGTTTATATGTTATTGCATGAATGCTTGAGTTACCATTTGGCACTTTTGTACGGTGGTAGCTATTTATTTATGTTTAATGTATGAATAACTTATTATGCGATATGTTGTTCACAACTGTTTTGCCTAACTTTTTATGCGAAATAGTTCATCTTAATTGATTTCCTTTCTTATAATCACTGAATGATCTTTATTACCAGTTGTTATTTGAAATCTCTTTAGATCGCATAATAAAAGAGTTACATCCCGGGTTAGCATAGATTAGATGTGCTATTTTTATTAGATTACAATAGCATAGGATTAGATTAAAGTTTGAATTAGAATAGCTTAGATAGGAACTATTAGATCAGAAACATCCAACTCTACACACACACACCCATAGATTGGTAACTGGTCCCATTATCCCCAGTCGGACCCGCTATACCAAACGGATAAGGAGCTGCCAACCAAGGTCCAGACCGGGTGGGTATCCCCCTTGTTGTCGACCCGATTTTCAGAGCTTCAACACCAACATAAGATGTTCATTCTTCACAGACAACCATGAGGGGATATTTTTGTTGATCACTACTACATGCCAAAAAAAAATAGTTGGTTCTTTGGAGGGAATATGGGTTCATGCCATCCATGGCTATGCTAAGTTGTAGACTTTGTACTTTATCCTTGATTTTTTCAGGACATGTATCCTCTATATGCTTCATGGCTATTGAATTTGTTGGGATTCACATAACTCCTAACTCACTTTTGTGTGAGGCATGCCATCCTTGCAATATAGCTAATTCTTTGCAATGAAAGAGCCTTTGAATCCTTGGGATTATAAGCATGTGCCTCAATATCTTATGATGAGGACCATGTGATTTACCCATTTTTTGAATTATGGTACCCGTCATGCCCAGAAAAATCTATTTGTCTGTATATTCTCCTCTATATAGAATGCAATCATTCAGACATGCATGATATGATATGTACTCAACACCCAACATTTTCAACAACTACTTTTCCTCTTTGCAACTACTCGACAAGACATTATCACTCAAAAGAAACTTATCTTTGAATAACCTACAGTTGGTGGGGAATATAATTGTACAATGTCAATATTTAACGTTCGTAAAATCAACCATTTTTAATGACGTTTATTGTGTGACATTTCTCAAAATATAAGGGACTTGATCGATCATGCAGGTGAATTACCTCAATATTGTCAGAAACATGCATTCAACATGCCAAACTTTGCTTTAAGTTGTACAACAACATCGTTGTCCCTAGATGAGTAGACTTTGACTTGCCACAGGTCCAAAGAGGGTTAGTGGAAGAAAATTTTAGGCTTTCGAATAAGGCATGAATAACTACTATTTCTATAGTCATTCCTAATTGGTGAATCTGTACCTAGTGGGAATTGAATAGGTGGTTGACTCAACCATTCTTTGTATGCTTCCTCTTCGAGTCTTGCTCTTTATGCAACCTTATCTCGAGTTGATGTTGTAGTGGGGTGCACCAAAAGATGGTAGGTGGGTCACTCATCATCACTAGAATCCTAATTTCAAAAAATATTGAATGCCATTAGTACAATATCAATGATATTAGTAAGTACATCAATGCGATTGGTTTGTTGAAATTTCATTATACCAAACAATTATTACCATCATTGATCCAGGATTGCGGCTATAAGATGCCATGTTCTAATTGGCAGAGTGAAGTGGCTATCCATTTTCATCTACCAATTGCTTGCGATATGTTGCTCTTAATAAGAGATTCTGACATTTTTGAAATGGAGGAATATTTATGCATCCGAATTCAATTCTGAATCAGGATCCTACAAATTTAGATACATTTTTATTCACATTGCCATGGATTAAAAAAATTCAATTCAATTAGATAATCGAAATATAAATAAAATATGAACTTACTGGAGATGGAAAGGGAGAACTAAATGAAGGAATTTGATCAGAAATATGGAACGATCTGGAAATTGAACAATTGGGCATTTGATATTATTGAGATTTTGTCCCTACATTTGAGAAAAATCAGAAATAAAATTTTATGTGCATAACTAAAATTAATCTCGAGAACCATATAACTATAATATGAATTTCAATATAGTTTTCAAACTATTTTTCAAGAATAACGCGACTTTAAGCGGAAAATGTATACTATGAACCACTGTAATTCATGGAGATGCATTCTAAAGGATAATTTGAGATTAATATGCCATTTTATGTGAAAATAAAATTTAGATAGTTTTTAAACCAAACCAGTGCACTTATCAGATCAAAGCGCACCGATGCGTTTGAATAATATAACTAGCATTGGGGTGTTTAATAATACCCGCACAGGTTTTTGGCATTCCGAAAAAAAATATGTTATCATATTGGTGCTCTTATACAAAAACACACCAATGCGTTTAAAAAAAAACAACATTTGTATGCCCCTGTTTCTGAATTTTAAAAAGTAAAAACGAATTCAACCAACTTAGTGCTATTATAATGTATACTATGAACTACTGTAATTCATATATTTTAAACCCTACCGGTGTGCTTATCATAAAAAAGTGCACCGATGCATTTAAAAACTACCAGAACCGGGGCATTCAAATAATACCCGCACCAATTTTCGACATTTTGAAAAAAACAATATTTTATCATATCAGTGTTCTTGTACAAAAACACACCAATGGGTTTAAAAAAATGGCACAGCTACAAACCTGTTTCCATATTTTAGAAAATAAAAATGAATTCAGCCAACTTGGTGCTCTTCTAACAATTAGAGCATTGATAATTTTAAATAGAAACCACACTCGTGTTAAAAAAATTAATCGCATAGTTTATGGATTTCATTTTTTTTTTTTTTAATCATGTGAGTGTGTTGAAAAAATTTGGCACCCTGGAAATGTCAGTGCACGTTTCTTATAATTGCACTGATGCACTTGACTATCGAACGCACAGATGTTCAGACAAATTTAAAAAAATGTGAGTTTTTTCCTTTTTCTTAAAATTAAAAATGAATGACAATTGATTTTTCGAAATATAATTTCATAGTCTTTTAAATAGTAAAAAATTATTCACTATTTCATTATTTTACCAAAAATTTCAAGGGAGTGAATTGCAAGAGAGACATATCGGGAGAATTGTGCAACACAAAATATTTTGGAGTAGCACAACTATTCAGAAGCTCAGAAGCTGAAAGGTATGGTGATTCACTCAAACTTTGCATAGTAAAAGTTTTAAATTTTATTTTCTCTTTTACTATTAAAAAATTATACAATTTCTACTAGGGTTTAATTAAAAGAGAGATCATTTACAAGAGAGACATACTGAGAGATATTTTGGAATCATATAAAGATCAAAATTTGAAAGGTATGGTGATCCACTCAAAACACTGGATAACAAAATTTTTAAATTTTATTGTTAAATTTTTTTACAATTTTTGTTAGATTTATTCAAAATTCAGAAAAAAATTAAAAACCATGTATAATAAAAAATTTACTATAGATTTTACTAGTAATTTTTTTTACGATCTCTATTCCTATTTAAATTTAATTAAAATTCAGAAAAATAAAATAAAAAAATCAATACTTACCTTAAACCCTTGTTTCTTCCTGCAAAATTTCACCTTAGGGTTTAACTTCCTCTACCACTTCACAATTAGGGTTTTTCATTTTAGGCATTTTATATTTAATTGGTTTGTGTACTTACTATATATAGGACATTTGACATGTAAAGTAGGGGAATCACTTATTGAATTAGATCCAAACCCTATTAGCCCTGTCCATTTAAAAACAAATGGATATATGTTTCATGGCGCACCCTGTGTAATATAATGCACCAATGCACTCTATGTAATACAACACACCTGTATATTATACCACCATCTATTCTATCTAGTTTGTTCATCATTGCCCCTAGTGTAATATAACGCACTGACGCGCCTTTTCCAAATAGCACCATTAAATCATTGTGGTGCATTTAGCGTTATAAACCGCACTGACATAATTTAAAATTATTTTAAGAAATTAATTTTCCTTGACGATGCCAAACAATTAAATGCCCGATGTGTTTTATGGGATAAAAACATTGGTGCGTTTATTCAGATAAACACACAGGTTATCAGATCTTTTTTTGGCTTAAAACTATTTGATTTATTTGTAAAATTTATTTAATGACTTCTGTATTGAATAGTACAGGTTGTATATTGATAAAAAATGTCTGAGAAGGTATCAAGTAACAAAAATACTAATCAACACAATGATAACACATAAAAAAAAGCAGAGAAGAAAAGTTTTCTGTAAATTCTTTAAAAAATTAATATGTTTGAACTATATGGAAGTTTAACTAATATGTATTGGTTGGTGTGTGTCATGCAGAGCCACAAAATGAAGAAGGTCGATAAGATTATTTCTAATCTAAGTGCAGAAGAGCGTAAAAGCCTAATAGGAAAATTTCAGAAGGATGAATCAGGTGAATGAAAAAATACTATTTAATATGAGTAATTTTTTTTTTGGAATTTTCATTAATAATATACTTAAGAATATTAGATAACATGTTTCAAACAATCTATTAATTCATATTTGTTTAATGTTCTATAGGGAGAAACAATGACGGAAAAGATCAGTGTCATTCTAAGAAAAGAAATATAGAACATGTAAATGACGATGAATTGGTCCTTATCTCATTTGGAGTGGTGCTGGAGGTTAATGAAAGGGGGATTTCCTTTTACAAAAGTATGAGGGATCTAGTGGAATGAACATATAGACGTATTTTCCACTTACAATACAAAAATTAGTCCAATGATTCTAAGAACCAAATTATATCTAAACTATAGGAAACATTTCCAGAGCAATGGTCAATGAGGCATGTCAGACTTGTAATAGCAAAAACATACAACAAAAAAAAATTGCCATTCATTTATTAATATCGATTTTTTTTTAAATTTAGTTTTCATATATCAATATAAAAATAGTTTATTACTCTCTCTCTCTTTATATTTATTTTTATTTTCAAGAAGATTATGAAAATCCAAAATGATCAACGGGCTGATATGCGAAACATGCCAATAGGAATGTCAAAAAATTCTACAAGGAGATGGTCAAAGAAATGGACATAATTGCATCATAGGAGGAGCCATCTCAACAACAACGTTCTTCAAATGTATGTAATAATGATTGGCTTTGTACATATAAAAAAATAATTTAGCATTAAATATTAATTTTCAAGTATTTTCTTGTAGAAAAGAAAACAAATTGGAACTCATTCAATACATAAAAGAAGACAACAAGGAAGACAAGAGCCGATTTCAAAGTTTGTGAGTAGTTTTTAATATTTCCTTATAACAAATCAATATTTCATTTTTGTATATTTTAAGTTGTTTTACAACAACCATCATTGAATGTCTTCAAATAGGTACTACCATACAAAGAAGAGGTATAAGAAGAATTGATTGACATTGGGTTAAATAAGGGTTGTGAGTAAATGTTGGCATATCAAAAATTAATTATGGAATTTGTAAGTATCTATGTTGTTTTACTTCTTTGAGTTTATAATTAATAGAACAAAAAATTCCTATATATTAAATCTATGATTTATAATGGGGTTTAAAACATGCAAGAAACAAAATATGGAATTGTGCTAGCCAAAGACTTATTGCAACAAGGCATGAGACTTGGTTTTGAAAACATGTGCACAATTTATGAGTCACTTCTTGCTATGGTACATTTCTATCCAATTTACATTGATGTATATTAAATATTTAAATTTTCATTATTCTCACCAATGTAGATACACTCATTATACTTTATTTTTATGTTTGCAGATGGAACAAGATCAAGAAGACGAAAAAAATCGATGCAATCAATAAAAATTTCCTCCAAATAACACAAGTCATGGAAGTAGCTCGAGGATTGACAACAATTCCAACAAAGAATGATGATCTATTTTGATATTAATGCACCCTGTTGTATTTTTTGAAATAATTATCTATGAAAATCAAACATTTTGTTTAATGTAATGGACATAGTGTCCCAATTGAAAGACAAGGGGTTACCAATAACAATCCCATTTTTTATGACAAAGAGCCTCTTATTGATATATAATAAAATACATTTTAATTTATTCTATTGTGTTATCCAATGTTGCTGTGAAATGTTACACCACTGATTAAATATATGGATGTTTAATATTATAATGAAGAGATGTGAAATCTAAGAATATAACAAATTAATCCAAACATCATATACAGATGAACTAATCAAATTTGAATTTATATGAATACTATTATAAGATATATGTTGATTTTTTGATGAATAATGAATTTAAAAAATTATAATAATTGCACTGTCACAGGTCGATGTTTCCAAAAAAGAGAAAATCTCATACGAAAAGCTGGTGTGTCCATAACATAAAAATGCATCAGTGCGTTATGTTATATAAAATCACCATGAAGGCATCCTTTTGCATGACTCGTGCCTTTTTGGAAAACTACGACACCAGGTCATTTATTTCTTCAAGCACCAGTGTTTTTTGCAATTAACACCCCAATGCATTGTAATTCTTAATGCACCAGTGCTGTCATAGAACTAGCACCTTTGTCCTACAAAATATTATTTCCAGCCTCGGTGCATTATGAAATCTAATAGAACTGTACCATTTATATAACTAATGCATCGAGGCATTTATACAAATAATATGCATCGACACTGCAAGCTTAAACAAACACACCGACACAACAATTTTTTTTGTGTGCCCCAATTTCATTCCTTACAAGAATTCCCTAGGGATTTTTTTATTATCTATTAGCACCAATTCAGTATATATTACACACCGATGTTCTTTGCATTCAAACCCTTAGTGCTTTTAGTTATGTATGCATCCTTGTGCGTTTATATATGTAACACACCAGTGTGACTTGTTCCATGAAGCACACCACAAAACAAACATCCGCTAAAGCCTCTGACCACCTAGATTTTTTCAGTTGTGATGAAGTTTCATTATAATCTCTGCTGTCACAAATGGATGTTGTAGCAGATTTTTTTTTTTACAATTTTAGCCACCTTTTTAACACTAAAAACCTCCATTATAACCTCTGCTAGAAGGTATTTTACTTGTAGTGTACAAACACGAAACCATCGATAGATATTGTCACCATAACCCTTTGACGCTTTCAATTTTTTAGTTTATAACCATAATGAAGAAACAAAATTGATCTTAGAAAATCTCACAACACTACACTTTCATATTTCTTGGCATCAAGCCACTCTCTCTAGAGAGTCTATGTCAACCTAGCTTTGATTCACCATCGAGGAAATTCCTAGGCCATCTCACCAGAGAGTATAAGCCTATCGGGCTTTGATACCATAATTTATAAAATGAGAGAATAAAAGTATAAGTTAGGCACAAGAAAAAATTGAAGAGACAAATTTCACCCAAGAAATCCTTGACCAAGGAAACTAGTTCCCAAATGGATATATATTTTATTAACCTTGGTTTCTTTGGCCAAGCTAGTCAAAGACTAGGTCATATTGGACATATTACAATTGATTTTTTTGGGTCTTTAAATAATATTCATTAGATCAAGCACTATGGGATGTCAAAACCATGAGCTTGTCAACCACCATTGGTAAACCAAATGGATAACTAAAGGGACTCTCGCGCTAGAGGGGGTAACCCTCAAGTTGTCACAAACATGGATATCCGAAGTTACCTTAGAAACAACCCTTTCACGCACGCTCTAGTTTGAGAGTCAATAAGTGATAAATAAATAAATACTAGAGCTATGATGCAAGTAAAAAAGCAAATTTCATTAAATAATCAAAGCTGGGGCTTTCCATTAGCTTTATTCAACATTGTAGATACATAAATGTTACAGGGAAAAGTGTCTATATAGAACTACTCTATCCCACTAAGGTGTGACAGCTGCCTTAGAAACAAACAGAGAAAAGCTACTTTTGTTTTTCCTTTATGAATTATAGATAGAGAGGAACAGAAAGACCAACCTCTGTCTTGTGCTAATCTCTTGATTTGATCTCTCTCTTCTTTGATAGTCCTCAGCTACCTGCTCCCTTGCACGCCCAGCTTCACAAAGTACCTGTAAGATCACAGAAGCATAGCACTATACAAAGACATGGATCTATAATCATAAACAATCTAGGATCAGATGTAAATTGACCATACAAATGTAACAAACATCAATGATACAAAAGCATGGAGGAAAACTCGAATAGCTTTTATTGATAAACAAGAAAAGAGCCAGGAGGAGTTACAACCAGTTGTTCTGACCCAGCATCAACCTCCCAACAAAGAAGCCCCTCTTCACCTCAAACAAAGCTTAGATCACCCAACAATCTGATGTTTGTCTCAAGAAACCAACAACAATTCCTTACAATATGCAAAATTCCAGCGTCTGGATCTCTGGGATGAGGGATCCATATATAGATATCTGTAAAGGGGATGAGTCAGCTTGTGATTTGATTAGTGTCTTCCCTCTGATAGTTCTTGCTTCCACTTGGAGACTGATGGCCTCTTACTCATCCTTGGTCGAATTCAGTGAGGCAAGTGTCACAGGAGAAGATTCTGGAAGCTTCCATTGCCTCTCCACCTTGCGGAATGACACTGCCATTTGTCATTTCTCACCCATCGCACCCCACAGAAGGGACTTTTTAAATGCAATGCACCCTCACAGTGTATTTGGGTGAGATACAACGCACTTAGCCAGTGGAGCAGCTGCAACGATCCTGTTTTGACCAATTTTGAGCACTTTCTCATGGAGAACTTCTGGGAGAAGCTGTAATCTGCTGACCTTATTCCTTTAGGGGTTAGAACAACACTTTTATGGACTTAGGAGCCCTTGGTTTATGGACATTTCATGCTTGGGGTTGTAGGGCCCAAAAATGTCTATAACAGTTGCCCCCTAAAGCATGAGGCTGTTAATCTTTTGATGTCGGGTGAAATGCTTTATTGTGAGGATCCGAAGTTCTTTCAATGCTGGGAGGAGACCTGTAATAAGACACAATACAATACATTATCTTCATAATATTTTCATGATCTGGCTGAGGCGGGCATTCCCATGCTCAGCTTTATAAATTCATTTTCATGTACATAGGATAGACAATCGTCTGAGTGTAGACTGATGATTCTGATAGAGCCATCATCCTTTTGAGTGGATGATTATCTGTGCAACAATGATGTACATTTAATGTCTTTATTTCCCTGAATATATATCACAGCCCGAATGGATGAAACTAGATCCGGGGTCTTCAATCTCGTCCAATCTTCACTCGAAGTACAAGTCGATCCATGTGAGAAATGTTCTGAAGTCGAACATGGAAAGACATCGCTTGATTACCAGTGAATGATGTAAACTATTAACAAGCACGAGAGGAATCACCGATAATGATAATGACCCTCAAGGTACTGCAGTACAATTCACGTGGTGTGAATAAAGGACTTGGCGTCGAACACCACGCAAAATCTTTCGGTCGAAGGCCATTGATGTAAACCTGTCGCCGGAAGTGAGAAACTTGCCATTGAGGCATGCAAGCTTCAAAGTACTGAATGGGGTGTTCCTAGATCAACTTCTTGGATAATGAGCCGATGTCGACAAGAAGTGATCTGTCACAGGAGGGCCTTAATGAATCCCACATCAATGACACGGAACGGAGCAAATGATTTTAATGGAGGTGAAAACGATCTGGTGATATAAGGTTCAGGGTGGCGGTCATGAAAGAATGGAGTATAATGTATGGTAGTGGGTGAGACACATGTGAATTCACTGAACAACTTCTCTTGAACATACCGGCGACACTGATGTGATGGATTGGTAGCATTAACCCCAAATGTGGATGGTATGGCGTGACCATGGTGATGTGACCGGTGAATGAAACAACCCAACCCGACTCAGACACGGAGTGGAAGTGTCATGTTCAAGAGCGACTTGCTACCAACAAAGTTTCTTCAAGTTTTCTTCCCAATTTTCCCCAGTCATTGCTGACTAGTACCTCTTTATTTTTGTCAAGCTTGAGGAGGATAACATATGCTTGTTCTATAATTTTCCCTTCGGGCAAACCCATCGCTATGTTTTAACGAGCCTAGCGACAGTAAAACTCGTTCTCGTCTATAGACAAGTTTGTCGCTATTAATCTTTTTAACGAGTTTAACGACAAAGATAACTCAGTCCTTTTCAATTTTAGAGAGTCTGAAAAGGAACGTAAAGGTAACTCCAAAATTCCTTTTTCGTCATCTAATCCCTTAAGTCCGAAAAAGTATAAAACAATACAGAAGGGATGAATTTTCGATACTTTTAACGAGCCGAACAAAACAAGCGCTCGATCTTTTTGTGTAATAATCCCTCAGGTCCAAAAATATTAAAATCTAGAAGAGGGATAACACTTCCTGTCCCTTTAACGAGCTGGAGAGGCCAATGGCTCGACAATCTTTTCATATTTTACGAGTCAGTTGAAAAGAGCTTAAAGGAGACTCGTCTTTTGAGGAACGAGTGATAAAATGGGTAGCAGCTGATTCCAGGTAAGGTTTGGAATTTTCCAATCACGGCAGTGTTACAAGGATGGCTAGTGAAATCACTCTTCGCAGCTGTTCCTCAAAATGGGTAAACAATCAAATGGGGGTGAATGATCGGCCAATGAAAAAGTGGAGGTGACGGTGCAAACACGACCAAGGCTTTAATGGCTGAAGTACTACATTCACGATGGTTATTTACTGGGGAATAGTTCATTTTTTAACGAGCTTAAACGCGGGAGGAAACATTTGCTCATGGCTTATGTTTATTTTTTAACGAGCTTGAACTATGTGCTAAAACTGCTCGATTGAATGGTCCCATTTTGATTTTACCATAAATAGCTTTTTTCTTTCAAAGATTGTACTGTATTTTCAAATGCTTCATCAAATTAGTCATAAATGAAAAATATATGTTTGAAAACGGGTTAGAACACTAATATTTTACTTTGAACTGCGTAAAAAGTAATGAAAAAGTGTTTTTACCTCTCATTTTACCATTTCATTTGAACTTTGGTTTGTTGGAGCTTTGGAGGTGCTTTCCCCCTTCGATTTTCATCAGCTGATTTCGGGAGATTCTGTGGACGATTCTCGGCGCCGTCTGGACCAGGTAGGAGCTAAACCTGAGCTCTTTCATTTCATGGTTTCCATTTTGCATTTTGAGCTTGATTCCTAGTTTTTCTGAGCCCTTGGGGTTTGAAAAACTCGTTCTGCCTTCAGCGCACCCTCTGTGTATCGAAAGGTGCATTGAATGTTGGCTTGTCTAAAGGCTATCTGACATGCAATGCACCCAAAACACTACTGTAGGTGCGTTGGGTGCAGAAAAGTAATTCTATGCACAATTTTTGATGGAAATTTTGCCTGTTTCTTACCAAAATCAGGATCTAACTCTTCTCTTGTTTGTTTTTCAGAGATCCTTGGAGTAAGATGACCATTACATGGTGAGAACGTGAGCATGAAGAAGAGGACATGCTTGCCCTACATGATCTGGTTACAGTAAATGCACTGCGGAACTGTGGCTTGTTGAAGTTCTTCCGCATTTCTAGCATGAGACAACAGATCAACTTACTGCAGTATTTGCTCGATGCTTGGGATCCTACCAACCAGGTTTTCCAGATCAAGGGCAAATCTATCCCCTTGACTGTAGTAGACATCTATTTCTTGACTGGCTTATCGAGGCGGGGTGCCCCCATCTCTTTGTCAGGTTGGCCCGAGGATGTGACTCTGTGAGAGATTATGTTCGTCGGTACTGCAGAGAGGGATCTCAGTCGAGTAAAGACGGCAAGATCATCATCCGTGATGTCATTGACAGGTCCCTCAGGACTATTCTGTTTACTTTTGGTAGGATCGCCGGTGGTGCGACTCTTCATGTGGCCAACCGATCTTATATGCAGTATGCCTTGGAATGCCTCCAACCGAAGGTGTTCAACTGGTGCGACGCAGTACTTCTTGTGATGAAAGAACAACTGACCAAGATAAAGAGCGGGAGGTTGAAGAACTTTGGGTATGGCTCTATTTTGACCGCCTTTGCCTTGGAGAAGATACCACTGATGCAGCCGTAGTATATTGCACTCGATTTATCTTCACCTACTGAACCACGTATGCAGAGATGGGTTGACCATATGTCTAGACATGCTGGTCAGTCTCAGATTTCATTTTCTGATACCTTCTTTAGGTGGTTTGATCATCAGGAGATGGTTTATTCCGAGTATCCATATGCTGGCATGGACTTCCGGGGTGATCCAGATTTAGTACTGCCGGATGGCGAATAGTGGGGCGCCATTGGTAAAATCTTTGACCATATTCCTGTTTATCGTTTTTCATTTATAATGTTCTTGTGCTTTATTCTATCAAGACTTTAATCAAACTCATGTGTACATGCAGATGTTGGTCCTGTTCGTCCAGTAGTTCGCCTGAGAGTTCCAGCCGCCGCCCCAGCAGGAGAGGCTGTCGGAAGGGCTATCCTTCGTGACCTTGATGTGGCCGAGACTCTCACAGCATTACAGGAGCAGGTTGAGGGCCTCACTCTTGGTATTCCAGATGTGAGGACTGACGAGCTACCTTTGAGGTTACAGCGGCATACCACTGGTGTGCCAAGACGATGGACTCGTCTCTTACGCATGATCGCACAGGCTGTGACTTGCTATCACGAGCATCATTAGACTAGGGTGCCCCCTAGCATTTTGAGTTTTTGGTCACTTGACCAATTTTGTCTTGGTTACAGAACATTATGTGTAAACCATAAACAGTTATATATATTTTTTATTTTCGGAGTTTTATTTTGGTTAAGTTATGTGATCCAAATGCAAATATTGATGGTATATTTCTTTTTATAAATGTTGCAAATGTCTATCTAACACATAATTTGCCAATGAGTCAGTTAATGTGTTTAAGTTTCTGGAAATATGTTGATATTGAATAAAATCAAATTGTCTTTCCAAAATCTTAACCCTTAGGAACATGCGATAAATAGCTGGGTTTCAGACGGAATATATACCAGTGAGTTGTAGTATTACAAGTTGTGAGTCTAGCCTGACAGTTAGCCGGCGTATACCATGTGTGACGGCATCAGAGAGAAGTTCTATCAACGTGCTATATTAAGCAATGTTATTTGTTGATCGACCAATACATACTCCTTTGAAACTTACTAACTCACCACTTGGATCAAAAATGGCCCAGGCCAAGGAAGATAGATTCCGCAAACTACGACTCGCTCCGTCGGCATATCCAACACATGAATCCAATAGGTTTGACATCTGCAATAAATGTAAAAAGTGGATTTACTTGACCAAAATAAATACTTTAGCAAAAACAAAAACATAACAAAAGCATACAGGTTACCATTACGCATAGTAACGCTTGAGGTACAACCCATTACGAGGTTGTGCCAGTGGAATTCCGTCATAATCCATTAACTCGTAGGCTCCTTTTGCTAACACTCGTTTAACAATATAGGGGCCCATCCATAAAGACTTAAATTTACCTACTCCCAATTTATCGGATTCTTGGTCGTAAAGCAAGACCAAGTCACCTTCTGAGAAGACTCGGGGTTTGACATTTTTGTCGAACTGCGCCTTGACTCGTTTCTTATGGGCTTCGTTAACCAAAGTAGCATCACGATGGGTTTCATCCAATTGGATTAATTCCAAGAAACGAGCTTCTTCTTCTGAAGTTCCGGGGAGGAGATCAATTGCGAGTTTGAGAGACGAGATTTCACACTGGATTGGTAAGACTGCTTCCAGGCCATATACCAGTTGGAAAGGTGTAAACCCGGTTGCATTCCTTATCGATGTCTGGTAAGCCCACAAAGCTGAGTACAGGATTAGGTGCCATCTTCTCTTGTGAACTCCAATCATCCTTTGCAGCATGCGTTTCAGGACCTTGTTGATTGCTTCAACTTGTCCATTTGCTTACGATAATATGGAGTAGAGCTGTTGTGAAACAACCCTAGTTTGGCAGCTAATTCGACCATCATGTGATTGCGAAAATGCGATCCATGATCTGTGACTCTAGCCTGTGGTACGCCGAATCTGGCGACTACATGATTGAAAAAGAAGAGGGCAGCTGTTTCGCCAGTATTATCCAATGTAGGCATCGCCTCGACCCATTTGGTAAAATAGTCAACTGCGACTATGATATACCCATGCCCCCCGGTCGAGGTGGGGTTACATGTCATGAAATCGATGCCCCATTTGGCGAATGGCCCAAAAACAACTATTGGCTGTAGAGGTGTGGGTGGTCCTCTGGTTTTGCTATCGAAAATTTGACAAGCATGGCAACTTCTGACTGCGGTTATGCAATCTTTGAACATTGTTGGCCAGAAGTATCCTGCTCGTAAGATTTTTTGCGCTGTAGCATATCCAGATTGATGCCCCCCACACGCGCCTGAATGACAATCATTCAGGACTTTTTCGGCCTCCTCATGGGTGAGGCACCTTCTTAGAACTATATCGATACCACGACGGTAAAGTGTATCACCGACGATCATGTAGTATTTTGCTTGGTATCGAATACATTTTTGTTCGGAGTGGGAGGTGTTTGGCCTGTATTTTTGGGTTTGGAGATAAATTATTATATCCCCATACCACTCATTGCTTGAAGATATCAGAAACAAACTTTTGTCCACGATTGTTTCTTCGGATGTTTCATTGTTGGACGACGATGGGAGATCGCACAATAATTCTGCGAAAACTAGAGCTTTCTTCGACTTGGATTTTACAAATTCCAGATCAAACTCTTGTAGGATTGCTATCCATTTTGAATATTTCCCCCTAGCAACTGTCGCGACAATATATAAGTCATGGGGTTGCAATCTGACAAAATGGTAGTTTTCCGAAAGAGGACATAGTGTCGAAATCTCTGTATCACTTGAACAGCTGCGAGTGCTAGCTTTTCAACGTAAGAATATTTGCTTTCTGTATCATTTAAGTTTTTACTTAAATAATATATAGGATGTTCAATTCCATCGACTTCTTGAACTAAAACCATTGCGATGGTTGTATCCGCTGCAGCCAGATACAGGTTAAAATCTTTTTGATAATCAGGAGCGTACATTAATGATGCTTTCATTAGTGATTCTTTTAAAGCATCAAAGGAAGCTTGCGCAACCTGATCCCAGAAAAAGGGCACTTCCTTTTTCAAAAGACTTGTATAACCTTTAGCAAGTTCGGCGTAATTTGGAATGAACCTCCTCAGAAAGTTCGCTTTCCCTTGGAGTTTCTGAATCTGAAGCAAATTCGAAGGTGGAGGCAAATTTATGATTGCCTGGACCTTACATGGGTCGAGACGAATCCCGTCCTTCGAGACTACAAAGCCAAGTAAACGACCAGAACTGACGCAAAATACACATTTGTGTGGATTGAGTCGTATCTTGTAGTGTCGGCAACGTAGAAATATCGCTCTTAAATGCTGCGGGTGATCAGTCCGCTTTCGCAAATGAGATGGAAGGTTGTTGAGGTATGGTTGAAAGATGTTTTTGATGTCATGGAAGGCATAATTCATTGCCCTATGAAACGTCGCCCCTGCATTCTTCAAACCAAAGGGTAATTTTCGATATGCGAATGTGCCCCACAGACAAATAAATGCAGTCTTTGACTGGTCCTGTGGGCGGATATTTATTTGATTATACCCAGAGAATCCATCCATGAAAAAGATTTCGCATCCAGCGCATTCATAAATTATCTGGTCAATGAAGGGTGTAGGGTAGTTTTCTTTTGGACAAGCTTGATTTACATCCATATAATCGACGCACACTCTAATTGTTCCTTGTTTTTTCATAACAGGGACAATATTCGATACCCAATCGGTTAGAGGAACCAGGTAGATGAAACCAACATGGAGAAGTTTTTCAACTTCTGCCTTAATGGTAGCGGCTTTCTTGGGGTGCACCTGCCTTAGCCGTTGTCGTACTGGTTTGACATCTGGATACATCTTAATTTCGTGTTCAACGATACTCGAGTCAATGCCTGGCATTTCACTATATGACCAAGCAAAAACATCTCTGAATTCGCGAAAAAGAGCATTATATATTTCGAGTTCTGAAGGAGAACAACATTTGCCAACATAGATATTCTCTACAACATCTATTTTGGTCGAGATATTTATGGCGATAGTCTCTTCAATGTTGGACAAGTTTTGCTCGGAATCCACCGTGTTTACAGTATTTGATAGGAAATCAAATACTGAAGGATGATAAAGGTCATCTTGAGTATCTTCTCCACAATCCGGAAGAAGGGAATGATGGTGGGAATCATTCCATGGTGCCCCTTCAATTACCATTGATTGTACAATTCCTTCGTCGGTGACATGCACTCGCGACCAAGGATCTGAAGGGGTACCATATTCTTTAGACCTATCCATCCAAACGCTTGATGAGCATTGATTTGGGTTCACCTCCCATGCTAGGAACATTGATTGCTACAATATTTCCGTTGGGCTTGGAGGCAAAACCATTGCATGATCCATGTCGATATCGTTTTCTGAGATCTTTTTAGAAGATATCATATTGCAGGTTCCTACTGACACTACTTCTGCCAGGTTGATTGGAGGTGGAAGGGCGAAAGTTCCCATTAGTATAGGATCTTTTAGTAGGCCTACTCCGAATATTTGAAGCGAATGGGGGCTTCCATGGATCATGGGAATGCTTCCTGTAACTTGAGAACCATTGGGGAGGAAGTTTTGTTGATCGACGATTGTAATCCCTCCTTGAAAGGGAAATGCAATCTTCCTAAAATAGGTCGACACAACAGCCACCATAGCATATATCCATGGCCTTCCAAGTAGGATGTTGTAATCAAGATTTCCATCGATTACTTCAACATCTATTTCTACCGTTTTCCCTCCTAGTTCAACTTTCAAGTTACTTAGAATACCATATGGGGTATATGTCCTTCCATCGAATGCTTTCAATGTCGTCGAATATCACGACAAGGTTGGAGATCCTAAAGTTTTCCTAGCAACTCATTGACATAATTGCATGTAGATGCCCCCTCATCAATAATTGTTCGATGAACAATTTTGTATGAGGCCTTTCACTTGAATAGGAAAGCTA